>CM035424.1:105350171-105522671 GCA_020310875.1 Ceratopteris richardii | reverse complement strand
TGCCTAGAGTAATGAGAAGTTCCTTGATCTCTGAATAGCCAAGGCCAAAAGCTAGAGAGTTCATATGCGGTACCTACTCATGATGGCCAGATGAGTAGAGAGACCTTAGAGAGAATACTAGATCGTTACGAGGCAAGGGCTACAAATAGGTTGGGAGATGAGTCCCACATATATCATTCTCCACTGCTCACATTTTGTATCAGAGCCAGGTTTTGATCGTGAGACCTATGGGCTATGGGCCCATCATTCTTCCACTATGCCACTCTGATAGTTATGAGTGTAAGAGTCATATGAATGATTCTATTCTTCCCAAAGAATGAAGGAAACACTTCAAGAACACTTCATGATTTCTTTATTATTATATCTACTCATAGATCCATTCTTGTCTTTTTGAGAGAAGTTTTCAACTTTAACCTCATACATGCATCTATGTAGGGTATAAAGTTTGGTGGTATGGAATAACAAAGTTTGTATTCTATCTAGGTGTAGGATAGATGGTATGGGAGATAAGTCTCTGAGATTGTATTTTCTATATGATTTGGAGTTCATTCATATGATCTTCTTATTATTAGAAAATAGAGGGGGAGTTGAGATAGTCACTCTGTATGTGATCGCAAGCAAGGCAAGTCCACGAGCAAGTATCCTAGAAGCGGAAAGGCAAGGTTTGCACATAAGAATTATGAATAGGCAATTGTGTTAAGAAGAAATTCATAGAGTACATACTACTTTACTTGATATGCCTGAGAATAGGTCATGGTTCATAGATAGTGTGTATGGGGTGAGCTAGATGCTTAGCCTAGTGGGCTATGAGTGTGCACACATCTACTTACCATTTTTTAGTGTATTTAGTGGACTCATATTATATTGGTGCTCATTATATCTGGGAGTGCCAGATTATTACAGTAGTTTACTAGAGACACCTCATTCCTAGTTAGGAATTATTTGATCATAGTAATGATTAGATGGTGGTCAAAGATAAAGCAAGTTTCATCCACTTGGAACATCTTGCATGTTATTATTGAGAAGGCGGTGATGGTTCCACTAGTTGCTATATTTTCTTAGCACCTCTTTACTTGGCATGATGGACTTAGCTCCATAGAGTGGATTGGGATTTACTTTGTATGGGAGATATTTTGATCCATAGTTTGGATTACTATATATGATAGATCGAGATTTTGATCCATAGTTTGGATGTGATAGATTGAGATCTTGGTCCATAGTCTGGATCATTGATAGATTAACATCTTTGTTCATATTCTAGATCATTAATAGATTATCATCTTGGATTCGTAGTTTGGATCATGATGATAATTTCTCGAGATTCATTTCATTATGGTAAGTAAATCAAGCAGATTTACTTGAGCTTGGAGTTTAAGCACTATTTGGAAAACATTTTCATTTACTTTTAGTATTTTTCCACAGAGATTGGGGAAATAGTGAGATTGTTTTGGATCAGCATAGTAATTTTTTTGTTACTCTAGTGGAGTAAGTGATTTTGCACAAATTATACCATGTGACATGCTGTCAATGGTTAATTCATAGAGACAATGGCAAGCTAGCAAGGCCTCTATAGGTGACAAACCATCACAAGTTAGTGGTCAAGGTCTAGGCATAGGGAGTATGAGGATATTCCGAGTACTTATGTTGCACACATATAGACTAATTGGGCCTTAGAGGGACATGTAAATTATCGCTCCATACTATGCCCAAGGCAAGGACTACTATTCATTGGTGAAAATGCTAGATAGGAAGCACAAAGACTAGTTGTCTAGTTTTTGAGCATCTAGTATTTCAAACACATAGCACACTCTATTGTTATTATTTGGAATCATAGATTCTGATTCCAAGGTTTATAGCTCCTATATAATTGAGGATAATGATCTTTAGAAGGGGGGGAAGAGTGTTATAGTCTAGAGATGTATGTGCTTGGAGGAACGAGATGCTCCTTGATTGGGAGATAGCGAAGGCCAAAAACCAGAGAGTTCATATGAGGTACCTACTCATGATGGCTAGATGAGTAGAGGGACCTTAGAGAGAACTCTAGATTGGGACTAGGCAAGGGATATAAATAGGTTGGGAGGTGAGTCCTAACCATGTCATTCTCCACTTCTCATAGCTCAAGACACGGAATCGCATGGATAATTAGAAGTCAAAAAAGTTGGACGAATATTCTTTACTAACCCTAATGGATGGACACTAGACCATTTAGTCATCCAAAAAAAAATTATATTGGTTCAATTTAATTCTAATCTAGCTTTTTACACAAAGCAACAGTGCCAATATTGATGCTAGAGTCCCCATCTACAAGGACTTGTATAATTTTATGATTTTTTCTTTACCAAACACTAATCAGGGTGACCTTGTGATCCATTGTTGGGTGTGGTTCTAGGTGTATAGTGGCAACACCTCATGCTAACATCGGGTCCAGATTAATCTACTATTGAAACTATTGTCTGATGCCAAAGATGGGAGACAAAATTTTCTCTAAGGCCAAAGTGATTGGTGCTTTGGACAACATGTCCTAGGTTGTGCTAGGATACGGCTCCTCTGGTGGTGTTGATGGTTCATATGAGTCCAATGTTGAAGGTTTCACGCCTTTCTGTATAGCGGGCTCTACCTTTTGATCCATGAATGGTACCAGATGAGGGAACATGGTAGCTTTAGCTTGAGCATATTTAACTGCCTTGGAGAACATTTGTTGCTGCTCCTTAAATCATGATTCAAAGATTTCAGTGATTGGTTGCAAGACCTTTCTAAAGCGTGTCTTAATGATAGGAGTTTGTGCTTTAGCAGGTGTAACCATGACCATATTCATTGTTAAATTTTGTGGATCCTTTTTACGTTTGTCATGTTCTTGAGCATCCTTATAATGTCTATGAATGTGGCCCGATTCACCATAGAATTAACATCATGGATGGAATGTGTGATTAGTTGTATTGGTAGCACCTTGATTCCAACGTGGCTAATTATAACTTCCTAGTCATGGTGTCATGAAATTCATGCAAGAGGTGTAAGCCATGTTCCATAAATGGGGGGAAATAATTCACTGCAAGTTTCCCAAACTCCTATATGACTGCATTTACTACTAAATGATTTTGTGTCTTAGCATTGTATAGACACATGTCTATGGAGTGAGTTCCGTTCTCAAAAATCGTGCTAAAAACATGATTTAAAGCACACTCTGCTACCATATGCCTTGGAGTTTGAATTTGAGACAAAAAAATGTTTCAAAACAAAATTCAGCTTTGCTCTTCCCAGTCTTCATCCACTCAAGGTCTTTTGCAAATCGGATGACTTTGTGTTCTATCTATAAAGCCATCTCGATCAAAGCATCTTGTGTCATACCACCAATACACCGGATTATAATCACTTGTCATAATTGTGGGTTAAGCCCATTTATAAACCATTGTGTAATAACATCATTAAGCAAATTCGCATTTGCCTATGGCAACTATTAGAGCTGAGTGTGGAAGATGGTGGCATACTCTTGCACTCCCTGGTTCATTTTTCTATCTATTGTTTATTAGTAAATAAAAAATTTGAACAACATTCTTCTTTAGCCAAAAGCATTCTAGAAAAGCATTTTGAACATCATCATAATGTCGAAAGTAATTGAGCTCAAAATCTATTAATCATCATGTTGGTTTGTTGACTAGTTTTGATTAGAAAATGATGGCTTTGTATTCAAGATCATCCGGATTGTCTTATAATACATTGTAATTAATTTTGAAAGTATAGACATGAGGATCAAGGTTGTCTCCTAGGAATCCCTAGAATTTAACATAGGTTACTAGTTGAAAATGCGCCTCTTTGTCCTCCATGTTGTCTATCTATTGCCCACTGTGTAAATCTTCCATTGCTTTAGGACTAAAGTATTTGTGTGCATCCATTACTTCTTTGGAATCATAGGTAGTGGGTGAAGCTTGTTCAATAATTAAAGGTAAATCTTGTGGAAGTTGCAAATTGAGTGGCTCAATAGGTTCTAAATCTTCTACCTAGGATGTTTTCTTACTACTCACGATAATGGGAATATTCTTGCAATACGCCGTTGGATTGGTATTCTCCAACCTTCTCCGATAGTGACTAGCTTCAAGACCAGCTCTGCTACAATTTTCATGATATCTACTAAAATTTTTGATGTAGATTTAGTCTTCACAGAATGCGTGGTTTGTGTCTTTTTGTTCACTAGTGGCACCTTGATAGCATCTGAAACACCCTCGAGAATTGGGCTTTCTCCAAACACTGAACTTTCATCAAACTTTGAGTTACTATCAGACAATGGAATATTGCCAAATGACACTAAGGATTTTTTCAATGTTTCTTGTAGACCAAAACCAAGGAAATATTGCGGTCTTGCACTACCACTTATTGCAATTTCTCCTTCAAATGTGGCACCTTCACTAGCTTTACTACGTGGAGTCTCCAATGCACTATTTACTCGAATGGGGTGTTTGTCACTTTCGTACTTCGGATAGATCTCATCAAAATGTGTTACTGCCATGTAGTTGATAAGAACCACTCCCCTGACGTGATTGCTAGTGCTAGCCTTTTTCACGTCTAGTGGTCAAGTGGCAAGAAAAATTGATAGGGTTCTTAGGTGGTAGAATTAAGTGATAAGTGAATCCCTATGTTTCTCTAGACTACTCTCACCAAATGAGTTAACTTAATTTATCAAACAGAGCAACAATCTTATTTTTACTAACTTTACATGTCCATATAGACCAAAAAGACTAACTAATCATTCAATTACTTAATTACTAGCACTTAGGATCACAAATAAGTAACCACTATAGAGCATAGAACAAAATTTCTCTAAACAAAACAATTTAACGAAGTGATGTTCTTTGCTCAACCGACTAGACACTTCGACATGTTTAGTACCTTTCTCTCTGACTTGTCTCGTCTCCTCTCTTGCTTATGCAAGATAGAATGATGTATATTCATTTGAAAGAGCTACATCAAGTAGTGTGACTCTTCGGCAAGATGTTCCAATATATTTATTATTTAAAAAGTTTTGCATCTAGTATCTAACAATTCTTACATATATAGGTTATCAAAAGGTGCTCCTACAATTTTGCAAGATTCTCTCAATCACCCTCTTTAACATTTTTTGTAAGCTACGATTTAGGGAAGTGGTTGAGACTTCTTGATAGCTATAATTACTAATATGAGTCCTCTAAATAATAGGTCCACTTTTCATCCATGCCTCCTAGACTTTAGCTATGATTTAGGAAAATATTCAAAACACTTCTATACAAAAAAAAAAACCATAAATAATTTTGGTAAAACACCAAAAATAGTTTAGGTAAAACACCAAAAATAATTTTGGTAAGACACTAAAAATAATTTTGATAAGTCGCCAAAATTAATTTTGGTGAGATATAGGAAATAATTTTGGTAAAACACTAGAAAAAATTTTCGTGAAACACTGAAAATAATTTTGTGAGAAAAAATGTTGAAGGCTTGATTTTTATCATAGGATTCTTATCGTCTCTGCTTTTTGGGCTGAGGGATAGGCTCCTCGAACCTCGTAGAAGGGGCCAAGGCCCCCTCTCCATTTTTTCCATAAAGGTTCCATGAGGAAACGGTGCTGCACCACAAGGCCTTTATTTTCACCTTGAATGGTAACCCAATAGCCTCAAAGTTTATGCCATACCTAACCTAATAGTTAGGCTCACAAAGATCATCTATTACCATAAATGGTCACACAAGGACCTCATCTAACCTGGAAGATCGAGTGGGTCCAAAAATTTCCATGCTCTCACAATTGCTTCTAGTCATAATGAGGGTCTTACAATGTAGAGCACCATGGATCATTTATGGTCACTTTAGGGTGGAGCATTGAGCATATCTTACACTTGCGACTACGGAGAGATTTTATACAAAATTGAAAGAGAATCTCGACTTAATTTACATAAAATGATCTCTCCTAGTTTGTGAATCTCTTTTGTACTTGAGTCCTTATGTAAAACATCATCAATCTTTACAATCGAAACTTTCCTATTCAAACAAATTTTTTTTCTATAAGTAATTTTCTTGAAACATCCCAAAAAATAATAAAGAGGAAAGAAAACATTGAACCTTTATCATCCATGAAATTTGGCTACATGACAATGCTCTTTGAATGCCATCTTTGATTATGCTTTGAAAATCTCAGAATTTCCATTGGTCGTGAGTGTCTTAATCCAATGATGAAATTGAAATGGTAAGATCTAATAGATGAACAAGTTCTCCATGTGCACTTCTTCGTGATGGTACTTGATATTTTACAAAATAAACAAACATTTTCAAACGAAGCACACTTGTTTGCACACATTATGTTTGCCAAATTCTTATGAATGACCTTTTATGCTCTCGTCATACGATCAACAAGTTGTCATTCTAGAGAAATGGATGGCGAAATATCTACAACATAAAAAAAATGCTTCCTTAAAGATAGTAATAACATGAAAAAAAAAGATTCACTATAGAGAGTCACTAATAAAATTATGAAAAATTTAGATGATTATTAAGCAGAAGATTCGTTGCACTATACACATATTGAAATCTAAGAAATAAACCATGTCCCCTTAGTTTTACAACATAGAATATGAACTTTCCAATTATTCTTTGGGTTATCTTGTTTAGATCATTTTACTCTATGTTAACCTCTAAAGTCGGATAGCATAGTCACCCAATCATTCATGTGTAGAGGCAAAGGTTTCCATAGAGAATCCTCTCTTATGTTGTAAACTTGAGAAGATTTCATGTAGTTGGAAGGAGGGATGAGGAAGAAGAATCCGCTCAAAAACTGAGAGAATGTATTCAAAATAAAGAAAGTCAAAAAGTGGTAAACTTTTACTCAATATGTTCATGAGTATTTATAAACAGAGAGCATGAACCTTTTAAGTCTCATGATTTGCCATGTGGAATGTGACACAGAAGCCAAATAACTTGATGCTTTTAAGTCTCTTGATTTGAGAAATACTTTGTCCCTTCAAGTATCCTTTTTCTCTTGGAAGTTGAAAGATTTCCATTGTATAATATGGAAGAAAAAACTATAGAAACAAAACTATGACACGAAATATGAGAAACACCACCAACTTATTGGTGCTTTTAGAGGCTTCATACAAAATGAAGCCTCTTTTATATTATTAAGAGAAACAAGAATTCTTATCCATTTGTAAACATGGAAACATAGTACTTCTCATTTTGCTTAATTTCTGACTAAAATGCACTATTTTTTTATTTTTGGCCATCATGCTAATGAAACAATCATACAAAATATAAATAAACTGATTATGGAAATACATAATCTTCTTCTTTTAAGAAAATTTGTTCAAAAGGATTTGCTCTTTGGAAGCTTGAATTGATTGGAAGTTGAACTAAAGGTGGGCATAGCGTCCATGGGACTCCCATATGCCACAAGGTAGACACGAGATCTCTAGAACGACTAGGTTAAAGAGCGGAGGGAAATTTTGTTGTATGAGCCCCATGATAGTTATGATTTATCTTACATAATCTGAAGTATAATATAGACAAATGATCACAATTAGTTTTGAAAGATATACGTGCATCTTAGTAGACCATGTCGTTAGGATCATGCAAGCTACTCCAAAGTACTTAGCAAATGATTCACATCTTTACATTCAGTGTGAAATAAAATACTTGTTACTTAATTTTTTACAAAGTTTGCATTAGTCCTCACTAAAGCAAGTACAACTAATTTTTCAGGAGGATTTTGATGAATCAACTTTTTTGTAAGAGTCCTCTTTTCAGAGATGGGGACTTGGGCAGGAAGATAGGCGTGTACTTATATTAAATTCTAGTATTCAATAAATAAAAAAATATACGTATTGTATAATGAGAGCAGGGATAACTAACCGTCTACCTGAGTAGTTAAGTTTTTGTACTATAACTAAGCACTCCGTACACTATCAATATAAATAGCAATTAAGAAGTGTTGGTATTTTCTCCATTGTCTTTTTTTTTGAGCTTTAACCAATGCCGTAAGAATTATCATTTTAAGAAAAACTCGATAAACCTGCATCTCGTGAAACAATTTAGTTTTCTTTTTATACCTATACTATATATGAATTATTAGCGCCTAAATTATGCACACATTTGGTATTGAGGGTTTCATTCTTCCTTGCTTATAGATTTCTTTCTGCATCAGTCAAGAGTATCGGTGGATGTCATCTTTGTACTATTTTGGTACCTACTTCAACACTTTTTTGCTGGAACTAACGAACTGACCGAAAGACAAGATTATTTGATTACTGTGAATGTGTCTGCCCGAAATCGTTCAATCTAATGTAATGATATATACAGAGTCATGTATACAAACACACACACACACACACACACACACATATATATATATATATATATATATATATATATATATATATATATATATATATATATATATATATATATATATATATATATATATATATATATATGGACAGGAAACAAAACAGCTTTACTGTGAAGGATATGGAGTTTTCCTGTTTCGCCGGGCGAACATTCTTTAAGAGGTCTTCGGTTTAGATTTCGAGGGACTCCAACATGGAATTACATTCATCTCCGCGCTGCGGTTAAGACGTTCATGGATTTATCTACATCTCTCCCCGAGAGATTACTGTAGGTGATGAAACAATCCCTCCATGCATCTTGCGTTAGCATTCAAGTAATGGCATGGTTCCCGAAGCCAATCATGTATTTCAAACGTACGCTGGACAGTTTATCTGTGTAGCTTGAATGAGAAGAGGTTTAAGCTTTCCATCACGTAGGGCGCGTACCGATGTTAGCTGACTGGAAGTGTTGATACGCCTATAGTATAAAACTCGAGGATGCCCTCAAGACAAACAAGTCTTGGACTTGTGCTCTAGATTCTTGATCCAAAAACCGACTAATTCCCTCAAGCGTCAGCGATGAATGTGATATACGGTTCACTCAGAAATTTCCAGCTGCTTTTGAAATGCACTAACAGCTTGATTTGCAGATTTCTTCTCCGTTTCGTTTAGAGTTTTGGATGCGCGATTTGATTCCTGAGATTGATGTAAATTGGTTGCGTCGTAGGATGAATCTAAGGCATCCAAATCCCCCCCAACACCACCAGCTGAGGGGTACCTCCTACCTGTGGTTGAACTATTACAGTAGGAAAGTGCACAAAAGGAATTGCAGAATTAGGTTTTCTCATGTGTAACCTGTATTTCTGCAAGAACAATAAACTTCCATCATCATTCATCCTACTGTAATTCAGAATGAAAATAAAGAGGAAAAGAGGTAACACTTCTTTAACTCGATACAGTAGACAAACATCTTCAGTAAATCATGTTAATTTTCTCACCTGCAAGTGGCTCTTGACCTCATCATTTGTCAACCCGTCCACTTGCATTATTTCACGAATCTGCTTTGGAGTGGCAACTGCATGAATTTAACAAGAGAATTAGTATTTTTCACCCAGATAAAACATTGCTGTAGTCCGTCAAACACCCAATAATAAACTAATTCACTGAACGATAATTGTGCGGTCTGTGAAATTATGACGCTGGAAATTGTGACATATTTGAGCAATCTTTCATTTAAAAAGTGAGCCTTTGGCACCTACTATCCTACAAAGACGTGGAACTTAAGCTGGATGTTATGGAATAACAAAAGTTGAAAATTTACTGTCATTGAAGCCCAATAGTCAAGCAACTACACCGAGCTCAGGTCGTAGTACGGAGTTGAAAATTTCATCCTTTTTATTGATCAAAACTGTGGCATATTTCCTTTTGACCTTTACTCTTGTGAACCTAATTGGAGACCAGTGAATCAACGATTCTGTAAGTCATCCAAACCAAAATCTTATGCAAACTTTTGTCGCAAATTACTCTAACCACGCAACCATCCAAACCCTCGGCTCTTGCGCAGAGTTAGAAACTTCAAAACTCCACCTATTCACGGTGGTCAGCAGTGTAGAAAAGCAACATTTACCGGGAAATCCAAAATGAATAGTTATAACGATCCAATGTAAAGAATAAGGACTATTACCATTTCAAGATTCGCGTAGTTCTTCTTATGAAAAGCTTTAGTAGAAACAACTGTCGGCGCTGTAGAGAAATGTATTCAATCCTAGGTCTAGAATTCCCAATTCCTTAACCATTCCTTAGTGAAAAGCATAATATATTTGCTTGAGAAAGCAATGGTTCGGCATAGGAATGAAGTCCGAGCTCTTGAATATGTGTTTAGTCTTATCTATTCGAGGTCCATGTTGTTCGAACGAAAGAACATCACTATCTTTAATCGTGAAAGCTCTAACCAATAATGGTAGCAGTAACATTAAGATCAATGAAATAAGAATCCTGAATCAACAGATTCTATTTTTAGAGATTTTATCAGTAACGTATAGCTCATTGGATCTTACATGTGAGACTCTATATTCAGTTTAGTTGGAATTTACTCTTTGATGGTATACATCAAGGTCCACCAGAAAGCTATTCCATCAGAGCTTTCATGGGAGATACACACACTCGCACGTACAAACACTGTCAGACTTGCCACACGAAATAGAAAACTTATGGCTTTCCTTTCAACCAAGATATAGCGCATGCCATGTAATTCTTTCGAATCCCTCCTGCAGTTTTAACTATTTATATGCACATTATAAATACGAAAATACTCTTTAGAGTATAGCAGGTCTTGGCTAGGACCCAAGCTAGAAACTTTGGCTACTTGTCCTTCTTCTCGTGCACGTACATCTGAGGGCATCTTCCCAAAAATATAGCAAACACACAGACAGGCATGCACTCTATTTAAATATGTAGTCAAAAGATAGCGCGCGTTCTTGTAAAATGGCAGTACACCACTGCTATGAAATCGAATGAATGGTAATCTATTTTAATTTCACGAAGCGGGAAACATTGCTTTCGGGAGGTTTTAATTACCTTCTGCGCCGCCAAGTTGTTGAAGGGCATCGATAAACTTGCGATGGAGTTCAGCGGCCCAGCATCGTCTTTGTTTGCGATGGGGCGAAAAGGATTTGGAAATTCCACTGCTTAGTTGGAAGCCTTGGCAGGGCGAATGAAGAGGGAATCGATCGGAACGTTGTTCTGATGAGATACTTTCTTCGATCTCTGTGACGACTGAGCTTGATCTATTCATGCTAATTGCAATCTCTTGATGATTATCAAGAGCCGAGGCTGAAGTTCGTTGAAATGGATTCAATGATACATCCTGTTTATTCATGAGATATGGCACGAAATCGCCCCCTTTTGCCGTCGCAATGCTATGGCTCGGGCAGCGTTGATCCTCATTACAGCTTTTTATTCCCTTTGTATTGTAAAGCATACTTTGCAAATTTGAAACCTCCTGAAATAAAACTCAACGATAAGATGGTCTCATCCCTTGGCTGTTTTAAGCCCAAACTAACAGTAACTTTATTATTAAAGCATAATCTAGAGTAAGAACCCTAAATGATGTACGTGAAGGAGAACGATGCTTCTAAATACTTAAATCTTCCACACATGGTAATTTATATACTTAAGCCTAACAGTTTCCACATGCTTGAATTAGACATTGGTCTTTTGTTACGAGATCAGTGCATGCTGCAGTCAATCTGATCGTCAATCAACACACAGAGGTTTTTGTAATCAATTTGAGTCTTATCGTTGTTGTTAGATATTCTGAGTCGCGTGATCGTATCCAAGCACGTTATAAAGTACCAAAGTGACTCATAAGAGCATGATGGTATCTCCCTCGTCATGGTGAACATCCAAAACCACAGATGCTCGTTTCGTAGTCAGAAGCGCGTCTCGTTGATTAGTTAACTGATGTTTTTAGGCGAAGGCATGAAAGATATTCAACCTTTACTTGAGATTTCTGAAGATCATATGGTGGATTGATATTATTCTGAGTTGGCAATAGAAATTACGTAAGGACAATCTCAACCCGCACATCCGATCATGCTACATATACCAGAATGAATCAAGGAAAATCCCAATTTCACCATCAAAAGGAAGTGCACCTATGAGCTCATGGCAGTAAACGACAAGATTATATAACCACCAGCTCCATCATGCTTAGTATCGAGTAGATACTATGACATCCCCGCTAGTGCCCAACAGTGGGTATAGAACTCAAAATGAATACATGCTCGCACACATGCACACATGCACACCAGAGCGCACACACACCATGGCCATGAACTCACAGGAAGCTTTACAAACTGACTTTCTGACACTTTCAGAAGTCATGGGCGAACTCAGTCATAATGAAGCTTAGCTATCGGTACTTATGGACATCATTAGATTCCCTCACTACACAATAAATTTATAAGTAGGGCTCTGATTTGAAAGATATGAAGTTCTATCAATTCTACAGAGAACCAGATAGTAAACTATAGGCTTTCTTGTATTATTTGCGTGATGTTAATTTAAAGCGATTTTGCCAAGGAAAAAAAGAAAGGAAAGACTATTGGCTTCTAGATATGAGCTCATTATTGGAAATTTTTCTGCTTCACAAGAGATGGCATCTGGTGCATTTAAGCATGGAGATGCAGCTGATAGTCACTGCATCCTTATTGACGTCGTCATAGAAGTCGCGTACCTAGAACCTCAGCCCTCACGCTTGATCACGCGATATAGTCATGCTAGTTTCATCTTCTATTTAATAGAATAATATGCAGAGTTATTATAAACAGAAATCATGTTTAATATATTATGCAGAAAACCTCATATTATATTATTCCCTCTTAGAGATGAGCACATAATTGGAAAAGTTTCGGACCTCCTGATCTCCAGATGTGTTGGCCTCCTCTGCATGGAGGCATGGAGATATCGCTGATGTGAGCGCTGCATCCCCATTGAGGGAGCTTGGGGAGTCTGAATCTTCTTTAGGAAGCGAATCCAAGATCTTTGAGATTATGAAGTCAGCTTTCGGCAGTGGTGAGTCCGATCTTGAATACCCGAAACACCCTGCTGAGCCGTGCTTCTTACAAAATTCCCCATGTACGCAGTCACAGATTTTCATCCTTGACGCTTCAATTTCTACAAGAAGTTTATGTCAGAAACCTAGAGATAACAGTAAATCAATGTAGATGGTCACACGAAAAGACTTTATAGGCTGACCATAGTAAAGTACTCACCATTGCTAAGTAACTGCATGCAGATAGGCAGCTCGCGCTTAAACGCTTCGATTTTCTTTCGCTCATCAATCAGAGATCGCAAATAAGCCTGGATGTACTTCGTGGCATTCTGAGGCTCAGGAACAATGGAAGTACAAGGATGCATATACTCATCATTCTGCAAGATATGACTTGGCCTTCCCAATGTCAAGTCCATATTTTTTATGTTTACACTTTCGACTATGGAGAGATCCAGCTGTCAAATAAGGGATCAAGCAAACACAAACCTTTTCAGTCTAAGTACGATAGATTATGCGCATGCACTCTCTTGTTCTTCGCTTACGAGAGCACTACAGAACTTCAAACAATGACTGTCCAACGCATAATGCAAGTCATCAATGCATAGACATTCTCTGCATGTTCGGTAATTTTTGGTCGTTAACTCCAACTAAGATAGTGTGAGGTCAATTATCTGTTATTCCTGGTTGTAAGACATACAGTATACAAGCCATACACCCTACTTGTTACTCAGTGACTCCTTCATATGTGAGGTTCATGCATAAGTGGATCGTCATGCATAAGTGGATCGTTCCACGGGTGAAGTAATCAAATAATTCTGCGTTTCCGGCAATTTCCAAGACGAGCCCAGAACTGTCGAAGCATAGCATCTGCATCTTATATGTACAATTATAACGTACCAACGAGGCGACACAGAATCGTTTATCTGCTTTTTGACCAGAAGGACCTGTTGTGTGTATGTGTGTGTGAAAGAGAGAGAGAGAGAGAGAGAGAGAGAGAGAGAGAGAGAGAGAGAGAGAGAGAGAGTACCAACAAAATGGGGAAATCAGCTACGAGACGCATACGATCAGAACAAGACCGTAAGATGCTACTGTAAAGCTGGTCTTACTGCAGCTGCACAAGCTTCTCGGTATTCTAGAAGGTTAGGTATATGGAAATCTCGATTATTTCCGCGAGGACAGTGAAGATAAGCTCAAAGGTGCGTACTTGTATTATATGTGAGCATAACAGAAATCGGAAGCATTGAATGTCAAGAATGCCTAATGGTTGGGGCATCACTACTGAGCAAGATCTTGGAATGTGTATATCTTTAGAAGGAGAAACCGAATAAGTGAAGTATATCCGGCACATAGTCCCCATCTCGTGGTTTCATGATAACGGACAATAAGCGGGAATCTTGACTAGAATATAGAATAAGAAGAGTCGTAATCAGGCGGAATCTGAAGGAATTTGCAGAGAGAGAGAGAAGAGAGAGAATAAGTGAAGTATATCCGATTATTATGTAGGTCTCATCGTGGTGTTTCATCAAAAGGGACAAGAATCGGTTATGTGGACTACAATATACCATAAGAGGAGTCGTAGTTAGCGTTGCCAAGGGATCTGAAAGGATATGCAATCTTTATACTTTTGACAATTTATGCAATCTTTATACCTTTGACAATTTCTTAGTATCTCCTATGAGCATTGCGCACTTCGATAGGATGGTAAAACGTGATCATTGAAAGATACTGGCTACTCGAAAGTGGTCTCTCCGTCTTTCAGAGTCGCCGTGCAACGCTCCAGAGTTCGCAGCTTACCGCGTGTTATTGTTTTTTATTTCTATTTCCTTTTTCTTTCGGAGGAAGTTCAGCCAAAGCTTCATTGACAGTGAATAGGCATAGTATAGCCAATAGCATAGTACCCATCATTGAATAGGCATAGTACCCATCATTGACAGTGTCTAAATTTGATGCCATATTGGACATCAAAGCAAGTAGGGCTTGCGCATCAAAGGATGCCTACTTTTTAAGTTTCGGCATCCTAAGGGATGCCCACGTTCAAGAGTTGGGCATCCCCGGAATATATATATATATATATATATATATATATATATATATATATATATATATATATATATATGAGAGTGCATATTTGTTATGTATATATGTTCAATGGAAAAGTTGTCAACATGTAAGAACCTTGCAAAGGGCTCGATCAAACCTTTTTTTTTTTCATAATTTACTTCTCTGAAATCGTAACATTTTTAGAGAGTAAGAAAAGAGTTCCATTTTGAAGCTTACCCCACGGTTTTCATTCAAAAACTTCAAAACTTTCTTCATGAATGAATCACGAGCTTTGCACCCACATCTACTAACGATAACCGACGTGTAAATAGAGATCCTCTTAGTCACTCTGCTTTCATGTTGGAGGTTGCAATTGCTAATGACTCTATTTCAAACTGTGATGTATTCTTCGGGCCACTAGATTTGCACATTCAAAGTTCAAACTTGGGACCACGAGGGTCGTGGCATTTGAAGCATGCCGACAGTGTAGGATGCAAGGTGGTTCTAAGGATTGAGGAGTAGCGTATAGCTATCTGTGCTTCATCTGTATGAGTTGGTATCTATGCTTCATTTGCATGAGTTCAAGCCCTATGTATTATTATATTTGCATTTTCTCATTAAGTTTTTATGAGGTAAACCTAGATTTCTATGAATTAGAGATTTTTAATGTAACTTATTCTATCTTGACTTACAATAAATTTTTGGGACGCAGATGTTAAGTTGACGTATGTGTGTTTAATATTATTATTAATAAGTTAAATAAAAGCATCCCCCTTTTGTTAGCAATCCATGATTGCCTCTTTTATGGTAAGATCCTCTTGCCGCACTTAGAAATTAATAAAGTATGGTTAGTGGTTTAGAAGTGCCTTTGATATATTGACTTGAGTGACTACATCCATGGATGCCTCCATTTTCTCTCAGGCAAAGGAATGTGGTATTGGATATGTATAATTTGTATTTTTTGATATATTGACTTGAGTGACTACATCCATGGATGCCTCCATTTTCTCTCAAGCAAATGAATGTGGTATTGGATATGTATAATTTGTATTTTTTATGCATTGTTATGTACTGTTAGATATCTACCTTTGTCTATTGACGCATTGGGCCAGTTCTTGTAATCATATGGCTACAATTCATGTATAAAGATAGATTTCTACAAATACATAGAAACTCAGGCTTACATACAAGTATGAAGTTACTTTTGTGTTGTTCAATAAGGAGTAAAAGTAATGGCCTATTTATGTTGTTCCGCAAACACAAGACACATTTTGTACACTTATGTGAAAGGCCAAAAATCTTGAGACTAAACTTAAGCAAAAGTTCATGTGTTCTATAAAACAAGCAAAGGTTGTTGGATTATCATTTAAGTCATATGGATGCAAAAAGGAGAGATCTTGGGTTCATGTCGTATGAGAGTTACATGGGAGAAGTTTTTCCTCAAGAGGTCTACGGCCTTCTAGAAACATCCACTTGAGTTAGCTCCAACTTAGTAGGATGCTTGGCACACATGTAGTTACATGGATGAGAGTTAGATGATTAGAACCAACTTGCCATAGAATGCAAATCCTCTAGAGAGTAATACCTAGAGCCATAAGGTTGGGACAAGAGTCATCTCTCTAGTAGGTGGTGCTACTAATGCTCTTAGACATTATAGATACCCTCCAATGTTGTTGATGTCTAGTTCTATAATACAAATTATCGTCATGATACACTATTTTACCACCAAAACAAGTTTCTCATAGGGCTTTTGAAGCATCTATAGGACCATGATAAGGAGAAAAAAGTCTACTATAGGAGCTTGATAGTGTGGTTCTAAACAAATGGTTCATTCATTGACCAGTTACCTCTACTCTTCAGCAGAGTGTATACACTCACACAACATTATACATAGCGAGTAATATCAAGTGATTAAATAGAATATGACAGTTTTGAATTAAATAGATGAATCAGCCTAGTTGGCCCTCCACATGAAAATGAAGCACTCCCAAAAGGTATTCATGGGAGTACTAGTTAGTCAATAATGAGAATAGAAAATGTGAGAGCACCATCACATTGCAATTGAGGAGCCCAAGGGCTGCATAACATGCAAACAAACACATGATAGAGGTTTAGATACGCAAGAACTATTAGGTTGAGATCTAGAACATATGAATATCCTAAAACTTTCCTATTACATATACTTCTACACATACTTAAGGAGATCTTATAAGCATACGCAACACACAAATATGCTCAAAGGTGCTACGTTTTGTTACTTTCATATTTCCCATCCTTCCATTTACATCTTTGTCAAACCTACATCATATCCTTTTTTTTCTAAGACAAAAGAAATCCTTCGATTGATAATAAAAAAACGTCCATCCAGTTTCTCAAGGAGATAATACATACACATATATAGGTACTTACATATAGCCCAAGGAGAGATGTTGCTTCTCAAGCATAAGGACTTTAATAGATCCACCAACCAATCATTGGTGGAGGTCCTAAAAGAGGCAAGCCCGATAATGCAAAACGAGGGGCCCACCCAATCCCTCAACATTGCATAACACACAACCAAGATGCAGCCACAATGGTAACGTGAGCGAGCTTTACCGCTTGTTTGGATCTGGAGTAATCGTCATCCCATTCTCCTTAATAGGTAGCCAGTTGCTTTTGTAACACCCTGCACAAGAAGATCCAAGTGCACTCACCTATCGCTTGGGCCAAATCCTTGCCAATCTCCTCCACATGAATATTTATATAACGGTGTGTAGTTTGAGAGTCCACAGTCACATATACAATAAGTTGGCTCTCCTAAAGACCATGAATGAACAAAAAGTGAGTGCATTTGCAAGCCCTAATAAACAATTAAGTGAGATCTAGTTTCCAAAGGTGGTGGGAGAACTGGCTAACCTCTGCATTGACAAATTTCAATCCCTCCGGAAGATACCAATCAAGCTATGAGGCCCAACAAAGAGAGAACAAAAATTCCACTAACAACTCAAGGGCATGCTAGATGCTTGACACAAGATCCAACATGTGGAATTAAATAGGAGTGGCAAGTAAGGTCTCCTATCCAACAAAGAACCTCGAGAACTGATAACGGATGCTCTCACTCTACAGATGCTAGTCAAAGTTTGCAAAGCCAGGAGGAATAGTAGTCAAGGGAGATATAGCCAGCAAGATAATGGGCGAGGGGAAGACAGACCCGTGTGAACCATGCAATACACTAGGAAATCAATCTTGAGGGATTGTTGAGCACCAGAAGGTGAAGAACTCTAAGGCTGAGGAGGGCATGGAGAAGTGGATGGTCCAAGAGAGGAAACCAGTGGAACAGGGATCACAGTCAAAGGCCCAAGAGTGGGAACTGAAAGAGGATCAGTGCCACTAGTAGGAGGCATCAAAACCACATAAAGGTCCACCTACTAGTCCTTTTGAAGTGCAATGAAAGAGTTCTTGGTGGTAATAATCCTCTTTAGATCCATCGAGCGAGGTGTGGACCAAAATGACTATGACATCTTTCTTACTTTGAACTTGTGCCAAATGAGAAAGAACGAGCCGTGGTCGATAAAACATCAGAGTATAGAGGAGACCCACCCCCACCATGAAATGGAGAGGAGATAGTGGAGGTCAAAGGAGATGCAGGAGGAGGAGGGACCTAACCACAAGAGCAGGGTGTCTCTTGTGTTGGAGGATAAACACTCCTATGTGCACAACAAAAGCAAATGAACCCTCCTAGGATCCTGAAATTTTTCAGACATAGGTTCTGTATTTTCTGAGTTTCTCTGAGTATATGCAGAGAATGAAAATGAAATTTTGCAGGCATAAACTAGCCTTTAAGAGCTTTCAAATGAGAGTAAAATCACTCCATTTGGATACTGGATGATGCCTCAACCAGCTGTAACAAAACAGATAACTTGATCTCTTCACAGAGTATGAGCTAACTGGACAGACACTGTTCTGGACATTTCTCTGCACATGTGCAGGCACTGAACCTGAGACTTATACCAGACAAAGTAGAACTTATAAGCTTTCCAACAAGACAAAAATCATTGCAAATGGATTCCGGATGAAGGAGAAACAACAATTACAAGACCGGGGGGTCTGCCAAAAACATCTAGATATATAGAGTGTGTAAAAGTGAAATTTCTGCAAAATATGCAGAGAACAGCTAGTAGGGGGTGTGCTTAAGCAAGGGGGCAGCTTGGGCACGTATTTCCACGACTCTAAGTCATAATACAACTCATTAGAGGTTTTAAAGACCTCATACTAACCTCTTTAACCAATCAAAAGCATATACATGTCAAAAGTGAGGTCCAATCACATCAAGAGGTGAGCTAAATCTTCTCTAATCAACTTCTTTCCATTATGGGCATAATTGGATGCCTCAAACTCGTGGAAATCAGCCTCCTTTGATTGTGGATGATGTGGAAGGTTCAATTTGGGGCATGTTCCCACTCTTGAGCTTGAAAAACTTTCAACACTCCCCCTCAAGCTCAAGTCTTTTCCTTTGTTGCTTCAACCTATGTCTCTTATGTTGATAGCTTCCTTGAATCCTCCAAGCTTTGTACCTTCAAGAAACTTTGTCATCATGTCTGCAACCTGCATTTTAGTGTTCATATACCTTATATCTAGCTCTTTTGCCATCACCTTTTCTCTAACGAAGTGGTAATGAACCTCTATGTGCTTGCTCCTTGCATGAAACATGGGATTGTTAGCTAGATAGATGCTTGAAATGTTGTCTCCATAAAGAGGAAACTCCTGCACTTCCACTTCCAAGTCCTTAAGTAGCTTCTTAAGCCATAATAGCTCACATGTAGCCAATGCTAAACCTCTGTACTCAGCCTCTGTGGATGAAAGAGCAACAGTGGGTTGCTTCTTAGAGCTCCAAGAGATCACTTTTGTACCTATCATGAAAACATAACCCGATGTACTCCTTCGATCATCCTTGCTACCTGCCCAATCAGCATCACTATATCCTTTGACACTTAGATCAGCATCATATGAGTAAAATAGACCTTGGTTGATGGTGTGCTTGATGTAACGAAGCACCTTTCTTGCCGCCATAAGATGATCATGAGTAGGTGCATGCAAAAATTGAGAGAGAACACCTACTACATATGCAAGATCAGGTCTAGTGAATGTAGCATAAATTAATGAACCAATTATGCTTCTATATAGTGTAATATCTTGTATAGCCTCTCCTTGACCTGCAACCAACTTTGTATTGGGCTCCATGGGCTGAGAAAGTGGCTTACAACCACTCATACCAAACCTGTATAGCACATCCAACAAGTATTTTCTTTGAATCAAGAAGATGCCATTGTGTGAAAAGATTACCTCTATTCCCAAGAAGTACTTTAGTGTTCCAAGATCAGATATCTTGAACTCCTTCCCTAGCTTTGATTTGATATCTTTAATACCTGCAATATCACTTCCTGTGATGATCAAATCGTCCACATAGATGCATATGTATACCATCTTGTCTCCTTGCTTCTTCATGTAAAGTGATGGATCTGCAACACTTTCTTTGTATCCACAACTTGATAAATAATCCACTAACCTCTGATTCCAGGCCCTTGGGGCTTGCTTTAGTCCATATAATGCTTTCCTTAGCTTGCAAACATGATTTGGGTACCTCATACTAGCAAATCCTTGAGGTTGGCTCATGTAGACTACTTCTTCAAGCTCTCCATTGAGGAAGGCATTCTTCACATCCAACTGATATAAGCTCCATTTCCTTGATGTGGCCACTGCAATCAAAGTCCTAATTGTTGGCATCTTGGCTACGGGGCTGAAAGTTTCATCATAATCTATCCCGTAGCTTTGGGAGAAGCCTTTCGCCACCAACCTTGCTTTGTACCTAGCAATGGAACCATCTGAATTTCTTTTAATTTTGTAAACCCACTTATTACCTATCACCTTCATGCCTTCTTGAGCTGGTACCAAGCTCCAAGTATGGTTCTCATCAAGTGCTTTGAGCTCTTCCTTCATTGCCTCTTGCCATTCCTTGCAATCCTTAGCTTCTTCATAACTAGTTGGTTCCTTGTCCTTGATTACCTGAGTCATGTATGCATAATGCTTTGCAATGAAATTATCATATGTTAACCTTTGTACTGGATATCTTACTCTTGAAGACCTTCTTTCACTTCCTTTGGGTGTGGTTGCCATCTTCTTTCTTTGTTTTGCCACTCCTGGAGTTTGAATTTCTTCTATCTCTTCATCTTCCAACATGCTCTCGTCCACATAGCTTCCTTCTTCAACTGAAATCTTCTCTTTGCCCTTGACTTTGCTTTCTTCAGAGCTGGTCTGTCTTTCCCTAAGCCTTCCACTCCATGGTGAGGGTGTCCTTGTGTTGCATGAGTTGCTTGGACCACTCAAATCCATGCTTTCTTGAACTCTATCATCATTCTTCAAATCTGTCTCACCTATGTCTTCAACCTGCAATGGACTTGTGCATGCATACCAAGGCTTCAACTCATCAAAGACAACATCCCTACTTACCTTCAGCTCCTTGGTGATGGGATTATAGCATTTATACCCCTTTTGTTCCATAGAATATCCCAAAAAAATACACCTTTCAGATTTGGCATCTAACTTTGACCTCAACTCTTGAGGTACATGTACATAGCATATACAACCAAAGATTCTAAGATGTGAAATGCAAGGTTTTCTTCCACTCCATGCTTCCTCAGGGGTTAGATGATGTATACCTGATGTAGGACATCTATTCATGATGTATGTGGCTGTATATGTAGCCTCTCCCCAATAACAATGCGGCATATTCATTTCATTGAGCATACACCTTGCTACCTCTGCTATGTGTCTGTTCTTTCTCTCTGCTACCCCATTTTGTTGAGGGGTATACCTGCATGTAAATTGTCTTTTGATGCCATTGACCTGCAAAAATTCAGAAAATTCATGGGAGAAGTACTCTCCCCCTCCATCGGATCTCAAAGTTTTGATAAACTTGCCAGATTCCTTCTCCACCTGTGCTTTGAATTTCTTGAAGTAGTGGAACACATCTGATTTGTTTCTAATGCAATACAACCACACTTTCCTTGAAAAGTCATCAATGAAGGTTACAAAATACCTATTTCCAGCAAGGGATGCTTCTCTTGTTGGACCCCAAACATCCGTGTGAATGAGGTCTAAAACATTTGCACTTACATAGGTACTCTTCTTGAAGGGCAGCCTTGATTGTTTTCCTTGTTGGCAAGCTACACAAATTTCATGCAACATTTTAGATGTAAAATTTGGTAGGCCTCTTACCAAGCTCCTCCTTTGCATGTCCTTGAGCTTTTGTAGGTTGATGTGACCTATTCGTTTATGCCATAGATCCAAATCTGCTATCCTCTTGTCTCCATATGTGACATACATTGAATGGTGTGGCTGATTTATGTCCATTGTGAACATTCTCCCTTGCTTTTTTCCTTTTGCTATGAGCTTGAAACCTGCCCTTGGATCCTCAACAAAACATCCTCTTTCATTGAACCTAACTTGATAGCCTTTTTATACCATTTGGCCTACCGAAATCAAGTTTTTGGTAATAGTAGGGACATGTAATACCTCTGATAAGCACTTTGCTCTTTGATTTCCTTCCAAACTGATATCTCCCACATGTTGAATGGTATGCTCTGAGTTATCACCTGTTTCCACATGCCCTTGATGCTTTGGGACCTGCAAATTACTAAAAAGATCCTTTCGACATGACATATGATTGCTACATCCACTGTCTACATACCATACATCTTCACTAGCTTGAGTTGTATCTTCACCATACCTCATGGCAAGTAAATAATCATTCCCTTGGCTGGATGATGTGTTTGCATAATTACCTTGCCCTCTATAATTGTTGTTGTTGCTTTGATTCCCTTGTCTTTGAGCTCTATGATAGCATTCATTTGCAAAATGACCGGGCTTACCGCATACAAAGCATCCATTTGAAGTGGCTTGTCCTCTTCCACCAAATCTTGCACCTCTTCCTCTATTTGTGGCTCTTCCACCTCTTTGACCTGCATTTTCTTGTTGTCCTTGACCTCCTTGGTTGCTTTGATATCTTCCTCTTCCTCTTGTAGCACCTCGGTTGTGTCTTCCTCTTCCTCTACCTGCATACAACAATTGCCCTTGGCTATCCTTGGCATTATGACCACCAAGGTTCATCTCCTCTGTCACCATGAGAGTGATTAGTTGATCAAAATCAGGAAGAGAGTCCCTTACATACACTGAAGTTGTGAAAGCCCTCCATTTTTCATCATCCCTAAGTCCATTTAGGGTGTGGGCGACAAGATCGTCATCATCTAGGGCACAACCGATTGACCCTAGTGCATCTGCAAGCTCTTTAACCTTTAATATGTAATCATTAGCACCTTGAGAGGGGCTTTTCCTAAGATTATTTAGCTCATTCTTGAGCTGAATTTTTCTAGCTTTTGTGGAGGTTGAATACAATCTCTCCAAGCACTCCCACACCTTCTTCGATGTATCCAAATCTTGAATATGCCCTACCATAGAGTTGCTAATATGCTGAGATAAAATGAAAATGACCCTTTTGTCCCTTTCATCCCACTCTCTTACTGCTCTTCTCTGGTCATTGGTTGGATTTACCTCATCTATGTAGGGTTTTGGCTCTCCACCACTCACAAGTCCCCACAAACCTTTCCCCATCAAAAAATTGCTTATTCTAAATCGCCACGGTTGGTAGTTTCCTTTTTCGAGCTTCTCAATCTGAGCATTGAGATCAGCCATGGTGCCTCCTAACTCTTTTGAACCTCCCCCTTGATGCAATGAAGTTGAAAAGGATGGCTTTTACCTCAAAAAATAGAGCTACTCCTCTTGATGAAGCTTCGTCTTTGATTTGATGATGTATTTGCTTCCCCTTGTTGTTGACGTGCCCGTTCTTTGCTTCCTTCCTTCAAAATTTGATGAAGTCTTCACTTCACTTCAGTAGCTCCTTCTTCTCTCTTTGATACTCCACTTATAGCTCTGATACCACTGTTGGAGGATAAACACTCCTATGTGCACAACAAAAGCAAATGAACCCTCCTAGGATCCTGAAATTTTTCAGACATAGGTTCTGTATTTTCTGAGTTTCTCTGAGTATATGCACAGAATGAAAATGAAATTTTGCAGGCATAAACTAGACTATAAGATCTTTCAAATGAGAGTAAAATCACTCCATTTGGATACTGGATGATGCCTCAACCAGCTGTAACAAAACAGATAACTTGATCTCTTCACAGAGTATGAGCTAACTGGACAGACACTGTTCTGGACATTTCTCTGCACATGCGTAGGCACTGAACCTGAGACTTATACCAGACAAAGTAGAACTTATAAGCTTTCCAACAAGACAAAAATCATTGCAAATGGATTCCGGATGAAGGAGAAACAACAATTACAAGACCGGGGGGTCTGCCAAAAACATCTAGATAGATAGAGTGTGTAAAAGTGAAATTTCTGCAAAATATGCAGAGAACAGCTAGTAGGGGGTGTGCTTAAGCAAGGGGGCAGCTTGGGCACGTATTTCCACGACTCTAAGTCATAATACAACTCATTAGAGGTTTTAAAGACCTCATACTAACCTCTTTAACCAATCAAAAGCATATACATGTCAAAAGTGAGGTCCAATCACATCAAGAGGTGAGCTAAATCTTCTCTAATCAACTTCTTTCCATTATGGGCATAATTGGATGCCTCAAACTTGTGGAAATCAGCCTCCTTTGATTGTGGATGATGTGGAAGGTTCAATTTGGGGCATGTTCCCACACTCTTGAGCTTGAAAAACTTTCAACATCTTGTCTCGATGGCTACCTGGTTGGCCTCTAGGTTCATGAGAGGCATGCCCCCGAATGGTGACCAACCTTGTGACAAGGAAAGCATTGATTCTAAAGACGTGAATATTCAACTATGTGAGTCAACCACCCACCTAAACATAAAGGAAGCGCAATCTCCTGAAGGAGTAGAAAGAAGTCATCAATGAGAATTCTCACCGAGGAATGCTATATGCCTTGGCTACCACCAAGGTTGCCGATCTGAAGACCTCTAAGAAAGTTCTAAGTGACCTTCGAATCAGTGGGAGCAAGGGAAGATACACACGTCCAAGGCTGAGGAAACAATATGCCCTCATAGGGAACCCTTTTGTTTTACCAAGGAATAGTAATGAGGAAGAGGTCACAAAAGGATCAAAACTACGTGTCCAAGGGAAGACATACGCATGAAATGCCCCCACTACAATGGGCAAAAGTGTAATCATCCAAGTGGCCCCTTCCATAGACCGAAACTCCATCTAGTAAAAGCTACAACCCACGGGCTAGATACTAACAATCTTGTCCACCTTAGAAAGCAAGCTACTTTGAAAAGATCCCTGAGCTCGCCATCGGTGGGATGAAGATCGATGATTTTGCAAACCACTTAAGAAGCTTGAAGTCATTCAACTTTCAATGGAAAACTCACTCTACCCTCATCGGTAAGGGAGGGTTGGATAGTCAACGAAGTGGGGCTGGGCGAGGGTGATTCACAATAGTCCCTCTTAGGGGTGGGATCCATGTCCATCCTTTTTTGATGCCCACAAGGAAAGAGGGGTGAGGAGGAAGAGGGGGTAGGGGGGAGGCCAAGCATGGGAGCAAGGGGGGGGGGGGGGGGGGGGGGGGGGGGGGGAGTATCACATGCAATAGGAGCAGAGCTGAGAACATGAAGCGATGGGGTAGGGACGAGGGGGCCAGAAATTGTCGAGCAGGGCTGTCTAAGGAAAGATAATGAAGAGCAGGAGAGAAAAATGGGGATGGCAAGGGCTATAGATACATAGGCAATAGGGGGGATGTAGAGCACGCTCATGAGTGAGCTTTGGACCTACATCATATCTTACACATATCAATATTGAATAACCACTCGGTTCTCTATTTTCTTTGTTGATGGCAAGGCTTGACACTCCATAAGCTCACATGATTTGTCTCATGGAAAGTTTAAAGAAATTTTGGCATGAATCGACCCTTTGTGTCTTCCTTTATTCATTTTCTTTCTTTCTTTCTCATGATTAGACCTATACAACTCATGCCAACATGTCATAAATAATAGCAATAAGATAGATTCCCAAGCTCTCAAAAGATGAAAATGGCATGTTTGCAGATAGAGAAAGAGAAAGATCTCAACCTGTTTTTTAGCATTACTTCGGAGTCCTCATACATAGTTGTCATCGTGATACATTTCATTTCGACGATCAATGGGCAGCTTAAATTAGAGTAGCGAGCTGAAATCAACTATGAAGCAATGTGGGGATATGGGAACTACTAAAATGTGAATGGTAGGGATCAAAAGGGATGTCTCTAGGACTAGGAGCTATTGCTAAAACCAGGGATTGATAGCTGCATTAGAGATATAATTTTAAAAAGTTCCAGCTAGTGTTTTCTTATTTGTTATATTTCTTACTAATGTTGTGTATTTCTTATTATATGTTTCTTATGTTGGTAACTTCTTTTGTACTAATGGCCAATGATTATACACTATGGCATTATAATGATACCTAGTTCTTGGAGATCATATCGTGCATGAATCTTGCAAACATGCATCTTGCATAAAAGGTTTGTACCACATTTACTATTGCGATCCCTCTCGGATTCCTCCTCCATCTATCCCCCTACTAGACCACATATAGGGTAGGCACATATATGATAGGTGAAACCTATGGATGTCGGCTCTCCATAGTTCTAATATGAGATCCACTTCTTGAGTGCCTCATAGATCTGATGCATCTTCTAGAGACTCACTTACACTAACTAGCTTATCACGACAAGCATGAGGAAGATATTTAGGTGGTTGCGGATGTTCCGGTGGTAATGGTGCCTCTACACTAACACAAATCATGTTCATTGTGAGAGCTACCTACTTTAATCATACTCAGTACACTTTGGGGTGTGCATGAGCATTAAGAATACAAAGTATATACATGTGATCATGATGGATTCATCCACATGAATAGATTAGGCACAGCTATGCGCCAATGCACACAATCGCTCGTTGAGGTTGCAATAAAACAAGTGCACACTTATCAATTGGAAGGAGTGGAATAAAGGTTCATTGAATTTTTTGATTCATCGAAAAAGCGAGTGAGTGGATGCCCGAAAATTTCTCGTAAATGGATAAAACCATGATGATTGAAATTCTAAAATGTCACCATGAATTTGAAAGGAAAGATAATCATGATGAGATTTGTTTTAAGGGCATTGTTTATTGTTGAGCATGATCTATAGACACTATTCGAGGAAGCGCATTATTGTGATTGCTATCGACAACAAAGAGAGGCAGTACCTTCACATTTTCAAGGCATGCTTGTAGCCGTTTGCAATCATCCTACATGTATCGAGAAGGAGGATGGCTTTAATTTTGAGAGCACGGGCTTCCAATAGGATGAGCGAATCTGAGTGCAATTTAGGGGTGTTAATGAGAACAATATCACTTGATGGTATATTTTTAGTTTTTGTGTCGTATGTTTATTTATGTAAATAACGTTTACGCACATAACTCAATGTTCTATTACAAGATAGTTCCTTGCATTGTGCATCATTTCTTTCTCTACCTCACGATACATTTTTTATATATTTTGTCTCATTTTCCATAGTTTCTCGAGTCTTATACCATATATATGTGTCTTTTGTATGTAAAGAGAGATACCTTTTTGCATATATAATATGGATGCTATGTGTTTACATCTATCATTTATACATGAAAATTTTTTCTAAGATATTTAGATTTATCAATTTTGATTGATTTTTTTGGTTCAAGCCTATGATTATAATGTTTATATATATTTTGATGATTTTAATGTTTATGTAGAGATTTATGCACAAGTTGAAGATTATGTTGTTTATGTTAAAGTTCATGAAAATATTTATGTACAGATTTATGTAAATGTTTATGTGCAAATTTATGCCAAGGTTTATGTTACTTCATGTTTTATAGCATGTGCAAAAATAGGCATTCAATATCCTGCACACGCATGCGGAGCCTCTTTCTTTCTGTTATCTAAGTACCTACTATATATACCTCAGCATACACATGCCTTCTTAAGCGCGCATACGCCTCGATAATGTATCGGTTCTAATTCTTCTGACTAGCAATGGAGATATCGATGCCCATATCGACTTCTATAGTGGCTAGCAATCATATTTTTCTCGATTGCTTAATTACTGCTTTCATATATGGAACAGCATTAGAACCAGATGCTTCCCATGAATTACAAAGAGACAGCTTCCAAAAAAATCTACAACAAACCTCCTTAAAAGTAATTCATAAAGAAAGCGAGCCGTCACTGAAAAGTCTCCATGCCGCCATCCTCATATCACCACAATTGTCCCGGGGTACATTGCATGAATATTTTGTCATCAGGTTGAGAATGTTGACATGCCACATGATACACCGTGTAAGTTCTATGTGATAGTTTTCGCACGAGATAGATAATGTGAAAACGATGTAGTAAATGATCAATGCAAGGTCCTCCATTGATACGAACAAGTGCATACTATAGTAGCAATACAAAACTTTTCATCCGCAGCAAATCAAGACTATTGAGTAAACCACATTCTCAAAGAAATATCTTCACTACAAATATAAAATTCTCAGTTAGCAACACTTTCAACCAACCGTAATGAAACTCAAGTACTTGTTCCATATAATGAAACTCAGTCTTCCCTAAGGCTTATCATCCATCTGAGGAACCGGAAACAAGCACAAAGAATTGATAAAAGATATTCAATGCTTAACATGTATTCAAGCACTTAGGGAAGAAAATATGTCAACAAAACGATAAACTTCGGCATTACATCTTCCATTTTGGTAACATAAAAGCAACGGATGATGAATCGAATCCATCGGTAAATAATGGTGAGAACCTTACTGCCATATTGTTACGTGATGTGAAGAGAATCCTCCATCTTGTTCCTATCTTTTGTAACCAATAACTTTGTGTCGTAACAGATATGAATTTAGTAAAAATGTTTGAGAAGTATAACGCATCAATTGTTTCTTGTTTTGTTCATCTGTTGAACCCAAAAAGAAGCTGAACAAAAATCAAATCAGAGAAATGTAGCATCTAAATGTAATGGTCTATTTACATCATGTGCGGATATGCAGACTTTTCTTCTCATGGATAAAGCCAAACCAAATGGCATTATCAAGTTAATACACAGAAAAGGGGAAAAGAATAGAATAGAGATTTGGCATCCTATCACGGAACTCCAAACGGGATACAAGATCATTGCCAAAGTCATTGCCAACAGAATCTCTAGCCATTTGAGAGCGTGGTTAAGCGAGGACCAAAGAGGTTTCATCAAAGGCAGGTCAATTTTGGAAACCATTATAGATATCTAGGAAGGTCTTGAATTTGCAAATGAGTCTAAACAAGATGTGGTCTTCCTCAAGATCGACTTTGATAAAGCCTACGATAGGCAGGAATGGGACTATATTCTACAATCGCTTCAAGATGTTGGATGTAGTCAAAACTTCACCAAGATGATCGCGACCCTTCTTGGAAATGCATCGATCCAAATTAACATTAATGGAAAACGTTTGAAGGTGATCAAACTTAGAGGATCTATCAGACAAGGGTGCCCATTGGCTTCCCTTCTCTTTGCCATTGCCACAGAAGGGCTTAGCAGGCTGGTGGAGCATCAGATGGATGCTAGTAATATCAAAGGTCTCCGTTTGCCTCATGACCACGACTAGATCACCATGAGAATTTTTGCTGATAATATGAATGTGTTTGTTCACAATGATAGTACCAGCCTGGAGACGTTCTAGAGGTGTCTGGATACTTTTTGTGAAGCCTCTAGGTCCATAACAACCAATCTAAGAACCACCTTTAGAGCTATTGTTGGTTCAAAGCCCAACTTTCTCATCGAGCATGACTGTCAAATCATTCCACATGGCCAAATTTTTTGGTTTCTTGGGATTCCCTTGGGGTTTGGTGTCTTTATGGAATAGTGGTGGAACTGGGTGCTGGCCAAACTCGAAAACAAGCTTAACTATTGGAGAGGTATATAAATCAACCTTGTTGGTCCTGCTATGGTTATCAACACATTCCTCTTATCCTCTACCATTTATTTCCTTTCTTGTTGGAGACCGAAGAGCAAGATCTGTCCAATCTGGATAGTATTTGTAAAAACTTTCTTTGAACGGGCGTCCACAATAGGAGGGGGGTGCCTAAAATCAAGTGGCTCATCTGCACTTGACATAGAGATAGTGGGGGCCTTGGTATCCTAGACATTGGGTGCACGGCTAACAAACTGGAGGCCAAATGGATGATTAAGGCTTGGTGCAATGGGGAGGCCTCATGGGCCAAGTTGATCTTCAGAAACAAGAATGAGTTGGCTCTCATCGGTTTCCCAAATTGGAAGAATCTTGACATCTTGACCTTGTTGTTTTCCCCGATCCCCGTCTTATTGAAAGGCTCAAATCTTGTGTGCTCTCTATGGAAGAGTTGGAATAAAGTCAAAAGTTACACAAGAATAAGTGAAGACTGGAAGTGGGCAGCCGGTATCAGACAAAACGACTCTATCTGGTTTTCGATCCATCATCCGGAGTGTGGAATCTTGGAACATTCAAAATGCCAAGAAGTTATGGAACAAAGGCTTCCAAAAATGGAAGCATCTCTAGAAACAAGACACCAACTCATGGATCAATTTTGAGGATAGTGACCCGAGCATCAACATTTCGTAAGAAGAATGGAACACTTTGCAAAGCAGATGTCTCGCTTGGGACCACCACAAAGTTCACCTTCTCATCGGACACGACACGTCGACATCGCTTGGTCTCAAATGGCACAATGGGAATAGCCTATCAAAAATCCCGAACATCAAAGAACAATTGACTATCAGGTTAACCTCAACAAGAGGTGGTGCCTATCATGGATGCGGCTTCGGTGGGACATGAAGTTCATGGCTATCTAGCACCCTCTCATAGAAATCAAAAAGTCTCTCCTCTTATGGCAAATGCTCCATCATGGAATTTGGACCAACCTTAAGGCTAGCAAATTTTGTGGGATTCCTCCCTAGTGCAAACCCTGCTATCGGTCTATCGAAGATGTTCCACACATCTTCTTTACCTGCCCCAACTCCAATAGACTCTGGCAGAGGGTTGGAAAGAAAGTTAGACTTCAGAAACATCTCAGTTGGAAGCAAGCCCTGCTGGGAGAAGTGATCGGCTGCTCTGCGACTCTCTGTAATGCCATCAGAGGGGAGGTCCTATGGAAAATCTAGAGGAAAAGATGTGCTTTTAACTTCAGCGACTCCCCCAAAGAGTGGTCAATTGAGAAATCGTTGTTCCTCCTTGGCAAAGTGATTGTTAATTGTAAGAAATCCCCCCCCCCTAAGGCATCATCAAGTACTCCTTTTGATCAATAACAAGCTTAAACCCAAGGGGGCCCCACATGAGGGTGATTAACCTTCTTTGTAATGCCATCTAAGCTCTATAAAAGGCTTCCTCTGTTTTGTGGGATTTGGGGGGTCCCATCGGCACTAGTCCCCTTCTCTTGTACTTTTCTTTATTTAATTCAAGTCCGGGAGAGTAGGCTAATGCCGAACTTCCTTTATATTAAAAAAATTTTCTACTGATCACTATTATCTTTATAAGTGGCTACTAATAATATACAAATATGCACAAAATAGTTTGGCATACTAAGATCCCTTGCTATCCAATCCATAGGCTAACTAGGGCTATGCCCAATGCCTTGAATCTTGATCAATCTATTCGAGATGTAAGTTTTGAAGGAATCACTTTCCCACACCAAGGAGGAGGTAACGTGTGATCTATTCCTTGGAACTCTGATGCACAAAAAAAAACACAGGGTGCAATATTTTGAAGATCCATACCACCTGCAAAAGGAATGCAAATCTCATTTTAATTGCATCTTTATTGAGTTGAAATTTGTTTACTTTTAAGCCTTCTATTCTCATGTGCATTCATGATGCAATAAATTTCATTCCAATGATCGACGTGATGTTGCACAAGATGGTGGAGTCCCTTTGTGAAAATAGTGAAAAGAAGAGGGGTCAATGGGCACCCTTGTCTAATAGAGCAATTTAATCTGATAGCCTTCGATAATTGATTGTTGATATTTATTTGCATTAACGCATTCCTCGGCAATGTGACAATAAACTTAGTGAATTTCTGACTACACCCAAGCTCTTTAAGAGATTGCGAGGACAAATTCCCATTCAAGCCCTTTGTAGGCTTTCTCAAAGTCAATTTTAATGAAGAACACATCTTACTCAAATTCTTCAGCAAAATCGAGATCTTTCCAAATATCAATAATCGCTTCTAGTATTGGTCTGTCCTTGATGAACCCTTTTTTGTCCTCACAAAGCCACGTCTTCAACTGGTAAGAAATTCCATTGGCAATTACTTTTGCAAGAATCTTGTACCTAGTTTGAAGCATTGTGATCGGGTGCTAGTTTTCAATCCTATTCCTATTATCTTTTTTGTGGATAATCTTGAGGACTCCATTATTTAGGCATTTGGGAAGTGCACCAAAAGCTAATGCCTCTTGCCAAACTAGGCGCAATGGAGTGGCCAACATCTATCAAAAGGATTTGAAAAACTCAATTGTGAGGCGGTCAAGACGTGGGCTTTTCCCATTGGGGAGCATATCGATAACTTCTAGAATCTCATTGTGTGAGATGGGTGCATCAACAAGGGACTTCAAATAATGTAGTATTCTCAAGGGAGTGACTCTCGAGATGGTCGCCATGCACTCCCACCTATGGGGAGAAAGGGGTGTTGAAACCTGAAGGAGTTGAGTAAATTGGTGCACAATAAAAGCATTGTTTTCTCCATTAATCCCTTTCAAGAAGGGAATAGAGTCTCTAGTTTGCTTCCTCTTGAGGATGCCACACATCTCTTTTGGTGGTTTGTTAGCCTTACCAACCCACCACTCTTTCAAGTATACTTGCAGGTTTCAATTCCTTTGAATGTCTTCCTCGTATCTCAACATGCCTTTGATTTCCCATAGTCCCGTCTAGTATTGGTAGTTCCCTTTGTTCACATCCTCCTCAACAAGTGAGAATCACCGATAGAGCTTCTTTGCACCTCCATTGAACATTGCGAAGCATCTTGTGAGTCCTGACCAGAGTTTAAGAAGTCTTCTCAGTCACAACCTGCCAACACCTAGCTTGTGAGGTGCAATGGTCAAATGCCAAAATCCAAACCGAGGTAATTTCTTGATGGATAGAGGGAAGGGAGAAAGATGTCTCGAAACCATGGAACTAGGGTGCTTTTTTGAGTTTGGCGATGGGTTTGAAAGTGAGAATAAATGGGTTGTGGTCCAGAACACTGAGGTCAATGTGTTGAGTGATGTTGGGTTGACCCCACTAATGGTCTTTTTCTTGACCATCAATGGTACCTCCCCTGTTGTCCCATCGATCTGATGGGTCTACCATCATGTTGAAGTCGCCAAAAATCATCACATTGTGGGGAAGCGAGTCTTAAGAGTCCCAGGTGTCAATCCTTTTCGATGCCCTATTTGGGGCATACATGGAGGCTACAATGAACTAGAATGGGCCCTCAAAGGAGGGAGTAATCCACAGATTTTTTTGATCCTTGTGGGAATCGACAAGTCTCCCCACCAAAAGCTATTTATTCCAATAGTTGTACCATCGGCCCCCTTGGGGTGTGAAGTGGTAATCCAAGCATGTGCAAAGAGAATCCTTTGAGTCGTTTCTGAACGTCCTTTCCATTGATTTCAATCTCTTGAATATAGATGAATTCTGGGTTTAGGCCATTGTCTCGAATCCATTGGATAATAATAGCCACTCTTGATGGATCAGTCAGACCCCCTATGTTAAATGATATGATATTGTTGATGGTTACCCTCTTTGCAGAGAGGGACCTTGTCTTTTTTCTTCTTGGGTTCCTCTTTTTTCCTTGAAGAGGAGGGGTCCTGACCACATAGGTTACTGATCAGGGTGCTCTTCCATGGAATTTATAGTGGTTGCTTCACCTTATGAGTCACCTTCTGCGAGAGAAATTAGGACCTTTTCTGGGAGTGTCAATCTGATGATGGAGCTCTCACTATCCACATTGTCTTCATTGCTAGTAGTGAAACCATCCTCTTTACTAGTGGTATATCCCTCTTGGTTATCTTCTTTGTTAGTGGCGACTTCCATGGTTTTCCCTTTAGTGTCTACTTCATAAAGATCCCCTCTAGGAAAGTCCAACTCGTTGATCTCCTTTTCGAGGTTGCAGTACAAGCAGTTTAGGGGAGCCACAACCATGGCGTTTTTCTGAGTAGACCCTCAAGGGCTTATTTTCCTTCTACCTCTCACCACTACGAACCCTTCTGACTCTATCATTAGGACCCTAGTGCCCTTCTTTTCCTCAATAGCCTCGAGACAAGCTTATGCTCTAGTCTGATCTTCTTTGGTGGTTTCTTGGTTCTGTTTGTTTTTAGAGGAGCTCTATGTCTGAGGACACTCTTTGATCCTATGTCCTTGAAGTCCAGAGTGGAAACATGCATTTGGCAAATTCTTGTATCTAACTTCTGGCTTCCATACTTCCCCTTCACCTAAGTCAATGGAAATCTTTGTGGGGAGAGCCTTGTTGTGATCAACCTCGACACAGATTTGTGGATGTCATCTTGCATTGAATGAGTACTTAGCTCCTTCATATATGAGGCCCCCCACCCATAGGCTAGCCAATGGGCACTACAATCTCACTCAGGAAGTTATACAAGAAATAAGGAAGGTTCGGAAGCTGAATCCAGAGTGGGTAGCATAGGGGTTTAGACTTGTTTGTGACATACTCTTGGAACCACTTAAACAAGCATAAGGTAGACCTCCAAACATGCCAGGTGCCCACATGTAGTGCTTGAAACGCCATCTCTTCGTTCTCAAAGACCAAAAGTAAGTGGTTTGCTGACAACAACTAAAATTTGCTCACTATCAAACCATGCAGAAACCACCCCTTACAAATCCCAGGATGCACAGACTCTAAGGGGGGCCTTGGACCAAACAGTTGAGCAATAAGGCACATTTTCAATAATTCTTCTTTCTTCACCAAAATAAAATCTCTACTTAAAGAAACCATCAAAGAGCAACACTTGGCAACTCCCTGGAAACCTCACTTGAACCCAAGACTAGCGGGGGTCCCACATTGTTGACCACTAGGGAGCGAAACACTCTCTCCATGGACCCGAAGCACAAGAAACGGGATTTTCGAGCTCACATTACCAACCAAAATCTTGCGATTATGCCCAAGACAATTTTAATGGATGCCCTCGAAGCAAAGGGATCAAAAGCCCACGAAGAAAAGGGGCCCACGAAGAAAAGGGGCCCACGAACAAGAGAGACCCCCACAGCCGAGTCACGATCAAAGAAGGCCGAAGCATACGCGATCCCTTCACAACAAATAAGACCGGATTTTAAACAAAAGTGACTCCTTGGGAACAGGTGGGAATGCCAGCCATGACGGAGGGTCTGACACCAATGACTCGGAATCACAACCCCCAATCACCACTAGGCAATCGCGAAGCCTTCAATCATAAGCGACTCGTTGGGCCAAACAACTGACTGCTTGAATTCGTGATCATGTCTGAAAACAAAAGTTTTGCGAGTGCGTGAAACATTAGGGGGCATACAATGGTGCGAATCATTGTCTATGCGAATGCATGTGAGAGCGAGCATACATCAGCATGACTCATTGCCCATGCAAACCATAAAGCAATGCGAACCTTTGCCAACGAGATATTTAAGCACTCCAATCGCGAATATAATTGGAACTACTTTGAAACCTTAGTAAAGGAATGCTTGGAGAAAAGAGAAAAGGATTTTCCCTTAAGTAAAGAATCCTAGTTAGAATATGATTGGATCTTGAAAGAGTTTTGCAAGATCTAATATAAATAGGCAAAACAATCAAGAGATACCCCATGAACGAGAATTTATGTAGAGCTGCATCTTTCTTTTCGTAAAGAGTCTTAAGTCTATAGATGAAATTGATAATCTTGTATGCTTTGCATTAAGTCATGAGAATCTACAACCTTCGAAAAGGTGTTGTCTAGCACATAGAACGAAGAAATTTAAAATTACCATAGATTGTTACGGTCAACGTGAGGAAATCGAGTTAAAGTGGAAGTCACTCCATGATGATGCAAGTCTAGGGTAGTTTGGAACATCAAGCTTCGCGTTAGCATTAATGTGGGTATGGTGGTATGGGAAGTTCAAGTTCAAGAACAAGTTCAAGTTGATGTTTTAAGTTCCATACTTTTAAGGAAGCATCCTATGATGGGCAATTCGAAGAACACGAGTACAGGCGAGTTGGTTACTTGACAAATAAAATCTGACATTTTTGTTCAAAGACGTAAAAATTTCCCCCCTTTTTCCTAGAATAGGAAAACGCTATTTGTTAGAAAGTTTACTCCCACATTGATCATGCCGCATTGGGCGTTTACATTGGAATTTCTAGTATTCTATATTGGGCTACCTCATTTGGTTTGTTATTCCACATTGATTTTGATCTACTACATCGGATTTATGGTGCTTCATGTATACATGTGTGATTTGTTCTAAATGCCAATAGGATTCACGATATTACCTTACTAGGGGGTATCCTTTTGCTTTGAATATTGTTGAGAACCATATTAGATGTGCCTCACTTTATCCACATTGAATTTCGTCATTGATACTCATTAAATAAACTTCTTGTTCTTTAAATTCTACATGTATGCGTGCACTTGGCATATCTTTTGGCACTTGCAAAAGAAGATAAACTATGCGAAGGTCTTACCATAGGCTTGATTGGGCCTTGGTAGTGTCTACTCCCTTACATGTTTCTTGATAGAACAAAAACATCTATATAATAGTCATCCTTAAACCTACACAAGTAGGAGTGATTATAGAGAATTCAAGACTTTTATGTTTAGTTCAGTTAAATAAAACAACCATGTAAAGGCTTGATGAATTAGAAGGTGTCATAGCTTCATGGTTTATCTTAGACATTGTCTGAGCATTTACATATGTTCACTTTTAAATTGAGATCCAAAATCCCTCTTCCCACAAGTACAAGGTCTTTAGACCTTCTTCAGACCCACGACTACACAATTTAGCTGATGGCCTAGCATTTCTTGGTTAACTAACTTTTGTCCACGACGTAAAGCTAACAACTTGCTTCATTGGGGCTTTGTCATGCGACTACCCTCAACGTTCTCGCCATCGACTACGTTGAGATAACATTGACAAGATACGCAAAACGCTCACCCCCTGATAAGGGCCATTCCAACGCCCTTGCCTACATCACAAGAGTTTGGAGGAAGCCGACATAGGCATAGTGAAAGCGTGGTAGAACATACACAGATTTATGCTCAAAAGGCGTTACAAGGATTGAACTTAACTATGCCTTTTCGCCTATTCTAAGATCCGATGGCTGCGAGCGTGACTTCAACATTTTTTCTTAAACCAAAAAGAAAATTGGGCTTTGGTCACATTTCTTTCGTGTGCCCTAAGTTTCTGTGGCTCTAGAAAATCATTGGGAAATATTTTGAGACTATAGGAACAAATCATCTGGAAGCAAGCACTTCTGGGTGAAGCCATCAGCTTCTTAGCCACATTGTGGAACATTATAAGAGGGGAATCCCTCTGGAAGGTTTGGAGGGGGTGGTAAGCCTACAATTTTGGACACCCTCCTAAAGAGTGGTCAATCAAAAAGTCTCTATTCCTCCATGGCAAAAGAATGTCCAACTGCAAGAGGTCCCCACCCTTTAGGCATCATAAAGTGTTTATCGTCGAGAACAACAAGCTTAAACCCAAGTGGGCTTCATATGAGAAGGACGAGAGGGTTATAAACCTATTTTGCAACACTCTCTAGATCCACAAGTTCTACCCCTGTTTTGGGGGTCTCAAGGGCCGTAGTCCCATTCACTAGCGTGACTTCAACCTACCATAGGCTCTTGGCGACCTCTTGAATATATATCGAAGGGATCAAGCCGAGATTTGGAGCTTCGTTAAGTCTCTATGGCATGGTACCCTTGAAACAACATAACCTCCTCAACAACCAATGCATGTGAATTCCCATTCTCCTCAACTTCATGAGATCAATCAACATCACTTTCACTTCTCTCGAATAGCAATGTCGAACCATAGCCAGGACATCAATATAGCTCCCAAAGATGCGGTTGTCGAAGGGGCTTTGATACCACTTGGAAAAACAGGAAATACACAACTCTAGCTATGGCTACTCACAAGTTTGTTACCTAACAATAGTGAATCTGACATCTTTGTTTGAAGAAGTTATAGGACCAAATTGGAAACATCTACCTTGGATTTTTTGGTCAACCGTAGTCAAAATTAATCTCTTTGGTGAAGTCCAATTTAATTGCAAAAGAGTTATCAAAGTCTCGAAAATAATTAAATTATCATCTATGTTTCTCCATCCACGCAAAAATGGTGGACCAAAATCGATCAAGATAGAGATTTCGATAAAGCTACTGAGAACTCATCTATTTCACATGTTTGTTATATGGATGCTCAATTCACACATAGCCAGATTATGAATCATGCCGGGATGTTAAAATCAATCCTTATCATTCTTTCCATAAATAGCACTAGATTTAGCGTGTGAAGTGCAAAAATAGATGGTATTTATATTTTCTTGGCCACAGATCAGACCACATATGGATTCATGTCCTTTTAGATGTAGTTCAGTATAGGATCCATTTTTGTTTAAATAGGGAAAATAGAGAGACTACAGCCATGCTCATTTTCTACCATGGACTCACGCTTAATTTTTCTTGATAGAGGAGAAATATCGTAAAGTATCTTTACAAGATTCAAGTTAATGATATCATTAGGATCATTTAGGGTACTAAAAAGGATACATACTTAACGTAATGTTTTAGTCTCAAAGATGGGAAGAAGGAGGTCTTGGAATCAGCCTCCAAGTGGACAATGGGCATAGAATCTCGCTCAAAGGGATCTATAGGCTTCTAGAATTATCCATGCAACTGAGATGAGACTTAACTCAAGTGTTGAAGAAAACAAATGTTTCTAGACTCCAACGGAAGGTAAGATTGCATTGATGGAGATTTTACATGCATATGTGGTCTTCAATTAAGCCTAGAGGTCATGGTTACTACCATAATCTATAAAATGAAAGGTTTGTTGGAGAGCCACAATTCATTTTGTCATGTGTGTAGGCTAGTTTAACAAGTATGTCACACACTTATGTCCCCAAAAGAAAATCAGGCCATCGCATAAGCACCAATAGATTTGTAGTTTATATGAGGCCATCATTACATATACAACAATCAGTTTGTTTTGAAGAAAAAAAGCATCAATGCATAAATATCGAACATCTCACCAAGTAACAATGAAAAGTGAGAACATCTTAAGATACATATAAAAAAGATTTCTATTTAATTCCAAATGAAACCTCATTACGCAAGCAACAGTTTTGCATTGTGAAATAAAAAATCAAATGGAAACACTTTTATTTCCACAAGGAGGAAGAGAGCAATGCCATCGTTTGTTTCAGATCGAAGAGTGATTTATACATGGAATATTTTTGTATTAGTGCAACGCATGTGAGGGACTTATCTTCAGTGAGGTGTGTGCCTATGGGTTTTTGTATTAATATTTTTTGTGTATTGTATTTTTGTTGCTGTTTCTCTTTTACATATGTGTGTATGTATGTATCCGGGATGTGTAGCAAATGGTAAGATTTCAATGTAAACAATAAATTTCCAAAAGAAAACATAAAAGATAAAATATAAGGAAAAGAACTTAGTGTTGGAGTTTGAGGTGCAACGCAAACAGCACAATGAAGAAGAAGAAGAAGCTTGGAGCATAACACACAATATTGAATGTATTATCACTAGAATATACAAAGATAACTCGCCTGTTAGGGTAATAGGCATATATACAAGTCAGGGGAAAAAACCTCCTAAAGAGGGAAAAACTACCCTTGCAGTTCTAGTGTGTTCACACACATCACTACCTGAATATCAACAAATGCCCCCTCCGAGTGATGCCGTGAACAAGGATCTTGCACTCGTGTATAAGAAAGTTCCAAGCTATGCGGAATTAATCCACAAAAGGAAGTAATCCCAAAGCTTTGTGGAAAGCTTCAGACTTCTCCCTAGGTAGAGCCTTTGTGAAAAGGTTTGCAATGTTCTCTTGTGTGGGCACATATGCCAAGCTGATCTCTCTAGCAAAGAACCTCTCCATGACATAGTGATAATGCAACTCAATGTGCTTAGTGCGAACATGGAACATATCCTTGCAAACTACCAATGTACTCTGAATGTCAATGAAGGTGGTGTAGAGAGAAGACTGACCAACACCCAAATTAGCCATAAGGCATCTAAGCCACACACACTCAACAATCATTGTGAAAGCTACCCTATAATCAGTCTCACAACTAGAAGTGGCCATAGTAGGCTCTTTCTTAATCAACTACAATATGCATGACATATAGCAAAACCACTACCGGACACACAAGTGTCATAGCAACCAACCCAGTGAGAGTGAGAAAACTCATGCGAATCTGGCGTTAGTGCTCCCCTCTTTGGGATAAAACAATCCAAGTAGTCGTGTACCACTCAAGTAGTGAAAGAAGCATGTAACCACCTCCTAATGTCTGACACATATGCAATGCATAAACTTTCTCATCTATGAGACAAAAAACTGAATGTCTGGCCGAGTAATGCATAATTAAATCTAGCATCATGAAGACTCAACCGTACACCTATCTCCATAGAAGTGGCAATAGGTTTATAGTATTGAAGGCCAAAATATTGAATAATGTGTCAATATATTTTGTTTGACACAAAGATATTCTTCCATCAACTTGCATAAACTGAATGCTCAAATAATTATGCAAATGTGCCAAATTAGACATCTCAAATGAGCCATGTAAATCAGCCTTAAAATTAGAAATATGCTTCTCATGAGGACCACTGAGCAGCATTTTATCAACATAGACAATAATGATCAGAAGCACATCATTTGCACACTTAACATATAAGGTGCTTTTAGTTGGAGTCTTCTCAAAACCATGTGCATTGAGATAGGCATATATCTTTTCATACCAAGCATGTGGTGCTTGTTTCAAACCATATAATGCCTTTTTTAATTTGCACACTTTGTTCTCATGCCCTTTTTGCACAAAGCCGCGGGGCTGAAAAACATACACTTCTTCATAGAAGTCACCATTCAAAACTGTAGTTTTAATGTCCAACTAATGTACATTCCAACCATGATGAGCTGCAAGTGCATAGATGCCATTAACAATAGTCATTTGGCCTATAGGAGCAAAGGTCTCATCAAAATCAATGCCTCTTTCCTAAGCATAACCCTTTGCAACAAGCCTAACCTTATACCTACCAGCTCTACCATCAAGCTTGTGCTTGAGCTTGTATACCCACTTAGTGCCAATGGCCTTCTTTCCAAGAGGAAAGTCACATAGAGACTAGGTACCATTCTTCATTATAACAACATATTCAGATTGCATATCAACCATCCAATTTTTTTGAATTTTGTGCTTCATCAAACAAAATAGAATCATTCTCATGAGAGAGAATAGAGGCAGCCATAGCATAGCAATCTAATGCAAAAGAAGCACTATGAGAGCCTCAACAAGTATGATATGATGGAGATGCATCTGATTTGCTATCACACAAAGTCTCTGCCAGCCATTTTGACATAATTTTTTGCCTCCTCAATATCAACTCTCTCATCAATAAGTGCATCATGTAAATTTGCATTAGAAATGGAATGATCTGTATCATCACATGAAACCTATAAAGGAAGAGACATTTCCTCATTAGGACCAGCACTAGATTGTCCACCTCTAAAAAGAAGAAGCAAAGTATCATACATATCTTTGGAGCTAATGAATGTCTCCTTAGTACATGAAAGTAATGTTTGAGTAGCATGTTGCACAAAAATAATATCACAACTAGCTAGAATGCATTTAGTCTATGGATGATACAGATGTTAGCCTTTGCTTTCAACATTGTATAAAAGAAAAATACATTTCACTGCTTTATCATCAAATTTCCTATGTTGTTGTTCAAGCACTCATGCATTTGCCAAACAACCAAAAGCATCTAGATGAGCAACATATGGTCTACAACCATGTGAAGCCTCATATGGAGTGATAGACTACAATGCTTTAGTGGGACACCTGCTAAGTACATATGTTGCACACATTACAACCTCAAACCAGAAACTATGTGGTAAAGCCTCACCCCTGACCATACACCTTGCAATCTCCATGAGACATGTTCTTCCGTTCAACAACTCCATTCCTTTGAGGTGTATATGAGACTCTATACTGATGTTTTGTCCCATGTTCAACCAGAAATGCATGAATTTAGAAGACTTATATGCCCCCCTCGATGAGAATGGAGGGTGCCCATTTTACCTCAGATAAATTTTCTCCCAAAACAAAAACCTCTTTGAAGCACATAAATACTTTGAACTTTGCTTTCAATGGATATACCCATGCATGTATAGAAAACCATCAATGAAAGTCACAAAGTAAAGATAGTTTTGAACAGAGATTGTCTGCATAGGACCACTAATCACTGTTAACAAGCTGCAGTTTTTGAGTAGCTTGAACTGAACCATCTTCTGGGAACAAGGAACACTACATTTAGCCCAAAATATAGCCTTCACAAACATGTTTATTAGGTGCCTCAAGTTTGGGCCGAGAGGACACCATTTAAAATTTTTGGAGCTATAGCAAACTAGCAAAATTCACCTGACGAAAGTGTGCATGCCAAAGCTTTGCATCTCACATAGCTTGAGAATCATGTACTACACATGCTCAATCATTCATAGATTTTTCGTAATCTACAAGCTTATATAGCCCACAACATAGAATTCCAAAAGCAACAATGACATTGTCGTTTGACAAATCATGAAATGTACATATTTCATCAAGAAGTTTCACAACCAAGCCAATCTTGGCTAAAGCTGGACCCGATAATGGATTCTCCTTGATCCTTGATAAAAATAAAGCATCCAACAATGTAAAAGAGCTACCATGAATAGTAGTCAAAATGTTTTTACCAACTCCCATGACATGATAGGAGGATTTATTGGTGCATGTGATAGTATTCCCTATAGAGGTGGGCTCGATTGAAGTAAAGAAACTACACTTTGAGGTAATATGTTTGGTTGCCCCACTATCAAAGTACCAAACATCTGAGTCTATTACAGACATACACTATTCATGAGAAGATGGGTCATAACCGCAAACAATGGTAAGTTCCCTCCATTCTTCAAATGATTAGTAGACTCGCTTTTGGGCATATAGGCCTCTACAACAACCATTTGAGGCTCTTTCTTCCTTGCCTCTTTAGCAACCAACTTTTGAGAGATTTTTATGACATGATCATTTCCTTTCGAGTATCTGCAACTAGTGGAAGAGCTCCATTTACCATTGCCCTTCTAACTAGCCAGGAACGCTTGATCTACAACACACATAATGGACCTATTCTACCTAGATTAAGCTTCGTGCAACAAAAGAGGGATTAACTCCTCAAATATTAAGGCATTTGGATTGGCTTCTTCATCAAACAAAGAGTAGAAGCAAAACTCTCATATGAATCAGGAAGTCCATTCAGAATAGTCTCAAGAAGTGAGCTGTCAAGTAAGACTTCATCAACACAAATCAATTGTTCCTTCAAATCTTTGATCTTTGTTATAAAATTATCCATGGAATCTCTTTCATTCATGTGCTCACTCTCGAATTGTTTTCAGAGGTAAGCAACATGAGCCTCATTCCTTTCTTGGTATAAATTGACAAGTGTATCCCAAGCATCCTTAGCACTTCTGCAAGAGCGAATGTGAGGAATAAAGGCATGTTTGATAGACAAGGTTATCAATGCATGTGCATGAGCATCTCTGCCATCCCAACGAATTTTCCCTACAGTAGGTGCAAGAGGAATTGCAGCACGAACAGGAACATGAAGAATATAGTCATCTCTAACATTGTCTGCATCAGCTTTAGCAATTGTGTTTGCAGGTGTAATAGGATGTTTTTCAACACCCTTTGCAATATTTTAGAGTCTTTTTGCAATCAATACGAGATGCGTCATATTAGTCCATATGGATAATTGGTACCATCCAAATTATCCTCAATAGCCAACATACGGAATACATCACTACTTTCAGCCATGGCCACTGACTTAAAATACCTTGATGCAGAAAAATAACTCTATCTAGAAAAGTTGAACCAAATTACCCTATCGATTGTTAAACCTATAGCAGACTTTGAGACGTTGTCGGGAAGATTTGCATCTTCCAATTGATGACCCGAAAAATTAAAATATTTATTGGTGAATTCTAAACCTCTTTTATATCACTGTTGATCAGTTGTGTTAATTGGATTAACTATTTTGAAAGTGTTTTCAGGTATGAAAGATGAAGCAAGACATATGTTCATAAACATTGAAGATTACAATCAATTAAAGTGAAGTGAAGACAATTGAAGTGAAGCGGCAGCCTAAAGAACCATTTAAATCTTATTTCCCATTTAGTCAACTATCCAATTGACTAGACATTTATCCAATTGTTTAGGCCTTCCATTTGTATTAGAATTATTGATTTGAACCATTAGCTTATCAATTAATTTATTCAAGCAGTTTTGCAACAATATTGTTTCTCATTACTTTCTTTGATGTCTTCTAAATTAGTTCACGAGTCTAAGCATAGTACTATTGAAAATATAGAAAATGTTCCGCCAACTCTAGACAGACCAGAAACCTCTAGCTTACCTGATAGTTTAGTAGAAGAAACCATGATGGAACGCGTAACAGAAGAGTCACTAGTTTTAATCTCATATCAGGAAGCTGTTGCTAGGTACGAGGCTGCCCGTCCTTACGGTCCATAGCTATTTAAACTATTTAAAGACCTTAGTTTCAGTCATAGAATTAGGTAATTTAAATTGTTTTGTCATTAGAACCCCTATTTTCATAAGCCTGAGTTTGCTACAGACACCTCGCGTGTGCCGAACGATTTAGGCGGATGACTTGATCCACCATCCGAGCATCTCTCACGACCTGACATTGGTGAACCTGACGTGAACAAACGGCCTTGCAGCTCAGGTATAAAATTTAAATTTTTCGTGCATGTGCATACATGATATCGACAGGTTGGATTGTAGAAGCTTCTTCATCCGTGGGAGCAGTGGCTTTGTCTTTGACTCCTTGCACTCTTCTAGGTGTTGAGGGCTGTTCCCTAGGGAACTGAGCGCCTCCACAAAGAGTGGCAAGTAGCTATCCTCATCTCGCCACCCCTTTTCATCGACAAGAACGTTTGCAGAATCATCCATTAGCAACTGATGTATTAGATTTTGATTCTATTAAAAATTGTATAAACTTATACACAAGTCACTCTTTAAGCCTCTTCTTCGATTCAGATTCCAAGTATTTATATTTGGATTCTTTTTGCTTGCACATAATTAAATGAAAATGACATCTAATGTAGAGAATCTTCTGCATGATATGGAAGCAGGATTAATTTCATCTATAGATTTAAAGCTTAATTCCAAGTTTGAGTCCTTAAACTCGTTTCTTTCAATCTTAACTACAGTAGTATCTGATTTTAATGCAAATCTTAAGTCAATAGATACTCAATTTGATCACGAGTTTAGGAATTTAGAAGGAATTCTTCATTATGAACTCTCAAATTTGAATGAAAATATGGAAACAATAGCAAATCATGTAAAAGAAATTTCATCATTCAAAACGATTGGTCATGAAATTGCAAGTTTAAAGGAGAACATTGAAAGGTTAAACAATCAAATACATGAAAGTGCTACATGTGAATGCAAAGATAGATATCAAGTACGAGTTCAAAGTAGATCTATGTATTCTATTGACCAAAATCCTTTACCCGATCATAGAAAAGTTGATCCTAAGGCTTTATATCAAAGACCGAAGAGAACTGTAAGATGCTTCTGGTGTGACCAACTAGGTCATACTTATGGGAATTGTATGGCCTATGAGAAAGCATGTAGCCAACAATTGGTATTAGAAAGTGAACAGAAAATATGTGATTATCAAACGCATCTACCATTGAGATTAAACTTAGGTAGAGGAGGAATGATAGACTATTTTGACCAAGAAAAATTTAGTCCTAAAACCAAACTTCAAAAACAATGGAAACCTAAGAGTCATAAGGAGAAAAGCAATGTATGTCAATTACATTCTATGAACACCAAGATTGTGCCTAAATGTGAATGTTTGGACAATGATCAAAACCTTATTAAACCTAAATCTATGAATAACATTGATCTTCAAATTAAATCTAAGGATCAAGATACATTGAAAAAGTTTAAGAAAGAAGAAGATGTAAAGATAAAAGATGATGAAAATGAACAATCAATTGATGGAAATATAGATATATAGGCGGTTAAAACAGAACCTAAAGTCATAGAAATTGAAAATAAATGTGATCAAAATAACAATGATGAAAGAATAGTACAAACATCTGAAGACGAAAATCTTCAACTTCAATCAGAACATGACAAGAATATGGGAAAATGGGTACAAGAAGCCATATGGAAGATTGAAAATAATATCAAAAACTCATCTAAAGGTAAGAAAAAGGAGAAGAATTTAAGTGAATAGTTTTATTGTGATGGAATTGTTTATTGAAGATAAAACATTTCAAATTTTGATTTTTGCTTGCTGCATATATGCTGTTTTCCTAAAAATTGAGAAACATATACCTAAATTGTTTAGTTTAATGTTTGAAAAGCTAATTACAAACTTATGATTAAGTTTACATTACGATTTGATTAATCAAAAGAATTCTAAAATATGAAAACACAAAGTTTGTTTCAAATTAAACAAAAACATGTTTGTAATTATGCTTGCAAATGATTTTGATCAATATGCTTGTCATTTCCTAAACTTATGATAAATTTATGATTTTTTTTTTGATAAATAAGAAGAAATCTATTATGAAGAACGATTATGAAGAATACTATTATGATGAATATTTTGCACAAAATGATCTTTGTTTACAACAATTATGATGATATACTTTTAAAAGAAAGAAATATATATGATATAAATATGATCATGATAAATATGAAGAACATGAAAAAAATGTTACAATATGAGGATGATTTTATTGATATACCATATGATGAGTAAAGGAACTTTTATAATCCAGATATGAATTTTTCATTGATATAAAAAAAATGATGCTCATTCATAAAGATACAAGTTAAAAAAAACTTTGAACATTTTGATTTTTCCTAAATTCTATGAACTTTGTTTCATAGGTTGAAAAACCTATTTAAAAAAATTAAGAATGCATTATTTATGATAATTATAACAACTATGAATTTCTTATGATGAAATTTGTGACATGATGAAGATGAATCTGATAGAAGATATGAATTTATATTTGCAAGATAAATGATAATGAAGATTACTTGTTTTGTAGCTTCTATTTTATAAGTGATTACAGGTTCTGAAGATGCATTGATCAAAGCAATTGAAGATGTTATGCCAAAAGTTCTGATAAATTTAAAGAGAGCAGATTGAAGATGAAGCAGATTAAAGATAAAATTGATTTTATGTCGTATTTTTCTTTGTCTTAAAATTTTGTTTTACATATTTTATTTGCATTCATATAAAACTAATTGATAAAATCTGGAATGAAGAATATTAATTTATAAAGGACTCTATTTAACCATATTAGGAAAATAGACATAGATTATATTTCTACATTTATAGATTAAGTGAGATTTGTTAAAAATAGAAGGATTTGTAGTTCATTTAGATAACAAAAGTAGTTGTATATGTGTAGGAGCATATTGTTGCATGATTCATGTCTGTGCAAACCTAGATCTTTCTTGTCCACGCAGCTAGATCCTTAGCTCGGATTAAGGGGTTAAGCCTTTCCCCTTTAAAACAAAAAAGTAGCGAAAAAAAAAAAAAAGAATATTGACATGGAAGTTATACCTTCTTCCACCCCAAAAAGGTATTTACATTTATTATCGATATGAAGTTTACATCATATTTATATGAAGAAAACTAGTTGTGAAAAAACACATCTAGTGATTAAAATTGGGCATACAAGGCGGCTGTCTGTCCAAGTAGATTTAGTAGATTTCTTTGGCATGCTTGATTGCTCATATGTGAATGCATATATATAAAAAAACCTGCATTTGAATGAATGAAAATGAATTCTGTTTTATACTAATTTTTACATAGTTTATAAATGGATAAAATGTAAACTAATGTTTGTTGACTGAAAAGGTTACTAGTTTACCTTTATACTTTAATATGTTTTCATTGCCAGATGTAATTGAAATAAACTTCATGTGCATGTTGAAAAGATTTAAAATTTGATAAGATTAAATATATTTAAAAAAGAATTGATGCTGTTCTATGATTTACTTTCAGGATAATCATTGAAAATGCTGCTTCCCTTAATCTGCAAGTTGGCCCATCGGGACGATGTGCAGGTTTGGTGGCGGTGGATGTCGGGAAGATTTGCATCTTCCAATTGATGACCCGAAAAATTAAAATATTTATTGGTGAATTCTAAACCTCTTTTATATCACTGTTGATCAGTTGTGTTAATTGGATTAACTATTTTCAAAGTGTTTTCAGGTATGAAGGATGAAGCAGGACACCCCGCGTGTGCCGTTCAAGCAGTTTTGCAACAATATTGTTTGCCATTACTTTCTTTGATGTCTTCTAAATTAGTTCACGAGTCTGAGCACAGTACTATTGAAAATATAGAAAATGTTCTGCCAACTCTAGATAGACCAGAAACCTCTAGCTTACCTGATAGTTTAGTAGAAGAAACCATGATGGAACGCGTAACAGAAGAGTCACTAGTTTTAATCTCATATCAGGAAGCTGTTGTTAGGTACGAGGCTGGCCGTCCTTACGGTCCATAGCTATTTAAACTATTTAAAGACCTTAGTTTTAGTCATAGAAATAGGTAATTTAAATTGTTTTGTCATTAGTACCCTTATTTTCATAAGCCTGAGTTTTGCTACAGACACCCCGCGTGTGCCGAACGATTTAGGCGGATGACTTGATCCACCATCCGAGCATCTTTCACGACCCGACATTGACCAATGTCGGGTTGTGAGAGATGCTCGGATGGTGGATCAAGTCATCCGCCTAAATCGTTCGGCACACGCGGGGTGTCTGTAGCAAACTCAGGCTTATGAAAATAAGGGTTCTAATGACAAAACAATTTAAATTACCTATTTCTATGACTAAAACTAAGGTCCTTAAATAGTTTAAATAGCTATGGACCGTAAGGACGGCCAGCCTCGTACCTAGCAACAGCTTCCTGATATGAGATTAAAACTAGTGACTCTTCTGTTACGCGTTCCATCATGGTTTCTTCTACTAAACTATCAGGTAAGCTAGAGGTTTCTGGTCTGTCTAGAGTTGGCGGAACATTTTCTATATTTTCAATAGTACTGTGCTCAGACTCGTGAACTAATTTAGAAGACATCAAAGAAAGTAATGGCAAACAATATTATTGCAAAACTGCTTGAATAAATTAATTGATAAGCTAATGGTTCAAATTAATAATTCTAATACAACTGGAAGGCCTAAACAATTGGATAAATGTCTAGTCAATTGGATAGTTGACTAAATGGGAAATAAGATTTAAATGGATCTTTAGGGTGCCGCTTCACTTCAATTGTCTTCACTTCACTTTAATTGATTGTAATCTTCAATGTTTCTGCAAAGAAACATTAGCATGTTAGTAAAGTTATAAGAACCATTAAGAAGCTTAAAAGACATTACATTCATTAAAGCATTTCACATCTAATGCATACATTCCTCATACATACTAATGCACTTCACATGCATGCTTTCAAATGCTAACATATGCTAATGCACATGTTAACACATGATGCAATTACATGCCTATGCATATGTTTTATTAACACATACAAGTATGTATCTAATTATACAATACCAATCTCATAAATATCTTAATAAACCTACTTATCTCTAATTAAAATACTCTAGTAATATGTCTAAATAGATATAATTAGTTTAATAATGCAATATTAACTAACTAATTAAATATAATTATCTTTAAGTTAGATTAATTAACTTTAATTAACTCTAATTAACTAATTAACTAATTACCGAATTAATTAACTCTTTCTCTCTCCCTATCTCTCTCTCTCTCTTTTTCTCTCTACCGATCTCTCTCTCTCTCTCTCTGTTTCTCTCTCTCTATCTCTCTCTCTCTCTCTCTCTCTCTCTCTCTGCGTGCTGCTGCGCGCAGCGCCAGGGAGGGAGGGAGAGACTTTCACTCTCTCTCTCTCTACTTTCTCTCTCTCTATCTCTACCGATCTCTCTCTCTCTCCTTCTCTGTCTGCGCGCTGCTGCGCTCAAACAGAGGAGGGGAGGGAGAGAATTTCTCTCTCTCTCTCTCACACACACACACACATCACACACACATACACTTCACACACACACATACATCACATACACACATACATACACTTCACATCACATACACACACACACACATATCACATACACATGCACACACACATCACATACATCAAATCACATACACTTCACATCACATACACACATACATATCACATACACACGCACACACACATCACATACATCACATCACATACACTTCACATCACATACACACACACACATATCACATACACGCACACACACACATCACATACATCACATCACATACACTTCACATCACACACACATACACATACACGTGCACATACACATATCACATACACACATACACTTCACACACACACATACACGTGCACATACACATACATACTCACACATCACACACACACACGTGCACATACACACATCACACACACGCACTGCTGCAGGGACCCAAACCAAGCCATGGAATAGGCATGGGCATGCTTCCAGCCGAACAATCAACATCAAGATCATCATACACAGCAGTACATGATGGCTTAATATCCCGAGCACGAGGAGGGTCTAATGAGAAAGAAGGAAAAACAGAAGAAAGTAAAGAGCAGGAGAAAGTACCTGCAAAGAAACATTAGGAGAAACTTGAGCTAAACACTCATTTAAATACATACACAAGTCATTTCTAAACCACTCTTTTTAGTTTTAACTTTTAATCTACAACCACACTTTAATCTCCTTACTGCGACCACACTTTCCAGTTTAACTTTTCTACTTTAATTACACTTAATTTCTACTCCTCTCTTTTCATCTTCACTAATTCTCTCCACTCTTTCTCTTAACCAACTTTTTTCACTTTAAGTGCATCTTCTATTGAGACCGCTCCTTAAATCTCTTTAGTTACACAACTTATATAAACCATTCTTTTTCCTAGCACTCATATAGTCCACTAGTTATTTATCCATTTAATTAATCATTTTAATCTAATTAGCCTACATTGCTTATTTAAATAAATCAATTAATTTAAGCTTAGTTTAAGGGTTTAATTAATTAGAACGTTAGTATTTAAATACACATATTTAATTAAAGTATTTTTTAATGACATAGTTTAATGTAGAATACATAAATATGTAATTAATGATGATAAATAATATCTATTTTAACCCTTTTAATATAGTAAATCCTAGAAACCCTATTGGAAACCCATAAAACCCCCTGGGTTAGACCATTAAAATCCTTCTGAACCCTAGCTTTAACCCATTATAACTCATCTAAACCCTTAACATTAACCAAATCTTATAAACAACACATGAATTCAAGAAACCCTAGGCTGAATACCCATAATTCTTGAATGTAAAAATAGGAAATTCTCATTAAATGAGTAATTAGGGTAAACCCTAACATGAACATATGTCCTCCTTCATCCTTCATACCTGAAAACACTTTCAAAATAGTTAATCCAATTAACACAACTGATCAACAGTGATATAAAAGAGGTTTAGAATTCACCAATAAATATTTTAATTTTTTGGGTCATCAATTGGAAGATGCAAATCTTCCCGACATCCACCGCCACCAAACTTGCACATCGTCCCGATGGGCCAACTTGCAGATTAAGGGAAGCAGCATTTTCAATGATTATCCTGAAATTAAATCATAGAACAGCATCAATTCTTTTTCAAATATATTTAATCTTATCAAATTTTAAATCTTTTCAACATGCACATGAAGTTTATTTCAATTACATCTGGCAATGAAAACATATTAAAGTATAAAGGTAAACTATTAACCTTTTCAGTCAACAAACATTAGTTTACATTTTATCCATTTATAAACTATGTAAAGATTAGTATAAAACAGAATTCATTTTCATTCATTCAAATGCAGGTTTCGTCATATATATGCATTCACATATGAGCAATCAAGCATGCCAAAGAAATCTACTAAATCTACTTGGATAGACAGCTGCCTTGTATGCCCAATTTTAATCACTAGATGTGTTTTTTCTCAACTAGTTTCTTCATATAAATATGATGTAAACTTCATATCGATAATAAATGTAAATACCTTTTTGGGGTGGAAGAAGGTATAACTTCCATGTCAATATTCTTTTTTTTTTTTTTTCGCTACTTTTTTGTTTTAAAGGGGAAAGGCTTAACCCCTTAATCCGAGCTAAGGATCTAGCTGCATGGACAAGAAAGATCTAGGTTTTCACAGACATGAATCATGCAACAATATGCTCCTACACATATACAACTACTTTCGTTATCTAAATGAACTACAAATCCTTCTATTTTTAACAAATCTCACTTAATCTATAAATGTAGAAATATAAATTATGTTTATTTCCCTAATATGGTTAAATAGAGTCCTTTATAAATTAATATTTTTCATTCCAGACTTTATAAATTAGTTTATATGAATGCAAAGAAAATACATAAATCAAAATTGTATGACAAAGAAAAATACGACCTAAAATGAGTTTTATCTTTAATCTGCTTCATCTTCAATCTGCTCTCTTTAAATTTATCAGAACTTTTGGCATAACATCTTCAATTGCTTTGATCAATGCATCTTCAGAACCTGTAATCACTTATAAAATAGAAGCTACAAAACAAGTAATCTTCATTATCATTTATCTTGCAAATATAAATTCATATATTCTATCAGATTCATCTTCATCATGTCACAAATTTCATCATAAGAAATTCATAGTGGTTATAATTATCATAAATAATGCATTCTTAATTTTTTTAAATAGGTTTTTCAACCTATGAAACAAAGTTCATAAAATTTAGGAAAAATCAAAATGTTCAAAGCTTTTTTTTAACTTGTGTCTTTATGAATGAGCATCATTTTTTTTTATATCAATGAAAAATTCATATCTGGATTATAAAAGTTCCTCTTACTCATCATATGGTATATCAATAAAATCATCCTCATATTGTAACATCTTTTTCATGTTCTTCATATTTATCATGATCATATTTAATCATATATATTTCTTTCTTTTAAAAGTATATCATCATAATTATTGTAAACAAAGATCATTTTGTGCAAAATATTCATCATAATAATATTCTTCATAATCGTTCTTCATAATAGATTTCTTCTTATTTGTGAAAGAAAAAAAATCATAAATTTATCATAAGTTTAGGAAATGACAAGCATATTGATCAAAATCATTTGCAAGCATAATTACAAACATGTTTTTGTTTAATTTGAAACAAACTTTGTGTTTTCATATTTTAGAATTCTTTTGATTAAACAAATCGTAATGTAAACTTAATCATAAGTTTGTAATTAGCTTTTCAAACATTAAACTAAACAATTTAGGTATATGTTTCTCAATTTTTAGGAAAACAGCATATATGCAGCACGCAAAAATCAGAATTTGAAATGTTTTATCTTCAATAAACAATTCCATCACAATAAAACTATTCACTTAAATTCTTCTCCTTTTTCTTACCTTTAGATGAGTTTTTGATATTATTTTCAATCTTCCATATGGCTTCTTGTACCCATTTTCCCATATTCTTGTCATGTTCTGATTGAAGTTGAAGATTTTTGTCTTCAGATGTTTGTACTATTCTTTCATCATTTTTATTTTGATCACATTTATTGTCAATTTCTATGACTTTAGGTTCTGTTTTAACCGCCTGTATATCTATATTTCCATCAATTGATTGTTCGTTTTCATCATCTTTTATCTTTACATCTTCTTCTTTCTTAAACTTTTTCAATGTATCTTGATCCTTAGATTTAATTTGAAGATCAATGTTATTCATAGATTTAGGTTTAATAAGGTTTTGATCATTGTCCAAACATTCACATTTAGGCACAATCTTGGTGTTTATAGAATGTAATTGACATACATTGCTTTTCTCCTTATGACTCTTAGGTTTCCATTGTTTTTGAAGTTTGGTTTTAGGACTAAATTTTTCTTGGTCAAAATAGTCTATCATTCCTCCTCTACCTAAGTTTAATCTCAATGGTAGATGCGTTTGATAATCACATATTTTCTGTTCACTTTCTAGTACCAATTGTTGGCTACATGCTTTCTCATAGGCCATACAATTCCCATAAGTATGACCTAGTTGGTCACACCAGAAGCATCTTACAGTTCTCTTCGGTCTTTGATATAAAGCCTTAGGATCAACTTTTCTATGATCGGGTAAAGGATTTTGGTCAATAGAATACATAGATCTACTTTGAACTCGTACTTGATATCTATCTTTGCATTCACATGTAGCACTTTCGTGTATTTGATTGTTTAACCTTTCAATGTTCTCCTTTAAACTTGCAATTTCATGACCAATCGTTTTGAATGATGAAATTTCTTTTACATGATTTGCTATTGTTTCCATATTTTCATTCAAATTTGAGAGTTCATAATGAAGAATTCCTTCTAAATTCCTAAACTCGTGATCAAATTGAGTATCTATTGACTTAAGATTTGCATTAAAATCAGATACTACTGTAGTTAAGATTGAAAGAAACGAGTTTAAGGACTCAAACTTGGAATTAAGCTTTAAATCTGTAGATGAAATTAATCGTGCTTCCATATCATGCAGAAGATTCTCTACATTAGATGTCATTTTCATTTAATTATGTGCAAGCAAAAAGAATCCAAATATAAATACCTGGAATCTGAATCGAAGAAGAGGCTTAAAGAGCGACTTGTGTATAAGTTTATACAATTTTTAATAGAATCAAAATCTAATACATCAGTTGCTAATGGATGATTGTGCAAACGTTCTTGTCGATGAAAAGGGGTGGCGAGATGAGGATAGCTACTTGCCACTCTTCGTGGAGGCGCTCAGTTCCCTAGGGAACAGCCCTCAACACCTAGAACAGTGCAAGGAGTCAAAGACAAAGCCACTGCTCCCGCGGATGAAGAAGCTTCTGAGCTGCAAGGCCGTTTGTTCACGTCGGGTTCACCAATGTCGGGTCGTGAGAGATGCTCGGATGGTGGATCAAGTCATCCGCCTAAATCGTTCGGCACACGCGGGGTGTCTGTAGCAAACTCAGGCTTATGAAAATAAGGGTTCTAATGACAAAACAATTTAAATTACCTAATTCTATGACAGAAACTAAGGTCTTTAAATAGTTTAAATAGCTATGGACCGTAAGGACGGCCAGCCTCGTACCTAGCAACAGCTTCCTGATATGAGATTAAAACTAGTGACTCTTCTGTTACGCGTTCCATCATGGTTTCTTCTACTAAACTATTAGGTAAGCTAGAGATTTCTGGTCTATCTAGAGTTGGCGGAACATTTTCTATATTTTCAATAGTACTGTGCTCAGACTCGTGAACTAATTTAGAAGACATCAAAGAAAGTAATGAGAAACAATATTGTTGCAAAACTGCTTGAATAAATTAATTGATAAGCTAATGGTTCAAATCAAGAATTCTAATACAAATGGAAGGCCTAAACAATTGGATAAATGTCTAGTCAATTGGATAGTTGACTAAATGGGAAATAAGATTTAAATGGATCTTTAGGCTGCCGCTTCACTTCAATTGTCTTCACTTCACTTTAATTGATTGTAATCTTCAATGTTTCTGCAAAGAAACATCAGCATGTTAGTAAAGTTATAAGAACCATTAAGAAGCTTAAAAGACATTACATTCATTCAAGCATTTCACATCTAATGCATACATTCCTCATACATACTAATGCACTTCACATGCATGCTTTCAAATGCTAATATATGCTAATGCACATGCTAACACATAATGCAATTACATGCCTATGCATATGTTTTATTAACACATACAAGTATGTATCTAATTATACAATACCAATCTCATAAATATCTTAATAAACCTACTTATCTCTAATTAAAATACTCTAGTAATATGTCTAAATAGATATAATTAGTTTAATAATGCAATATTAACTAACTAATTAAATATAATTATCTTTAAGTTAGATTAATTAACTTTAATTAACTCTAATTAACTAATTAACTAATTACCGAATTAATTAACTCTTTCTCTCTCCCTATCTCTCTCTCTCTCTCTTTTTCTCTCTATCGATCTCTCTCTCTCTCTCTGTTTCTCTCTCTCTATCCCTCTCTCTCTCTCTCTCTCTGCGTGCTGCTGTGCGCAGCGCCAGGGAGGGAGGGAGAGACTTTCACTCTCTCTCTCTCTCTCTACTTTCTCTCTCTCTATCTCTGCCGATTTCTCTCTCTCTCCTTCTCTGTCTGCGCGCTGCTGCGCTCAAACAAAGGAGGGGAGGGAGAGAATTTCTCTCTCTCTCTCACACACACATACACACATCACACACACATACACTTCACACACACACATACATCACATACACACATACATCATCACACATACATACACTTCACATCACATACACACACACACACATATCACATACACGCGCACGCACACATCACATACATCTCATCACATACACTTCACATCACATACACACACAGACATATCACATACACGCGCACACACACATCACATACATCACATCACATACACTTCACATCACATACACACACACACATATCACATACACGCACACACACACATCACATACATCACATCACATACACTTCACATCACACACACATACACATACACGCGCACATACACATATCACATACACACATACACTTCACACACACACATACACGTGCACATACACATACATACTCACACATCACACACACACACACGTGCACATACACACATCACACACATGCACTGCTGCAGGGACCCAGACCAAGCCATGGAATAGGCATGGGCATGCTTCCAGCCGGACAATCAACATCAAGATCATCATACACAGCAGTACATGATGGCTTAATATCCCGAGCACGAGGAGGGTCTATTGAGAAAGAAGGAAAAACAGAAGAAAGTAAAGAGCAAGAGAAAGTACCTGCAAAGAAACATTAGGAGAAACTTGAGCTAAACACTCATTTAAATACATACACAAGTCATTTCTAAACCACTCTTTTTAGTTTTAACTTTTAATCTACAACCACACTTTAATCTCCTTACTGCCACCACACTTTTCAGTTTAACTTTTCTACTTTAATTACACTTAATTTCTACTCCTCTTTTTTCATCTTCACTAATTCTCTCCACTCTTTCTCTTAACCAACTTTTTTCACTTTAAGTGCATCTTCTATTGAGACCACTCCTTAAATCTCTTTAGTTACACAACTTATATAAACCATTCTTTTTCCTAGCACTCATATAGTCCACTAGTTATTTATCCATTTAATAAATCATTTTAATCTAATTAGCCTACATTTCTTATTTAAATAAATCAATTAATTTAAGCTTAGTTTAAGGGTTTGATTAACTAGAACCTTAGTATTTAAATACACATATTTAATTAAAGTATTTTTTAATGACATAGTTTAATGTAGAATACATAAATATGTAATTAATGATGATAAATAATATCTATTTTAACCCTTTTAATATAGTAAATCCTAGAAACCCTATTGGAAACCCATAAAACCCCCTGGGTTAGACCATTAAAATCCTTCTGAACCCTAGCTTTAACCCATTATAACTCATCTAAACCCTTAACATTAACCAAATCTTATAAACAACACATGAATTCAAGAAACCCTAGGCTGAATACGCATAATTCTTGAATGTAAAAATAGGAAATTCTCATTAAATGAGTAATTAGGGTAAACCCTAACATGAACATATGTCCTGCTTCATCCTTCATACCTGAAAACACTTTCAAAATAGTTAATCCAATTAACACTACTGATCAACAGTGATATAAAAGAGGTTTAGAATTCACCAATAAATATTTTAATTTTTCGGGTCATCAATTGGAAGATTCAAATCTTCCCGACAACGTTTATACTGGCAAACTGAAAAGTGTATATACATTTTTGGCACAAAAAGACAAAATTGCTTGCACATGCACTATGATAGTGCATTCGGAGGCTGAAACGAGCTCAAATTGTGATTTTGGCACCATAGACCGGAACCGTTTTGAACTCCTAATCACATTGAGTATGCTCACCAAATTTCGTGTGATTCAGAGACTCTGACCAAAGGGGTGTTGATGACGCCCTAGATGAAGGAGTGACTTGCTTTGATACCAATTGTTGGAGTCTAAGGTCTGTGGAAACATGCAAATAGCATAAGGAAGAAGAAGAAACTTGGAGTACAACAAAGAATACTGAATGTATAACCACTAGAATGTACAAAGATAAGTCACCCATTAGGATAGTAGGAATATATACAAGCGTGGGGAAAAAAACCTCCTAAAGACGGAAAAAAATGCTCGAGCAGCCCTAGTGTGTTTGCACACATTAGTACCTAAATATATCAACACTTAGGAACTTTCCATTGACAAAAAGATCCAAAAGAAAATCTAGACGAAACGAAAGGTACTATTGAGCTAGTGAGTGTTAACATAGTCTCCAAGTCAATTGCATGTAAACTAGGTATGGGTAATTTCATTAAGGAATTGAAACAAACGAAGTTAATGCATCAAATCGAAAAAAAATCGTGTGGTCTCAATGAATTCGAAATGATTAATTTTATCAAAGAATTGAAACAAAAAAATCCCACGCATCAAACGGAAAAGATTTCGTATACGTATGGCCTCACAAAAGTCCAAAGGAGAAACGAAAATTGTCGTAAAAAAGAAGCAGATGAGGGAAGGAAATTGAGAAAGGAAATTGAGAAAGAACTGCTCGATTTGAAGAAGTTAGTATCAATGATGACCCAGCTCGATGTATTCAAGTGGAAGATATATCACAACATAAGATATATCAGGAAGCTTACACTCATAACAGAGAAGATAAGACAGAAAGTGAAAACTCAATCATCGTGTAAGATATCTATGAAACTTATGCTGAGAAATCCAAAAATCCCTAATTCATCCGTTTAGCTCCTAAGGAAACGCCGCAAGATGACCAAAGAGATGAAATGATTTATTCCTATTTGTATTTTGCTCTCAAACTTTGAGATCTTATAATTTGGGACGATAAGAGCAAAATCTTAGAGTGCCTTCCAACACTACAAACAAAAGCATTAGTAACAACCAATACAATGTAAGGAATGAACAAGTACAAGGATCATATTCATTTTTTATCCCCATCATAATCTACATATATACTAGGTCCATTCCAGAAATGGATTCGTATTTTATAAGAGGATTTGATTTAGTGAAAATAATTGTATAGCTGGTTATTGAAATCACATCATTAAAACAAGAACTCCATGGGGGCCTATTATGAGCTTCTACTATGCATAAATAAAAAAAAAGCCACATCAACCTTTTTATACATACTATATTTTTTATCTAATTTTTGAGAGTATGGTAAAAGGTTTTATATGTTAGAAAGTAGGCAAAATGTATGTATCTTTGTCTTAAAATGTGTGTGTATGATATTATAGATACATTTAACTTGTGAGTCTTGGAGGATTATACATGTTCTAGGTTAAAATTAAACAATATGTGTGAGTGCATATACATAAACGGTCTATATGTTGACTTCTAAGGACAATGTGAGTAGTGTCGTTTGTCCACATGTATGAGCGCTGGCGATGAACAATCAAAAAATAAGCTCAGAGACTTAATTTATCTTCATGTTCAATTACTCAAATGAAAACATATAGATGTAGAGAGAAAAGTGTGAATACATATAACTATGAATCGCTATGAATGAATGTAAATCTTCGAATGTATGTATATATATATATATATATATATATATATATATATATATATATATATATATATATATATATATATATATATATATATATATATATATATATATATATATATATATATATATATATATATATATGTGTGTGTGTGTGTGTGTGTGTCTGTGTGTGTGTAGAGAGAGAGAGAGAAATACACAGGTGTAAATGAAACAACTCAAAGATATAAATGATCAAGTTGATGTATGTATTTATACGCACCTATAATATAATTAGAAAGTTGAGATTAGGAGGAAACGCCATTGACAAGGGAAATGCGTAATGGAAGGAAAACATATTTCTGGCATCGTCTCGCTGATGCACCAACGCAGCGGTGCATGTCCTTGAGAGGTAAATAAAAGACTCAAAATGCGCAAGTGAGAAAGAAGAATGTTCTTAGTGAGTTACGATCGTCCGCATGAAAGACAATGCATGAGATGTTGAATGAGCCTGAGCCGTAGCTAGAAATGTGTTAGAAGATAAATTAGTTTTACTTGAGACATTCTTGATATTAGACATATATTCAGGGTGCGCGCGCAGATTACAAGGTAAAAAGTGACGGAAAAAAAAAACTATATATATATATATATATATATATATATATATATATATATATATATATATATATATATATATGTTGATGTATGAAACAGCACAAGAAGGAAGCCAATGTAATATGAGAAGTCATCTACAATCATCATTATCTTAGCAAATTTTCAAACTTCAAAAGCTTCAACACTTACATAGAATTGCGAACATTTACTCATCCTGTAGTTGCACCTTTTCTTCTAGCTCCGATTCTTCTTTAATTTGTCTTGAATCTCAAAGATTTTTTGTGGACAATGCTTTATAGAAAATCTTACATACAGTAACAACAAATTCTTTGCAATACTTTTGATTAATTGCTTGAAAATAACTTGAAAGGTCTTGAGGAATTACTCTATGTCTAAACTCTAAAATTTACCTTCATCGATTTTACAAGTCTTCCCTTTTAAGCTTATTTGTCTCAGCACACATCCCATTTTCCAAAGATCTTTTGGTTGATTGTAGTTATGGATGATAGCTTTCAAATAAACTATCATTCATCAAATAGTTTACACTAACTCTACACATAGCCATAGAAAGATCGTCCTCAATGAATGATCTCTCACCACAGTCTCCAGCTCAGAAAAAACCCTCACTGCCTCTCTTCTATCTTAGGACTTACAAAGTGAGTTGTTGTACATCTCTATACGTTGAATTAACATATGTATGTTTAGCCTTTATGCTTCTATTTTTCAAACTCCTAATTCTAAAAGTCCAAGACTATTTTTTATCCTAATTTCATCACTATATTATATGTGTGAGTTTATCCGTTCACATAGGCATGTTTTTGGAGTGTCCAAGTTCCATAATTCTTTTTTCCTTATTCTTTCCACTTTTGTCTTCATGTCTTCATGCTTAATTAGTAAGTGAAGCCCCAAGAGCTCCCCCTCAATCACTAATTAACATTTTTCGGACTCTTCATATAATCTCCTTCTCTTTTGTTCCTACCATTCCTTTTAATCTACTTGTCTTTACTCGATCCAAGCTTTTTTTCTCAACAAAAGATATTCAATCTCTATATGTTTTGTTCTTTCACATTGAAATACTAGATTTTTTAAAAGATAAATTGGACTTATATAATCTCGATGTATTATAGGTATACCTCGATCAATGCCCCAGCTTTTGAACAAGGTCTGCATCAACACTACTTCTTTTACTTCTTCTACACGGCCTTTGTATTTTGCTTCAATTGATGTAAAATGCTAGTGTATGTTGTTTCGTTGAACACTAGCTCACAACCTTATCACCTATATACACCATTTGTCCGTGTTTTGATCTTCTATCATCTTCACTTCTTGCCCAATGTGAGTCACTATATGCTCTCAACTTTATGTCTCAAGTAAAAGGATAATATAATCCTTCTTTTATTGGTACCCAACATCCATATGGATGAGCTCTAGTAGTCCATTGTGCTTGAATCTTTTCTTCTGAAATGGTAATCTATGTGCTTTTCCCATTTGGCATGCCTCACATTTGTAGACCATATGTTGGTACTCAACATTTAAAAACCCTAGTACAAATTGATTTGCCAACATATATTTGATTCCTCTTTCATTCAAATGTCCTAACCTCTTATGCCAAGGTTCTAGTTCTCTAGCCACTTCCTCACCATGTGTAAGCAAAGCTTGACCAATATCCCCTTGCACTTTTAAAGTGAAAAGTCTACCTTCCTTCTTACCATAAAAATCTAATTATATTCATTGTCTAGATCTTACCTCTTTGCCTCTGCCATAACCTCTTCCTTTCACATAATTTGCCTCACAAGTTGATTCTTCTTCATCCTTTGTTTTTCCTTTATCTCCCTTTTTTTTATTCTCTGCATACATAGTAGAGCTTTGTCCTTATCTCCATGTGACTTCAAGTGTTGCTCAAATGTGAGCATTAATCCATATAATTGATTTAGATATTGTACAAAATGATTTAATAAGAGTTGAGTTGATAATACAAAAGGTTTCCACCTTTCATCTCCTCTCAACCCTACAAGTACGTGTGCAATAATTCTATGATCCTCAATGTCTTCATCTATAGATCCAAGGCTATGATAGACTGGAGCACTTTAGTGGGACACATGTTAAGTATATATGTTGCACACATAACAGCTTCAATCTAGAAACTATGTGGTAAAGCCTGACTCTTGACCATACACCTCGCCATCTCCATGAGTGACCTGTTTTTTTGTTCAGCAACTCCATTCTGTTGAGGTGTATACGGCAATGTACACTAGTGTTTTATCCCACGTTCAGCCAGAAAAGGTTTAGAATCAGAAGACATATATTCCCCCCCTCGATCAGAATGCAGGGTGCCAATTTTACATGCTGACAGATTTTCAGCCAAAACCAAAAACTGTTTCAAGCACATCAACACTTCAGACTTTGCCTTCAATGAATATACCCATGCATGCCTGGAAAAATCATTGATGAAATTCACGAAGTAAAGATAATTCCCAAAAGAAGGTGTCTGCATAGGACTGCAAACATCACTATGTACAAGCTGCAATTTCAGAGTAGCTCGAGAAGATGGGTCAAAACTGCAGACAGTAGTAAACGCCCATTCTTCTTCCTGCACAAGATTAGCAGACTCTGTTTCTGGTGTAGAGGCCTCTGCAACAACCATTCCAACCTCTTTCTTCTTTGCCTCTTTAGCAGCTAGTTTTGGACAGTTCATTATGATATGATCATTCCATTTACAGTACTTACAAAACAATTTCTACTTTTCTGATTTCTTCTCATCTTTATCTTCCTTCTTCGAATATGCAAAATTAACAGATTTCTGCTCACTAGTTGAAGAGCTCCATTGTCCTTTGCCCTTCTGACTAGCTAGGAAAGCTTGATCTACAACTCCCATAATGGACCTATTCTGCCTCGACTCATCTTCCTGCAACAGAAAAGAGACTAACTCCTCAAATGATAAGGCACTTGGATTGCCTTTCATCATCAATCGAAGAGTAGAAGAAAAACTCTGATATGAATCAGGAAGACCATTCATAACGGTCTACACAAGTGAGCTATCTAGTATAACCTCATCAACAGAAATCAACTGTTCCTTCAAGGTTTTGATCTTTGTTAGGAAAGTGTCCATAGAATCACCTTCATTCATGTGCTCACTCTCCAACTATTTTCAGAGGTAAGCAACACGAGCCTCTTCCTAGCTTGGTACAATGTGGTAAGTGTATCCCAAGCATCCCTAGCTATTATGTAAGAGCGAATGTGAGGAATAATGGCACATTTGACAAACAAAGCTATCAATGCATATGCCTAGGCATCTCTGCCATCCCAGTGAATCTACTCTGTAGTAGGTGTAGCAGAAACCGTAGCAGGAACACGAATATGCAAAATATCATCATCTTTGACACCTTCTGCATCGGCTTTAGTACCTGCAGTTGTAACAGTTGCAGGTGTGATAGGACGTTTTTCGACACCCTGCGCAATGTTCTGTATTCCTTTTGCAACCAACACATGTCGCATCATATAAGCCCATAACGAGTAGTTGGTACCATCCAACTTATACTCAACAGCCAACATACGGAATACATCACTCCACCATGGTCGGTGACTGAAATACCTTGATGCGGAAAATTGACTGTATCTCAAAACATTGAACAAAACTACCCAGACAAATTCTGCTAGATCTGTAGCAGATGAGATGCTTATAGTGGCAAACAGAAACTTGTATGTACCTTTGGCACAAAAAGATGAAATATCCTGCACAAGCGCTATGATAGTGGATTCGGAGGCCAAAACGAGCTCAGATCGTGATTTTGGCACCAGTCAGCGAAGCTGTTTTGATCTCAAAAACACATTGAGTATGCTCACCAAAATTTGTGTGATTCTGAGACTGCAAATGGAGGAGTGTCGACGATGTCTAGATGAAGGGACAACCTACTCTAATACCAATTGTTGGAGTTAGACATCTATGGAAGCATGCGAACAACACAAGGAAGAAGAAGAAGCTTGGAGCACAACACACAATACTAAATGTATTACTAGAGAATGTACAAAGATAAGTAGCCCATTAGGGAAATAGGCATATATACAAGCCTGGGGGAAAAAGCCTCCTAAAGAGGGAAAAAAGTGCCCCAGCGGTCCTAGTGTGTTCACACACATGACTACCTAAATATATCAATAGATTTTTCTTCAATCTCTGAGATTCTTGTGCTCAATCATTAATAGAAGATATTAAATATAGTAAGCAATAAATTCTATGCAATAATTCAAGTAACTACTTGCAAATAACTTGAAATGTCTTCAAGAATTACACTATGTTTGAAATCTTAAATTTTCCTTGATTGATTTGACATGTCTTCACTAGCAAGCATATTTCTCGGAGCACGCATCGTGTTTTGCAAATCTCTTTTTGTTGATTGTAGCTAAGGGTGATAACTTTCAAATGGAGTGTGATTCATCAAAAACCTTACACTATACTCCAAGATCTCACCCTTAGAAGTTCTGAGAAATTTGTGCCACAAAACTCATCACTTCTAAATGTCATTCATACAGCTATGAAATTACTTTGATTTATTCATAGAATGAGAATATACTGAATTTCTTCTACAAACACATGTGTTTACCATTAGAGAAGATGTGTAGAAAGTGTCTTGGCCTCATTTTCCTCATAGCCATAGAAAGATCTTCTTCAATGAATGATCTCTCACTAAAAAAAACCTATCTACCTCTGTTCTACTTCAGCACTTACAATGGAGTTGTTCTACATCTCTATACATCAAATTAACTTTTATATACTTAGTCGTTATGCTTCTATTTCTCAAACTCATAATTTTGAAAAGTTTAGACTATTTTTTATCTTAATTTCATCACTATATTACACATGTGAATTTATCCATTCACATAGGCATGGTTTCTGGGTGTCCAAGGTCCATAGTTCTTTTGTCCTTGTTCTTTCCACTTATATCTTCATGTCTTCATGCTTAATTAGTGAGTGATGCCCCAATAGCTCCTTCTCAATCACTAATTAACATTTTTTTCTAACTGTTCATATAATATTCTTCTCTTTTATCTCTGCCATTCCTTAAAAGCTAATTTTTTTACTCGATCCAAGCTTTCTGGCGTGACATGTGCTATCTCATTCTTTGTAGGAGAATAGACTACTTCAAGTTCCTTCTCCATTACCTTTTGTCCTAGGAAATTATATTGGATCTTTATGTATTTTTTTCTTGAATGAAATAATGGATTTCCTCCAAGATAAAGTGAATTCACATTATCTCCATGTATTATAGGTATCCCTTGCTCAATGCCCAAGCTTTTGAATAAAGTGTGCATCCACACTACTTCTTTTGCTGCTTCCACAAGCCCTTTGTATTATGCTTGAGTTGATGATAATTATACTATATGTTTGTTGATATATTTAGGTGGTGATGTGTGTGAACACTCTAGGACCACTAAAGCACTTTTTTTCCTCTTTAGGAGGTCCCCCCCCCCCCCCCCCCCGCTTGTATATATGCCTATTGCCCAAATGGGCTACTTATCTTTGTACATTCTAGTGGTAATACAATTAGTATTGTGTGTTGTGCTCCAAGCTTCTTCTTCCTCTTTGTGTTGTTTGCGTGCTTCCCCATATGTCTAACTCCAACAATTGGTATCAGAGCAGGTCACCACTTCATCTAGGGTGTCATTAGCACTCTCTAGTTGTAGTCACAAATTTTTGTGGGCATACTCAAGGTGTTTCAGAGATCAAAACATCTTCGGTATGTGATGCCGAAATCGCGATCTGAGCTCGTTTCAACCTCCGAACGCAATATCATAGTGTTTATGCAGGCTATTTTGTCCTTTTGTGCCAAAGATATATACCAATTTTGATTCGCTAATATAAGCCCCTTCTCGAAGTTTGCTACAAGTCTAGTAGAATTTGTTTGGGCAATTTTGTTCAACTTTTTGAGATATAGTCAATTTCTTGCATCAAGGTATTGCAAGAAGATCAGTCCAGGCAGAAGAGGTCCATTATACATGTGGTAGATCAAGCTTTCTTCACGAGTCAAAAGGGCAAAGGAAAATGGAGCTCTTCAACTAGGAAGCAGAAATTTGCTACTTTTGCACAATCGAAGAGTGAAGACAAAGATGTAAAGAAATCAAAAAAGTAGAAATAGTTTTGCAAGTACTGTAAAAGAAATGATCATATCATAAAGAACTATGATCCAAAACTGGTTGCTAAAGAGGCAAAGAAGAAAGAGGCTGGAATGTTTGTTGCAAAAGCCTCTACACCAAAAACAGAGTCTGCTACTCTTGTGCAGGAAGAAGAATGGGTGTTTACTATTGTTTGCAGTTTTGACTTATCTTCTCATGAGCAGTGCATGTCTGCAATAGACTCAAATGTTTGGTACTTTGATAGTGGGGCGACCAAACATATTACCTCGCAGCGCACTTTCTTATCTTTGCTTGGATGGTTGCTATGCAATTTGAATATGATGCTATAATGAAGAACGGTACTTGGTCTTTATGTGACTTCACTCCTGGCAAGTAGGCCATTGGAACTAAGTGTGTTTACAAGCTAAAGCATAAGTGTGATCGAACAATTGACAGGTATAAGGTTAGGCTTATTGCAAAGGGTTATGCATAGGAAAGAGGCATTGATTTTGACGAGACCTTTGCACCTACATGCCGTATGCCTACTGTTCGGAGCATATGTGCACTTGCAGCCCATCATGGTTGGAATGTACATCAGTTGGACATTAAAACTGCATTTCTGAATACTGACTTGCATGAAGAAGTGTATGTTTTTTAGCCCTATGGCTTTGTGCAAAAAGGACCTGAAAATGAGGTGAATAGGTTAAAGAAGGCATTATATGGTTTAAAGCAAGCACAACATGCTTGGTATGAGAAGATACACGCCTATTTGTTTGCACATGGTTTTGAGAACAGTCCAACTGAAAGCACCTTATATGTTAAGCTTGCTATTGATGTGATTTCGATCATTGTTGTCTATGTTGATGACATGTTGCTCACTCGTTCTATTGAGAAGCATATTGCTAATTTTAAGGCTGATTTACATGCCTCATTGGAGATGTCTGATTTGTGGCATTTGCATCACTATTTGGGCATTGAGTTTATGCAAGTTGATGGTGGCATGGCTTTGTGTCAAACAAAGTATTTATTGTAGTGTTTTGGCCTTGAAGACTATAAGTCTATTGCTACTCTTATGGAGACAAGTTTACAATTGAGTCTTCATGATGCTGGAGATGTATTTGATGTTGTCCTCTATCAATAGGTTGTTGAATGCCTGACTTACTTATGCATTACTGGGCCAGAATAAACTATGATTTCTCACAGATGAGCACTGTTGGGGGATTCTTGTGTAGAAAGGGACTTGAGTGTTTGTAGGAGAAGGCAAAAAGATAAGAAGAAAGATATGGACACTGGAAGCTTCTCTAGATTGATTATAAGTAGAAAAGTACAATGGTAATGAACAATACAATCCAAATGCTTTCTGTGCAAAATCCCAAAGAGTGCACAATCATAAGTACAAAATACCCAAGCTTCTTGTTGCTACTCACCTTCTCTGCACTAGACCTCCACCTTCTCCAAGCTTGCACTTGTGCACACCTTGCACTCAAGCTTCCAATACAAGGAGGGATGGACACCTTCTGTCAATGCACACACTACTTCAATTGGACCTTGGGATCTTAGGATTGTATGGCTTACCACTTCTCTACACACTTCTAAGTCACTCTTCATGCACACCTTGCACTTCACTTCTCTGCGTGGCACACACATTGTATGCCTCTTGCACTTCCTTCCTCTAGACTATGCTCACCTTGCTTAGTCCTTCAAGAATAATGACATGCCTTGATTTGAGTGTCGCTTCACATACGCTCGTAACTGCTAGAGTATCTTGGTGCTCACTTTGATGTCCCAAGATTGTCTCCCAAAGTGTGCAACCAAGGAATCCCTGTTTTGTCCTATAGTGACTTTAAATTAAAACAAAAATTTTAATTGGGAGGCCATACTTTCACTTCTGCATACGTTGCCGCTTCACATACCCTCACATTTTTCCTTTTAATTCTTCAAATGTTCACCTAAAAGAGGGTTCACCTGAACCTTCCACAACACTTTAAAAACACTTTCAACCTTAGAGAAATTACAAAAAGAAACTTTGCAACCTACAACCAACTTTCTGGAATTTTATCCTTTGTCAACAATTAATTGTGCACTACCTGTGCACCTTGACACCCAACTTTGAATGCTTTGACTTCACCCATATTGACCTTTGACTTTGAACATGTTGACTTTGAACCTTTGATATTGACAATGGTTGACTTTGATTGTGGTGGACTTTGACCAATATGACTTTTATGGGCTCAATACTTGCCCACCACCTAATGGGCTCTCCGTCTTGGAGAGCTATAGCCAAAACTCTAATCAGATATGACACCATGATTCCTGTGCTCCAAAATCTTCAAAAGGACACTTGAGTAGCTACCTAGTTCACAAGAAGCAGTGGAGAACAGACACCAGAGAAGAACCAAAAGTGGAAATATTGTACAGAAAAGCAAAGGATGGCGAATGGAGCCTAGGAATGAGGGGGAAGGGAGGGCTGATGGGGCTAAATTTGATAGGGCAATGAGGGGTAAGGATGGGGTAGGGAAGAAGGGTTAAGGGAGGGTGAGGGAGTAGGATTATGGGCTCTATAGAGGGCATAAAGGATAAAATAGAAAAGCTAGAGAGGGCACATATGGTAAATTGTGAAACATATCGTAAAGTAAAGGGAGAATAGACCATATGAACCATGTGTGTAAAGAAAAACACGTGATAAATGTGCTCAAAACATTCGAGTTTTGACCAAATGTCAGAGGAAAGCTAGCATTTTGGAAAAACTAAGCAACAAAATGAGTCAAGAGGTATTTTTTTAAGTATTTATAATAAAAATATAAAATGTTTCCTCTCTTTTTTTTAGTTTTTTTATTTATTTATTTTTTGAACGCACATGGTTGGGCAAAGCTCAAATAAAAAATAAAACTAAAATAAAATAAAAATAAATAAATAAATAAATAAATAAATAAAATCAAAATAAAAAATAAATAAAAATAAATAAAAAATGGGGGTTTGTGGGGATAAAAAATAAAAATAAAATAAAAAATAAATAAAAAATTGAATAAGTAAAAAAAATAAAATAATTAAAATAAAAAATAATAAAATATCAAAAAATAAAAAATAAAAATCGGGATTGGGAGAGAGAGAGAGAGGGGGAGAGGGAAAGAGAGAGAGATATAGAGAGAGAGTAAGAGAGGGGGAGAGAGAGAGAGGGTTCTATTTTGAAAAAAATAAATTTAGCCTCTAGGGGGCCTTTTTTTGGGTTAAAAATACCCTAAAAATATAAGAAATGCTAATAAAATCTAAAAAAATTCACAAAATGCAAAAAAGTCACAAACAATTGTCAAAAAATTCCCCAAAATTTCTAAGCCACTTTCCCACTCAAAACCAGAGAGAGCTTCCTTTATTTTTCCATTTGATTAAGAAAATGGCATTGAAAAAGGTGAAAAAGTGCTAGAAAAAATTCTAAAAATCTCCTAAACTTTTTCTTATATAGAGGTTGTGAAATGGCTTTTAGCTTGCATAGAAATTAAGGAACAAGAGGGAAAATGGATAAAAACTACTAAAACTTGAGCAAAAATGGAATGAGAAAGCTATGTACAACCTAGACAGATTTTGCAAGTTCCAGATAATCCATGAATCTCGAGTTGTTTTGATGATAGGCCTTGAACCATGATATGATGACTAAGAGAAACTCCTCCATCATCTCCAATGGTATTGCACTTCATTTGTTTTGTCTTCTTTTTGGGGATACTGAGCATCTGATAGGGGTACCCTAAATCCTTTATTAGAATATTATCTCCTCCATATTGCATCTTTTGTATCTTTGTTTCAGCTACTTTATAACTTAATATGCAAAATTTCATTTTTACTATTTTAGCTTCTTCATCCAATGGAACCCTCTGTTTCCAAAGACTTGTAGGTACTAAGTCCACATCCTTGTAAATCCCTCTGCTTACAATCATAAATATTGACATAATAGATGATATCCATACCTGTATCCATAACAAACTAGCCCTTGATATAGGATTTTAAGTAGCTTCTTCACTGCTGCACTTAAGGGTTTTTCTTTTGTTCTCTCTTCTATGGCCTTTGATTGAGACTGTCTCACTCAAATGAGTAACCTAAATGATGTCTCCTTTTCTTCATATGCTTCTTCTCTACTTGAATTTGGAAAAATTCCATAGTAGGAAGATGGGTCTTCTACATGTAGCCAAGCCAACATGTTTTCCTCTTCATATAAATTTGCTTCTTAAAATAGATCTACTTCTGGGTTGTTCAACAATTTTTCTTCCATACAAATACCAATTGTCTGCATCATGCTGGTATGTCTTTGCTTGTCTGGACCTTCTTCTAAAAATATCTGATGTAACACTTTCCCCTCTTGCTTAACCCACATTGTGTCCTTACCCAAGTCATGTAGTACATTGGCATGCCTTAACCAAGGTCTCCCAATTAAGAGAGGAAAACTTCCCTTTTCTTGTGGCAATCTTAAAACAACAAAATCCAAGTTAAATATGGTACCTTTTATCTTGACTAGGACTCCAGGGACCACTCCCATTGGCCTTACTACAGTTTGGTTTGCTAGTGTTATAGTGAAGTTGGCAGGTCTTGAAGGGTGTAGTCCAATCTTTTTCATGGTATGTTCAGGCATTAAGTTAATGCCAGAACCACCATCCACAATAACTCCTTGAAACTCATGACCTTTGATAGAGACTATTAGCCGAGGGCTCTTATAATATGTGAGGGGTGCTTCCCCTAAAATTTTATCTTTATGCATAACAATAGCCTTTGCCACTAAACTTGTTGTGGAAGCATCATCAATTATCTGTAAGAGTTCTAACCTAAATTTCCTATCAGTCTTTATTAAATAAAAAATATTGACCTCCTTTTTCATGGACTTGAGTAGTCCTGAAGCTTCTAATTCCTTAAGAGCATGGACTCCAATTGACTTATCAAACTCCTCATGAGTCCTACTTAGTACATGTCCAATGGCATCACTGGTACCTATGAGATTTTCTTTTTGCCTTGTATCTACACAAGTGGTGGCTTTGTTTTCAGATGTTTCTTTGTCTTTTTTCAATCCATTAATCCTTGATTCTTGACCCATTTCTACTTGAGCCTTCTCCTTGCTTCTTGTCTACATGTAAAAGATTCAATTTCTTCTAATTGCACCACTCTCGTAGATGGTGATGGCACATTGACTTGATCTAGCATTTCTTCTTTGTGCACAAAAATCATTTGAATGTGGGGCCTAGATGGAGATGCTTAGTTCTTAGGACAACAGTTAGTGTAGTGGTTTCTAGCCTCTAGGCAGTCCCTGTAAGGAGGGGCATTTTCTGGTAGAGTGCACCTACTTTGGTAATGCCCACATTCTCCACATCTGAAACAAATAATTGGCTAATTTGCCTCCTTGGCCCATTTCCAAAGTTATCCCTATGTCTATGGCTGTAATTATCACCTTGATTGGGTGTTGCTGCCATTACATTGGTTGGTGGTAGGGCTCCTCCTTGTGTCCAATATGTTGCTACAGGCATTCCTCTTCACAAACACCCATGGGCCTCATGACCAGCTTTCCTTCATAGCTAGCAAGTTACACTTAACAATGGACATTCACTTATCGCATGACCCTGCTTACTACACATGGTACATCATAGTCCACTTTTGATGCCACCCCTTTGAGTTCTTGCAACTCTTATGGAAGCTAAGCCAGCTCTTTTGCTTGGGCTTCCTCTTCCTTTTGTAGCTTCAATGCTTCAATTTCGCTCCTCAACTGAGTCACAACATTCTCCTCCTCTTTAAAGGGCTTATTCGCTTTTAAGCCCCCAAGCTCTTTCCTTAGTTGAATTACCAGATCTTCAAGTTCTACAGGATATGACAAATTGGAAGAGCTTGCCACATACTGTTGTCTAATTTGTTCCAATCTTGTAGCTATATTGATAAATTCTTCTACGGAGGTTGTTGGCAACACTAATTCCTTGATTTGACATTGTGTAGTCAGTAGAAGTGGTTTAGCTAACCATTTCTTAATAAAGAAATCATGTGGAGGATATGACAACTTAGACATTAGTGCCTTGGCCCTAGTTACAATTTCTAGATATGTTTCACCAGGACCTAATCTCAAGTTTTCTAATTCTTCGATGATTATCTCTTTGGTGTTCCCATGCTGGAATTGAGTTTTAAATGCCTCTTTCATTAAATCCCATGTGGTGAGTTGTTTTTCAGCAAATTGGCTGAACCATTTATCTGCTAGCCCTTCTAATGTGGTAGGAAAGAGGATAAAAAAGGCACCCTCTCTTCCCATCAAACCTCTTGTTTTGCATAATGCTAAGAATCTCCTAATGTGCTCATCATGATCTTCCTGAGCTAAACCTTTGAAAGATGAAAATTTTATATTCAATCTGGAAAGTAAAGTTTACAAGTCTACCTGGGCTGCCATATTCTTTACTAATGATGTTAATGATAATTGGCTACTTGATCTTCCATTGACCTTCCTTCTTGTTGCTTTTCAAGGGACCCTCAAGCTTTGAGACTGGGTTGCGGTCATGAGCTGTTCATACTCCTCTTAGTTTAAAAGATTTCCAAGGAAGAAAATTACCTCTTAAGTGTACAATATTGTCGATACCCTTAAACTTTTCTACACTTTTCAATGTGCTTCTCCTATGCTCAAATATCCTTGTGTTCCACCGGGCATGCCAAATTTTGTTTGGGGATTCTTGTGCAGAAAGGGATTTGAGTGTTTGTAGGAGAAGGGAGAAAGATAAAAGAAAGGTACAGACACTTGAAGCTTCTGTAGATTGATTATAAGGAGAAGAGTACAATGGTGATGTACAACACAATATGAATGCTTTCTATGCAAAATCCCAAATAGTGCACAATCATAAGTACAAAATACCCAAGGTTCTTGTTGCTGCGGACCTTATCTACACCAGACCTCCACCTTCTCCAAGCTTGCACTTGTCCACATCTTGCACTCAAGCTTCCAATAGGGGGAGGTACGGACACCTTTTGTCAGCACCCACATTGCTTCAATTGGACCTTGGAACCCTTGCATTGTATGGCTTAGCACTTATCTGCACACTTCTAAGTCACTCTTCATGCACACCTTGCACTTCACTTCTCTGCATAGCAGACACACTGTATGCCTCCTGCACTTCCTTCCTCTAGAATATGCTCACCTTGCTTAGTCCTTCAAGAATAATGCCATGCCTTGATTTGAGTGTCGATTCACGTACGCTCCTAACTGCTAGAGTATCTTGATGCTTAGTTTGATGTCCCAAGATTGTCTCCAAAATTGGGAAGCCAATCAATCCCTATTTTGTTTTGTAGTGACTTTAGACTAAAACTAAAAATTTAATTGGGGGGCCATAATTTGACTTCTGCGTATGCTGCCACTTCACATACCTTCATATTTTGCCTTTTATTTCTTCCAATGTGCACCTAAAAGAGGGTTCAGCTGAACCTTCCAAAATACTTTAGCAACACTCTGAATGTTAGAGAGATTACAGAAAGACATTCTGCAACCTACAACCAACTTTTTGCAGTTTTACCCTTTGTGAACAATTAATTGTGCACTACCTCTACACCTTGACACCTGATTTTGAACACTTTGAATTCACCCATATTGACCTTTGACTTTGAACATGTTGAATTTGATTGGTATGATGTTGATCCTTTGACTTTGACTATCGTTGACTTTGATTATGGATGACTTCGAGCAATAGGAATTTATGGGCTCAACAAGCAGGTTTATGCATTGCCTAGGTGTCAAGCATTGGGAGGTGGTTAAGCACATCTTTCGCTACTTGAGTGGTACTTGGCTACTTAGGTTGTTTTTTCCCAAGGGGGGATTTGCGTGCTTTTTCTGACTCAGATTGTGTTGGTTGCTATGACACTTGTGTGTCCACTAGTGGCTTTTGCTTCATGCTTGGTAGCTCATGTATATCTTGGTTGAGCAAGAAGCAGCCTACTATGGCCACTTCCAGTTGTGAGGTTGAGTATAGGGTAGCTCTCATAGCGATTGTTGACTGTGTTGCTCAGATGCCTTATGGTTGATTCGGGTGTTGGTAAGTCTTTTGCCACCACCATTTTCATCGATAATTAGAGCGCATTGGCAGTTGCGAGGACCCCTATGTTCCATGCTCACACTAAGCACATTTAAGTGCATTATCATTATGTAAGGGAGAGGTTCTCTGTTGGGGAGATCAACTTGGCATATGTGCCCATGCAAGAGAACATTGCAGACCTTTTCACGAAGCCTCCTTCTAGGGAGAAGTTTGAAGCTACTTGTTCACCACATCACTCCCAAGGGGATTTGTTGATCTATTTAGGTACTCATGTGTGTGAACAGTTAAGGATCACAGGGGCACTTTTTTCCCTCTTTAGGTGGTTTTTTCCCCACGGCTTGTATATACGCCTATTGCCCTAATGTGCTACTTATCTTTGTACATTCTAGTGGTAATACAATCAGTATTGTGTGTTGTGCTCCAAGCTTCTTCTTCCTCTTTGTGTTGTTCGCGTGCTTCCACAGATGTCTAACTCCAGCAATCTTTTTTCTTTCACATCAACTCACAAGATAATCACCTATATACACCATCTATCCATGCGTTAATCTTCTATCATCTTGACTTCTTCCCCAATCTGAGTCACTATTTGCTCTCCACTTTATGCATATAATCCTTCTTTTATTAGTCTCCATACATCTATATGGATGAGCTCTAGTAGTGTGTTATGCTTGAATCCTATATTTTGTAATGCTAATCTATGTGCTTTTCCCATTTGGCATGCTTAACATTTGTAGACCATATGCTGCTTCTCCATATTTAGTAACCATAGTACAAATTGATTGGCCACTATAGCTTTGGTTCCTCTTTCACTGAAATATCCTAACCTCTTATGCCAAGGGTGTAGTTCTGTAATCACTTCCTCACTATGTGTGAGCAAAGCTTGAACAATATTCCCTTGCACTTTTAAAGTGAAAATTGTACCTTCCTTCTTACCACAAACAATCTGATTATATTCATTTCTTGGATGTTCCACAAATACTCCTTCATTTGTAAATGTGACTTGAAAACCTTTTTCAACTATTTTTCCCATATTAATCAAATTTTTAGGTACTGTGGGAACATACAAAACATTGGTTAGTAAATTTTGTCCACTCTTGCATTTTACATTTCCAATTGAATGTACATTGGGTCTTGTGTTATCACCTGTTTGAACTGTATGATTAGAAATGCATTCTTCTAATTCTGACATTAATTCTATGTTACTTGGAAAATGATAAGAGTCTAGTATAGAATACCTTTAGATCTTCTTTCTCTGATGTGCTTATTGAATTTACCATCAATGTTTTATGGTTCTCATTCTATGTGTTATTTGCATAATTTTAGTAGGTGGTATTATAGGATTGGTTCTGTTCTCAATTTCTTCCTCCACCTCTACCATAGCCACCCCTTTGACTTTGCCTTCCTCTTTTAAAATGATTTTGATATCTTCACCTCTGCCTCTACCATTGTTACTTTGATTCTAATTTGAACCTCGTTGATTGTGCCAACAATGGTAAATGAAATGATTGCTCAAGCCACAAATCCAACATCTCTTTTTTGTTATTATTCTGATGACATCTTCCTCTTCCATTTCCTCTACCTTTGCCTCTGCCATTAACATTTTCTTTTACATAATGTACATGAGAAGTTGGTTCATATACACAGTGGCCATTCTTTTTAATACAAATTTTATTATTCATATACACATACAAATGACATTGCATATATGCATAGATCTACGTAAGTAAATATTCTTAAAAGAATTCCGTTTTGGAGTTACTTAAAAATGCTTATATCTACCTACTTAAGTATGCCTATTAAATATATTTATATTGATCCACAAATAAATCTTTTTAATCTTAAGAATATGTTTCCATTCATTCTCTCTCTCTCTCTTTGTATGTGTATGTATGTGTGTATATATATATATATATATATATATATATATATATATATATATATATATATATATATATATATATATATATATATATATATATATATATATATATATATATATATATATATATAGCTAGGTCTTTACTCACTAACTAAGCATGAAGACATGAAAACATAAGTGGAAAGAAATATGACAAAAGAATTATAGAGCTTGAACACTTAGAAACCATGCCTATGTGAAGGGATAAATTCACACATGTAATATAGTGATGAAATTAGGATATAAGATATTCTACAACTTTCAAAATTATGCATTTGAGAAATAGAAGCATAAAGAACAAGTTTAGATAAGTCAACTTGTTGTATAGAGATGTAGAACAACTTCATTGTAAGTCCTAAGATAGAAGAAAGACATCGAGGGGTTTTCTTAGTGCGAGATTGTGGTGAGAGGTCATTAATTCAAGGAGATATTTCTATGGCTATGAGCACAATGAGGCCAAGCCATTTTGTACACATCCTCTCTCATAGTTAACACATGTTTGTGTAGAAGGAATTGAATATATTCTCATTGTGTGAAGAAATCAAAGTGATTTCATAATTGCATGAATGACAATTAGAAGTGATGAGTTTTGTGGCACGGATTTCCCTACGCTTTTAAGAGTGAGATCTCAGAGTAGTAAAGGTTTTGATGAAGAATATTTTCCTTGAAATTTTAAGAGTGAGATCTCAGAGTAGTAAAGTTTTTGAAAGCTATCATCCTTAACTACAATTGACCAAATGATGTTTGCAAAATGGGATGTGTGCTCATAAAATAAGCTTAATAGTGAAGACATGTCAAATCGATGAAGCTAAATTTTTTAGTTCAGATAGTGTAATTCCTTATCATATTTTGAGTAATTTCTAAGTAGTTACTTTAAAGTATTGCATACAATTCGGTGCTTACTATACGTAAGAACTTCACTAATCATTGAGAATAGGAATCTCTAATATTCAAGATAAATCAAAGAGGAATTGAAGCTAGAAGAAGAGGTTCAACTACAGGAATTGTAAATGTTCTCATTTACTATGTAAAGTGTTAAATCTTTTGAAGATTAAAGATATTTTGAGGTAAGGATGATTTTAGAGGACTTCTAATATCATATTACATTGGAGATAATATGAGTTCACTTTATCATGCAACAAATTGTGTATTTCATGAAAGAACAAAACACACAGAGATCCAATATCATTTCCTGAGAGAAAAGGTAATGAAGAAGGAACTTGAAGTAGTGTATACTGTTACAAAGGATCAGATAGAAGATATCATGACAAAACGCTTGGATGGAGTAAAGACAAGTAGATTTAAAGGCATGGTAGGGTTAAAAGAGAAGAAGATTATATGAAGAGTCATAAAAATGTTAATTAGTGTTTAAGGGGAGGTTGTTGGGGCTTAGCTCACTAATTAAGCATGAAGACATGAATACATAAGTGGAAAGAAGAAGCAGAAAAGAACTCTGGACTTTGGACACTTAGAAACCATGCCTATGTGAAGGGATAAATTCAGAAATGTAATATAGTGATAAAATTAGGATAAAAAAAGTCTAGAACTTTCAAAATTAGGATTTTGAGAAATAAAAGCATAAAGACTAAATATATATAAGTTAATTTTATGTATAGTGATGTATAAGGACTTTTTTGTAGGTCCTAAGATAGAAGAGAGGCAGGAGGGGTATTTTTGTTGGAGATAGATGTCTGTGGATGCACGCGAATAGCACAAGGAAGAAGAAGAGGCTTAGAGCTCAAACACACAATACTGAATGTATTACTAGAGAATGTACAAAGATAAGTAGCCTATTAGGGCAATTGGTGTTTATACAAGCCGGGGGAAAAAAACCTCTTAAAGAGGGAAAAAAGTGCCTCGGCAGTCCTAGTGTGTTCACACACATCACTACCTAAATATATCAACAAATCTCCCCTGGGAGTGATGCGGTGAACAAGGAGCTGGCACTCATGTATAAGGAAGTGCCAAGCTATGTGGAAATCACTCCACAAAAGGAAGTAAGCCCAAAGCTTTGTGGAAAGCTTCAAACTTCTCCCTAGGCAGAGCCTTCGTGAAAAGGTCTGCAAGGTTCTCTTGCGTGGGTACATATGCCAAGCTGATCTCCCTAGCAGAGAAGCTTTCCCCTACATAGTGATAATGCCCCTCAATGTGCTTAGTGCGAGCATGGAACACAGGGTTCCTCACAATTGCCAATGCGCTCTGACTCTCAATGAAGATGGTGGTGGCAAAAGACTGGCCAACATCCAAATCAGCCGTAAGGCATCTGAGCCACACACACTCAACAATCGTTGTGAAAGCTGCCATATACTTAGCCTCACAACAGGAAGTGGCCACAGTAGGCTGCTTCTTGCTCAACCAAGATATACATGAGCTACCAAGCATGAAGCAAAAACCACTGGTGGACACACGAGTGTCGCTACCAGACGAATTTGAGTCAGAAAAAGCATGCAAATCTGGAGGTAGTGATCCCCCCTTGGGATAAAACAACCCAAGTAGCCAAGTACCGCTCAAGTAGCGAAAGATGCGCTTAACCGCCTTCCAATGCGTGACTCTTGGGCAATGCATAAGCCTGCTCATTTGTGAGACAACAAAGTGAATATCTAGCCGAGTAATGCATAAGTAAATCAGGCATCCAACAACCTCCTAATAGAGAACAGCATCAAATGCATCTCTAGCATCATGAAGACTCAATCGTAAACCTGTCTCCATAGGAGTGGCAATAGGCTTACAGTCTTCAAGCCCAAAACGCTGCAATAATGTGTCAATATATTTCGGTTGACACAATGCCATTCCACCATCAACATGCATAAATTGAATGCCCAAATAGTGATGCAAATGCCCCAAATCAGACATCTCAAATGAGGCATGCAAATCAGCTTTGAAATCAGCAATATGCTTCTCAGTAGGATCACTGAGCAGCATGTCGTCAACATAGACAACAATGATCAGAAGCACATCATTAGCACACTTAACATATAAGGTGCTTTTAGTTGGACTCTTCTCAAAACCATGTGCAACCAGATAGGCATGTATCTTCTCATACCAAGCACCTGGTGCTTGCTTTAAACCATATAATGCCTTCTTTAACCTACACACTTGGTTTTCATGCCCTTTCTGCACAAAGCCACAGGGTTGAAAAACATACACTTCTTCATGCAAGTCACCATTCAAAAATGTTGTTTTAATGTCCAACTCATGTACATTCCAACAATGATGGGTTGCAAGTGCACAAATGCTCCAAATAGTAGTCATACGGCATGTAGGTGCAAAGCTCTCATCAAAATCAATGCCTCTTTCCTACGCATAACCCTTTGCAACAAGCCTAGCCTTATACCTGTCAACTGTACCATCTGGTTTACCCTTCAGCTTGTATACCCACTTAGTGCCAAAGGCCTTCTTGCCATGAGGGAAGTTACATAAAGACCATGTACCATTTTTCATTATAGCATCAAATTTAGATTGCATAGCAGCCATCCAATTTTCTGAATTCTACGCTTCATCAAAAGAAAGAGGCTCCTTCTCAGCACAAAGACTAGACGCAGCCATATCATAGCAATCTGATGCAAAGGAGGAACTCTGAGATCCTATACGAGTACGATATGAAAAAGGTGCATCTAATTTGCTATCACACAAAGTCTGCACGAGCCATTTTGGCATAGTTTTTGCATGCTCAATATCAGCTCTCTCATCAACCAGTGCATCATGTAAATCTGCATCAGAAATGGAATGATCTGCATCATCATATGAAACCTGCAATGGCTAAGAAGTTGCCTCATTAGGACTAGCACTAGACTGTCCACCTGTAAAAAGAGGCATCAAAGTATCATACATGTCTTTGGAGCTTACAGATGTCTCCTTAGTACATGAAAGCAATGGCTAAATAGCATCTTCCACAAAGACAACATCATGGCTAGCCAGAATGTGTTTATTCTATGGATGATACAGACGATAGCGTTTACTTTTAGGATTGTACCCAACAAAAATACATTTTACTGCCTTATCATCCAATTTTTTGCGATGTTGTTCAGGGCACTAGTGCATATGCCAAACAACAAAAAACACGCAGATGAGCAACAGATGGCTTCTGGTCATGCCAAGCCTCATATGGAGTGATAGACTGCAGCGCTTTAGAGGGACACTTGTTCAGTACATATGTTGCACACATAACAGCCTCAAGCCACAAACTATGTGGTAAAGCCTGACTTTTGACCATGCGCCTTGCCATTTCCATGAGTGACCTGTTATTTCGTTCAACAACTCCATTCTGTTGAGGTGTATAAGGCACTATACACTAGTGTTTTATCCCATGTTCAGCCAGAAATGCATTAAAATCAGAAGACATATATTCCCCCCTCGATCAGAACGGACGGTGCCCATTTTACATGCTGATAGATTTTCAACCAAAACCAAAAACTTTTTAAAGCACATGAACACTTCGGACTTTGCTTTGAGTGGATATACCCATGCATGCCTCGAAAAATCATCAATGAAAGTCACGAATTAAAGGTAATTTCCAAAAGAGGGTGTCTGCATAGGACCATAGACATCACTATGTACAAGCTGCACTTTCTATGTAGCCCAAACTGAACCATCTTTTGGAAAGGAGGAACGCTGCATTTTGCCCAAAATACAGCCTTTACAAACCTGTTTTCTAGGTGCCTTAAGTTTGGGAAAAGAGGACACCATTTTAGATTTCTACAGGCATAGCAAACTAGCAAAATTCAGATGACCAAAGCGTGCATGCCAAAGCTTTGCATCTGACATAGCCTGAGAATCATTTACTGCACATGCCAAATCATTTTTAGATCTTTCATAGTCTCTGAGCTTATACAGCCCACACCATAAAATGCCAAAAGCAATAATAACATCATCATTTGACAGATCATGAACTGTACATCTGTCATCAACAAATTTCACAACCAAGCCAATCTTGGCTAATGCAGAAACAGATAACAGATTCTTGTTGATCCCTAGCATAAATAAAGCATCTGACAAAGTGAAAGAACTACCATTAGCATTAGTCAAAATGATCTTACCAACTCCCATAACAGGATAAGAGGAGTTGTTGGCGCATGTAACAGTATTCCCTATAGCGACAGGCTCGAGCGAAGAGAAGAAACTACGCTGCGAGGTAATATGTTTGGTCGCCCCATTGTCAAAGTACCAAACATCTGAGTCTACTGCAGACATGCACTGCTCATGAGAAGATGGGTCAAAATTGCAAACAATAGTGAACGCCCTTTCTTCTTCCTGCACAAGATTAGCAGACTCCATTTTTGGTGTAGAGGCTTCTACAACAACCATTCCAGCCTCTTTCTTCTTTGCCTCTTTTGCAGCCATTTTTGGACAGTTCTTTATGATATGATCATTCCCTTTACAGTACTTACAAAATAATTTCTGCTTTTCTGATTTTTCCTCATGTTTGTCTTGGTTCTTCGAATGTGCAGCATTTGCAGATTTCTGCTTACTAGTAGAAGAACTCCATTTTCCTTTGCCCTTCTGACTAGCCAAGAAAGCTTGATCTGCAACACACATATTAATGGAGCTGTTCTACCTGGATTGATCTTCCTACAACAAAAAAGAGACTAACTTCTCAAATGACAAGGCATTTGGATTGCCTTTCATCCTCAACCAAAGAGTAGAAGCAAAACTCTGATATGAATCTGGAAGACCATTCATAATGGTCTATACAAGTGAGCTATCTGGTATAACCTCATCAGCAGAAATCAATTGTTCCTTCAAGTATTTGATCTTTGTTAGGAAATTGTCCATAGAATCACCTTCATTCATGTGCTCACTCTCCAATTGTTTTCGGAGGTAAGCAACACGAGCCTCATTCCTAGCTTGGTGCAATGTGGTAAGTGTATCCCAAGCATCCTTAGCTGTTCTGCAAGAGCGAATATGAGGAATAATGGCATGTTTGATAGGCAAAGCTGTCAATGCATATGCCTTGGCATCTCTGCCATCCCAACGAATCTGCTGTGCAGTAGGTGCGACAGAAACAGTAGCATGAATAGGAATCTACACAATATCATCTTCGATACCATCTTCATCAGCTCCAGCACTTGTATTCGCAGCACCTGTTGTTACAGGTGTAATAGGACGTCTTTCAACACCCTGCACAATGTTCCACAATCCTTTTGCAACCAATACATGTCGCATCATATAAGCCCATAATGGGTAGTTGGTACCATCCAACTTATCCTCAACAACCAACATACGAAATTCATCATTGCTTTCAACCATGGCCGGTGACTAAAATACCTTGATGCAAAAAATTGACTGTATCTCAAAAAGTTGAATGGAACTACATAGACGAGTTCTACTAAACTTGTAGCAGACTTCGAGACGCTTATACTGGAGAATAGAAATAGGTATATATCTTTGGCACAAAAAGACGAAATAGCCTGCACAAGCACTGCGATAGTGTGTTTCAAGGCCGAGACGAGCTTAGATCATGATTTTGACACCACACAGCGAAGTTGTTTTGATCTTGAAAACACCCTGAGTATGATCACCAAAATTCGTACGATTATGAGACTACAAACAGAGGAGTTTCAACGGCGTCCTAGATGAAGCGACGACCTGCTCTGATACCAATTATTGGAGATAGATGTCTACGGAAGCACGCGAACAGCAGAAGGAAGAAGAAGAAGCTTGGAGCACAAACACACAATACTGAATGTATTACTAGAGAACGTACAAAGATAAGTAGCCTATTAGGGCAATTGGCGTATATGCAATTTTGTAGAGTGAGAGATTGTGATGAGAAATCATTCATTGAACAAGATCTTTCCATAGCTATAAGCACAATGAAGCCAAGCCGTCTTGTAGAAATCTTCTCTAATAGTAAACATATGTTTCTATAGAAGGAAGTGAGAAGATTCTCATTGTGTGAAGAAATTAGAGTGATTTCATAACTATATGAATGGCAATTAGAAGTGATGAGTTTTTACGATATATTTTCCTACACTTATAAGCATGAGATCTTAGAGTACAGTGCAAAGCTTTGGATGAATGGTATTTCATTTGAAAGCTATCATCCTTAACTGCAATAAACCAAAGATTGTATATGTATCGAAAATGGTTGATAAGAGATTAACAGTTTATTCGTAAGCTTTGGTGCATGGAATATTGCATATGCTTCGATATTTCCCCTCAAAAGTGTTTGACTAAGATTCCTTTGAAGACAATCGGAGGGCGCTTGATGCGTGGTATGAATAGGCGTTTACGATGAATAAATCGGTCATGCTGCTGATGAATATGCAGAAACATTTTTGGATTGACAGGTTGAATGAATATATCTAGAGAGAGATTGATCGCATCAAAAACTCCTTGTGTCCTATTCGACAAAAAGGACGTACAATACAGAGGGCTTCTGTCATAGAGAAAGACCATTTGTCTCACTCTGCAAGGACGAAAGTGAATGAGAAATTCTCTGTACCCGATATGTGATGATTAGCTTGCACTACATATTATGATCCGTCTTGCACTATAGTTTTCAAGTTCTGTTCATAAGGGTGGAACATGTTCATGATCCACTTTCACACGGAGAGGACATTGAATCCGGGTCTTACAAGACTGGTTCTTCTTTTTGGCATGACCGAGATTCACATGGAAATTAAATTTTGGATTGGTTTCTCATATCTATTTGTTGGCCTTGCCATGATGGCATTCATGCATGTAGCTTTGATGAGTGTGAGGCATCGAGTGTCATCGGGCATGGTAGATTTGGAGGCCCAATCGTAGAGGCACTCTTAGAGATTGCATGTGAATCATGATGTATTAATTTGCCCATGCTATGAATGATTTCCATGTAATAATCATCATCCTGGGAAGCTTTATCTTTCCAGATATAGTACGTGGTTTTTTAGGTCTCTAAGGTCTGCCAAGTGTTAGGCCACCAATTCGATATGCAGAAACATGCTTACTCTAAGGATCAGATGAGGGGTTGGGTTAAGAGTGTTTATAAAGAGACTCCAAGGTGGCATATTTTGTATAAATATGGCTACGTAAATGAAAGAAATCGTCTCCTCTTACATCGGCTATCATGGTTTATGATGTACTTCTCTCCTCTTTTAATTTATTTTATTTTATTTATTACCTTTTTTTGTCTTGCTTCCGCTGTTTGTTTTTTATTCTAACTTGTTGATAAGGATGTGAGGTGAGGTCTCTTTGTCAATTCCACTCTCCCTCTCTCTCTCTCTCTCTCTCTCTCTCTCTCTCTCTCTCTCTCTCTCTCTCTCTCGATTGTCGGAGTCACATGCCTACAACATATACACTCGCCACACTGTACAGGTCCTCCTAATAGTTTGAGCTAGACAAACTCTACGCCATGGCAATGTTGCTGCCTCTTTTTACCTTGTAGTGCAGTACCTTTATTTTTATTTGGGACACGGGAGTAGACATTTTTTGTATAATGTCTCTAATTGACGAACTCTTTTCAATTTCCGTCGTATTGAGTGTTGTTCCACTGTTTGATATGACATGTTATTCTCTCTCATTGTGAGTCTGTTTTGCATCCTGTGGTACCTTTGCTCGATTCTTACTTTAGTCCAGTATTTCTACTGATATTCATTTGATCGTAGTGTATAAAGTTTCTTGGATGCGTAAATGTTTTATGATCGCACTATCGCTCAATTATCTATTCCTTGTGTAGTCTCGTTTTATCTTGGATGTCACATGCCCACGCGTGTGTCTAATTGATTTATCGACAAGCACGAAAATTGCTATGAGTAGCTTCTTTAGGTTCTCTACTCACTTTTATGGCAATCATTCCTAGAGTTGAATCGTGTTGTGAGCACCATGCAATAACATGTATGAGCTTTGAGGATGGTATCTGTGGTTTCTGCTTCTACGAATCCTATTTTGCAACAAAAAAGTTTTTGACCGTCTGGTTTTCTTTTCGCCATGCTTTTGGGCCCATGGAATTCTCTGTGTTACATGAAGGGGCCGATATTTGTGCTACATCCTTCAGCTTTGTTCCTTCCTATGGGAGTCGAGACCGCTTCATTTGGAAAGAAAATTTATGTGAGCATATAGATCATGCAGATGCCGCGGTGGCACCAATCCATGTAAAACACATGTAAACTATATAAGATCATAACATTTCGTGTTGTTTTTAAGAGCTCATCGTCACTACCTACGTATGAAATTTTATGGTCTTTAGTACTCTAGTAGCCGTTGGAGTTTGCACTCTTTTGACCATGTGGATCGGTATATTTTCTTGTACTGCACTTTCAGTTTGGTGCCATTCTATTTTCTGTACTACATATTCCTTTTTCATTAGTGCTCATGTTTTCTTTTCGTTTTTCTCCAAACCATTTTGGATTCATTCGATGTTCTTGATTGTTGCAGTGTTGGTCTGTCGCTTATTGTGATATTGCTGTTATTTTCAATGCTAACAGTGAGCGTAAATTTGATTTCGTTATGGTCCATATTTGTCTTTTATGCTCAAGTAAATATTTTCCTTGTTAGGGTATGGGAAACCTACAAGCCATGTTCTCATGCCTATGCCATAGGACTTTGGCCACTTTGTCACTTGCATTGATTGATTTATCCTCGAAGTGTGCATTGGCTTATTCTTCTCTTCTCTATCTACTTGAGCGAAGATGATCCATAGTGATAGAATGATTCTTAATATATTTTGGTAGTAATGTGTGTGAACCCGTTAAGGACTGTCGGGAAACTTTTCTTCCTCTTTGGGAGGTGTGTTCCGTGTCTTGTATATATACTTATAACCCTAACAGGTTATTTATCTCTGTACACTCAGTAATTCATTCAGTGTTGTGTTTTGCTCGAATATTTTTTTTCTTGTGTTGTTTTTGTGCATCCACAAACCTAAAACTCCAACAATCCATATTAAAGGAGGTCAACTTTATTTAGGGCATCATCAACACCCCTTCGGACACATTCTCAAAATCACAAAAAATTTGATGAGCATGCTCGAGGCGATCAGAAGCTCAACATAACTTCGCTTTGTGCACATAAATTTTGATTTGAGCTCATTTTGGCCTTCAAGAAAACTATCCTAGTGCCTGTGTAGGTGATTTCATCCTTATGTGCCAAACACATCCACAAGTTTCAGTTTGCCTCAAGAAGATTGATTATGCATGTTACAGATCAATCTTTCCTAGCTAGTCAGAAGGGCAAAGGTAAACATAGCGTATTTACTAGTAAGAAAATATCTCTTAATGCTACACAATCAAGGAGGGAACACAAAGATTAAAAGAAAAAAGAAAAGTATAAATAATTTTGTAAATCCTCTTAGGGAATGATCATCCGATAAAGATTTTTCCAAAAATCAGTATAGAAGAGGTGAAGACGAAAGAGGGTGAATGGTTCTTTCAGAGGCCTCTATGCCTAAAACAGAGCCTATTAATCTTGTTGAGAATAAGAATGTGCATTTACGATAGTATGGAGCTAGGAACCATCTTCTCATTAGGAGTATATGTCTATAATAGACTCAAATATTTGTACTTTGATAGTGGGGCAACCAAAAATATTACTTCCTCATGTAGTTTCTTCAGGGTACTTGAGCCTATGTCTTATATAGAGAGTACTCTCACATGTGCAAAAATGCCTTTGATCCTATAATGGGAGTTTTTTAAGATTATTTTGACAACTACTAATGGTATTTCTTTCACATTGATATATGCTTTGTATATACCAAGGATCAAGAAAAAATTCTTATCAACTTAATATTAGCCAAAGTTGACTTGGTTATCGAATTTGTTGATTACAGATGTAAACTTCATGATCTCTCAAATGGTGATGCTATTATTGCTTCTTGCATTTTATATCATGGATTGAACAAGGTCATAGGCTATTAAAAATTATGAACGATTCTCAATGTGCATTCAACATTCTCAAGTTTTCTTATATGCAAAGCTATCCCATGCACACTTTGGTTCTCTGAATTTTGCGTGTTTGTTATGCTTGCATAATTATAAAATGGTATCCTCTTTGGCCAAACTTGATGAACCTTGTAAACATGTCTAGTAAGGTTGTACTTTGGGCAAAGCGGATCATTCATCCTTTTGAAAAGATGGTTCAGATAGAGTTGCTCAGAAATTGCAACTTTTTCAGAGTGGTGATTGTGATGCTATGCTAACACCTTTTAGGAACTACCTTTACTTCATGAATTTTATCGATTATTTCTCCAAACATGCAAAGGTGTATTCACTACAAGAAAACTTCCAACTATTTATGTGCTTCAACAAAATTTATGTTCACTACAATACCATTTTGCAAATAGAGTTGAAATGGTATACCAAGATTTACAAACGTATGATCACAGAGTTATATTTATGTGGAATAAAAGGATGTTTATCTAAAATGAGTGAAACATGGTGAAGAAGATTGCCACAAGGAAAATATATGAGGGATGGAGGATCCATTTCCCTCCTATCTGAACATCCTCAATCATAAAGGTTATATTAGTTTTAAGGCAATGTGAGGGTGGTTTTATGAGCTCGAGAATTACCACAAAATCTCTCTATTACTTTGTTGGTGTTTGTATTACTCCTTATATTTCTATAGTTCCAAGCGAGAATATCAGGAGATGGAGACATCTTTCATTCAACATATATTCTTCTGTTGGATAAGCGAAATAAATATCGAAGCATTACGATAAGAGAATCTGCTCTTAGGAAGGTAAAGAACCACACTTAATACTTTTGCGCAGGAAATCCTTTTGCTGAAAAAGTTCATAAATTTGAGTATCGAGAGAAACAATGAATTCCTCATTATATTTACTTTTCGTAGTAAGAGACATCTTCTTCACATCTCTTTTATGCTCTCACCTTTCCCCACACTCTTCACAACGTTAGAAAACGTTATCCGCTCCTGAACACATAATTACTATTAACGATTAAAAATGAAGGGTTCAAAGCAGAGTTTCATAATCGACGGAAGAAATCAACTTTAATCTTCTATCAAAGAAATGTGTTCAACGTTTTTACTAGGCACGAAAGAAGTTTTCCTAATAAATGCGTGCAATTGGACTATGTCTAATTAGCATCCCTCATGAAAAGCTGAGTCTTTTTTTCTTTCTCTCTCTCTCTGTCGCCCGCTCCCACTCTCTCATGTTCTGTCATTTAACGTTGTTTCTCAAAGGAAGTTCGATCATTTAGATCGACTCTTTCGGTTAAGCTTGAACTCATTGAAAAGTACAAGTGAAAATGGACATAACACATGACACCTTCGTATCGCAAAAACACAAGGGTTATACGTGTAGCAGAGATTTTGTGAAGATATCTGCCACTTGTTCTCTAGTGTTGATGAAGATCAGTTCCACTTCTCCTTCGATGAACTTCTCACAAAGAAAGTGATAATGAGTTTCGATGTGCTTCGATCTCTCATGATAAATTGGATTCTTCGATAGCATTATGCTGCTCATATTATCACAATAGATGACCACCTTTCCATCGATGTAGACTCCCATGTCTTTGAGTAGGTACTTAATCCATGTTGCTTCACAAACAACTTGTGAAATGCCTCTATATTCAGCTTTGGTACTTGATAAAGCGACACTTGGTTGTTTCTTGCTACTCCATGAAATGTCACATATTTCAATATGCATCGCACTGCATCAAAGTGCACTCTACATGGTTTATGCATAAAGTAACTCACCAAACCAACTGCAAAACTCAAATCGGATCTTGTCTTTGTTATATAAATCAAACTTCCAACCATCTTTCTATACATATTGGCATCATGCAAGTACTTTCCATCATCCATAAGCTTAATATTAGCATCAAGTGGCATATCAACAAGTTTACAAGCACTCATACCAAATCTCTCAAGCATTTCCAGCATATAATTGTGTTGTATCATCCAAATTCTCTCTTTCATTGAACTTACTTCAATTCCCAAAAAGTATTTAAGCTCTCCCAAATCTAACATAAAAAATTCAGATTTTAGTTGCCTTTTCAAATGAACAATCCTCTTCTCATCATTGCCAGTAATGATCAAATTATCGACATAGATCACTAATAGAATCGTTTCACTTCCTTGATTCCATACACACAGTGAATAATCAGCCTTCGATTGCATAAATTTCAAATCCAACAACTTCTTAGTGAATCGTTCACACCATGCTCTTAGAGCTTGTTTCAATCCATCAAGCGCTTTCTTTAATTTGCATACAAAGTCAGGATATTTTGGATGCACATAACCTTCTGGTTGTTGCATATAGACTTCCTCATGCAATTTTCCATTCAAGAATACATTCTTAACATCCATTTGATACAATTTCCAATTGTTCATAGCAGCCCATATAATCACGCTTCTTACCGTTGTCATTTTCAGCACTAGACTAAACATTTCATCATAATCCAATCCACACACTTGTGCATATCCTTTTGCAACTAAACACGCTTTAAATCTCTATCCACAGGATGTTTTACTCTTGTAGATTGTCTCAAAGGTGTTTCTTCATGTGTCTCTTTCCTTGCATGTGGGGGAACATATTTCTCTTTCATATTTTTCAACGTGCCAAGCGTAACTATCTCATCTTCAATATTTGAATCATACATGTACGTATCTTTCCCTTTCTCCTTTCTTCTTGCATAGTCTTTTGAATTTTCACTCCATGACGTTTCAGGTGTAGGAAACTCATATGAACCATAGTCTTGACTCTCTTCATGGTCAAAATTCCTACGACTTGTTCTTGGCTCATCATGAACATTATGCATAGAATCATCCATATCGTTCTCTATCACATCCATGTCTTTGGGTATGTACCATGATAATTTTTCATCGAATATAACATCTCTACCCACTATACATTATTTTGTAATGGGATTATAACATCAATATCCTTTCTTTTCTTCTAAGTATCCAACAAATGTGCAATTTGTAGATTTTGCCTCAAACTTATGTCTCAACTAACTAGGAACTTGCGCATAAAAAATACTTCTAAAAACATAAATAGCTAACATTAGGCTTATGCTTCCATAGCCTCTCATAAGGTGTGAGATCATGAACCATGCCTGTGGGAGCTCTATTTATAACATGCACATCGGTATGACTAGCTTCTGCCCAAAACATATCTGGCATGTTCTTTTCATTCAACATGGCTCTCGCAACTTCCTCAATCACACGATTTTTGAATTCTGCAACACCATTTTGTTGTGGTGCGTATCTACAAAATAATTGCTATCTCATTCCGTGATCACTAAGGTACTGATCAAATTCTCTTAAGATATATTCTCCCCTGAATCTGATCGTAGGCATTTTATATACATTCCCAACTGCTTTTCAACCATGTTTTTGAATCTCATAAAACACTCAAAGACTTCACTCTTATGCTTCAGGAAGTATATCCATGTATATCGGCTCTAATCCTCAATAAATATAAAAAAATAAGTGATTTTGTTCTAGCAAGTCCAACCACATCACTATGGATTAGCTGTAATGGTCTTCTCCTGTGCATTCTCTTCTCCGAAACTTCATACATTGGTGTTTTCCAAATGTGCATGCTTCACAAATTCTTTCAAAGCCTAAATGATCAAATCTTGGTAATCCACGCATTAATATTTTCTTTTCCATGGACTTCAATTTTTTGAAACTGATATGACCAATTCTTTTATGCCATAATTGAGCTATATCTGAATATTCACTATTCTTGGCATACATGTTCTCATAAAGGGATGTATCCATGTCAAACATGAACAATCTACCCATCTTCTTTCTATGACCAAGTAGTTGTTGTCTTTTTCCATACTTGAAATCATGTATAAAATAGCCATGTTTGTTGAAAATAACTTCTATGTCTTGATCCGCTATCTGGCCAACTGAAACTAGGTTCTGTACAGTAATGATGGGCACATGTAAGACATCACTTAATGTGTTTCAAACACCATTTCTTTGTACTAGCCATACATTTCCAATGTCGTTTATCACATATAAGGTATCCACACTAGTTGCCAGATACTCTTAGTCTTCAAAGCTCCCTTTGATTCAAACCAATTTCCAATACTCGTCATGTGATTTGTGCCACCAGAGTCTATGTACCAGTTCATATCGTTTCCAGGTTTTGACATACTATTTAAGACATGCTCCATCACAAACATATTATCTCTACCATAGTCTCTATATGAACTTTCAACATCAAAATTTCCATGTGTCGTATAATGGCTTCTACCTCTTCCTCTTTGACTATTTTGCTTATTATAACAATCTTTCTCAAAAGGTCCATACTGGCCACAATGGTAACAATTTCCAAGTGCCTGGGATCTTCCTCTACCTCTAGAGTATGATCTTCCTCTACCTCTTGGCATATCCACTGTGTTTGCATTTCTAGAAGATGATCCTCCATGACTAGAACCTCTTTCTCTATGTTGAAAGAATGCATGATCTCTTGAATTGATACTTCCAGATGCATTCAAACCAAGTTTTACTTCTTGTGTCATGCAAAGATCTATTAACTCGTCAAAATCTAGCATAGTGCCTCGCATTGAGATAGAAGTATCTAAACTCTTGTACTATGATCCTCAACCATTTAGTATAACTGAAACCATATCATCATCATCGATTGTGCAATTTATGGAAGCTAAATCATCAGTGATCTTCCTAATTTCAGTCACATAATCCGTTATGGACCTATTTCCATGCCATACGCTATGCAACTTTTGCTTTAAGTGAATTTTTCTAGCTTTTGTCCATGTACTATATATCTTATGGATTATATCCCAAGCTTCCTTTGGTGTGCTAGCATTCATAATATGTGGAATCAGGCTCTCTGTTATACATATCAAAATCCAATGGAGAACCTTTTTAGATTTTTCTACCCATGTTTTTTATTCTTTTTGCTCTTCTGCATTCGGATTCTCTGGCAACTCAAGACACTCCTCGTCCTCTCCATTAACTAGTCCCCATAGTCCTTTTTCCATCATGAAATTTTCCATCCTATACGACCATATGTGGTAATTGTCTTTATTCAACTTATCAGCGACTATTTGCACAATATTATCACCCATTCTTGCAATTTAGGAACTTCTCTATGCTATGGCAATTTCATGGCAATGCCTAGAAAAAATTTGGTAGCATTCCAACTGTTTTTCTAGATATATGCACCAAAAAATCAATGTTCATAAGTAATCTTAATGATTTCCCTCTAGTTCTAAGCACTCTCTGTGTCTCTATGCACTTACATGCTCAATTTCTACCTCTCTGAAAAAATTTCGACAAAGTCTCCTTTGTCCAAAGTGTATATGAATCAATTCAACTATAGTCAATCCACTACAAAAAACCAAACTCTGTGTAAATGCATCAATAAGAGTCTGTAACGTAAGCAAATAATCTCTGACGGGAGGCCTCAAAAATATACATTCATCCCGTGATCGATACACGAGATCTTTGGACTGTGTTTTCTTTGGTCTTCCACCTATATCACCAGAGTATCTCCAAGCATGAGAATACCCCAATTAAAAACCTCACCACAATGCTGCGTTTTTGTTTAAATTCAAGGTTTTCAGTAGAGTAATATAAAAGCTCACAAAGCGCGTGAGTTGTCCAATTAAGGACCCGCAAAATGCTTACATTCATCTCACAACGTGTGAATATTCTCCGTTCAAAAACCCACAAGGGAAATGCATGACATCGCCACATGCACTCTAAAAAGAAAGCAAAATGAAATGTGTACGTTGCTATTTCAGAGTTCCAGAATTCTATTCCTTAAAAGCTTCACTTTTCTTTATTTTAATTCAGAAATATCTGTGGAATTCGAACTATTGCGGGGTCCCCAAGCCGTGTCCGTCAGCGTATAAAATCACCAGAAGCATAAAGCTAATCGGTTTGACAATCATTTGTGATCCGTTCATCTCATCAAATCGTATGAATTCTCTGTTTGAATAAAGTTTTTATCTGCGTCTCCTAATTATGCAGATTGTAGGAGCGCACGAGCTGATATCTCCGAATCGCCATCTCTCCAAATGGTGCGCTCCTTTTCATGCTAATCTCCTGTAGCACTTTATCGAGTTCGATTCACTTGGCGTTTTGTGGTCACGTACATCTGAGTTTGATATCGCGGCAGAAACGGCTTATGCACAGCAGCACCAGGATACCCGAGCTTGTCTGGCAACAGCTCCTGTACCGCAAGAACAACAAATATGATAACCAGCAGAAATGGCGCAGCTCTTTGGCTCTGATACCACTCTGTGGGAACGCAGCGCATCTATGGCGCTCACTGTTTACAGACACAGGACGATGGAGAGAGTGAGACAGAGCGAGAAGTATCTCCGCGCGGTGAGGCAGCGGCAGCGTCATTTTTTTTGTACTGGTTTTGTATATACATACATTAGGCATGCCACGTCATCAAGTTAGAAGTTGGGAAGGGACGACTATAAAGCTAGTTTTGTATATACATACATTAGGCATGCCACGTCATGAAATTAGAACTTGGGAAGGGACGACTATAAAGCTAGATGGACTCGAGAGTCAAAACTTTGCAATACTACCAATAATTTGAACTGTTGAAAGCTTAGCATATATTCTTTCATCCACGCACGCATGCTAAAGGGCATCGACAACTCTTGACAAGGTTCAAATCCTTGCCGTCAACCGACGCAGCAAAAGCCCGCAACCCAGCGCCCACCGTGCCGATTTCATACAACAGAGCTCATTAAAAAGTGGGCGTGCCGATTTCATACAACAGAGCTCATTAAAAAAGGAAAAGATTGAGCTGTTATCTTTTGAGGCGGGGGTACCGATTCAATGCCATGTTAATGTCTGCTTTGCGGGATACGAGAGGTCGATGGATACTATGCCTATTCACTCGTGGACTTGTTATTGAATTGACGGGAAATTAAGCTTTGGCTGAACTTCCTCTGAAAGAAAAGACCATAAAACGGAACCAGAAATAAAAACCGATAAAACACGCGGTGAGCTTCGAACTCTCGAGCACGACTCTGACAGACGGAGAGACGACTTTAGAGTAGCCAGTATCGTTCAATGATCACGTTTCAGCATCCTATCGAAGTGCGCAATTCTCATAGGAGATATGAAGAAATTGTCAAAAGGATAAACATTGCATATTCTTTCAGATCCCTTAGCTACGACTCCTTTTATCGTATATTGTAGTGCACATACCCGATTCTTGTCCCTTTTGATGAAACACCACGATGAGACCTACATAATGATCGGATATACTTCACTTATTCGATTCTCTCTCTCTCTCTCTCTCTCTCTCTCTCTCTCTCTCTCTCTCTCTCTCTCTCTCTTTGCATGTTCCTTCAGATTCCCCCTGATTACGACTCTTCTAATTCTATATTCTGATGCTGGGCCACTGAACTCCATCGCAAGTTTGTCGATGCTCTTCAACAACTTGGCGGCGCAGAAGATAATCAAAACCTTCCAAAAGAAATGTTTCCCGCTTCCTCGAATTAAAATATTACCATTCATTCGATTTCATAGCAGCAGCGTACTCCCATTTTACAAGAACGCGTGCTATCTTTTGTCTACGTATTTGAATAGACTGCATGTCTGTGTGTTTGCTAGGGAAGATGTCCTTAGATATACGTGCATGAGAAGAAGGGCAAGTAGCCAAAGTTTCTCGCTTGTGGCCTAGCCAAGACATGCTATAATCTAAACAGTATTTTCGTATTTATATAATGCTCTATTTCGTGTGGCAAGTCTGACAGTGTGTGCGCGTGTGAATGTGTGCATCTCCCATGAAAGCTCTGATGCAATAACTTTCTGATGGTCCTTGATGTATAGCGTCACAGAGTAAAGTCCAACTAAACTGAATCTAGAGTCTCATATGTAAGTTCTAATGAGCTATAGGTTGAGGATACAATCCCTAAAAGTAGAATCTGTTGATTCAGGTTACTCATTTCATTGATCTTAATTATACTGGTACCATTATTGGTTTATGCTTTGAAGATATAGGATAGTGATGTTAGTTTCATTCAGGCAACATGGACCTCGAATAGCTCAGGGTAAACACATATTTAAGAGTGAAGCCTTCATTCCTATGCCAAACCATTGCTTTTTGAAGGTATTATATGCTTTTCACTAAGGAATGGTTAATGAATTGGAAATTATAGACCTACGATTGAATGTATTTTTTCTACAGAGCTGATAGTTGTATCTACTATAGCTTCTCATACCCAATAACTGCTCGAATATTGAAATGGTAATACTGTTTATTCTTTGCATAGATCATATAATTATTCATTTTAGATTTCCCTGCAAATGTTCCTTTTCTACACTGCTGGCCACCGTCAATAGGTGGAGTTTTGAAGTTTCTAACTCTATGCAACAGCCGTACGTTTTGGATGGTTGCGTGGCTAGAGTAACTGGCGGCAAAAGTTTGCATAAGATTTTGCTTTGTATGACTTACAGAATCGTGATTCAGAAGTCTCCGAGAAGGTTCACAAGAGTTATGGTCGAAAAGAAATATGCTACAGTTTTGTTTTTTTAAATGGAGGTTCGGCCGAGGCCTACTACCCCGGACTTTAACTTTGAAATTACAATTGTACAAGGCAGGGCATAGTACCCATGGGACCCCCCTTATCCCACAAGAACAGGGGTTTACAAAACTAGGTTAAACGGCGGTCACAACTACCGCGGGGATGGTCAAACGGTGGCCAACAGCCACATACAACAGTTTCCAGGATTCAAATGTCCCTACATGTTGCTGCCAGGGGTTGAACTCTCGCCTCCGCCTCAAGTGGCGAGAGGCCCAACCACCAGGCCAGCGAACATGGACTATATGCTTCAGTTTTGATCTAGACTGGGTAATCCTCAATAAAAAGGATGAAAGTTTTAAACTTCATACTAGAATGTGAGCGCAGTAGAGTTGCTTGACTATTAAACTTCAATGACAGTAAATTTTCAACTTTTGTTATTTCTTAACATCCAAGTCTTTGTAGGATAGTAGGTGTCAGAGTCTCACTTTTTAGACGAGAGCGAGCTTAAATACTTTAACAAAGCTTGAATCCATCTGAAAACACGTGACAGTTTCCAGTGTCATAATTTCACAGGTCACACAATAATCGTTCAGCGAATTAGTTAAGTATTGGGTGTTTGAAGAACAACAGCAATGTTTTGTCTACTTAAAAATACTAAATAGCTTGTGAAATTCATGCAGTTGCCACTCGAAAGAAAATTCGTGAAATAATGCAAGTGAATGGGTTGACCAATGATGAGGTCAAGAGCCATTTGCAGGTGAGAAAACTAGCATTATTTACTAAAGATGTTTGTATTCTGTATCGAGTTAATGATGTTGTTATCTCTTTTCCTCATTCTTTTCATTCTGAGTTATAGTAGGATGTATGATAATGGAATTTTATTGTACTTGCAGAAATACAGGTTACACATGAGAAAACCTAATTCTGTAATTCGTTTTGTGCACTTTCCTGCTGAAATAGTTCAAGCAGAGGTAGGACCTACCCCTCAGCTGGTGGTGTTCGGGGGAATTTGGATGCCTGAGATTCCTCCTACGATGCAACCAACATCAATCTCAGGAATCAGATCGCGCATTCACCACATTAAAAGAAACGGAGAAGATATCAGCAAATCAAGATAGTACTGCGTTTGAAAAGAATGGAAATTTCTAAGTGAACCGTATATCACATTCATCGCTCACACAAGAGGGAATTGGTCGGTTTCTGGATCAAGGATCTATAGCGCAAGTCCAAGACTTGTTTCTCTTTTCTAAGACACCTTGAGAGCATCCTCGTGTTTTGTACTAAACGCGTATCCATCGTACGTTTGAAAAGCATGGTTGGCTTAGGTATCCATGCGATTACTTGAATGCTAACGCAAGATGCATGGAGGGATTGTTTCATGACCTACAGCAATCTCTCGGGAAGAGATGTAAATAAATGTCTGAACATCTTAACCGCAGCGCGGAGTTGAATGTAATTCCATGTTGGTGTCACTCATAATGCAGACGTGAAGAGAGTTGCTCTTTGTTATTACCATTTCTTTAGGGAATGCTCGTATTCCAGTAAATCAATTGAATAGCAAGAGAGAATACGTCGAAACCCAAACCAAAGTCCTCTTTAAAAACTGTTCACCCGATGAAACTGGAAAACTCCATACCATTGATGGTAAAGTTGTTTTGTTTCCCGCGCAGATGTTAGTGTATGTACGTATATATGTATATGTTTGTCTGTATACATGACTGTGTATATATCATTACATTAGGTTGAACGATTTTCGCACATTCACAGTAATGAAATAATCTTTCTTTTTTCCGGTCAGTCCCTTAGTTCTAGAAATAAAGTGTTGAACTAGGTACCAAAAAAGTACAAAGATGAGATCCACTGACACTCTCGACTGATGCAAGGAAGAATGAAACCCTCAATATCAAATGTGTGCATATTTTTGGCGCTAATAATTCATGTATGGTATAGGTACAAAAAGAAAACTAAATTGATTCACAAGATGCGGGTTCATCGAGTTTTCTTAAAATGATAATTCTTACGGCATTGGTTTAAGCTCAAAAAAAAAAAAACCAATGCAGAAAATATCAACACTTTTTAATTACTGTGACTATCGATAGTGTACGTAGTGCTTAGCTATAGTAAAAGAAATAACTATTCAGATAGACAGTAAGTTATCTCTGCTCTCATTATACAATACATAAAGAGGATTTGTTGATTTATTGAAAATTAGAATATATATAACAAAAAGTGTTTTATAATTGATAATAGTTCATATAAAAGAACGGAAACCTAAGTATGTCTCTTTGAATTGAATTCTCAGAATTCACTCCTTACTCACGCCTATCTTCCTGCCCAAGTTGCCATCTCGAAAAAGAGGACTCTTAGAAAAAAGTTGATTCATTAGATTCCTCCAAAAAATTACTTGTATTTGTTTCTAGTGAGCTTTAATACCAAATATGAAGAAGTAAAAATTTAAGTAACAAATATTTTAATTCACACTAAATTTAGACATGTCACATTTGCTAATTACTTTGGACCAGCGTGCATGATCCTTACGACTTTGTCTTATAAGATGCACGTATACCTTTCAAAAACAATCGTGATCATTTGTCTATATTATCCTTTGTTGAAGCCCATTCAAATTCCTGTTAAGATCATGTAAGATAAATCATAACTGTCATGGGTCTCTTTAACTTAGTCATTGTAGAGATCTTATGCCTAGTTTGTGGCATATGGGGAGTCCCATGGGTGCTATGATCATCTTCACTTGAACTTCCAATCAATTCAAGGTTAACCGAAAGAGTAAATCCTTTTGAGCAAACTTCCTTAAAACTAGAAGTTTATGTATTTCCATAATCAATCTATTTATATTTTGTATGATTGTTTGATAAGCATTAGGGCCCACAATAGAAAAATAATCGAGTTCCTAATCACAAATTATGCGCAATGGCAAGTACTATGTTTCCATGTTTACAAAAGGACAAAAAATCTTATTTATCTTAATCACATAAAAAGAGGATTTATTTTCTAGGAATCCTCTGAAAGCTCCAATAAATTGGTTGTTTTCTCATATTAAATGTCATTTTTTGGTTTGTATAGTTTTTTTTTTCATATTATACAATGGAGATCTTTAGACTTTCAGGGAAAAAGGATACTTGAAGATACAAAGTATTTGTCATATTAATCAAGGGACAAAAGAGGTTCATGTTGGTTGTCTTCTTTGTCACATTCCACATGTCAAATCAAGAGATTTAAAAGGTTCATGTTCTCTGTTTATAAATACTCATGAACTCATTGAGTATTGGTTTACCACTTTTTAACTTTCTTTACTTTGAATACATTCTCTTAGTTTCTGATGGGTTCTTCTTCCTCATTCCTCCTTCCAACTACATGAGATCTTATCAAGTTTACAAAATAAGAGAGGTTTCTCTATGGAAAGCTTTGCATCTGCACATGAATGATTCGATTACTATGGTATCCAATTTTAGAGTTTAACATAAACTAAAGTGATCTAAACAAGATAACCCAAAGAATCATTGGAAAGGTCATATTCTAGGTTTTAAAATTCAGGAGACATGGTTTATTTCTAAGATTTCAACATGCATATAGTGCAAAGAGTCTTGTGCTTAAAAATCATCTACATTTTCCATAATGTTATAAGTGACTTTCTACAAAGAATCTCTTTTAAACATTTTTTCATATTATTACTATCTTGAAGGAAGTTTTCTTTTTTATGTTGTAGATATTTCTCCATCCATTTCTCTAGAATGTCAACTTGTTGAACATTTAACGAAGTCATACAAAGTCATTCATAAGGATTTGCAAACATAATATGTGCAAACAAGTGTGCTTTGTTTCTCTATACCATGAAAGTGTTTGTTTATTTTGTAATATCAAGTACCATCATGAAGTGCACATGGAGAAGTTGCTGATCTATTAGGTCCTACCATTTGATCATTGGATTAGGGCACTAATGACCAATGGAAATTTTCAAATTTTCAAAGCAAGATTAAAGATGGCATTAAAAGAGCAAGGTCATTTAGCAAAATTTCACAGAATACGAATATTCAATACTTATTTTTCTCTTTATGCTTTTTTGGGATGTTTCAGAAACATTATTATAGAAAACAAAATGTCGTTGAATAAGAAAGTGTCAATTGTAATAGTTGATGATGTTTAACAAAAGGACTCAGGTACAAAAGAGATTCACAAATAAGGGCAGATCATTTTATGCAAATTAAGTAATGATTGTCTTTAAATTTTGTATCTAATAACTTGATAGTGTTAGATATGCTCAATAATCCACCCTCAAGTGACCACAAATGATCCATGGTGCTATAAGCTGTAAGGCCCTCATTATGAGGAGGGGCCATTGTGAGAGTGGGGAAATTTGCAGAACCCTAACTTCCAAGTTAGATGAGGTGTATGTGGGACCATTTATGGTATAAGATGATCTTTGTGAGCCTAAAGATTAGGTTAGGTAGAGCATAAGCTTCCATGGAGTTGGATTTCCATTCACGGTTAAAATAAAGGCCTTGTGGTGCCCCACCATTTCCCCATAGAACCTTAACTATGAGAGTAGAGAGGGGGCTTGCCACCTTCTGCAAAGTCCTCGAAAACTATCCCTTGGCCCATACGGCAGAGAACGTAGGACTTATGGTGATTGAGATATTTTCAAATTGTACATTTTGCTGAATATTTTCTATCACCCACCTACATTTATTTATACCAACTCTGCTTATAAAATCTATATAAGCAATGGCGAGGTTGAGCTTTGCATAGCATTGCACACTAATAAGCCCTTTATGTATATTTTTTCTAGATCTTCATCTAAGCTCCACATTGGGAGCACATAGGGGGAAAACACCATCATTATAGTTGCATTACTCTTGGCAATTTTAGAATTTGAGTTCTCTATCTTTCATTCTACCACTACAAGAAAAAGGGGGGCGTAGCGACGCCCCCGAATCGGGAAAAAAACGAAAACCGTCGCTTATGCGACCAAATCGTCGCATAAGCGACGGTAAAAATTTCAAATTTTTTTTTTTGGCCGAGCCTCGTCGCATAAGCGACGATAACGTCGCATAAGCGACGCTAGACCACAAGCGTTGCTAGTAGCGTCGCTGGTTAGCGACGCACTTAACGACGTTGGCAAACTGCAGAGCGTCGCATATGCGATGCTCTGGAATGTAAAAAAAAAAAAATTCAATTCTCCCGGCACATTTGTGCCGGGCCTTGAACGCGAGGAAGAACACAAAGACCGAGAGAGAGAGAGAGAGAGAAAGAGCGCGCGCGAGAGGGAGAGAGAGAAGCGAGACTATTGATAGGTATGCGCACACACACACTTACACACACACATATGTATACACACATATACACGCATAGACACACACACACATACGCAGACACACACACACACATACACACAAATACACATATAGACACACATACACAAGACGTGCACACACATACACACACATAGACGCTCACACACATACACACACATATACACACACAGACACATACACACATAATGATGCATCCACACACATACACATGCATACACACATACACACACATAGACACACATATAGACACACACACATATGCATGCACACACACATAGAGAGACATACACACACATACACATACATGCATACACATACACACATAAACACATACACACACATAGACACATACACACATAAACACATACACACTCATAGGTACACACACATACACATAGACACACACACATATAGTATATACACACACATGCACACATAGACACATACACACATACACATGCATACACACACATACACATGCATACACACATACAAACACATATACACACACATACACACACATACACACACATAGAGAGACAAACACACATAAACACATACATGCATACATTTGCATACATAATGCATATGCATATGCATATAATGTACATACATACTTACATGCATACATAATGCACATGCATAGATACATACACACACACAGATACATACACACATAGACACATACACACACATGAACACATACATACTCATAGATACACACACATACACATAGACACACACACATACACACACAGACACACATACACATAGACGTGCACACACATACACACACATAGACGCTCACACACATACACACACATATACACACACAGACACATACACACATAATGATGCATCCACACACATACACATGCATACACACATAGACACACATATACACACACACACATATGCATACACACACACATAGAGAGACATACACACACATACACATACATGCATACACATACACACATAAACACATACACACACATAGACACATACACACATTAACACATACACACTCATAGGTACACACACATACACATAGACACACACACATATAGTATATACACACACATGCACACATAGACACATACACACATACACATGCATACACACATACAGACACATATACACACACATACACACACATATATGCATACACACACATAGAGAGACATACACACATAAACACATACATGCATACATTTGCATACATAATGCATATGCATATGCATATAATGTACATACATACTTACATGCATACATAATGCACATGCATAGATACATACACACACACAGATACATACATACATAGACACATACACACACATGAACACATACATACTCATAGATACACACACATACACATAGACACACACACATACACACACATACACACATAATGATGCATACACACACATACACATGCATACACACATACAAACACATGTACACACACATACACACATAATGATGCATACACACACATACACATGCATACACACATACAGACACATGTACACACACATTCACACACACATTCACACACATATACATACATGCATACATATTGCATATGCATATGCATACATACATACTTACATGCATATGCATACACACACACATATGCATACATACATACTTACATGCATATGCATACACATGCATATGCATATGCATACATAATGCATATGCATATGCATATGCATACATAATGCATATGCATATGCATACATAATGCATATGCATATGCATACATAATGCATATGCATATGCATACATAATGCATATGCATATGCATACATAATGCATATGCATATGCATACATAATGCATATGCATATGCATACATAATGCATATGCATATGCATACATAATGCATATGCATATGCATACATACATACTTATATGCATACATAATGCACATGCTTACATACACTGTCATAATGTATACACACACATACACACATAGGCACATACACACATAATTATGCATACACACACATACATATGCATACACACACATATGCATACATACATGCATACACATACACACACATAGATACATACATACACATAAATACATACACACTCATAGACACACACACATACACATAGACACACACACATACACATAGACACACACACATATACACACACATACACACATAGACACATGCACACGTAATGATGCATACACACATACACATGCATACATAGACACACATAATAATGCATACACACACATACATATGCATACACACACACATGCATACAAACATATACACACCTATACACACACACATGCATACACACATATACACACATATACACATATACACATACACATGCATACACACACACATGCATACACACATACAAACACATATACACACACACATACACACATAGATACATACACACGTAATGATGCATACACACATACACATGCATACATAGACACACATAATAATGCATACACACACATACATATGCATACACATACATATGCATACACATACATATGCATACACATACATATGCATACATACATGCATACACATACACACTTAGACACATAGACACACATAGATACATACATACACATAAACACATACACACTCATAAACACACACACACACATACACATAGACACACACACATATACACACACATACACACATAGACACATGCACATGCAATGATGCATAAACACGTACAAATGCATACATAGACACACATAATGATGCATACACACACATACATATGCATACACGCACATATGCATACATACATGCATACACATACACACATAGATACATACAACACACATAGATACATACATATACATAAACACATACACACTCATAGACACACACACATACACATAGACAACACACACATATACCTACACACATACACACATAATGATGCATACACACACATACACATGCATGCACACACATACACATGCATACACACACATACACGTATATATATTGATTTCTAACCATTTTGTTTTATATGTTAGGTATTATGGATCCCAGTAGAGAGAGAAAGGCGAAACTCACTCTCATAAAAAGTCTTATGAGAGCAAGAGTTCCGTCAGATACTCTAGGGGCCATAATGCGGGACTACGCAGAGATGTCCGATGAGGAGCTGGATTATATGATCCAGATGCTTACGCGATCAGACGAGGGCTCTTCTGCGGATCCACATGCAGGAAGAGAGCTATCTGCTCATAGGTATGTTTTTTTTCATAAATTTTTTTAATGATATTATAGCACATATTTTTATTTATTTCTATCTATCTATTTTCAGGACACCTATACCACCTCCAGCACGTGATAGCAGAGCAGAGACGTTGCCTATGAGGACATGCATAAGCACATTAGGACTAGAGTGCGACATAGAGCCAGAGGGGAATATTGTATACATAGGAAATGGATTGGAGTTCAAGAGGAGAATGCGTGCACTATGCGACTCTTACCTGCGCTTTATCCACTTACCGTGGAAGTAAGTAAAAGTTTTACATATAAATTGAAATATATATCTTATGTTTTATTTATATTATGTTTTTTATTTTTGTAGTGAGCATGATGAGAGGGATAAAAAGTACGTGCTCAGTTCACTTGAGACGGAGTTTGGGACAGGGTGGTCTCTTAAATGGTGTTTAAAAGAGATGCGGACACTTATGGCACATCGTCGTGACAATGCACGGTATGTATGTATATGAGAGAGAGAGAGAGACAGAGAGCACTAATCTCGATATTAGGGTTTTGAAATCCCTAATTTAAAAACTCTAATTCAACCTTTTAGCCATATGTTTGAAGTATATGTACACCTCCGACGTCCTACTAGAGAGATGTCTCTCCTCCCAACCTTATGCCTCTATATATAGCTACTCGAATCAACGAGGATCATGATTCATAATATATGTAAAGATATATACACATCATGTAGATAGGATACATACATATAAAATGGAGTAGATATATTATGCTTCACACATACATGCCTAAATGCACACATAAATATATATATACATACTAACATATTTACATGTACATATTTACACATACATGTACATGCCTACATGCACACATAAACATATATATACATGCATACATATTTACATGTACATATTTACACATAGACACATATACATATATACATGTACACAATTATAAACACTTGTATATATTACGTACATGAATACATGTATACATATATCACACACATGCAAACACATACATATACATGAAATACATATATATGCATACTAATATATGTATACATATAATACACATGAATAGACACACATATGCATACATACATGATAAAAATTTACTCCTCGAAGATAAAGCTATATATAAAATAATTAGGCATACCCCCGAGCTTCATGTTCTAACTTAGAAGAACATGATTTCATCTCTCTAGTAGGATTCATCATTATTCAAGTTAATAAAAAAAACCTATTATCTGATATCCATTCAGAAGCTTCAAGTTACTATCTAATCTGCTCATATGTTTTCATTATTGCCATCATTTTGGTAAGACATCAATATAGTCTCATCTTCATTATCCTTATTGATTTCATTTATTTCTTCTATTGTTAAATCTATGTTCTCATGAATCATATCATCTATTGGTGGATTAATATCTATTTCTGGTAATTCCTCTTCCTCATCAGTAGAATCAGCATGTAGAGAATTATCCTCTTCATCAAAAAGATTAGTATCATTATCACGTATAATGAGTCTAATTTCTATTCCAGATGTTGATGTATCAGTATCTGATGCTGAATCATCAAGAGGACTTTCTTCAATCTCTCTAACAATAAACTGTTCAAACAATGACCTACCTCTAGGTTGCACATGAATGACTTGCCACCAAGGATGAGCATCTGGGTTTTTATAAAAAAATGCTTGTTCAATATGCCTAGGAAGAATATATGGTTCTTTAGTAGATCGCATTACCTTGGAAGAATCAATTGCCCAAAACCCAGATAATTCCTTTCTTATTGTAGAATTACTACCTTTATACTCCGCTCGATACCAGTCAACCTTCAAAATGACCTATCAAAATATATAACAACAAAAACGTCCCATTATTAGGTGCTTAAAAAAATAACTAACTCTAAAAAAAATATGTAAACTTTTTTCTACCTGTTTGAATGTACGAAATGAAATTTCGTAGATACAAACAATAGTTCCTACGTAACCAAGTTCGCTATCTATAAGGTTCGTGTCTTTTGAGCTAGCACGTGATAGTTGCTTGAAACAAGCAACAATACTAGAATCCTCTGTTTTACGTAAAGAATCAATGGCTTTGATTCTAATATGCTGTCCAAAAGCCTACATATTAGTGAACATTCGAGCCTGCAAAATAAATTCAATTAGTAAATAGAAACTAACATACATATATGAAAAAAATAAAATATATATTTTAATAAAATTACCTTTTGTTCACAACCTATCATTAACTCTCTTTGCTCATCTGAGATTTCTTCATTATTTGCGTTGGCGCGTCGCAAACGACTATATAGCCAATCCGTGAAAGAAGGTATATCTGTAATCTCATTATTATCGAGATTACGTCTAGATCTTTTGTTTTTTCGCCTTTTACTTTGGAGACTTTGAAGTTCCTCGTACTCGCTAACGAATGCTTGCATGCATTTGCTATTATATGCTACAAAAGTAGAAACATCATTTTTTTCTTGAAATGTAAATAAGAATGGAACCCCCTTACCTGATAATACCTCATCTGTTATTTTTGAAGAAGACTCGTTGGTCCATGCACGTGGAGCTTCTTCATGAACTCTTTCAAGGTACTCACTAACATAATACATGCACTCTTCAAGCATCCAACCCTTTGCCATGCATCCTTCTGGTTTTGCTCTTTGTCGCACATAACCTTTTAGTATTCCCATATAAATCGCTCGACCCAAAACATCCATCGAGTGTTGACAACACCGGCAATCTCTATCTCATCTACAAGATGGACTAGTAAATGAACTTGAATATCAAAAAATGAAGTAGGAAGTTCTTTTTCCATCAAACATAGTAGCTCTTTGCATTCACGTTTTTTTTGTGGGATCGAATTTTTATCGATCTCTTTGGATGTAATCCACCTATACAAATCATAAAAACAATTGTAAAGAAGTTAATTAAAAAATAAAAGATATAAAATATTCATACATATTAAATATAAAAGTATCATAATTACCTTATAAGTGATCCAGTACGATAGATCACATCTTGTACTCCTTTCGTTGTACATCCATCGATAACCAAAGGTAAAATATGTTTCAAAAAGTTATGCCAGTCATGGGTCTTTAATCCAGATAAGCTCTTATCATCCATAGTAAACATGTTTTGAAACGATGCTCCATATCCTGTAGGAGTCTTGATCAATTGAATTCTATTGTTGATAGTCTGTATCTCTTTTGTTGTAAGTACCCAAGGAGCAGATGCATAAGTCGTTTCTTGTCGATGTCTATCAAAAACTGGCCATAACTTTGGTTTGGATTTTTGATCTTTCAAATCATTCCTTGATGTTGTGGTATCTTTTAGTCCAAGAAGATGCTGCCATAGTGAATAACCAATATTTTTGAATATATGCATAGGATCAAGAAGATGACATACTTTTAACTCTTTCCAATACTCCAAAGAATACCATATTGATATGTTCTCTGCGAGTGCCAATTTCCCTTTACCTCTGTTCACATACTCATTATCTGAATCATCACTGAAGATTTCTGCTTCTGGATCTATCAGAGGTCCATCTGTCCATTTTTTATACCAATCCATAGGCGTCATAGGTTTTGGATACTGGCCTGTTTCAAGCTTTCCCTTAAAATGTATCGCTTCTCTTTTAGATCTTAATGGATGATCATCAGGCAAGAATCGTCGATGTCGAAGATAAATATTTTTGTTGAGATTCTTACTATAGATTGATCTCAACCAATCACCACAATATGGACAAGCTTTATAACCCTTAGTAGATATTCCTGCATCATGGAAAAGGATGAAAATATAATTAGATTAAATCATATTTATTTACATGCATATTGAATAAAAAAATTACATCAATACCTGAACAAACGCCATATCCAGGAAAATCGTGAATAGTCCAAGCCACAATACCACGAATCGTAATACATCTTTCATTGATGCTTTTCGATATATCAATGACATTAATACCTCTCCATAACTCTTGAAGATCGTCAATGAGAGGAGCAAGATATACATTCATATCTTTAACTTGTCTTTTGCCTGGGATTAAAAGTGAAAGAGATGCTGCGTTCAAGCATATTCCATAAGTACTCATGCTTTGAACATAACGTGAAAGTCGATGCCAATCTCCCCATCCATATATAGGACCACAAAATGACATAAGAGTGACTTCAGAGTTCGGAGGCACATACAAATCCTCTACAATAAAGAGACCACGACCAGCATTAGTAATAGTGGATGGAGCAATCATATAGCGATTACCCCAAAAGTTGAAAACCTCTCCATCTAAAGGAAGTGGTCCTCTATTCCATCCTCCATATCTTCTTCTATCATATGTTTGTACTAAAGAACGATCACGAGGTGGCAATGGATAATCTCCAGCCGTTTCATTCTCTAAACCAGGAGGTAGAGGATTTCTAGAAACGTCTGCTTGTAATTGATGAACAGCAAGTCCATGACGTGTACGAGGTATATTAACATTATGAGAAAAATCATCATCATCATCATCATCATCGAGCAAGTATTCCTGTATATCAATAATAATTTGATTTTATACATGGTTTTTAAATAAAAAAATGACATTAATATATATAGAAAATACATACCCAAGCATTATCACGTTGACTAGGTGATGGTGCATGCTCAAAAGTACCATACTCTGCCTCATGTTGAATACATTCCAATCGTGGTCTTCGATACGTGCCATAACAAGAGTTACACCAACACAATATGCTCTTGATAGTAAAATTCATCATAATTCCTATCGGAGGACACATGTGAAGTCATTGCATGGGTAGGAGGTGGTGGAGTACCCTCTGATTGATCAGAATCTGCACATCATAAGAAACATGAAAAAAATATATAAGTTATGTATCCATCAAATATAGTTAAAATTAAATATTTCATATACTTACAGTATAAAGTCATTGCACGATGAGGAGACGGTGGTGGAGTTCCATCTGATTGATCAGAATCTACATCATAAGAAACATAAAAAAAATATATAAGTTATGTATCCATCAAATATAGTTAAAATTAAATATTTCATATACTTACAGTATAAAGTCGTTGCACGATGAGGAGACGGTGGTGGAGTTCCATCTGATTGATCAGAATCTACAAATAATGGTATTTGATATTAATAATTTGATTATCTACATAAATAAAAAATTCACATATACATATTTACACATACACACATATTCACATATACACATTTATACATAGACACATATTCACATATACACAACACATATTATTGTGGGATAAATGCATGTATTTTGTATGAATGAGTGTATATGCATGCATGTGTGTGTACGTATATATGTGGATATGTATATGTGTGTTTATGTTATATGTATGTATATGTGTATATATATACATATATGCATGCGTATATGTTTGCATGTATATGTGTATGTGGGTATGTGTATGTGTATGTGTATGTGTATATGTGTGTATATATGTGTATGTATTCTGACTTTTTTTTCTGTTTGAGATTAAATTAACAGGAGATATTGTATGGTCGAAAAAAATAAGAGGCGAGCTAACATACCACCTGAGTCGTGGCAGTTTTTTCGTAGACAGCTACGTCTTCAGGCGTCATTTCCTCAGCAGAAGGTACACAAATTAATAGTTTATATTTATAATTTTTAGATATTTTAGTAATTTTTTAATTTAATTTATGTATTTTTTTCCTTGAATAAACAGGCTGCTACAAAGAAGAGAGTGGAGTCGGGCCACACATCGCACTTAGGCCAAATGGGCCATAATGGTTTTGTAGCTATGTTTGTAAGTATATGTGTTATTGTGAGTATATTTTTTATTTTAGTTAAAATGCAAGCAACTAATGTTTTTTATTTGTTTCATTGCAGCGAAAGGATTATGGCCGATATCCTACGAAACACGAGATTGAGTATGCTACAAATTTTGGATATCGGCGTTTGAGCGAGTATATACAAGATCATCCTAATGCCTTTGTGAGTATTTTTAAATTTTATATAATTATTTTGTTGTTATGAATGCTTTAATTATTTTATTGATTTAAGTTTGTTATATGTAATACAGGAGTATTATGGGGAGACAAATATGGATGAGGTGGAGAGACAGACACAGGAGGGACGATCTCGATCGTCATAGGGTGATCATGAGGATGAGGATGAGGAAGATCAGGATGATCATGATATTGCTGATGATGATGATGATCATGATGATGATGATTAGGATTTTAGTTGATTATGACATTGGATTATATGTATTTACATTGATATATATATATATATATATATATATATATATATATATATATATATATATATATATATATATATATATATATATATATATTTATCTATATATTTTTCATTTCAGTCATATTTTGAATTGTGTGTATGGTATTAAGTAATGAAGAGTTTTGTTCTATTGATTGTTATTATTGTTTATATTAAGCATGTGTTTTAATACTTTAATTATATAATTCATTCATATGTGTGTACCTAAGTGTATATGTATGTGTGTGTATATGTATGTATGTACATGTGTATGTGTGTGTATATGTATGTATGTGCATGTGCATGTATAAGTGTATATGTGTGTATGAGTATGTGCATGTGCATGTGTATGTGTGTATATGTATATGCATGTATATGTATAACTCTATGTGTATGTGTGTGTATGTGCATGTATATGTGTATATGTGCATGTGTATGTGTGCGTATATGTATGTATATGCATGTGCATGTATAAGTGTATATGTATGTATCAATATGTGCATGTTCTTGTGTATATGTGTGTATATGTATAACTCTATGTGTATGTGTGTGTATGTGCATGTATATGTGTATATGTAGGTATATGCATGTGTGTGTGCTTCTTCATCATGTATAAGTGTATGAGTGCATATCAATAAGTGTGAGTATGGTATGTAATGAAAATAACACAATTCAAATGATCTACAAATAATAGAAATTGTACTTACAATTGTGATCCATAGTTTTTGCTTGGTTAGCTTCTTGAATAACCTGCAATAAAGAGAGAGAAGAGAGAGAGAGAGAGAGAGAGAGAGAGAGAGAGAGAGATAGAGAGATCTAGAGAGAGAGAGAGATCTAGAGAGAGAGAGAGAGATCTAGAGAGAGAGAGTGAGATCTAGAGAGAGAGAGAGATCTAGAGAGAGAGAGAGAAAATTCAAAGAGAGAAAGATGTAGAAAGAGAGAAACAAAGACAGAGGGAGACAATAACAGAGAGCTTAAGCAAAACAACAATTCTGCATATACTTGCTTCAGCTCGTAAGCGCAGCGCAATTGCGAACGTTGGAGAGCTCTTCGATCGGATGCGTGAAAATGCCGATTGCAGAGCCTCCAACGTTTTAATTTTTGTCCGTCAACAGATCGTCGTATAAGCGATGCAACGCGTCGTCGTATAAGCGACATTTGCTTAGCGTCGCGCATACGACGGTCTGCACCGTCGCTTATACGGCGGTGTCGACCGTCACTTATGCGACGCAAAAGCGTGTCGCTTAAGCGACGCCTTTGACAAACGTCGTTTAAGCGACGTTAGGCGGAAGCGTCGCAAAAAGGTCGCAAATACCGTCGTTTTCTACGTCGTATAATCGACGGTCCGCGCTCGACGGTAATTCCGACGCAAGTTGCAATTTTTATAGCGACAAAATTCTGTCGCGTTAACCGTCACTACACGCCCGTATTCCTATCCTTTTTCTCTAAAATCTTTGTACTAGCCTATTCTATTGTGTTGTTATTTTCTTTCATGATATCAAAGCTAAGGAGGTCCTAAGTGGTGCATAAGAAAAATCATAGAAGTTGTAGAGGTTTCAATGACATAAGAGAGAAAATGTCAAATTGTGCATTATCATCTGAAATTTGGAATCAAGGTGCTTCATCAATAGGAATAGGTGGGGCACAAGCGGGTGCAAGAATCATGTTGATCCTGGCAATGTTGCAGATACGACCTCCAACCTTCATAGAGAGTTAGTTTGATGATACAAACTACACCCTATGGAAGTTTCAAATCACTTCTAACCTTGATTCATGTGAGCTTCTAGAGATTTTTCCTTGGACTAATCATGAGCCCCAAGAGACACCTCGTCCAAATAATCTTGGTCCAATGATTCCCCCCTAATGTTGATCTTTTGTATGCTTGGAAACATACAAACACAGATGCACTCTGTGGTCTAGTATCAAGTACAATTGATAGTGTTTTGACTCTCATTCATCATACTTTGAAGGCGTGTGAAGCATGGAACATGTTGGGAAATCAATATGAAAGTCATAATCAGATAGGGATTCATAATTTGGAGAATGAGCTAGTAGTAGAAAGGTTTACTGATACAGAGATTGTAGAGGTTTTTATCACTTGCATAAAGAATCCATGAGATCAAATGGCGGGAGCATGTGTATAAAATTCAAGTGAGGATCTAGCTTAGCATTTTCTTTGAACTACCCACCAAAGTTTGATGGTTTGGTAAATTCTCTTAATACTCAAATCAAACCTCAATCACTTTAAAAGACTTTAGTCTCTTATTCATGGAGGAGGCTTTGTAGCTCAAGGCAAGGAGTGCTAGTAGCAAATGCGATATTGCATTCATAGAAAATTCCAAAGGAGGAAACGTCAACTGTTCAGAAGATGGAGAAAAAAAAAGAAGAATGACAAAAAGAAGTTCAAGGGAGAGAGTTTCTACTATAAGAAGAAAGGAAAAAGAATCCAAGAATGTCACAACAAGAAGGCAGAAGAGAACAATGGTTCTTCAAAAGGTGGTGAGGCCAAGGCCTCTACGAACATTGAGGAAATAGATCTTCTGTTATCTATTAGGAGAGAGGAGGTATGCTCCTTGACCAAAGATTTAGGAATAGATGACTCATGTTTGTTTGATAGTGGTGGCTCTAGTCACATGATGAGCATAAAATACCTATAGACTTCCTTACGGTCTCTAAAGGGACCCATCATAGTAAAGGTACACAAAAATACGAGATGTTGTGTAGAGGGCAAAGGTTTAGTTTCTTCCATTAATTCGAATGGGGATGTAAAATATCTTTCAAATGATTTAAACAATGGCTTTAGGTTGTCAAAATTGAAATAGGAAAGATGATTAAGAAATTTAGGACAGATGGTAGTGGTGACTTCACATTGATAGAGTTTGAAGATTTCTGCAAGAGTAAACGAATGAAGCATCAACTTATAATGGAACATAGCCTTCAATAATATGGTGTTGCTGAATGTCATAATCGAATCATCATGGAGGTTGCAAGGTGCATGTTGAAGAGAAGGGGTTTGATTAATCAATTTTTGGGCAAAGGTTGTCAACACTATTGTCTACATTTTGATTCAAAGCTACACCGAGATGCTTGATCAAAAGACTCCACAAGAGGCCTCAGTTAATAAAACTCCAAATTTTCTCCATTTCAAAGTATTTGGAAATGAATTTTATGTACATATTGGAGATAGAGAGAAAAACGCTTTAATAAAAAAGCATCAAATGTATCTTCTTAGGGTATAGTAAAGATAAAAAGGCTCATATGTTTTATTCCTTGATGCTAAGAAGATCATGCCATGTCACGATGAGGTGTTTAAGGAGGAACAGCCACATTAAGTGGAGGGGGAAAAGAGACCATCGACTTTATCATCAGACAAAGGGGCAATCAACTATGAGCTTGGCCCAAGAGCTATCTCTTTTACACAATAGAAGGAAGCATCATCTTTAGATAAGTCAAAAATTCACCAATGTGTCATCACCCAGGCCAAAAAAGCCATTGCCATGTTCGCTCACATTTTTATGATTTTGCAAAGCCCATATGAGATTCACCAGAATAGGTTGCAAATGAATCAAAGCAATCATAGAGAATATAGGAACAGAGATGAGGAAGTGCATGTATTGTAAACATAGCCCTTTTGGCTGACCTTATTTAAGAAAAAAGCAAAGGAACCAACCAATGTGGAAGAAGAACTCCAGAATCCGAATTGGATGGTTGCCATTCAAACATAACAAAACAATATCATGAAGAATGGAAGTTGGGAGCTAGTGGATCGACCCCCTGAGCATGAAATCATTGGCACACAGTGCGTGTGGAAGCTAAAGTACAAGTTTCATCATACTCTAGAGAAGTACAAAGAAAGACTTGTTGCACAAGCCTACTCACAAGTTGAAGGCATTGACTTTTTTGAATCATTTTCCTCGATGCCAACAATAACTATTATCCAAGTACTACTAGCTATGGCCACACATAGGTGTTGGCCATACTATCGCATGGATGTCAAATCAGCATTCTTGAATGGAGACCTCAAGGAGGAGGTATATTTGTTTCATCAATTAGGGTTTGAGGCTCCCCATTTAGAGAAAAAGATATCTAAGCTGACAAAGGTGCTAGATGCACTGAAACAAGCCCCTAGAGCATGATACCACTAGATAGATAAGAATCTCTTTGATCTTGTTTTGCTTCTGATGTTAACTTTTATTTTGTAAAGCTAGAAGCAGCATAATTGTGTTTGTATTGTATTTTGATAAGCTTATGACTACAGGAAATGATGATGCTCTTCTTCAATAAACGAAAGATGCCCTAAGTTCAGAATTTGAAATGAGATACTTTGGCTTAATGCATTACTCCATAGTCCTTGAAGTTTGGCAAGAATGAGGGAAGATTTTCATCACTCAATAAAAGTATGCAAGATAGATATTGAAGGGATTTGACTTTGATGATTGCAAGGAGTTTTTCGTACCTATGGAGGTTAACACAAAATTATGAGTTGAAGATAATTCACCTCTAGTGGATATTTGAAGATATAGGCAATTAGGTGGATGTATCATCTACTTGTGTAATAGAAGACCAGATATCTCTCATGGTGTTGGAGTAGTAAGTAGGTTCTCTAATAAGCCTTGCCAAAGTCATTAGAAGGCAAGCATGCAGATATTTAGGTATGTGGAAGGAGCCACTCATTATGGTATTCCTTATGATGAAGGATCATCTCTAGTCGAATAATGTGACTCGTAATGGGCAAGCGATATTGATACCAAAAAATCAGTTTTTGGATATTTCTTTTATTTAGCATTAGGTATTTTCTCTTGGATCATTAAGAAGAAACCGAATCTAGCATTATCTTCTACTTAACCTGAGTACAAAGCTACACTTCTTGCACCACGTGAAGTAGTATGGTTGAGGATGATCCTATGACACATAGGAAAACAAGGATAGAAGGCCTCAAAGTTAAAGTGTGACATCCAAAGTTTCATGGCCATCGCCAAGAATCTTGTTCTCCATAAACATACAAGGCACATAGAAATTCAATATCGCTATGTGCATGAGTTAATTGAGGATGGATGTGGAGATAATCTATTGTCCAATTGAAGAAAATGGAATAGATGTCAAGGCTCTTGGGAGAGAGCAACCTCATCGATACTTTCTAAACCTTGGAATGTGGCACTAAACGATATGACCGAGATGGTAGGATTTCTACTCATCGAGATACTTTCGTATTGTATATCTTGCCGACTAATTTGTATGTTCAAGGTTGAGTTTTACATAGCATTGAACACTAGAAAGCCCTTCATCTAGAGCCTTTCTAAATCGCCATCGAAGTTCCACATTGGGACTCCACGAGTGGACAATACCATCAATGTGGTTGCATTACTTTTGGTAGTTTGAGAATTTGAGTCCTATATCTCTTAGTCTATGTCTATCTATTATTGCATTTTTCTCTCAACTCTTTTAGTGTTCTATTTTTTTGTGGTGTTATTCTCTTACATGTGGTATTAGGATATAGCTTGAGGAGGTGGAAAAAAAATCCCTGGGGAAAAGAGGTCATTATATGTAGAAGAAAATTGTTTGTAATTTGAATTACATGTTCAAGTGGTGATCTACACCACGAGGATGATGCTTATTATCACATCTAGCTACTTTGACCACATCCCAAATTTGAGCGTAAGAAAATAGTTCTCTTCCCGAATTGAATAAATGATGTTGGAGAGCTATAAGAGTACCTTGACGAGGTTTCACCATAGTATTGATTCTCAATTGATGGTGTGGTGCTGAACATTACATCATAGGAAACATTATCTTGTCTTACCTCTTTTCAACCTAAATTAGTCAAGTTTCAACCTTTGAGAGTGTAACAATCATCTTTATCTAAACTAAATAATATATTTTTTTTCAAATGTTTTTACATTCATTCTTAAATAATTTTACAAATTTTATTTTGACAAATATTCTATGATACGTCTTACAATGTGCTATATTTACCACAAGAAAGAGGTTTGTAAATCATCCCTTAGAGGGGAGACTTATGGTTTTAAACATGACTACCATGTGGGACCCATGTGTCGAGCCAAGTGATCTTCATATGGTGAAAAGAGAGATAGGGGAGAGAGAGAGAGAGAGAGAGAGAGAGAGAGAGAGAGAGATGTATAGGTATGTGGTCGGGAGGCAAGATATATCTTCTCATCTCCACGAGACTTGGTTATTTTTGACAGCTCCTTCGTAAGTATATTGGGGATACGAGCATGCATACATGTAGTACAATCTATGCTAATGGGAAGAGACAAATAAAATGCATCAAATGATTAATTGATGCTAGATTTATGAGATTTCCAAAGAGACGCTCCCATCACTTTCCTTATTTCACATACCTACACCCTCAATGACATTTTTCTAGACCCTCCAAGCATCATTTCTCAATGAGTAATGAATCCTATAAACAAGATTTAATTGATAAAAAAAAACCTCCATAGCACTTCAATAGGAATTGTTCAACCACTTTTGAGCATCATTGGTAGCGTTTGACGTTCGATTTCATTTTAATCACTTGGGTTAGCATAATCGAAATGATGTATAGGTATTCGAGTACCTCTTGAGGAGACGAGAAGACTGGTGAGAACTTCAAAAAGGTTTATTTTTGCTTCACCTGTGGTTTTTGAGAACTTGAAGATTGTTATCGGAGTTCTCTTTTTGAGTAGTTTATCACACTAAGATCCTCCTCAAGCCAACCATTCATTTTGAGTTTTATATTGGGTGTGGAGATAAACTCAATTTAGAACCCCATTTTGGTTAGTGATGTAGTCGAGCCTATTTCTTATCAATCCATTCCACATGAAGCTAAGAGATATTATAGATGAGAAGTGACCTATATAAAGAGTTCGTAACAAGATTGAAAGATAAATTAGAAGATAGTGCTACATGGATCTAGGTAAGCGACCTTTAGAGAGGATTTCCTTCTTTTCCTTCCCAAGATTTTCCTTAAGGAAAAGAAACATGGAAACACCATGGAGATATGACCATGTACATTAGATACACGGGGTTCAATGGGAGTACCACTCATAATAAGTGTCTCTTTGATTAGGACCTTCAGAAACCATTCTTGAGGACAAGAATGGACTTGAGTGGAAGAAAACATTCTATATTTAGCACAAGAGAGAGTTGTTGGAATCATCCCTTCTAGCGGAGCACTTATGGGCTCACACATGAGTACCATCTAGCACCTATCTATGGAGCCAAGTGTTGACATATGGTATATAGAGAGATAGGGTAAGATATATGAAGAGGTAAGTGGTTGGAAGGCAGGATATATCTAATGACCTCTATGAGACTTCGTTGCAAAGAAATAGCCGATGGCTCTTCTACTTCATCTTCATCAGGTCTGAGCGTGTTCTATTTCCAAAAACCAGAATTCATTAGGATTTGTGCCACATAAATGCATGTAATGCCAAAATATTTGATAAAAACAAACTTCATATGTTTGAATATCATCTATTTATTAATATATATCATATCATATTAATTATCGAGATTGTAAGTATTTTCATATAAACTATCTTTCATCCCACGTTTGAAGTAATTTGTATTGTTGAAGCCATCCTTCAATTTGGAAAGAAATTCGAAATAGTAATAGCAAAGTTAAGAACTTTGCATTGATCGAAGAGGAAAAACGAGTTTTTAGGTGAGTTTCTATTAGAATGTATTTCTATACTTAATGGTGTAGATAATAAATCCTTAAAGAGTTTGATAGAGACGGTAAGGCCTACAAGGTTTTGGAGTTCATTCTTTTACATTTCTCATAGTTTTATGTTTTATAGTACACTTATACAGCATGAGACTATAGAATTTGCATCTAGAGGCTTTTTCTTCCAGCATTGAAGTGATCTAGGAGTAAAATATTATCATTGATATATTTTTGTAAATGCTAAAACAAAGTATTTCTTTTGTTCTGAGAATACTTTATTAACTCATTTTTAAGAGATTACTATAGACGTGATTGAAGGGTTTCGTTTAGATGAATATGCGGTGCAAAAGCAAGTGATCATATTTTTCCTAACACCCTATTTTCACGGCATATGGTGGTGCATGTACAAACCTTCTATTGGCCTACTATTATCTATGAGTCATATTACAGGGTTGAGAAAAATATTTAAAAGACCTTGAAAACTATAGATGACTTACATATTATTTCCATCTTTTTGAATGAAATCAAAGGAATTTAAAAAAGATTTCAAATAACGATTAAAGAATTTTTAACTAATGCCATGTTAAGGCTTTGCGTATTGATGAGAATGGATACAACGTTGTTTACAATCCATTTCGAATCATTTTCGATAAAATTCTTCTATCTAATCATCACTTTTAAATAGCATTTACATCACAAAAGTTCTTTTTTTGAAAGTAGGATTATATCAATTAATCATTCAAAATACAAAAATGAACGCTTTAGACGTAGCAAAAGAGTGTACAAGCGACTCTTATATAGGGGCCACTTATATAGGTGACAAACATGGATACATGTCTCAGTAGGGATACATGACATTTTATAAATACATTCAACCAAAGCTGGGGGAGATCGAATGGACATCGGCTAGGCTAATTCCACTAGACACCTACACCTGTTTTGTATTTATGTTGTTGTAATGGGTAACTTGGAGAGTTTAAAGTTCCACCAAGTAAATCTTTGAGGTATAAGATTAATTGGCATGACTTTTAGAAAACTTAGTCTTTCTTCTCATGAAGATGATGCCAAGGAATTCCAAGAGGGAAATCATGATCATAGGAAATGATCATAGGGCATTGAGAATACAAGGAAAGTGGAAAGATTAAGGATGTCTTCCTAAGGATTGGAAAAAGATCTCACTAGTATGGGACAGTGGGAACTAACTCTATCAAGAATTAATTCCTATGATGTTCAAAGAGAAAAGAGACACAAGATTGGATAGAAAACATCAAGATAAGCCTTAAAGATGAGGACATTGAGATTAAGGTATTAGGTTGTTTGAGCGCTATAGAAATGTAACTCCTTGAACCAATTAAATAAACTTGGTTTTCTTTATAAAAAGGATAAATGAAATAAAATAATATTTCTTGTAGAAAAGGCTATCCTTTATCCTATTAGGTAGATGAATTCTTTTTAATAGAATGAATAACCAACTCTAGATGGTACAATACATTTGGATAAATAAGAGGATATGAGATTTAGGGAATTTTCTTAGCTAAAATCCAAAAGAGCACACCTTACTAAAAGCCAAGCATATTCATGCGTAAAGCCTTGAATAACAAAAAGATCTTCAAAGGATCATCTTTTGAATCTTTGGATGATGAGAATAAGTGATTCAATAATTTCCAATTAATTCCTAGAGGGTTCTGGATATGATGCTAAGAAAGAGTTTTCCTTCTACTAGGACTTTGGATCTTAAAGAAAATAAAACTTGAATCATTTAACTCCATTCAATAAATAGAAGAGTTAACAAGAAGGTATCTTGATGTATTGACGAGCATTGTTTCTCAATTAATTTGAGGATTTGAAGGAGTTGGTAATTAAAGTGAGAAATGATTTGTTCTTTTTCACAAAATATTTGGTGACCTTTGAGATTAGTATACATAACCATCTTCGATATAAAAAGAATTTGATTCAAGATAGTTAAATAGCATTATCTTTTGGAAAAACCTACTAACCTAAGATGAACAAAGAATTTGGATAGAGACCTCGAAGAAAGGTGTGCCAAGTAATTTTGACTGCCAAAGACATGATTTTAGTCATCACATCAAGGAATTCTTGAATTTCAAAGATTTTCTAGATGGATTAAACCATGTTAGAACTAGAATATGCTCAAAGGATCAATCTAGGAAAAATCAAGGAGGATCGAGGTAAGGATCCACTAGTTCAAATGAACTTTCAAATTTGGGTGTATTATTTATAATTACAAATACTTGAATATTATGGTTCAAGAAAAGTGTCATGATTAATATAAGTCCACCTAACATGCTAAGGAATCAGAAGGTCGTATTTTGTCTCACTTTATTGAGCATGTTTTGGTAGGGACTATATAGACCCACTTTTAGCTAAGTTCATACCTCTTGCTAAGACCTACCAAATACAAATAAATTATATTTCTATTTGAAATGGACTATAAAAGGGTAATTGATCAAGTATAAAACATCTAAACATTCTTTTGTTTTTTATTGAAAGTGGAAGATCACTCTAAATCCCGACCCTTTAAAGATAGAGGTATGATTTCTATAGCATACTCTTAAAATGTGTATATTTCCAACAAGTTACAATGTGTACAAAAATATTGAATTTATGAAGATTGGGAGTTGTGAAAGTGCCAAAACAAAAGGAGTAAGCTAAATACCAGCAATGAAGTTCAACCATTTCACTTGTCCATAGGTACAAGGCATGCATGTACATTTAACTAGACCGAAGAAAAGTTATTTGGGCAATAATTTTCATTCCTTTTGTTTCAAATGAAGGAAGTTAGTGGCCCTTATCCAATTATAGGAAGTGAATCGAAAGAGAGAGATTATATATCATGGTGCACACGGGAGCACTTTGCATATGGTATTTCTACTCATTTTTGAGGAGGAAAATGCTTTAAAAAGGGAAGAATGTTGTATAGATCATGGTTTTAAAAGGCTAAATACATGGAATTTAAACGCTTGAATATGATGTATATTTTTCCTTGGTTAACGCCTTGAATTACTGTTAGAACATGCCTTAAACATTTGGGTTGAACCCTTGGTTTTAACCCTTAGGGTATTTATTCATATGCATTCCCCATTGAATGGTTGTGAGACTTAGGCTTCATTTCTCCTAAGGTGTGGGAACTGCAGTCTTGGGGAAGGTTCTTTAAGTGCTAGCTTAGGGTTTACATAAGAGACAAAGCCTCATTTGATTTAGAAGGCATGCAATAGACCTTGCAAAATTAGAAGGCAACTGATCACCCTTGTTAAACCATCCCCATGAGGGAAACTCGGCTGCACACTTGGCCAAACGTAAACACATGCACCCCCTTGGCCTAGACATATATATGTGTGTGGACTTGGATGGTGGATACAAACTCTCTCTACTCCTTAGTCATCTTGCGAGGTAGTTTAATCTTTACAATTGATGTAATAACACAATATGTCCTCACAGTCTCTATGTCCTTAAAATTCACTTTTATTTTAAATTTGGGAGCATGACCTTGCTATCCATCTAGGACTATAAGATTAACCATCTTTTCCTTTTTTTCTCCATGGTATGTGTCAAAGGGACCTATTAAACTTATTCAATGAAAGGTGTATAAATTTGGAGTCTTTTATCCATAGGAGAAGGTATTTAGTCAAGACACCGGAAGCATTAAAAAACGTTGTCTTACATTCTTAAAAATAATTGAGTTTCTTTCTCTCCATATGATGTAAATAATTATCTTGCTTATTGTATTCCACATGAGAGGTTAAGTGAAAGAATTTTCCCAAAGAAATCTCTCTACTAATGGGGTTTTGGCATTTAAGGAAGCGAACGAGCATGTGGGCTCAAACACACAATACTGAATGTATTACTAGAGAATGTACAAAGATAAGTAGCCTATTAGGGCAATTGGTGTTTATACAAGCCGGGGGAAAAAAACCTCTTAAAGAGGGAAAAAAGTGCCTCGGCAGTCCTAGTGTGTTCACACACATCACTACCTAAATATATCAACAAATCTCCCCTGGGAGTGATGCGGTGAACAAGGAGCTGGCACTCATGTATAAGGAAGTGCCAAGCTATGTGGAAATCACTCCACAAAAGGAAGTAAGCCCAAAGCTTTGTGGAAAGCTTCAAACTTCTCCCTAGGCAGAGCCTTCGTGAAAAGGTCTGCAAGGTTCTCTTGCGTGGGTACATATGCCAAGCTGATCTCCCTAGCAGAGAAGCTTTCCCCTACATAGTGATAATGCCCCTCAATGTGCTTAGTGCGAGCATGGAACACAGGGTTCCTCACAATTGCCAATGCGCTCTGACTCTCAATGAAGATGGTGGTGGCAAAAGACTGGCCAACATCCAAATCAGCCGTAAGGCATCTGAGCCACACACACTCAACAATCGTTGTGAAAGCTGCCATATACTTAGCCTCACAACAGGAAGTGGCCACAGTAGGCTGCTTCTTGCTCAACCAAGATATACATGAGCTACCAAGCATGAAGCAAAAACCACTGGTGGACACACGAGTGTCGCTACCAGACGAATTTGAGTCAGAAAAAGCATGCAAATCTGGAGGTAGTGATCCCCCCTTGGGATAAAACAACCCAAGTAGCCAAGTACCGCTCAAGTAGCGAAAGATGCGCTTAACCGCCTTCCAATGCGTGACTCTTGGGCAATGCATAAGCCTGCTCATTTGTGAGACAACAAAGTGAATATCTAGCCGAGTAATGCATAAGTAAATCAGGCATCCAACAACCTCCTAATAGAGAACAGCATCAAATGCATCTCTAGCATCATGAAGACTCAATCGTAAACCTGTCTCCATAGGAGTGGCAATAGGCTTACAGTCTTCAAGCCCAAAACGCTGCAATAATGTGTCAATATATTTCGGTTGACACAATGCCATTCCACCATCAACATGCATAAATTGAATGCCCAAATAGTGATGCAAATGCCCCAAATCAGACATCTCAAATGAGGCATGCAAATCAGCTTTGAAATCAGCAATATGCTTCTCAGTAGGATCACTGAGCAGCATGTCGTCAACATAGACAACAATGATCAGAAGCACATCATTAGCACACTTAACATATAAGGTGCTTTTAGTTGGACTCTTCTCAAAACCATGTGCAACCAGATAGGCATGTATCTTCTCATACCAAGCACCTGGTGCTTGCTTTAAACCATATAATGCCTTCTTTAACCTACACACTTGGTTTTCATGCCCTTTCTGCACAAAGCCACAGGGTTGAAAAACATACACTTCTTCATGCAAGTCACCATTCAAAAATGTTGTTTTAATGTCCAACTCATGTACATTCCAACAATGATGGGTTGCAAGTGCACAAATGCTCCAAATAGTAGTCATACGGCATGTAGGTGCAAAGCTCTCATCAAAATCAATGCCTCTTTCCTACGCATAACCCTTTGCAACAAGCCTAGCCTTATACCTGTCAACTGTACCATCTGGTTTACCCTTCAGCTTGTATACCCACTTAGTGCCAAAGGCCTTCTTGCCATGAGGGAAGTTACATAAAGACCATGTACCATTTTTCATTATAGCATCAAATTTAGATTGCATAGCAGCCATCCAATTTTCTGAATTCTACGCTTCATCAAAAGAAAGAGGCTCCTTCTCAGCACAAAGACTAGACGCAGCCATATCATAGCAATCTGATGCAAAGGAGGAACTCTGAGATCCTATACGAGTACGATATGAAAAAGGTGCATCTAATTTGCTATCACACAAAGTCTGCACCAGCCATTTTGGCATAGTTTTTGCATGCTCAATATCAGCTCTCTCATCAACCAGTGCATCATGTAAATCTGCATCAGAAATGGAATGATCTGCATCATCATATGAAACCTGCAATGGCTAAGAAGTTGCCTCATTAGGACTAGCACTAGACTGTCCACCTGTAAAAAGAGGCATCAAAGTATCATACATGTCTTTGGAGCTTACAGATGTCTCCTTAGTACATGAAAGCAATGGCTAAATAGCATCTTCCACAAAGACAACATCATGGCTAGCCAGAATGTGTTTATTCTATGGATGATACAGACGATAGCGTTTACTTTTAGGATTGTACCCAACAAAAATACATTTTACTGCCTTATCATCCAATTTTTTGCGATGTTGTTCAGGGCACTAGTGCATATGCCAAACAACAAAAAACACGCAGATGAGCAACAGATGGCTTCTGGTCATGCCAAGCCTCATATGGAGTGATAGACTGCAGCGCTTTAGAGGGACACTTGTTCAGTACATATGTTGCACACATAACAGCCTCAAGCCACAAACTATGTGGTAAAGCCTGACTTTTGACCATGCGCCTTGCCATTTCCATGAGTGACCTGTTATTTCGTTCAACAACTCCATTCTGTTGAGGTGTATAAGGCACTATACACTAGTGTTTTATCCCATGTTCAGCCAGAAATGCATTAAAATCAGAAGACATATATTCCCCCCTCGATCAGAACGGACGGTGCCCATTTTACATGCTGATAGATTTTCAACCAAAACCAAAAACTTTTTAAAGCACATGAACACTTCGGACTTTGCTTTGCGTGGATATACCCATGCATGCCTCGAAAAATCATCAATGAAAGTCACGAATTAAAGGTAATTTCCAAAAGAGATTTCCAAAGAGACGCTCCCATCACTTTCCTTATTTCACATACCTACACCCTCAATGACATTTTTCTAGACCCTCCAAGCATCATTTCTCAATGAGTAATGAATCCTATAAACAAGATTTAATTGATAAAAAAAAACCTCCATAGCACTTCAATAGGAATTGTTCAACCACTTTTGAGCATCATTGGTAGCGTTTGACGTTCGATTTCATTTTAATCACTTGGGTTAGCATAATCGAAATGATGTATAGGTATTCGAGTACCTCTTGAGGAGACGAGAAGACTGGTGAGAACTTCAAAAAGGTTTATTTTTGCTTCACCTGTGGTTTTTGAGAACTTGAAGATTGTTATCGGAGTTCTCTTTTTGAGTAGTTTATCACACTAAGATCCTCCTCAAGCCAACCATTCATTTTGAGTTTTATATTGGGTGTGGAGATAAACTCAATTTAGAACCCCATTTTGGTTAGTGATGTAGTCGAGCCTATTTCTTATCAATCCATTCCACATGAAGCTAAGAGATATTATAGATGAGAAGTGACCTATATAAAGAGTTCGTAACAAGATTGAAAGATAAATTAGAAGATAGTGCTACATGGATCTAGGTAAGCGACCTTTAGAGAGGATTTCCTTCTTTTCCTTCCCAAGATTTTCCTTAAGGAAAAGAAACATGGAAACACCATGGAGATATGACCATGTACATTAGATACACGGGGTTCAATGGGAGTACCACTCATAATAAGTGTCTCTTTGATTAGGACCTTCAGAAACCATTCTTGAGGACAAGAATGGACTTGAGTGGAAGAAAACATTCTATATTTAGCACAAGAGAGAGTTGTTGGAATCATCCCTTCTAGCGGAGCACTTATGGGCTCACACATGAGTACCATCTAGCACCTATCTATGGAGCCAAGTGTTGACATATGGTATATAGAGAGATAGGGTAAGATATATGAAGAGGTAAGTGGTTGGAAGGCAGGATATATCTAATGACCTCTATGAGACTTCGTTGCAAAGAAATAGCCGATGGCTCTTCTACTTCATCTTCATCAGGTCTGAGCGTGTTCTATTTCCAAAAACCAGAATTCATTAGGATTTGTGCCACATAAATGCATGTAATGCCAAAATATTTGATAAAAACAAACTTCATATGTTTGAATATCATCTATTTATTAATATATATCATATCATATTAATTATCGAGATTGTAAGTATTTTCATATAAACTATCTTTCATCCCACGTTTGAAGTAATTTGTATTGTTGAAGCCATCCTTCAATTTGGAAAGAAATTCGAAATAGTAATAGCAAAGTTAAGAACTTTGCATTGATCGAAGAGGAAAAACGAGTTTTTAGGTGAGTTTCTATTAGAATGTATTTCTATACTTAATGGTGTAGATAATAAATCCTTAAAGAGTTTGATAGAGACGGTAAGGCCTACAAGGTTTTGGAGTTCATTCTTTTACATTTCTCATAGTTTTATGTTTTATAGTACACTTATACAGCATGAGACTATAGAATTTGCATCTAGAGGCTTTTTCTTCCAGCATTGAAGTGATCTAGGAGTAAAATATTATCATTGATATATTTTTGTAAATGCTAAAACAAAGTATTTCTTTTGTTCTGAGAATACTTTATTAACTCATTTTTAAGAGATTACTATAGACGTGATTGAAGGGTTTCGTTTAGATGAATATGCGGTGCAAAAGCAAGTGATCATATTTTTCCTAACACCCTATTTTCACGGCATATGGTGGTGCATGTACAAACCTTCTATTGGCCTACTATTATCTATGAGTCATATTACAGGGTTGAGAAAAATATTTAAAAGACCTTGAAAACTATAGATGACTTACATATTATTTCCATCTTTTTGAATGAAATCAAAGGAATTTAAAAAAGATTTCAAATAACGATTAAAGAATTTTTAACTAATGCCATGTTAAGGCTTTGCGTATTGATGAGAATGGATACAACGTTGTTTACAATCCATTTCGAATCATTTTCGATAAAATTCTTCTATCTAATCATCACTTTTAAATAGCATTTACATCACAAAAGTTCTTTTTTTGAAAGTAGGATTATATCAATTAATCATTCAAAATACAAAAATGAACGCTTTAGACGTAGCAAAAGAGTGTACAAGCGACTCTTATATAGGGGCCACTTATATAGGTGACAAACATGGATACATGTCTCAGTAGGGATACATGACATTTTATAAATACATTCAACCAAAGCTGGGGGAGATCGAATGGACATCGGCTAGGCTAATTCCACTAGACACCTACACCTGTTTTGTATTTATGTTGTTGTAATGGGTAACTTGGAGAGTTTAAAGTTCCACCAAGTAAATCTTTGAGGTATAAGATTAATTGGCATGACTTTTAGAAAACTTAGTCTTTCTTCTCATGAAGATGATGCCAAGGAATTCCAAGAGGGAAATCATGATCATAGGAAATGATCATAGGGCATTGAGAATACAAGGAAAGTGGAAAGATTAAGGATGTCTTCCTAAGGATTGGAAAAAGATCTCACTAGTATGGGACAGTGGGAACTAACTCTATCAAGAATTAATTCCTATGATGTTCAAAGAGAAAAGAGACACAAGATTGGATAGAAAACATCAAGATAAGCCTTAAAGATGAGGACATTGAGATTAAGGTATTAGGTTGTTTGAGCGCTATAGAAATGTAACTCCTTGAACCAATTAAATAAACTTGGTTTTCTTTATAAAAAGGATAAATGAAATAAAATAATATTTCTTGTAGAAAAGGCTATCCTTTATCCTATTAGGTAGATGAATTCTTTTTAATAGAATGAATAACCAACTCTAGATGGTACAATACATTTGGATAAATAAGAGGATATGAGATTTAGGGAATTTTCTTAGCTAAAATCCAAAAGAGCACACCTTACTAAAAGCCAAGCATATTCATGCGTAAAGCCTTGAATAACAAAAAGATCTTCAAAGGATCATCTTTTGAATCTTTGGATGATGAGAATAAGTGATTCAATAATTTCCAATTAATTCCTAGAGGGTTCTGGATATGATGCTAAGAAAGAGTTTTCCTTCTACTAGGACTTTGGATCTTAAAGAAAATAAAACTTGAATCATTTAACTCCATTCAATAAATAGAAGAGTTAACAAGAAGGTATCTTGATGTATTGACGAGCATTGTTTCTCAATTAATTTGAGGATTTGAAGGAGTTGGTAATTAAAGTGAGAAATGATTTGTTCTTTTTCACAAAATATTTGGTGACCTTTGAGATTAGTATACATAACCATCTTCGATATAAAAAGAATTTGATTCAAGATAGTTAAATAGCATTATCTTTTGGAAAAACCTACTAACCTAAGATGAACAAAGAATTTGGATAGAGACCTCGAAGAAAGGTGTGCCAAGTAATTTTGACTGCCAAAGACATGATTTTAGTCATCACATCAAGGAATTCTTGAATTTCAAAGATTTTCTAGATGGATTAAACCATGTTAGAACTAGAATATGCTCAAAGGATCAATCTAGGAAAAATCAAGGAGGATCGAGGTAAGGATCCACTAGTTCAAATGAACTTTCAAATTTGGGTGTATTATTTATAATTACAAATACTTGAATATTATGGTTCAAGAAAAGTGTCATGATTAATATAAGTCCACCTAACATGCTAAGGAATCAGAAGGTCGTATTTTGTCTCACTTTATTGAGCATGTTTTGGTAGGGACTATATAGACCCACTTTTAGCTAAGTTCATACCTCTTGCTAAGACCTACCAAATACAAATAAATTATATTTCTATTTGAAATGGACTATAAAAGGGTAATTGATCAAGTATAAAACATCTAAACATTCTTTTGTTTTTTATTGAAAGTGGAAGATCACTCTAAATCCCGACCCTTTAAAGATAGAGGTATGATTTCTATAGCATACTCTTAAAATGTGTATATTTCCAACAAGTTACAATGTGTACAAAAATATTGAATTTATGAAGATTGGGAGTTGTGAAAGTGCCAAAACAAAAGGAGTAAGCTAAATACCAGCAATGAAGTTCAACCATTTCACTTGTCCATAGGTACAAGGCATGCATGTACATTTAACTAGACCGAAGAAAAGTTATTTGGGCAATAATTTTCATTCCTTTTGTTTCAAATGAAGGAAGTTAGTGGCCCTTATCCAATTATAGGAAGTGAATCGAAAGAGAGAGATTATATATCATGGTGCACACGGGAGCACTTTGCATATGGTATTTCTACTCATTTTTGAGGAGGAAAATGCTTTAAAAAGGGAAGAATGTTGTATAGATCATGGTTTTAAAAGGCTAAATACATGGAATTTAAACGCTTGAATATGATGTATATTTTTCCTTGGTTAACGCCTTGAATTACTGTTAGAACATGCCTTAAACATTTGGGTTGAACCCTTGGTTTTAACCCTTAGGGTATTTATTCATATGCATTCCCCATTGAATGGTTGTGAGACTTAGGCTTCATTTCTCCTAAGGTGTGGGAACTGCAGTCTTGGGGAAGGTTCTTTAAGTGCTAGCTTAGGGTTTACATAAGAGACAAAGCCTCATTTGATTTAGAAGGCATGCAATAGACCTTGCAAAATTAGAAGGCAACTGATCACCCTTGTTAAACCATCCCCATGAGGGAAACTCGGCTGCACACTTGGCCAAACGTAAACACATGCACCCCCTTGGCCTAGACATATATATGTGTGTGGACTTGGATGGTGGATACAAACTCTCTCTACTCCTTAGTCATCTTGCGAGGTAGTTTAATCTTTACAATTGATGTAATAACACAATATGTCCTCACAGTCTCTATGTCCTTAAAATTCACTTTTATTTTAAATTTGGGAGCATGACCTTGCTATCCATCTAGGACTATAAGATTAACCATCTTTTCCTTTTTTTCTCCATGGTATGTGTCAAAGGGACCTATTAAACTTATTCAATGAAAGGTGTATAAATTTGGAGTCTTTTATCCATAGGAGAAGGTATTTAGTCAAGACACCGGAAGCATTAAAAAACGTTGTCTTACATTCTTAAAAATAATTGAGTTTCTTTCTCTCCATATGATGTAAATAATTATCTTGCTTATTGTATTCCACATGAGAGGTTAAGTGAAAGAATTTTCCCAAAGAAATCTCTCTACTAATGGGGTTTTGGCATTTAAGGAAGCGAACGAGCATGTGGGCTCAAACACACAATACTGAATGTATTACTAGAGAATGTACAAAGATAAGTAGCCTATTAGGGCAATTGGTGTTTATACAAGCCGGGGGAAAAAAACCTCTTAAAGAGGGAAAAAAGTGCCTCGGCAGTGCTAGTGTGTTCACACACATCACTACCTAGATATATCAACAAATCTCCCCTGGGAGTGATGCGGTGAACAAGGAGCTGGCACTCATGTATAAGGAAGTGCCAAGCTATGTGGAAATCACTCCACAAAAGGAAGTAAGCCCAAAGCTTTGTGGAAAGCTTCAAACTTCTCCCTAGGCAGAGCCTTCGTGAAAAGGTCTGCAAGGTTCTCTTGCGTGGGTACATATGCCAAGCTGATCTCCCTAGCAGAGAAGCTTTCCCCTACATAGTGATAATGCCCCTCAATGTGCTTAGTGCGAGCATGGAACACAGGGTTCCTCACAATTGCCAATGCGCTCTGACTCTCAATGAAGATGGTGGTGGCAAAAGACTGGCCAACATCCAAATCAGCCGTAAGGCATCTGAGCCACACACACTCAACAATCGTTGTGAAAGCTGCCATATACTTAGCCTCACAACAGGAAGTGGCCACAGTAGGCTGCTTCTTGCTCAACCAAGATATACATGAGCTACCAAGCATGAAGCAAAAACCACTGGTGGACACACGAGTGTCGCTACCAGACGAATTTGAGTCAGAAAAAGCATGCAAATCTGGAGGTAGTGATCCCCCCTTGGGATAAAACAACCCAAGTAGCCAAGTACCGCTCAAGTAGCGAAAGATGCGCTTAACCGCCTTCCAATGCGTGACTCTTGGGCAATGCATAAGCCTGCTCATTTGTGAGACAACAAAGTGAATATCTAGCCGAGTAATGCATAAGTAAATCAGGCATCCAACAACCTCCTAATAGAGAACAGCATCAAATGCATCTCTAGCATCATGAAGACTCAATCGTAAACCTGTCTCCATAGGAGTGGCAATAGGCTTACAGTCTTCAAGCCCAAAACGCTGCAATAATGTGTCAATATATTTCGGTTGACACAATGCCATTCCACCATCAACATGCATAAATTGAATGCCCAAATAGTGATGCAAATGCCCCAAATCAGACATCTCAAATGAGGCATGCAAATCAGCTTTGAAATCAGCAATATGCTTCTCAGTAGGATCACTGAGCAGCATGTCGTCAACATAGACAACAATGATCAGAAGCACATCATTAGCACACTTAACATATAAGGTGCTTTTAGTTGGACTCTTCTCAAAACCATGTGCAACCAGATAGGCATGTATCTTCTCATACCAAGCACCTGGTGCTTGCTTTAAACCATATAATGCCTTCTTTAACCTACACACTTGGTTTTCATGCCCTTTCTGCACAAAGCCACAGGGTTGAAAAACATACACTTCTTCATGCAAGTCACCATTCAAAAATGTTGTTTTAATGTCCAACTCATGTACATTCCAACAATGATGGGTTGCAAGTGCACAAATGCTCCAAATAGTAGTCATACGGCATGTAGGTGCAAAGCTCTCATCAAAATCAATGCCTCTTTCCTACGCATAACCCTTTGCAACAAGCCTAGCCTTATACCTGTCAACTGTACCATCTGGTTTACCCTTCAGCTTGTATACCCACTTAGTGCCAAAGGCCTTCTTGCCATGAGGGAAGTTACATAAAGACCATGTACCATTTTTCATTATAGCATCAAATTTAGATTGCATAGCAGCCATCCAATTTTCTGAATTCTACGCTTCATCAAAAGAAAGAGGCTCCTTCTCAGCACAAAGACTAGACGCAGCCATATCATAGCAATCTGATGCAAAGGAGGAACTCTGAGATCCTATACGAGTACGATATGAAAAAGGTGCATCTAATTTGCTATCACACAAAGTCTGCACCAGCCATTTTGGCATAGTTTTTGCATGCTCAATATCAGCTCTCTCATCAACCAGTGCATCATGTAAATCTGCATCAGAAATGGAATGATCTGCATCATCATATGAAACCTGCAATGGCTAAGAGGTTGCCTCATTAGGACTAGCACTAGACTGTCCACCTGTAAAAAGAGGCATCAAAGTATCATACATGTCTTTGGAGCTTACAGATGTCTCCTTAGTACATGAAAGCAATGGCTAAATAGCATCTTCCACAAAGACAACATCATGGCTAGCCAGAATGTGTTTATTCTATGGATGATACAGACGATAGCGTTTACTTTTAGGATTGTACCCAACAAAAATACATTTTACTGCCTTATCATCCAATTTTTTGCGATGTTGTTCAGGGCACTAGTGCATATGCCAAACAACAAAAAACACGCAGATGAGCAACAGATGGCTTCTGGTCATGCCAAGCCTCATATGGAGTGATAGACTGCAGCGCTTTAGAGGGACACTTGTTCAGTACATATGTTGCACACATAACAGCCTCAAGCCACAAACTATGTGGTAAAGCCTGACTTTTGACCATGCGCCTTGCCATTTCCATGAGTGACCTGTTATTTCGTTCAACAACTCCATTCTGTTGAGGTGTATAAGGCACTATACACTAGTGTTTTATCCCATGTTCAGCCAGAAATGCATTAAAATCAGAAGACATATATTCCCCCCTCGATCAGAACGGACGGTGCCCATTTTACATGCTGATAGATTTTCAACCAAAACCAAAAACTTTTTAAAGCACATGAACACTTCGGACTTTGCTTTGAGTGGATATACCCATGCATGCCTCGAAAAATCATCAATGAAAGTCACGAATTAAAGGTAATTTCCAAAAGAGATTTCCAAAGAGACGCTCCCATCACTTTCCTTATTTCACATACCTACACCCTCAATGACATTTTTCTAGACCCTCCAAGCATCATTTCTCAATGAGTAATGAATCCTATAAACAAGATTTAATTGATAAAAAAAAACCTCCATAGCACTTCAATAGGAATTGTTCAACCACTTTTGAGCATCATTGGTAGCGTTTGACGTTCGATTTCATTTTAATCACTTGGGTTAGCATAATCGAAATGATGTATAGGTATTCGAGTACCTCTTGAGGAGACGAGAAGACTGGTGAGAACTTCAAAAAGGTTTATTTTTGCTTCACCTGTGGTTTTTGAGAACTTGAAGATTGTTATCGGAGTTCTCTTTTTGAGTAGTTTATCACACTAAGATCCTCCTCAAGCCAACCATTCATTTTGAGTTTTATATTGGGTGTGGAGATAAACTCAATTTAGAACCCCATTTTGGTTAGTGATGTAGTCGAGCCTATTTCTTATCAATCCATTCCACATGAAGCTAAGAGATATTATAGATGAGAAGTGACCTATATAAAGAGTTCGTAACAAGATTGAAAGATAAATTAGAAGATAGTGCTACATGGATCTAGGTAAGCGACCTTTAGAGAGGATTTCCTTCTTTTCCTTCCCAAGATTTTCCTTAAGGAAAAGAAACATGGAAACACCATGGAGATATGACCATGTACATTAGATACACGGGGTTCAATGGGAGTACCACTCATAATAAGTGTCTCTTTGATTAGGACCTTCAGAAACCATTCTTGAGGACAAGAATGGACTTGAGTGGAAGAAAACATTCTATATTTAGCACAAGAGAGAGTTGTTGGAATCATCCCTTCTAGCGGAGCACTTATGGGCTCACACATGAGTACCATCTAGCACCTATCTATGGAGCCAAGTGTTGACATATGGTATATAGAGAGATAGGGTAAGATATATGAAGAGGTAAGTGGTTGGAAGGCAGGATATATCTAATGACCTCTATGAGACTTCGTTGCAAAGAAATAGCCGATGGCTCTTCTACTTCATCTTCATCAGGTCTGAGCGTGTTCTATTTCCAAAAACCAGAATTCATTAGGATTTGTGCCACATAAATGCATGTAATGCCAAAATATTTGATAAAAACAAACTTCATATGTTTGAATATCATCTATTTATTAATATATATCATATCATATTAATTATCGAGATTGTAAGTATTTTCATATAAACTATCTTTCATCCCACGTTTGAAGTAATTTGTATTGTTGAAGCCATCCTTCAATTTGGAAAGAAATTCGAAATAGTAATAGCAAAGTTAAGAACTTTGCATTGATCGAAGAGGAAAAACGAGTTTTTAGGTGAGTTTCTATTAGAATGTATTTCTATACTTAATGGTGTAGATAATAAATCCTTAAAGAGTTTGATAGAGACGGTAAGGCCTACAAGGTTTTGGAGTTCATTCTTTTACATTTCTCATAGTTTTATGTTTTATAGTACACTTATACAGCATGAGACTATAGAATTTGCATCTAGAGGCTTTTTCTTCCAGCATTGAAGTGATCTAGGAGTAAAATATTATCATTGATATATTTTTGTAAATGCTAAAACAAAGTATTTCTTTTGTTCTGAGAATACTTTATTAACTCATTTTTAAGAGATTACTATAGACGTGATTGAAGGGTTTCGTTTAGATGAATATGCGGTGCAAAAGCAAGTGATCATATTTTTCCTAACACCCTATTTTCACGGCATATGGTGGTGCATGTACAAACCTTCTATTGGCCTACTATTATCTATGAGTCATATTACAGGGTTGAGAAAAATATTTAAAAGACCTTGAAAACTATAGATGACTTACATATTATTTCCATCTTTTTGAATGAAATCAAAGGAATTTAAAAAAGATTTCAAATAACGATTAAAGAATTTTTAACTAATGCCATGTTAAGGCTTTGCGTATTGATGAGAATGGATACAACGTTGTTTACAATCCATTTCGAATCATTTTCGATAAAATTCTTCTATCTAATCATCACTTTTAAATAGCATTTACATCACAAAAGTTCTTTTTTTGAAAGTAGGATTATATCAATTAATCATTCAAAATACAAAAATGAACGCTTTAGACGTAGCAAAAGAGTGTACAAGCGACTCTTATATAGGGGCCACTTATATAGGTGACAAACATGGATACATGTCTCAGTAGGGATACATGACATTTTATAAATACATTCAACCAAAGCTGGGGGAGATCGAATGGACATCGGCTAGGCTAATTCCACTAGACACCTACACCTGTTTTGTATTTATGTTGTTGTAATGGGTAACTTGGAGAGTTTAAAGTTCCACCAAGTAAATCTTTGAGGTATAAGATTAATTGGCATGACTTTTAGAAAACTTAGTCTTTCTTCTCATGAAGATGATGCCAAGGAATTCCAAGAGGGAAATCATGATCATAGGAAATGATCATAGGGCATTGAGAATACAAGGAAAGTGGAAAGATTAAGGATGTCTTCCTAAGGATTGGAAAAAGATCTCACTAGTATGGGACAGTGGGAACTAACTCTATCAAGAATTAATTCCTATGATGTTCAAAGAGAAAAGAGACACAAGATTGGATAGAAAACATCAAGATAAGCCTTAAAGATGAGGACATTGAGATTAAGGTATTAGGTTGTTTGAGCGCTATAGAAATGTAACTCCTTGAACCAATTAAATAAACTTGGTTTTCTTTATAAAAAGGATAAATGAAATAAAATAATATTTCTTGTAGAAAAGGCTATCCTTTATCCTATTAGGTAGATGAATTCTTTTTAATAGAATGAATAACCAACTCTAGATGGTACAATACATTTGGATAAATAAGAGGATATGAGATTTAGGGAATTTTCTTAGCTAAAATCCAAAAGAGCACACCTTACTAAAAGCCAAGCATATTCATGCGTAAAGCCTTGAATAACAAAAAGATCTTCAAAGGATCATCTTTTGAATCTTTGGATGATGAGAATAAGTGATTCAATAATTTCCAATTAATTCCTAGAGGGTTCTGGATATGATGCTAAGAAAGAGTTTTCCTTCTACTAGGACTTTGGATCTTAAAGAAAATAAAACTTGAATCATTTAACTCCATTCAATAAATAGAAGAGTTAACAAGAAGGTATCTTGATGTATTGACGAGCATTGTTTCTCAATTAATTTGAGGATTTGAAGGAGTTGGTAATTAAAGTGAGAAATGATTTGTTCTTTTTCACAAAATATTTGGTGACCTTTGAGATTAGTATACATAACCATCTTCGATATAAAAAGAATTTGATTCAAGATAGTTAAATAGCATTATCTTTTGGAAAAACCTACTAACCTAAGATGAACAAAGAATTTGGATAGAGACCTCGAAGAAAGGTGTGCCAAGTAATTTTGACTGCCAAAGACATGATTTTAGTCATCACATCAAGGAATTCTTGAATTTCAAAGATTTTCTAGATGGATTAAACCATGTTAGAACTAGAATATGCTCAAAGGATCAATCTAGGAAAAATCAAGGAGGATCGAGGTAAGGATCCACTAGTTCAAATGAACTTTCAAATTTGGGTGTATTATTTATAATTACAAATACTTGAATATTATGGTTCAAGAAAAGTGTCATGATTAATATAAGTCCACCTAACATGCTAAGGAATCAGAAGGTCGTATTTTGTCTCACTTTATTGAGCATGTTTTGGTAGGGACTATATAGACCCACTTTTAGCTAAGTTCATACCTCTTGCTAAGACCTACCAAATACAAATAAATTATATTTCTATTTGAAATGGACTATAAAAGGGTAATTGATCAAGTATAAAACATCTAAACATTCTTTTGTTTTTTATTGAAAGTGGAAGATCACTCTAAATCCCGACCCTTTAAAGATAGAGGTATGATTTCTATAGCATACTCTTAAAATGTGTATATTTCCAACAAGTTACAATGTGTACAAAAATATTGAATTTATGAAGATTGGGAGTTGTGAAAGTGCCAAAACAAAAGGAGTAAGCTAAATACCAGCAATGAAGTTCAACCATTTCACTTGTCCATAGGTACAAGGCATGCATGTACATTTAACTAGACCGAAGAAAAGTTATTTGGGCAATAATTTTCATTCCTTTTGTTTCAAATGAAGGAAGTTAGTGGCCCTTATCCAATTATAGGAAGTGAATCGAAAGAGAGAGATTATATATCATGGTGCACACGGGAGCACTTTGCATATGGTATTTCTACTCATTTTTGAGGAGGAAAATGCTTTAAAAAGGGAAGAATGTTGTATAGATCATGGTTTTAAAAGGCTAAATACATGGAATTTAAACGCTTGAATATGATGTATATTTTTCCTTGGTTAACGCCTTGAATTACTGTTAGAACATGCCTTAAACATTTGGGTTGAACCCTTGGTTTTAACCCTTAGGGTATTTATTCATATGCATTCCCCATTGAATGGTTGTGAGACTTAGGCTTCATTTCTCCTAAGGTGTGGGAACTGCAGTCTTGGGGAAGGTTCTTTAAGTGCTAGCTTAGGGTTTACATAAGAGACAAAGCCTCATTTGATTTAGAAGGCATGCAATAGACCTTGCAAAATTAGAAGGCAACTGATCACCCTTGTTAAACCATCCCCATGAGGGAAACTCGGCTGCACACTTGGCCAAACGTAAACACATGCACCCCCTTGGCCTAGACATATATATGTGTGTGGACTTGGATGGTGGATACAAACTCTCTCTACTCCTTAGTCATCTTGCGAGGTAGTTTAATCTTTACAATTGATGTAATAACACAATATGTCCTCACAGTCTCTATGTCCTTAAAATTCACTTTTATTTTAAATTTGGGAGCATGACCTTGCTATCCATCTAGGACTATAAGATTAACCATCTTTTCCTTTTTTTCTCCATGGTATGTGTCAAAGGGACCTATTAAACTTATTCAATGAAAGGTGTATAAATTTGGAGTCTTTTATCCATAGGAGAAGGTATTTAGTCAAGACACCGGAAGCATTAAAAAACGTTGTCTTACATTCTTAAAAATAATTGAGTTTCTTTCTCTCCATATGATGTAAATAATTATCTTGCTTATTGTATTCCACATGAGAGGTTAAGTGAAAGAATTTTCCCAAAGAAATCTCTCTACTAATGGGGTTTTGGCATTTAAGGAAGCGAACGAGCATGTGGGCTTTTCCAATAGGTTCAGACATGGTTGCAATCCACAAATAGATGAGCCATTGTTTCATCATGTTTACTATAGGGACAAAGAGAGCTTGTTTCTCATGATTCTTAACTAGTCTATTTAGGTTGCTTCCATCTTACATGGCATAGGTCAACATGTGCCAGGAAAAGATGGCCTCTTTGTGAGAGATGGAAAATGCGCAAACACTGCAAAACCTATATCTGATTTAGGGTATGACCACATTATCACAAAAATTTTATAAACACACAGATTAAGAATTAGTATCAACAATTCAAAGGGAGTATCACCTATGTAAAAATATATCTATGATATCTATATGAGAGTATGAAGGAAGGATTCATGGTGCAACTCAAAAGAATTTCTTCAAAAGTTTAGGTTTTCTTTGTGTAATTTGCTATCTTATTTAAGATATTTTTCCTTGTAGAAGGTTTATCTCTCTCATGAATTCTCCTTGTTCTTTCATCATTTGTAAAGAAGTGAATTGGTGGACCTTTTGTTTGTTGGAGAATTCCTCTCCTAATCGCAGCGGAAAGTGTAGAAGACCTTCTGAGGATCACGACTCTTGCCAATAGCAGAACCTTCAAATGAAAAATCGGTACCAACTAAAATATCCAATGAACTTGAAACTTTGGTCACTAAAACTAGACACCTAGAGCTTTCCAATGAGATATCAAACACTCAATTTGGAGTAGATTTGGGTTGGCAACTATTTGATTCAAAACAGACTACCTATCCACTCAGTTAGGCTGAAAATTGGACTTCACTAAAACCTGAATAACTCATAGAGCATAAAGAATTTCATAAAACTGTTTGACATAGAGGAGGAAGTACTCGAGATAAGATTTCCAACGAATGTTTAAACACTAAAATTGGATACATATATTGAGAGATATGACTCTCACAAGAAGACTACCCAAAAATGAGTGTGCGGTTGGACATACTCTATGAGAGTAAACTGAACAAAATGACTCAAAACAAATGAAGTAGCTACAAGGGGGCCTCCACGCCTTCTTCCTCTATACTTGAGTGTCCTCCCTTGCCTCTTTTGTAGCCAAGTGACCAAAAACTCTCATGATGAGTTTGACAGCTCTTCTCCATCATTTCTCCACTACTTTGGATAGCCACTCCTCTTACAGTTCAGCTTTTGGATTTGATTCTCTTTTGGCCTCCACTACTTGCTGAAGTAAATGCTTCTATTTTTCATTTTTGTATTTTCATTCTACTTGATGAAAATCCTTTTTGCAAAAATATATACGAGCTTACTTCTTTATTTTTAACACTCCCCCTCAAGCTCACATGTGAGCTTGCACCTTCAGCCATATCCTGCAAGTTGATGTCATCCTTGAACCTCTTTAGCTTAGAAGCATCGAGGGACTTTGTAAGCATGTCAACAACCTGGTCATTAGTTCCATTAAACTTTATATCCACATCCTTGCTCAAAACTTTTTCTCGAACATAATGATAATGGACTTCTATGTGCTTGCTTCGTGCATGGAACATTGGATTGTTTGTCAAGTGAATGCTTGACATGTTGTCACCATAAATTGGAATGGTCTCCACCTGCACATCAAGATGAACCAAAAGCTTCTTAATCCACATAGCTTCACAAGTTGCAAAGGCTAAACCTCTATATTCAGCTTCTGTAGATGATAGTGCAACAGTAGGTTGCTTCTTTGAGCTCCATGTGATAGGTTTGCTACCTATCATGAACACATAACCTGAAGTGGATCTTCTGTCTTCCTTCGAACCAGCCCAATCAGCATCATTGAAGCCTTCTACCTGCAATTCTTCATCATATCCATAAAAAGAGCATGATTGACTGTGTGCTTCATATATCTTAGCACTCCTTTGGCTGAATTTAAATGTTCACTTGTTGGAGCTTGCATAAATTGAGAAAGAACTCCAACAATATAACACAAATCTGGTCTTGTGATCGTAGCATAGATCAATGAACCTATAATACTCCTGTATGTAGTTACATCATGTAACTTCTCTCCATCATTTGAGCATAGCTTCACATTTGTGTCCATAGGTTGAGTGAGTGGTTTGCATTCACTCATTCCAAATCTAAAATGAACATCCAATAGGTACTTTCTTTGCATTAAGTAAATGCCATCTTTCCCATAGACTATCTCAATGCCTAAAAAGTATTTCAGCTCACCAAGATCTGAAATTTTAAACTCCTTACCGAGTTTCCTTTTCATCTCTTGTATTCCTATAACATTACTTCCTGTTATGATGAGATCATCAACGTATATGCAAATATATACCTTCTTGCCTTCTTCTTTCTTCATGTAGAGAGAGGGATCTGCATTGCTTGGACTATACCCACACCTTGTGAGGTACTTGACCAATCTTTGATTCCAAGCACGTGGTGCTTGCTTCAGCCCATACAAAGCTTTCTTCAATCTACAAACAAAATTTGGATGCTTTGTCTTCAAATCCGATCGGTTGAATCATGTATACCTCTTCTTGAAGTTCACCATTGAGAAAAGCATTTTTTATGTCAAGTTGGTACAATGGCCATCTCCTTGCTGCACTCACTACAATCAAGGTTCTAATTGTTCCCATCTTTGCAACCGGGCTAAAAGTTTCTTCATAATCGATGCCGTGAGTTTCCTTGAATCCTTTTGCTACTAGTCTACCTTTACGCCTTGCTAGAGAACCATCAGCATTTCTCTTTATTTTAAAGACCCATTTATTTGGAACAATCTTCATACCTTCAGCCTTTGGAATTAGCTCCCATGTGTGATTGTCCTTGAGAGCTTTCATCTCTTCTTGCATAGCTTCTTGCCATTCTTTTTGTGTACATGCTTCTTCATATGCATCCGGTTCTTTGTCTTTGACCACCTGTGTCATATATGCAAAATGCTTTGCAATAAAACTATCATAGCTCAGCCTTTCAATTGGATACCTTGCTCTTGAAGACCTCCTTTCATTTCCTTTTGAACATTGCTTCTTCAACCGGTTCAACTTTACCTTCGATGTGATCACCTCTTCATACTCTTCTTCACTTGCATTTGAATCATTATTTTGGGCAGCACTTTCAGCTTTAGATCTTTCATAAGCTGATGTTGGTGATGAGGAATGACTCCTTAGCCTCCCCTTCCATGTTGAGCTTTCTCCAAGTGATGTAGAAGCTTCTAGACCTGACATTTGAGTGCTTGTTTGCTGAAATTCTTCTTAGACAGCACCTCCATCATCTTCGCAATCTTCTTCAAGAATCTTCTCTTTCCCTTTGTCTCCAAACCATGGTCTTAGCTCATCAAATACCACATCTCGTGAGACTCGTAGCTCCTTTGTCACCGGATTGTAGCACCTATATCCCTTTTGCTCCGATGAATATCCAATAAAAATACATTTTTCGGACTTTGCCTCCATTTTTGTCCTTAGTTCTTGAGGGATGTGAACATAACACACACATCCAAAAACTTTGAGATGTGTAAGGTCAGGTTTCTTACCGGAATAAACCTCCTCGGGAGTTAGATTATGTACTCCAGCCGTTGTGCACTTGTTCATCAAATAAACGGCCGTACTAGTTGCTTCAGCCCAATAGTTTAGTGGCATCTTCATCTCGTTGAGCATGCATCTTGCAACTTCTGTGATATGTCGATTTTTCCTTTCAGCTATTCCATTTTGTTGAGGTGTGTACCTACATGTAAATTGTCTCTTGATGCCATTTTCATAAGGAAAATCTGAAAATTCTTTGGAGAAATATTCTCCTCCTCCATCAGACCTCAAGGTCTTTATGTAGCATCCTGTTTCCTTTTCTACCTGTGCTTTAAATCTCTTGAACATGGAGAACACATCTAATTTTTGTTTTATGCAAAACATCCATACTTTCCTTGAATGATCATCAATAAAAATGACAAAATATCTATTACCAGCCACTGATGGTTGTTGTGATGGTCCCCATACATCCGTGTGTATCAAGTCGAGGACATTCCTTGCCACATAGTTGCTTTTCTTGAATGGTTGTCGAGTTTGCTTTCGTAGTTGGCATGCTTCACAAAACTCATGTAGTCTGGCATCATTGAATCTTGGAAGACCTCTTACCACTTCATGGTTGCTCATGTCCTTGAGCTTGGGAATGTTGATATGTCCAAACCTCTTGTGCCACAAATCGATTTCAACAATCCTCTTGTTTCCTTGCTGAATATACATCACCTTTCCATGTGTTTGTTGAATGTCCAAAGTGAACATCCTTCCTTCTTTCCTTCCTTGAGCAATGACCTTGAATCCTTCTTTTGGATTCTTTATAAAGCAGCCTTTTTCATTGAAGATAACATGATATCCTTTCTCTACCATTTGTCCTACTGAAATCAAATTCTTTGCAATAGTAGGAACATGAAGAACATCAGCCAATACCTTTTTATCTCCAAGCTTGATATCTCCAACATGCTCAATTGCATGTTGAGTTTCATCGCCGGTCTCCACACATCCTTTTCCACTTGGAGCTTGTAGCTTTGTGAATAAATCTCCTTGGCATGTCATATGGTTGCTGCAACTTGAATCTATGAACCATTTTTGGTCATCACTTCTTGAGTTGTTGTAGTCATGCTTCATGGCAAGCATGGTTTGCTTGTCTCCTTCACTTGATGTACTCACATAGTTATTTTGGCCTCTTTGGTTGCCTCCATTCACCCTTCCATTCTTTTGCCAACAATCATTTGCATAATGTCCTAGTTTACCACAATGATAACATGTTATACCTTTGTGAGGATTGTATGAACCTCGACCTCTTCCTCTATTTCTTCTCGACCTCTTCCATGTGTGTTGTCATTTGAGTTGTCCTTGATGTCCTCCGAGTTGTGTTGGCTGAAATTTGTGTTGTTGTAGCTTCTTCCTCTTCCTCTTGAGCCTCCTCTTGAGTTCCTTCCTTTACCTCTTCCTGCATATAACATTTGACCATGGTTGTCCTTACCTTTGTTGCCTTCTCCTTGTTGAGCTATATCTTCAGCCACAAGATTTGGTATAATCTCGTCGAATGTTGGTAGAGGATCTCTATAAAGAATGTTCGTGATGAGGGGCTTCCACTTTTCTTCACTCCTCAAGCCATTGAGGGCTGTTTGGACGATGTCTTCCTCTTCTATCTTGCATCCAACTGATGCTAGTTGATCTCGAAGCTCCTTGATCCTCAATGTATACTCACTAATGCTTTGGTTTTAGCTTTTCTTCATGTTGTTGAGCTCGTTCTTGAGTTGCATCCTCCGAGACCTTGTTGAGGTAGCATACACCTTCTCCAATGCTTCCCAAACTTCCTTGGCTGTTTCTAAGCTTTGCACATGACCAATCATAGTATTAGAAATAACTTGTGAGATGAGGAACATCACCCTTCGATTCCTCTCTTCCCAATCAGCAAATTTTCTCCTTTGTGCCGGAGTAATGTTGGGATCTTCAAGGTACACCGGTTGTGGATCGTCTCCACTAACTACACTCCATAAACCTTTATCTTTAAGGTAATTTATTATTCTATACCTCCAAGACTGAAAAATTTTCTTTGTCTAACTTCTCAACTTGTTGTCCTAAATTAGCCATTGAAAACTTCTAAGATTGAAGTTTACCTCAAGTATGTTATGGCGCTCTTCCTTGACTTTATGAAGCTCCCCCTTGATTCGAACCCCTAAAGGCCAACACGACCACACGGTGGAAATGGGAAGGGTAAGGAGTTTTTTGACCCTTGATTTTTGTGTCCTTTAAACATGTTGGCCCTAAGGGGCTCACAAAGAATAAGTGTATAGTGATGCATGGAAAGGGATAAAATACATGTGATGAGGCAATAATAAGAGGATAAGAAATGTAATGTTTTCTGAGCAATAAAATGATGACAAGGATCCAAGGGAGTAGAAACATCCAAAAGAAGCTCCTGGCAAGAAAATTGTAGTTTGCAAGCTATAAAAGAGCTAATATGGACTTAAAGAGACCCCTAGACAAGGGTACCAAGAGTTCAATGCTTTTATGATGTATCAAGGATATTTTCAAAGCAATGAGGATCATTGTCACTACATAAAGAGATGTTCAGATGGTAGCTAAATATGCTTGATACTTTATGTCAATGATATGTTGATTGTTGGGAAGTCCTCTTATGACTTGTCAATTCTCAAAAAGCAGTTGAGTCAGACATTTGACATGAAGTACTTGGGTGATGCAAAACATATTCTTGGCATGCACACTACTCGTGATAGGAGTAAAAGATGCATAAAATTGTCTCAAGATGAGTACATTTCAATAGTAATTCAGAGGTTAAAATATGTAGGGTAGAAAGGCATTGAGTACACCTTTACCTAGATATGTGAATTTGAGCAGGGATGGTTTCCCAAATCATTTGAGGAAAAAGAACTCATGAACAAAATTCCTTATCTGTTTGTTGTTGGTAGTCTAATGTATACTATGGTAGTGACAAGACTAGACATTGCATTTATGGTGGGATTTGTGAGAAAATATATCTCTAATCCTCACAAGAAGCATTGGGGAGCAGTCAAGATGCCATTTGCGAGAGATAGGATGACTCCATGTGGTACATAGGAACCTTCAAAACTTTGACAATGTCCACCATGAGATGTGTATCACCAAGAAGTAGGTTATGCAAGAGTGAGATAGAAAGCATGAAGCATAAAATTAGAGTCACATGGTAGTACATCTATATGCTGTGAGCCTCCATAAAGTGTCCTGCTATGTATCGATAGGTCAATGGAAGCTCCCTCTGAACCGAGAAGCACGTTCAGAATAGAATCCAACTCAATGATGAATCCATATAAATGCTGGAGTATCATGTGGTAACTGAAAAGATGCTAGACTCCATGAATGGAAAGGTATATGCTCAGAATGATGCAGTAGATGAGGTAAGTGGACTTTCGAAGATAGGAATGGAAAATGACGAGTCACTGATCTTGGAGTGATGCCCAGCTGAAGCTGAGGGGAAATATAAGCCTCCGATGGTACGATAGCCATCTAAGGTATAAGCGGAGATGATATCTTTGAGTCCTCTTGCTCCAAAACTGTATCATGATAGGGAAAGTCGTGTACAAAGAGAGCATGCTCCACATAGTGTGACTGTTCAAAACTGGAATGATCCCCCTCTGAAGCGAAAATGGGAGGATCCAAAAGTGATGAATACTTAGAGTATTCATCAAAGCTGCAGTCTTTGGTTACTGTAACTGAGTGACGCTTTGGGTCGTAGAGCTTGTATGCCTTTTGTCGTTCACTGTACCCGATGAAAATGTACTGCTTAGGCCGATCATCATCATGGCCTAGGACGTAGGCATCACTACCAAAGATGCAGAAATAGCTTACACTTGGCTTCTTTTGAAAGTAAGCTTCAAATGGTGTTTGGGCCTTCAAAATATCTGACGAACCTCTATTCTGAATGTGTACTGCTGTCTATACTGCTTCACCCCAATCCTTTAGTGGAAGTTGTGTTTGTCTAAGCATAACTTTGGCCATTTGGATCACACTTTGACTCTTTTGTAATGCAATACTTGGTTGAGAGTCTTGCTTGGCTTGATACTTGATTCCATGTTGTTTTTCAAGTACTTAGAGAAGTTTTGGTTGACAAAGCTATTATCTCCATCAGATCATATGATCTTCAAAGAACTTGGAAAGTCTTCTTCAACTATTTTTTTCCACTCCTTAAACTTGGAAAGGGCATCTTCTTTATGCTTGAGTGAAGAAACCCATGTGTATCTAGTGAAGCCATCTACAATCAAGAAGAAGAAAATTGACCCACTTAGAGAAGGTGTACTCATAGGTCAACAAATCTCAATATGGACTAATGCTAAGGGTTTATTTGCAAAAATGGATGCTTCTTTAGGCAAAGAGAAAGTTGTTTGCTTGTCACATGCTTTGCAATTCAATTCCATTTGTGCGATCCTAGGAAGACCTTTGACAAGATGATTGGAAGAGATCTTAGCTAAGCAAGAGCTATGTCCAAATCTACAATGCCACAAGTTGAGACTTGAATCCTTGGCCATAAAACTTGAAAGCTTGTAGAGACCCTTATCTTCGTATCCTTGAGCTATCATTTCATTGGATGCACGATCAATGACTTGAACTTTGTTGTTATCGAACTGAACCGTCATGTTGCACTTTGTGATGGCTTTGATTGAAAGAAGATTCTTACAGAGGCTTGGTACATAAAGAACATCTTTTAGTGACTTGGTCTCACCTTCAGAGTTGATGACTTGAACTTTTCCTCTTCCTTGGATTTCAATGCACTTGTTGTCACCAAGGTAAACTTGTCCTTGGTGCTCTTCAAACTCATCGAAATCATCTTTGTCATGGCACATGTGGGATGAAGCACCACTATCAAAAATCCATTCTTTCTTGGGAGTGGTTGCCATAAGTGCTTTGTGTTCACTTGTGAAAAATAGGTCTTCACTTGTGCGGTGAGAATGATTTTCACTCTTGGAATTAGACTTAGACTTGTCCTGGTTCTTTTCTTGAAGCAATATTTTTCAATGTGGCCAAGTTTGCCACAAAAATTACAGGTGAACTTCTTTGATGAATTATGCGATCCTTGCTTAGATCCATTGCTAACTTGATGACTTGTGGTTTTGCCCTTATTGAATGGGCCTTTGGCCTTCATGGCTGACTCTTCTGAGGAAGTCGATTTGGCTCGTGAGTCGTGAAGGAGCAATAGTCGACAAACCTCTTCCCAAGATAAGACTTGGCCGCGATTATACAAATTTATGACAAATGTCTCGTACGACTTCGGTAACTTGTTAAGAAGCCTAATAGCCATGTCTTCACTAGAGATCTACCTACCACATAGTGCTAATTTACACTGGTAGTCCTCAAATTGGGCTATGACCTTGGTAATTGTGTCGTGTGGCCTAATTGTCAAATTATGAAACTCGGCCTCTAATGCATATATTTTCAAAGGGGTTTTGTCTTCATACAAAGCGGCTAACATATCCCAAGCATCCTGGGACATCTTACAGGCCGTGATATGTCCTTTTGTCGGTTCATCACAGGCAAGTAACAGCTGACCTAAAGCTCATTTGTCCTTGACATTCCACAGATGCCAATTATCTAAGTTGGTATGCCTATTGGGTTCGGAATCGGACCCGTCTTCTACCTCATGAAGAAGGTTTGTGTAGAGATATGCGTGCATGACATCTTTCCATAGATTGTAATTTTTTCCATTGAGGCGTTCATCCTTAGGCATAAAAAGCAGGGTGAAAGAGGGTAAGAAGTTAGCCATAGATGATGAGCTACCTTCACTTTTGTTCATCACAAAGCTTTGAGGATAAAGTGTTTAGAAACACTATCAAAGATACTTGCCAAAAATACCGCTTCAAAATAATTGCAAAGCTTGAAATGAACTCCTTGGGGGTGGGGGGGTTAGAGTAGCCCTTCACTTGCACCAAGAATTAGAAGAGACAGTTCGGGGGGAGGGGGGGCTTAGAATAGCCCTTCACTTGTGCACAAAGAGAAGTCGGCGCGAGAGGAGAGGGCTTAGATTAGCCCGTTGCACGCCGATAGAGCCTTAGAGTAGGCTTGGGAACTTAAGAAAATTTGTAGGTGGGCTTAGAGTAGCCTCCAACCCACACCTGCACACACAATTTCTTCTTTCCTTATATGCCTGATAGTTACAAAGTTGGCACTTATGCCAAATAATGTGAGCCAAAGTAACAGATGTGATACTTTTGAGAAGTAGCCTTGGAAGGAGATAATGTGTGAATACAAAGTGGGTACCCTTGGGTACTTGGATTCATCCTTTATAATACAAAGAGTGTGGAACCCTTGGAAAAAGAGTTCATACAATTGGGTTTGGAGGACAATAGTTCAAAGTGATATGTATTAGTGATCTTGAAACGAAAAGCTTGTGTTAAAACACAAGTGGCATATGACTTACTTCAAGAATGTTTATCACTATGTTGATGTCGTTGGATACCAAGTTTACCAATGATGGTGGTGTTGGGAGCAACGTGTATGTAAAGTGTATGTGTAATTCACTTATCTTGCGTGGATGAAGCACAATGTGAAAATCAATGTGCATACGGGTATGGTTGTAGGAACATGCAATTGTATAAAACCATAGACGATGTGAGATAGCTTTTATTCATATTTTGCTCATGGATCATGTGGCCCATAAATCAATGATCTAAACTCTTATGTCATAACATCATACAATTGCTCCACGAAGCGATTGACGAAAAGAGAAAACTTTGCTCACCACCAATTTTGAATCATGAGTCATCACAAGCTATTTAACCCTCTGTCCACAAAAGGTTCTAGAATCCTTGGCCAAGTATCGATGGAATGGAGAATTAACGCATCTGTTCACATTCATTGCGCATTGGAATTTGGTATGGGTTATGAGTCATGCGTCATCCCCAAAATCCGACAAAAATTGAATCTCTGATCCACGTAGCAGTAAGCAACAAAAACTCAACTCTCGATAGAAAAACATGCCACATCCATTTCTAATGGGTGTACAGTGTCAGAGAAGAACTGCAATATGTGCAGAACACGAATTCGTAACTGACAAGGTGCGTGGAAGATGGATACGGATCCGGTCCCTGACAACGCCTCCCACTCCCTCTCTTTCTCACTCGTCTGGCAACTCGAGTGGCGGGCACTGAGTGGCCCTTGTTATCTGAGCAGAGTATCTTGCTCTCTATGTCTTCTTCTATGTATACAGATGGTGGAACTAGCCAGAATTGATCTAGTGACTACAGGTGTGCGCGACACTGGCCAAAAGCGATCGAGTTACTACAGATGTGCCCTGTCATTGAGAGCTACAATGGAGAAGAAGAAGTGCTACACAAATAGGATTCTCTCTCTCTTTCTCTCTCTCTCCCTCTCTGTCGGAAACTCAGAGATAGCATATCCAAAAGAGATGAATATGGAGAAGAACAGAAGGTGTGTGGAGAGCGCAGTCACTCTCTCTCGTTCTCCCTGCTAAAGGCTGGTGTAGAGATGCATCACCAATTTCTTTCTTTCTCTCTCTCTCTCTCGCTCTTTGAGAGATTGGCAGCAGATACAATTCGACAATTGCTGTATAAAGAGGCGCATAGGAATAGATGTTGTTTCACAAATGGTGTGCACGAAGAGGAACAGATGGTCTTGCATGTAGCACACGGGCCTGAATGCAACGTCGTCCGAGTCGAGGAGTCACAAGTTTCACCCTTCAAGCAGAAATGGAGTAGAGGCTGCCTGTGAATGGCCTGGATGCACACAAGAAGCCTTCTACATGCTCCTTTGATCTGCAGGTTGATTACACACGCTCCCCTGGTCTACAGGATTCTTAGAGAAGCCTGTTGGCATTCCAGATATGGACCAGGGCTGAGAGATTAATCTATCTCTCTATCACTCTTACATATATGCTATAAGCGATCAGGGTCTATAGTCATTCTTCTCGAGAGCTCAGGGGGGCTACTAAAGTGGTGCCTGAATCTTATCCTCTCAGGTCCTTTGTAGCATTGTGAGCTTCATATCTTATGTATCATCAATGTTTGTAGCCTAGTGAAGCCATCAGCTGAAGGTCTGCTTCTCAGAGATGGGCGTTCCATGAATCTTTCATCCTTACTCGAGCACCTGCGACTCTGTGCACAACAGCGTTGCATGTTGGTGACTCATTGTTTTCCGTGCTCCTACTCAACAAGGGATGGCTCAGCCAATGAGTACATGGAATATACAATGGAGCAAATAAATATAATAAACCACTATAGTTCTCGATGAGCATGTGGAGCATCCTGTTATGCATGTCTCAATATATCTATAGCACAGCGAATGCGCATCTCATTCCAACAGAATGAACACATAATAGGTGGTAAAATGAAAATAAATAGTGGTGATATTGAAGTGTGCCAACAAGATGAATGCAAAAGAGTGCTTATAAGCACTATAAAATGTTGAAATGGAGCATGAAAATGAGAGAATAAGAGTGGGAGGGTGATAAAATCATGAAAGTAGGTGGGAGGGTGATAAAATCATGAAAGTAGGTGGGAGGGTGGGAAAATGGGCAGAATGAATCCCAAAAGCTGATGGCAAAAGGCCTCACTCAATGAGAAGAAAACATGCCACCAAAATGAAGCACCACCACCACCAAAACAACCGCCAAACGCACAACCAACACCTCCACCTAGCGCTTTGATACCATGTAGAGAGTACACATGCAAAAGCAAAATGAAATGTAAAGTACTCTCACAAAACAAAGAATGTGTGAGACACAAAATGAGTAGACCATGAAATGGGTAAACTCATGTGGATTAGAAATAAGCTTGCCAAGAGCATGGAGTAGGCTCCTCAAGCTTCTAACCAAATACAAATGGGGGAGAGACCCTCCTTATATAGATTTGTGAGGGGCTCTCCAAAATACATCTCATGTGCGAGAATTCCCCTGAAAGGAGAATGAATACAACTGGTAGAAGCAAATGGCAAGGTACCCAAATACAAAGGAAATGTAATGGAAATAGAGTGACTCCAAGATACGAAAGGGAGATGCACTGTCATATTCTCAACACTACCAAATACAAATAAATTATATTTGTATTTGAAATGGTCAATAGAATGGTAATTCAAGTATAGGCCATCTAAATAATCCTCTCCTTTCTATTAAAAGTGGAAGGTGAGTCTAATTTCTAATCCTTTCAAGATAGAGGTAGGATCTCTATTGCATACTCCTAGAAATTTCCAACAAGGTACAATGTGTACAAAAATACTGAATTTATGAAGATTTGGAGTTGTGAAAGTTCCAAAACAAAACAAGTAAGCTAAAGACCACAACGGCAGTCCACCTATTTCACTAGTCCATAGGTACAAGGCATGCATGTACATTTAAGTGGACTGAAGCAAAGTGATTTGGGGAGGTTTTTGATTCCATCTCTTTCAGATCAAGGAAGGTGGTCTTCCTTACCTAATTACAAGAAATAAATCTAAAAGAGAGAGAGAGATAAGCATTCTCAAATATATATAATGGTGCATAGGGTAATACTCCATGTATGGTACTTCTAAATATTTTTGACGAAGAAAATGCTTTAACGGGGGAAAAATGTTGCATAATTAAGGGGTTTAGAAGGCTAAATACATGGATTATAAAGGCTAAAATATGATACATATTTTCGTTTCTTAACACATTGAATTACCCTTGGAATATGCCTAGAAGCTTTGGGTTGAACCCTTAATTTTAACCCTTAGGGCATTTACTCATATGTGCCCCCAGTTGAATGGTTTTGAACTTCAAGCTTCATTTATTGTAAGTTGTGGCACCCATAGTCTTGAGGAAGGTTAGTTAAGTGCTACCCTACGATTTACATAAGAGAAGAATTCTCATTTGATTTAGAAGCCATGTGATCACCCTTGTTTAAGCATCCCCATTGTGGCTGAAGACTTGGCCAAACACAAAGGCATGCATGGCCTTAGACACGCACACACACACACACACACACACACATATATATATATATATATATATATATATATATATATATATATATATATATATATATATATATATATATATATATGTGTGTGTGTGTGTGTGTGTGTGTGGATTTGGATGTTGGATACAAATGCTCTCTACTCCTTGGTGGTTTTGTTAGGTACTTTAGTCTTTACGATGGATGAAGTAATACAACATGTGTCCATAGTCTATGTGTCCTTAAAAATCAGCTTTACTTTAAATTGGAGAGCATGCCCTCAGTGTCCGTTTAGCAATACAAAGTTAACCATCTTTTCCTTTTTTCCCATGGCATGTCTCAAAGGGATGTACGAAAGTTCTTCAGGGAGAGTTGTGAAACTTTGGAGTGTTTTATCTACAAGAGAATGTGTTTAGTCAAGACATTGAGGGTATTCAAAACCATTGTCTTGCATCCTTGAACATAAAAGAGTTTCTTTTTCTCAAAATGATGTAAAGAATTATATTGCTAAACGAAGGATGTAAAGAATTATATTGTAAAGAATCCTTGAACATTAGGGGGGTCAATGAAGGAGTTCTATCCCCAAAAGAATCTCTCTAGCGAATGGGTTTTGGCTTCCAAGGAAGCCAACGGCTATGTAGGCTTTTCCAGTGTTTGCCAAGATAGTTGCAATCCACAAACAGATGATCCACTCTTTCATCATGTTCACAGTACTGACAAAGAGATTGGCTCTCCCGCTTTTTATCTAGTCTATTTTGCTTGCTTCAATCTTATATGCCATGGTGCGCAAGATGAGCCAAGAAAATATTGCCTCTTTGTGAGAGAGGGCTAATGTCCAGATAATGTGAAACCTATACACATGATCACAAAAAGCTTATAAATACACATATTATTTTTCTCAACAAATGTAAAGGGAGTATCACCTATGTAAAAAATCTAGCTATGGTATCTATATGAGATTACAAAGGAAGGATTGATGGTGCAATTGAAAAGCATTTCATGGAACTTTTAGGTTTTCTTTGTATAATATTCCATCTTATTTGAGATATTTTTTCTTGAAGAACGTTCAGCTCTCTCATGCATTCTCTTTGTTCTTTCATGCTTGACAAAGAAGTGAATTGGTGGACCTTTCTTTTTCTTTGTCTTCTTTTTGGGTCGATCGACTCCATCTTCTAGGATCCTCTTGATGGAGTTGGTGAATCTAGATCACATGGACAAATTGCATATTTAATGATATACCTTACTGCATTCTCTCTTACTAGTGTATCCCGGCATCTGAAACTTTATGATTTTGGCAACATTTCAAGCAATAGAGAAAAAACAGATGAATTTTATATTTGTATTTCCGTGCAATAGAACTGTTGCTGCTGAAGAAAAACTTACACTTTGTATCTTTCATGCACTGATTGCAAGGATTGTATGAAGCAAGGCCTTAATGTGGAGGATTTCTAAGACTACTAGACTCCAATGACTTTTAAAAAATAACATATAATATACTAGAAGGCGAAATGATGTACAGAAATGATAAAATTTTAGAACCATACGCACCTTTGAACATATGGATATGTGATGTACACAACCTCCAAAGTATAACTCTTCATATCAGTCTCAAACTTTAGAAACGTACGTTTTCAATATTTCTTGTGTGAGTAGAAGATCCATTAGAAAGACTTTTCTTACTATTTTCTCTAGACCACATGGCACAAAAATGGGCCATTAAAACCTACTCCCCATTCTCACATTGTTTCGTCATGTTGGTCATGACGGCTTAATACAAGAGAAGAAGGGTTAATAAGCTATTATCGAGATTATATGCGGCCATATCATCCTCTCATATCCTATTTTGTACAAAAAACTTTCTTGAACCCCCTAAAGGCCAACACGACCGCATGGTGAAAATGGGAGGGGTGAGGATTTTTTCGACCCTAAGGGGATTCACAAAGAATGAGTGTATACTTACGCATGGAAAGGGATAAAATACATGTGATGATGCAATAATAAAAGGATAACTAATTTAATGTTGAGAGAGCGATAAAATGATGACAGGGAGCCAAGGGAGTAGAAACAGCCAAATAAGCGAATGAAATCGAGTTCTCCTTCTATACTTACCGAGGACATGCTACCGTTGTGGCACATGCCATCATTTCCTTGGATTTGAGACTTAACTATTGTGAGTCCCAAGAGTCACATGCCAAGTGACATTAGCACATTGGATCTCATTTTGACCACTAGTAAATCCAACGTTAAATTTTCATTCTATTTAAGTCCTTACTCCTCATTACAATTTTTTGCTTACACACCCTCTTGCTGCGTGAGATTTTATTTTATTTTTACTTTGTCTATTGTCTGTTTTTTCTTTGGCATAACCATATTTCATGAAATAACCACCTCAAAAATTATGTAAGAGCCCTTTTCATGCCTTTTCGTTGCCTAATTGCTCAAGGTTGCTTTTGCACCAAGGCATGACTATTATGTTTTTGTTCTATTATGATTATCATTGTTGTGATCACATGCAAGAATCTTGGCGTCCTTAATTATGAGATCAACATGTATTTTATATTCTTCATATCTTAGGATCTAGGTGGTTTTATGCTCTTTTATGAGTTTCCTTTGTGATTTTATAGAATGTGACCCTCCTATCACATAATATTCATATTCTTTGTAATAACACTCTTTTGAATTCCTCCCTTGAGATTCTCTCATTAGAATCCCCCATTACGAAAATGGGGCATGTGGCATGTGCGTTGATCTTCATTTCCTTCTTCAAATTATTTATATGAAGGTTGTGAGACTCTCTTATCTCAAGAGGTCCCCTTCCTATTTAATGGTTTGTACATGTTCTATCTATCACATCGATTGGCAAGTGGAAAATCTGCTCCTTCGTCACACATTTTTTTTCTTAATTCATTCTCCTATCATATCGTTGATCTGTATAGGTAGAAGTGTGGGTGCAAGCTCCCCTTGATAAGCAACAATATCATTAAGTGTGCTAGAGATATCTCATGAGTTGGGCTTGATCTTCTTAAAATTCTTCTTCAATGATCTCCTTCGTATTGGTTGTTTCACTTTGTACTTCACAGGTGTGGTTCTCTATGGTTGATCTAAAAAATTGATGTCTTGTCTCTAGGGAAGCTACTATAAAATTGTATCTCCACAAATATTTGAAATCCTCTAAGGGGCACAACAAGCTAACTTGATAATGTTGATGTTAGAGATTGCATTGTTGTATACTTATGGTTCAAAGCAGCAAGAGACATGGGATTTGAGGGTCGAAAGCCACTTAGAGAACCCTTGGAGTTTATGCAAAAACCCTTGCGAAAGTGTCTCCAAAGAAATGGTCGGAATCCTTGATCTATTTGGACTTATGTACTCTGAGTTGAAGGATTTTGACCCTTAGGATTAATATTTTCTAAGTTATGGTATTGAGCCATTAGGCACGCCTCTCAAGCCTTGAGAATTGTACATAGAAGCTTGGGAGAAGTCCTTTTGGAATCCATGTGAGAGCCATGTGATTTCATGTGATTCCCAAAGTTAGAAGGCCTTGGATTAGCATCCAGGTGGAGGGGACACTTGAGAAGATCTCATCCATATGGAGGGACACTTGACAAGATCTCCCCATTGGCCTTGAGATATATATATGAGTGGAGTTGGTTGGGTGGGGAGGGGACACTTCACATGATCTCATCCATGTGGAGGGACACTTGACAAGATCTCCTCACTTTCCCCTTGGCCTTCAGGTATATATATGAGCGGATCTGGTTGGGTGGATAGCTACATCTCTCGGCCTTTGTGGGCTAGGTTAGTTAGTCTATTATTTGATTGCCCTTGGTGTTTTTGAATGGAGCCACAACATTGGTATTTAGAGCCCTATAGATAGGACCTTGAACTCGCCCCTTGTTAGCTAGGTTAGTTCGTTTATTATTTGATTTCCCTTGGTGTTTTTGAATGGAGCCACAACATTGGTATTTAGAGCCCTATAGATAGGACCTTGAAATTTTGTTGGGGTACTCACCCCTCGATGAGAGATGAGGGAGCCATGCGACGATTTTTGGTCTCTTTTTGTTTCAAAAGGAAATGATGGTAGCCCCGTTGTTGCGACTTGTGGACTCCCTCTAAGGGACTGCTTATGCATAGGATATGCCCACTAACCATAGCATGATGCATGTGCTTGTGGCCACGGGAGATGATCCACCTTATTTTCTTAAAGTGATGAAAGATTCATGATCTTGAGCCCAGCCCATTTTATAGGTGTCTTCTGGTTCACAAACGTCGCATGTGGGATATAATCTCTTCTCTTCCCAAAAGTCCAGCTATTCTGCTTTCTAAGAAAACTTCATCACCTCTTTGAAGTCTATGTCAACTCGAAGCTGTCCTTGAATTCAGGCTTTGCTATGGAGAAAATCTGTTCCAAGGACATGGGCACTTGGCTCTTTAATAAAATATCATTTAATATCTCTTTAGCATCATTCTTTTTTTCTAGCTCAGAAATCAATATAACTTTTGGTTTTTTCTTCTTTTTCTTCTTCTTCTCTTTATCTTTTTCTTGAATATTTTCTTGAGTATCATCCATTTTTTGAGCGCATTCTTGTTCCATTTCCTTCTCTTTATTTGGCTCTTGATTTTTGATTGGCCGAGCTGGCCTCTTTCCCGCTTTTGTTTCTTTCTTCTTTGCCTATTCTTGAGAAGCAATAGGCTCTTTAAATTGCACTTTAGTTTTAGGCTACTTAGGTTTTTCCTCAACTTCTTTACTTTGTTTCCTCCTCACTCTTCTCTCTGCTCAGTCTCATCTTGCTTGTCATCTCTTTTCTTCTTTTCCTCTACATTGTTTATATGCAAGTAGACAAAGAATTGATCTACAAGAGACTTCCAGTAGTCTCCTGCATGACTGCATCCCTAGCTCTCACCAAAGCTGCTATAGAATAAATTCTTTGTGGGTGAGGCCTACTTTCTTCTTCATCTCCTTCTTCTAGTAGCTCTAGTTGCACTGCTCATGTGCTAGAATTATTGCTTGACATATTCTCGTAAAGCTTCTTTATTCCTCCCTTCCTCTAATTCACAGGCAAAGGAAGCCGAGTCTTGAAGTGGTAGAGTTTCTTATCTATGTCTATCACTAATAGGTGTTCTTTTGCTTGCTTTAGCTCTTCACATGCATAGAAAAAATGTTCTTGTGTGTCATACCACACACATCTTTTTGCCCCTCCAAACCCACCAGTTACTCATCTCTCAAATGGTCTAGTATTCCTCTAGTATATGGGCTGAACTCGTGATGTAGGTGTTTGTTGAGCAATAGGCTGCACTAGAGATGTAGGTTGAGGCATTTTATAACCTTGCATGTTTGGAATTGGCATAGCATTTAGTTAAATTGGGTCTATATAACTAGTGCTAGCCTGAGGAGGAGTGGAGTCCTGATACCCCATAGAATAAACTTTGTTATGTATACTAGCCATTTGTTTAGACATAGATGCCTACATTGTCACAAGGTTCTCTATTTGGTTGCTACGGATCTCAAGCTACAACTCCACTTGTGAGTGAGATGTAGACGCAACATTAGTAATAGATGTTGATGTAGGCACATTCAAAATCACTGGAAGGGGTGCCTCCCTAGGAAGTAGTGGAGCTTTCGGTGAGGCTCTATCGTATAATATATCCTGTCATTGCCTCATCGGGGAAACTAATTCTACTTCTTTCCTTACTGTGCCCGAGTCTTTGGTTAATGCAAACCTCTTTCTAGGATTTTGGATCCTTCTCTCAACCTCATTCCTATCCTCAGGACTCAAAATATTGAGAAAGTAAATTACTAAATCGGGCTTTAATGAATCCAAGTCAGCCTAAGGAAGCTAGGCATACCTTCTCAAAAACTCATTCAAGAGGTGTGTAAGGGATGTAGTGGGCTTCAGGGAATGTACCAACCACAAGAACCCCTCTCTATTATGTTGAGAGAAATTTTCTAAGTAGATTAATTTATGTCTTTCCTATGTGCACTAATATGGAGGCCATGATTGATCCTGAGACTACCCAAGTAAAGTAATGTGTAAACATTTCTTCGTGTTGCCCATAAATCTCTACTTGTTCCTTAAATACATCTAAATATTCAGTCATGTTTAGTCCTGTGAATTTCCCTTTTTCTCTCAAAATAGCTTGGACTACTTGAGCCCCTTTTTTCTCTATCACCAATTCTTTAAACACTTTCTCCATGTTTCTTATCTGGCTTGTCTTAGAGTGTAGAACAATATCCAGAGTAAGTGGCTCTACTATCTCTCTTAATTCAGAGTAGAGCTCATAGAAGAGACTAGGTGGGTCACAAGCTCAGAGCTGGAGGTCAGTCTAAAAGCTCTCTACCTAGGCCAAAATCTATTCTAATCCACTTGATCTTTCTCTATCTTGACACGAATTTCTACTCTTCTTTTGAACTTGATTCTCTCTCTTAATCTTGATCTTGATTTTCTCTTAATTTATCACTTGAGTTCTTTCTTGATTTTATCTCGCTTAATTTCTTTTTCTTGTTTTCTCTTTAATTTGTAAAACTCTAATGTGTTTTCTTTCTTTCTATGGTATTTTTCTAATGTTTCTAATCTTTTAATCCAAGCTTCAAAAGTGGAAAAATTCTACTCTAAGCAAGAATTAAAAAACGGCATAGGCATACGATCCAAATTGATGCAAGAACTAAATGATCAGCATAAGGCAAACAAAAACAATCTTTCTGTTTAAGTGTGTGGAATGATACAAAAGTTCAAAGAATGTAAAATGCTAGTACCTAGAGATATATGTCTGATGCCGAGGTTTCTATTTCTCTTGTAAAGGAGTGGGTGGCATGCCCAGGATCACTAGGGCAATTGCCTCACTTCACATCGGGTCCACGTGTCGGGAAGAAGGAGGTCAAGCAAGAGAGAGATGCGGGGTTGGATCAGGCTCCATGTGCATCATCCCCATCTGGCAAGCATGTCTACATGCTTGGAAGCTTGCCTTGTATGATGGTTGGTCATCGTAGGCCGATGCCTCGGAGGAGAAAGGGAAAATAGCCTTGGTTGCATATGGGATTGTAGATGTAGGACGTATGCTTCGCGAAGGAGAAATGGAATACAATGCTCTAAAATGAAATCAGCAAACTAAGAGTGCCAAATAAATAACTATGCGCAATGATGGCGATCAATATACAAATGAGTATCACAAATCGACTCATAATAATACAAAATACTTCGCCACAGTGCGGATCACTCAATACAAAATGGTTAGTCTGCCACAGTGCAAAAGGACACCCTAAACTTTAATCTTCACCTCAATCTTTGGTCTTCGGTCTTCGATCTTCAAAGCTTCTCTTTCTTCACTTCAAAACTCTAAATTCTTATCTTTTCTTTAACTCTGTTCAAATTAGGAGATCACCATTCAGAATAATACAAAATACTCTGCCATAGTGCGGATGGCTCAATACAAAATGGTCACTCCACCATAGTGTGAAAGGACACCCTAAACTTCAATCTTCACCTCGATCTTTGGTCTTCTGTCTTCGATCTTTGTTGGTGCAAATATCAAGGCTACATATTTGGCCAAACTTTATGAACAATTGGAGCTCGAGTGAAACCCTTGCTAGGAAGTTCATTTATCCTTTACCATTCGTAAAAGTCTTTTTTTACTTGAAAAGAATACTTGTAACTACCACTAAATTTGTGGGACTTGTTAGTTAGAAAAAGCCACGACTCCACTAGAGGGAATATCCCCTAGATTGGAGGACTAATTTTTAGTGAGAGCCAATGAAGATTTGAAATTCAAATTCAAATGGCTTAGCTATAAAAGATGCTTGAAAAACTCGCGGGCCAGATCACTTCAATTCTGAGCTATTGCTGATTAGATTTGTAAAAGAGTGAGACTCACATTATAGTCTACACTACTCATTGTTATTAGGCATTGATTATCATGACTATGATCTTGTACAACATTTTGTTCTAATACAATAGATCAATACTTCTCATGTATGGTCTCTCTTTCATAATCACTCATAATACTCAACTTGTACTGCTCATATCTAAGTCATTTTGTCACCATTTTCAATGTTCTATAGCTTGTTGGAGTTCACTCCAACTTGTCTACATGCTCAAAAATTTGGAGGATAATTTATTCAGCAGACTTGGAGAAAAGCATGTCGAACGACTCAGTGGTCAAAATCTACAAAGGTCCTAAAAAATTGAGGGTAATGATTCAATTGCGAAATTGATTGCTCTATGTATAGTGCATCATTTTAAGTGATTCCACTTGGAATCATTAGCTTATTAAGATAAATTGATACTTCTAAAAGGAATTTTTCTAATTCCTACTGTAGTTGAATCACTCAGCATAATAAGCAGTAGGTGTGTGAACAAAAATAGAAGGTTTTGATTAATCCTTCAACTTGGAAGTAGTCTATTTTGGTTCAATCATTTCTCACATCATTTCCAAAGTACATAGGCACTTGCATAGTGTCATTGGAAAGCTAAGAGGGCCCACAACGCAACTTTGAAGCAAGAAGAGGCAAGTACAAAGCAAGATTTGGGAGTACCTACTCATTTCTTGGAGTGTCCATCCATCTTTTCCAACAGCGGTATCATAGCAAAGTAAGGTAAAATGGGAGATTGTTTTCCTTCTTTCATTGATAAATTGGATAGGAACAACTATAAAGCATAGTCCTTGAGGATGAAGACATACTTGCAAGGAAGGAGCGTCTATGGATACATCTCAGGAGATGAGGAGATGCCCATATTCGGACAACCTACAAGAGAGGAGCATGAAAGACTCAACACATGGTGTGACAAGGATGCATTAGCAAGCTCTTACTTACTTAATCTTTTATTTTCTTCTTCCACATATTAGGAATTGTAAGACATCTCCTCAACAGACTTGGGAAAGATTGTCTTCCTATTTCTCTTCCAACACAAGGGCTAGGAAGAACTAATTATGGACTGAGTTTACCACTCAAAGAAAGAAACCCAAGTAAGGCATCTCAGAGTATGTGACCAAAGTCAAAGATGTAGCAGATCAATTGGAAAGCATAGGAGAAGAAATTGAAGAGGAGTAGATTTTAAGAAAAGTAGTCAATGGTATTAAAGATTATGACAAATGGGAGAGCTTCACAACTACCATGGACTTGTACATGGACGTGCAAATTCCAAACCTTACCACTTTCATGGGGCAACATTATACCCATGAAGCCAAGCTCAACAAGAATGTAGATTCATCAAGAGGTAATAGCTCTTCTGCCCTATACATTGATAAAAGTAAGTCCAAAGAGAAGGGGAAGAACAAGAAGATTAAGGATGAAGGAGCTACCTCCCAAGCCAACTATGTAGGGAGAGGTAGAACCTCAAGAGGAAGGGGCAGAGGAGGTAAGCAAGGTAGGGGGAGACCCTATAACTCCTCAAGATGTAATATGTGTGGATTGTCAAATCATACTATAGATGAGTGTTACAGGAACTTCAAGAATCAGAGAGGTAGAGATTATCAAACAGGTGAATATACACAATCAAGAGGAAGATTCAATCATCATCAAGGATACAATAACAACTATAACAACTACAATAACAGCTACCCAAGAGGCTACAAATCAAGAAAATATTACAACAACTGTACAAAGGAGCAAGAGGAATCTCTTATGATTATGAACATCACTTCAAAACCACATATAAATGATGAACATCTCTTCTACATTGACTCAAGATGCTCAAATCATGTGGTAGGCAATGTAGCTGTTCTCTCTAACCTTGAGAAACCAAAGGGTAAGCATCAGGTACAAACAGGTGATGACACCAAGCACTCAGTGATTAAAGTAGGAAATGTTAAGATCTCTGATGGAAATAAGAATCTCTTGAGCAGGGTTCTATATGTATCTACAATTAAAAACAATTTGATGAGTTTTGGACCGATTCATGTGGAAGAGAGTTTGCAGGTTAGGTTCAACCAATATGGAGCATTTGTGGAGGATCCCCAACATGGATTCAAGAGAATTGCCAAAGGAGAAAAGAAAGATAGATTATTGACTTTTGAACTTGAGGATACAAGGAACATTGCACTTTATAGCTACAAAGATCAAACACTATGAGAGCTTGAAATTTGTCATAAGAGATTAATGCATGTTGGTGAAAGAACATTGAAACATATATGTAGAGATTAATGTGTGCTTGGGATACCTAATGTATCCAAGCAACACATGATTTATAAATGTGGTGCTTGTCAGGTTGGAAAATCTCACAAGTTACCCTTCAGAAGGAAAGGCTACATGCATGAGGACTACCTAAAGCTTGTCCATACAAATGTATGGGGACCAAGTAAGGATCCCTCAATTTCTCAATCAAGGTATTATGTATCTTTCACTAATGATTTTGGTAGATGCATTGTCTTATACTTTATGAAGCACAAAGATGAAGTATTTAGTTGCTTTAAAGAATATCTTGCACTTGTTGATAACCAAACAGGAAGAAGTCTAAAGAGACTAAGGTGAAATGGAGGAGGTGAGTACTTCTCAAATGAGTTTTGATGCATTCTTGCAGGATAGAGGAATCAAGAGAAAAATTACAACAAGGTATACCCTTGAGCAAAATGGGGTGGCAGAGAGGGGAAATAGAGTAATAGTTGAAACAGCTATGTCAATGTTCAATGAGAAAAAATTACCTAACTACTTGTGGGCGGAGTGTTGGAGATAGATGTCTGCGGAAGCACACGAACAACACAAGGAGGAAGAAGAAGCTTGGAGCACAAACACACAATACTAAATGTATTACTAGAGAATGTACAAAGATAAGTAGCCCATTAGGGAAATAGGCATATATACAAACCGGGGGAAAAAAACCTCCTAAAGAGGGAAAAAAGTGCCCCGGTGGTCCTCATGTGTTCACACACATCACTACCTAAATATATCAACAAATCCCTCTTGGGAGTGATGTGGTGAACAAGGAGCTGGTACTCATGTATAAGGAAGTGCCAAGCTATGTGGAAATCACTCCACAAAAGGAAGTAAGCCCAAAGCTTTGCGAAAAGCTTCAAACTTCTCCCTAGGCAAAGCCTTCGTGAAAAGGTCTACAATGTTCTCCTGCATGGGCACATATGCCAAGCTGATCTCCCCAGCAGAGAAGCTCTCCCTGACATAGTGATAATGCACCTCAATGTGCTTAGTGCGAGCATGGAACATAGGGTTCCTCACAACTGCCAATGCGCTCTGACTGTCAGTGAACATGGTGGTGGCAGAAGACTTGCCAACACCCAAATCAGCCATAAGGCGTCTGAGCGACAGACACTCAATAGTAGCTGTGAAAGCTGCCCTATACTCAGCCTCACAACTCGAAGTGGCCACAGTAGGCTGCTTCTTGCTCAACCAAGATATACATGAGCTACCGAGCATGAAGCAAAAGCCACTAGTGGACACACGACTGTCATAGCAACCAGCCCAATTAGAGTCTGAAACAGCATGCAAATCTCGCGGTAGTGATCCCCCCTTGGGATAAAACAACCCAAGTAGCCCAGTACCACTCAACTAGCAAAAGATGCGCTTAACGGCCTGCCAATGCTTAACTCCTAGGCAATGCATAAATCTGTTCATCTGTGAGATAGCAAACTGAATATCTGGCCGAGTAATGCATAAGTAAATCAAGAATCCAACACCCTACTGATAGAGAAGAGCATCAAATGCATCTCCAGCATCATGAAAACTCAATTGTAAACTTGTGTCCATAGAAGTGGCAATAGGCTTACAATCTTCAAGGCCAAAACGCTGCAATAATGTGTCAATATATTTCGTTTGACACAAAGCCATTCCACCATCAACTTGCATAAACTGAATACCCAAATAGTGATGCAAATGCCCCAAATCAGACATCTCAAATGAGGCATGCAAATCAGCCTTGAAATCAACAATATGCTTCTCAATAGGACCAGTGAGCAGCATGTCGTCAACATAGAAAACAATTATGAGAAGCACATCATTAGCACGCTTAACATATAAGGTGCTTTCAGTTGGATTGTTCTCAAAACCATGTGCAATCAAATAGGCATGTATCTTCTCATACCAAGCACCTGGTGCTTGCTTTAAACCATATAATGCCTTCTTTAACCTGCACACCTAGTTTTCATGCCCTTTCTACACAAAGCCACGGGGCTAAAAAACACACACTTCTTCATGCAAGTCACCATTCAGAAATATTGTTTTAATGTCCAACTGATGTACATTCCAACCATGATGGGCTACACGTGCACAAATGCTCCGAATAGTAGTCATACGGCATGTAGGTGCAAAGGTCTCATCAAAATCAATGCCTCTTTCCTGTGCATAACCCTTTGCAACAAGCCTAGCCTTATACCTGTCAACTGTACCATCAGGTTTACGCTTCAGCTTGTATACCCACTTAGTGCCAATGGCCTTCTTGCGAGGAGGCAAGTCACATAAAGACCATGTACCATTCTTCATTATAGCATCATATTCAGATTGCATAGCAGCCATCCAATTTTCTGAATTTTGTGCTTCATTAAAAGAAACAGGCTCATTCTCATCACCGAGACTAGACGCAGCCATAGCATACCAATCTCATGCAAACGAGGCACTATGAGAGCCTCAACGAGTACAATATGACAAAGGTGCATCTAATTTGCTATCACGCAAAGTCTGCACCAGCTATTTTGGCATAGTTTTTGCCTGCTCAATATCAGCTCTCTCATCAACAAGTGCATCATGTAAATCTGCATAAAAAATGGAATGATCTGCATCATCATATGAAACCTACAAAGGCTGAGAAGTTGCCTCATTAGGACCAACACTAGACTGTCCACCTATAAAAAGAGGCATCAAAGTATCATACATGTCTTTCGAGCTAACACATGTCTCCTTAGTACATGAAAGCAATGGCTGAATAACATCTTCCACAAATACAACATCACGGCTAACCAGAATGCGTTTAGTCTATGGATGATACAGACGATAACCTTTACTTTTAGAACTGTACCCAGCAAAAATACATTTTATTGCCTTATCATCCAATTTTCTGCGATGTTGTTCAGGCACTAGTGCATATGCCAAACAACCAAAAACATGCAGATGAGCAACAGATGGCTTACGGTCATGCCAAGCCTCATATGGAGTGATAGATTCCAGCGCTTTAGTGGGACACCTGTTCAGTACATATGCTGCACACATGACAGCCTCAAGCCAGAAACTATGAGGCAAATCTTGACTCTTGACCATACACCTCGCCATCTCCATGAGAGACCTGTTCTTCCTTTCATAAACTCCATTCTATTGAGGTGTATATGGCACTGTACACAGGTGTTTTATCTCACGTTCAGCCAGAAATGCATTAAAATGAGAAGACATATATCCCCCCCCCCCCTCGATCAGAACAGAGGGTGCCCATTTTACATGTTGATAGATTTTCAGCCCAAACCAAAAACTGTTTAAAGCACATGAATACTTCGGACTTTGCTTTGAGTGGATATACCCATGCATGCCTGGAAAAATCATCAATGAAAGTCACGAAGTAAAGGTAATTTCCAAACGAGGGTGTCTGCATAGGACCACAGACATCACTATGTAGAAGATGCAATATCTATATAGCCTGAACTAAACCATCTTTTGGAAAGGAGAAACGCTGCATTTTGCCCAAAATACAGCCTTCACAAACATGTTTTCCAAGTGCCTCAAGTTTGGGCAAAGAGGACACCATTTCAGATTTCTGCCGACGTAGCAAACTAGCAAAATTCAGATGTCCAAAGCATGCATGCCAAAGCTTTGCATCTCACATAGCCTGAGAATCATTTACTACACATGCCAAATCATTTTCTGATCTTTCATAGTCTATGAGCATATACAGCCCACGATATAAAATCCCAGAAGAAATAATAACATCCCCATTTGACAGACCATGAACTGTACATCTCTCATCAACAAAGTTCACAACCAAGCCAATCTTGGCTAATGCAAAAATTGATAACAGATTCTTCTTGATCCCTGGCACAAATAAAGCATCTGACAAGGTGAAAGAACTACCATCAGCAGTAGTCAAAATGATCTTACCAACTCCCATAACAGGATAAGAGGAGTTGTTGGCGCATGTAACAGTATTCCCTGTAGGGGCAGGCTCGAGTGAAGAGAAGAAACTGCACTGCGAGGTAATATGTTTGGTCGCCCCACTGTCAAAGTACCAAACATCTAAGTCTACTACAGACATGCACTGCTCATGAGAAGATGGGTCAAAACTGCAAACAGTAGTGAACGCCCATTCTTCTTCCTGCACAAGATTAGAAGACATTGTTTTTGGTGTAGAGGCTTCTGCAACAACCAATCCACCCTCTTTCTTCTTTGCCTCTTTTGTAGCCAGTTTTGGAAAGTTCTTTATGATATGAGCATTCCCTTTACAGTACTTACAAAACAATTTGTGCTTTTCTGATTTCTTCTCATCTTTATCTTCCTTCTTTGAATATGCAGAATTAGCAGATTTTTGGTTACTAGTTGAAGAGCTCCATTTTCCTTTGCCCTTCTAACTAGCCAGGAAAGCTTGATCTGCAACTCGCATAATGGACCTGTTTTGCCTGGACTGATCTTCCTACAACAAAACAGAGACCAACTCCTCAAATGATAAGGCATTTGGATTGCCTTTCATCATCAACAGAAAAGTAGAAGTAAAACTCTGATATGAATCAGGAAGACCTTCAGAAGGGTGTGCACAAGTGAGAAGGAAATACTTCACTGATTTCAGCCATAGCCGATGACTAAAATACCTTGATGTAGAAAATTGATTGTATCTCAAAAAGTTGAACAGATTTGCCAAGACGAGTTTTGCTAGACCTATAGCAGACTTCGAGACACTTAAACTGGCGAACAGAAATCGGTATATACCTTTGGCACAAAAAGACAAAATAGCCTGCACAAGCGCTGCGATAGTGCGTTCGGAGGAGTATGCTCACCAAAATTTGTGCGATTCTGACTGCAAACGGAGGAGTGTCGACGGCGCCCTAGATGAAGCGACGACCTGCTTTGATACCAATTGTTGGAGATAGATGTCTCCGGAAGCACACGAACAACACAAGGAAGAAGAAGAAGCTTGGAGCACAAACACATAATACTGAATGTATTACTAGAGAATGTACAAAGATAAGTAGCCCATTAGGGCAATAGGTGTATATACAAGCCGGGGGAATAAAACCTCCTAAAGAGGGAAAAAAGTGCCCTGGAAGTCCTAGTGTGTTCACACACATCACTACCTAAATATATCAACACAGAGAGTGTATCCACTGCTACTTGTCTTGTAAATAGGTTGCCATCCAAATCACTTGATGGGATGACCCCATATGAAGCATGGCATGGTAGAAGACCTTCACTTGATCATTGCAGGATCTTTGGATGTGTTGCTTATGTGCATATCCCTTCTCAAATAAGAGATAAGCTAGACCCTAAGGCAAAGAAGTGCATCTTCATAGGATATGACTTGAATCAGAAAGGATACAAGTTCTACAATCCTTTTAAGAAAGGATTCATGGTCAGTAGAGATGTTGTCTTTGATGAGAATGACTCTTTGTTTGAAAGTGAATGCAGGAAAGTAAGGCTACCTTATGACTTGGAAGAGGAGTCTCCAAGCCTCACTAAGGAGGAGCCTACTCAGAATGAAGACATCAACTCAGATGATAAGGACATCATCAACTTAGAAGAGTTCAAGGCATGGAAGTCCAAAGGCAAAGTCAAAATGAAGAAGTTGGAGGATATACCTAAATCATCCAACCAAGCAAACAGAAGATCACAAAGGGAGAGCAAGAAGCCAATGAGATATGGGTATGACACTTCCTTAGTTACTAAGCAATCTGTTTATCTTGCAAAAGACTTGTCATTTGAAGAGCCATCATCATATGAAGAGGCCAAGACCAAGGCAAAATGGAAAGAAGCAATGGATGAGAAAATTGAAGCACTCAAGGAGAGTGATACTTGTAGTACCAAAGAAGGAGTCTATGAAGGTAATTGGTTCTAGATGGATCTATAAGATCAAAAGGAATTCTGATGGATCAATTAGTAGGTACAAGCTAGACTTGTGGCTAAGGGTTTTGCATAAACCCAAGGATTTGATTATCAAGAAACCTTCTCACTTGTGGCCAAAATGCCATCCATCAGAGTATTGGTAAGTGTGGCTATTTCAAAGAATTGGAACATCTATCAATTGGATGTAAAAACTGCATTTCGCAATGGCTCGATTTCAAAGGAGGTGTACATGTCTCAACCTCCTGGCTATGAGGATCCAAGCAAGGTAACATATGTGTGTAAATTGAAAAAAGATCTTTATGGATTGAAGCAAGCACATAGGGCATGGAACTATAGGTTGACTACATATGTTCAGGATCAAGGATTCATCATGAGTAAAGTAGATACTTCTCTGTTTATTAAGAGGAGAAATTCAGACGTAATATACCTATGTGTATATGTTGATGATATCATACTCATAGGAAATGATGATAATGGCATCAAGCAGATCAAGAATCAGATGAGGCCCGAGTTTCAAATTAGTGACCTTGGATTACTAAAATATTTTGTTGGACTTGAGTTAGTTTATACTAACTCTGGAATTCACATCACTCAAAGGAAGTATATACATGACACGTTGAAGAAGTTTCATTTGTAGGATGTCAAAGTTGCAAGTACTCCAATCGAGGTAAACCAAAAGTTAAGTGCTCATGAAGGTGATGTGCTTGAGAATATTGCAGGTTACCAAAGCATAGTGGGAAGCTTGAACTATGCTACATTGACAAGGATTGATATTTCTTATGGAGTAAGTGTATTAAGTGAGTTTATGCACAAACCTAGGGCACCTCATTTAGAAGCTGCCAAGAGGATTTTGGAGTACCTTAAGTGATAAGGATTGTTAATCTCCAAAAGAACAAGTTACTCTTGTAATTAGAGCACCTCTATAACAAGAATAACTCAAACCTTCACCAATTTTAGAAGATCAATACTCAATTATCAAGTTCTTGAACAAACTGTGAAGAAGGAGAATACACAGAAAGTCTGTTGCACATAAATCACTTATTGCCTTATCAATTGTGTAAAGTTTTTTATAAAACTTTGTATGAGATGTGAGCTATAGATTGCGCACATTCTCCAAGTTGAATCACTCCAAAAGATTCAGTAGATCTTGAGAAATGATCTCAACAACTCTCCTATGTCCAAAATTGTTCTTCTGAGACGTCGAATTAGACACCTATGACTTTAAACCTTTGGTTCTCTCAATCCAGAACCCGTTTCTGCAAATGCTTTTAGCCACAAGTAGCCTACCTTCCAACTTAAAGATTGAGTGCTTGCTTGCTCAAAACTTTAAATTGTGGAAGGAGAATTGATCAAAACATTCGTATCAAATTTCGCGCCTCCTGCAACTTCACTTCTTCTCATTCACATATGCAAATGTTCCTACACTTAATTCTCTTAGCCTCATCACAATTGGAAGCTAAAAATTTGTACAGAGGGCGATCACCTATTGACTTAGACTTGTACAAAAGCATTTCACAAAAGATCTAACACAGAAGGAGAAAACTAAAAAATATCGGGTACAACAGTTTCTTCATTTCTAAGAGAAATTACAACTAATTGATGAGAGAGTCTTAACTCACTTCTAAGATGCCTAATGACACATGCAACTACTGATTACTCTATTCTCATGCTCTCTCATAAATGTCCTGACATTTTCATAGTATATATATATACTGAAATTTACAACCTTATGACTTCTCAAAGTTATAAGTGAACTATGTGTACATATGTGTACATATCTTCCTTTTCTGAATATGTCCTTCCTTCATGCTTCAAAACTTGTTCTCTTCTCAAATCCTTGACTTCATTTCCATGTCAAAACATCAATTGGTGATTGTCCTGCACCAACAGCTCCCCCTCAATCATCAATTGAGGTTTTCTCTATCTTCTTTATGCTTGCCATGTCTTTGAATCTCTGTAGCTTTGGTCCATCCAAGCTTTTGGTAAGCATATTAGCTATCTGATCTTTTGTTGAAGTATGTATGACTTCAACCTCTTTATCCATCACCTTCTCTCTTAGAAAGTGATACTGAATCTCAATATGTTTAGTCCTTGCATGAAACACAGGATTAGCAGCTAAATATAATGAGCTCATATTATCTCCATAAATGATAGGTGTACTCTGTATGGTGTCAAAATTCTTCATGAGAGTTTTAAGCCATATCACTTCCTTTGCAGCTTCAACCATACCTTTGTACTTAGCTTCTGTAGATGATAAACCAACTGTGTGTTGCTTCTTTGAACACCAAGAGATTAACTTATCTCCCACATAACACAAGTATCCATATGTTGATCTTCTATCATCAGGATTACCTGCCCAATCTGCATCACTAAATATTTTGATGTTTGTATCTGATGTAAAACCATAATACAAACCCTCTTTGACTGTACCCTTAATGTACCTCAACACTCTTTGACCTGCAATCCAATGTTCTTTCGTAGGACAATGCATGAATTGAGACAAAACTCCAACTGCATATGATAAGTCAGGCCTAGTTAATGTAGCATAGATAAGACTACCAACCAAACTCTGATATAGCTTCATATCCTTGAATTCTTCTCCACCATATCTGCTCAATTTGTGATTCACCTCCATTGGAGTAGGTGCTACCCTGCAATCATTCATTTTAAACTTGATTAACAAGTTTCGCAAATACCTTTCTTAAGTCACATACACTCGATGTTGAGTGTATGAAATCTCCATGCCCAAGAAATATGACAAGTCTCCCAAGTCACTGATTTTGAACTCTTTCTCCTTTTGCTTCTTTAGGCTTTGAATGCCTGTCTCATCTGTATCTATAAGAATTATATCATCAACATATATGCACATGTAAATGAACCCATCATCACTTGCTTTAACAAGCAAGCTACTATCTACCTTAGATACTTGAAATCCAAGTTCTTTCAAGAACTTCACAAGTCTATAATTCCATGCCCTTGGGGCCTGCTTCAAACCATAAAGCTCTCTTGAGCTTACATACATGATCTGGATACCTTCCATCTCTGAATCCTTGAGGTTGCTCCATGAAAACATCATCTGAAATATAACCATTCAAAAAAGCATTCTTCACATCTAATTGACATAATTTCCAACCTTTACATGCAGCAATGGCTATGAGTGTCCTGATGGTTGTCATCTTTGCCACAGACTATAAGTCTCATCATAATCAATACCATATGTTTGAACAAACCCTTTCACAACAAGTCTAGCTTTATACCTAGACACACTTCCATCTGCAAACCTCTTTGTCTTGTAGACCCATTTGCATCCAATGATCTTCTCACTATTTGGTTTAGGAACCAAATCCCATGTCTGATTCTCCATTAGTGCATCATATTCTTCCTGCATAGCTTTCTCCCAATTTTCCTTACCTTTTGCCTCTTCATATGTGGAAGGGTCTTCATATGTCTTTATCATGTAAGCATAATCTTTGGTAGCCAAAAAAGAAGTGTCATAGCTATACCTTGTAGGTTGCCACTTGTGTCTTGATGACCTTCTGAGTTCTCCACTCCTTGAGGTTTCTGGTTCTTCACACTCAGGATCAAATCTTGGCATTTCTTCAACTTCAACCTGCACTTCATTATTCTCTTCTTCATCAAATATCTGAACCTTTGATTTACCTTTCTTTTGACTCACAACTTCTTCATCACCTGTATCAATATTGATTGTACCTGCATACCAAGTACCTTGCTCATCAAATGTAACATCCTTTGATACAAGAAATTGTTTTGTGGATGGACTCCACAACCTATATCCAATCTGCTTATCATCATAACCAATGAATACATATTTTTCAGCTTTAGGTTCTAACTTGTGTCTTAATTGTGATGGCACATATGCATATGCCAAACACCCAAATACTTTGCAATGATCCAAGGTAGGTATCTTACCCCACCATGCCTCATATGGTGTCATACCCTACAAAGCTTTACATGGTAGCCTATTGACCAAATAAGTAGCTGTATTTACAGCCTCAGCCCACAAATAATTTGGGCAATTTTTCTCCTTCATCATTGACCTTGCAAACTCAACAAGAGTTCTATTTCTTCTCTCTGCTACACCATTTTGTTGAGGAGAGTACCTGCAACTAATTTCCCTTTTTATACCTGCATTCCACAAGTAATCACTGAACTCATTAGAGAAATACTCTCCCCCTCCATCTCACCTTAGTCTCTTCAATTTATGACCTGTAATTCTTTCTGCATACACATGATAATGTTTGAATGTATTGAATAGCTCTGACTTATCTTTGATCACATAGATAGTGATCCATCTGGTAGCATCATCAACATAAATCACATAGTACCTTGAACCATTGATACTGAAATCCTTTGATGGTCCCCACACATCTATGTGTACCAACTTAAGCTTCTCTGAATACATAAAACCATGCTTGAAATAAGATCTCTTATGAGCCTTACCTAATTGACATGAATCACATCTGTATGTCATATGTTGACTTGCAACATTAGGCAATCCAAGCACTGAACCATTGTTAATCATATCTTTGATACCTCTTTCATTGAAGTGTCCAAGCCTCTTGTGCCAAAGATCTAACTCAGAGATCTTATGTCCTCCATAAGTGAACAAGGCATGACCAACATTACCTTGAATCTTCAATGTGAACAACCTTCCTTCTTTCTTCCCTGAAACAATTTGTTTATACCCATTGCTAGGGTCTTCCACAAACACTCCTTCATTAGTGAATCTCACTTCATAACCCTT
>CM035424.1:105337671-105345171 GCA_020310875.1 Ceratopteris richardii | reverse complement strand
TTAAAGATATTGGTAATCTCTCAATGCCATTAAGAGATTTTGGAACTGGTCTAATCTGTGGTATAGCTGTTTTACTTTGATCCATTTTATCATGAATAATGCATAAATATTTATCTGGAAATAATTCTGAGGAAACTCTCCAAGCATAATATAGATTTCTACAACTCATTTGACGTAGCATATGAGATCTTCTTTGTGCTAAATATCTTGCACGTTCTTCATGGTTTTTAGTAGATTGTAACTTTGCTTTTATTCCTGTACAAAAGTCACATTTGGAGAACGTACTTGACTTTGATAAAGAAACTGTTCTAAATTCTGTATTCCACATTCTTGAAAATGTTGGTTGAGATAATTTATTATATCCCAAACTCTCTAATGTCATATTCACCTCTCGAAGAATATCCACTTGTTTATAATGTGATGGAAGCACTCTTTGTGTTTCACGAGAACCATCAGTACATGTTCTCAACTTGTGTGGCATTTGATCTGCATTATTATCAATGAAATCATGTATCAAAGCTTTTGCCATTTCTACATGTTTGATACTTTTTCTAAGTATTCCATTATTCCCATGAATGGATACCTTTTGACCAAGTAGAAACTTTTCTCGTAGCCTATAAAATGAGCTCTTTCCAATACCATGAATTAAATACCATGCCTTGATACATACTTCTTTTGCATCAAACATGAAATTAAAACTCGAGCGCTGACTTGAGTTCACAAAGTTACCTTTGTACACCATACTCATGCAATCCAATACATATTTGTATCTATCTGAATAGCATTGTCCCCAAAAGTTTAATCTTGCTTCCAGTATTTTAGCCCTACTAGGTACTTGACAACATCTCTGTTCACAACAATCATGCATTGAAACCATCTGAATTCTCTCAAATGAGCATCTCTTATTAGGAGCCAATGTAGTACTTTTTCTAACCTTGTGGATGTAACTTCTTTTTTTTTGGTTCACTTCAAAATATCCACAGTTACTATTTTCCATATGAAAATCCTCTTGTTGATCTGATTCCATTCGAAGAGGAGAAACAACTTGTATATCATTAAAACAATGTTGAATATCAATTGCATGAGAATAATTCTTATCAACATCTACATCCTCAATACCATTGCAATTATCATCATCGATGTTGTATGATGACGTAAAGCAAAAATTTGGATTCTCTCCAGCTTCAAGATCCACATCCTCAATACCATTGCAATGATCATCTTCAATGTCATACAGTGAGTTAAAGCCTAATTTTTGTATCATAGGCTTACCATCTTCTGTAATGATTTGGAGTATAGGCCAACTGACCAATTTCAAAGTTGAATCCAAAGTTGATGCATCCACAGTTTCATCCATAATAACACCTAGGCAACTTTCTCCCAACTCTTTGCAATTTATAGCATCCCATGGATTTACCAATAAAACAATAGCAGTTGCATATCTTTCATGCTTTTCATGATCCAACAAGATGACTCTCTTTCCTTTCCACTTGTCTCTTTCTTCAAGTTGACTAGATATAGTTTGCTTTGTTGCCATCTTGATTTTGCCTGTAAAGAATAAATGAGAAATTAACAATGCTATTCAATTGATCATTCTTTCAATAATTATTGTAAAAATAATCAATTGAATTAAAACTAGATACAACCATCATTTCTACAAAAAATAATCCATATTTGCATATACAGACATTCACTAATTGGACTTAACTTTGAGTCTAGTCAAAAATCAAGGAAACTTTGAGTCTGTACAAACTTAAGTTTGGGTTTCTCAAGTTTTCTGAAGTTCATATCATGTGATCCAACAATCCTGAACTTGATAAGGTTGGAAAAAGCTGAGAGGCTCAAACTCCTCTTTGTTCTTTTGCACATAACACACAACAATCCCAAACTTGATATGACTGGAAAAGCTCAGAGCCTCTTTGTTCTTTTCCTTATATCATGTGACCAAACAATAATAAACTTGATATGGTTGGAAAAGCTCAAAGGCTCGAACTTAATCTTTTGCACATAAGACACAACAATCCTAAACTTGATATGGCTGGAAAAGCTCAGAGACATGAACTTAAGTTCGAGCCTCTTTGCTCTTTTGCACATAAGACACAAGAAACATAAACTTGATATGACTGGAAAAGCTCAGAGGCTCGAACTTAAGTTCGAGCCTCTTTGTTCTTCTGTTCATATCATGTGATCCAACAATCCTGAACTTGATATGGTTGGAAAAGCTGAGAGGCTCGAACTTAAGTTCAAGCTTCTTTGTTCTTTCGCTTATATCACGTGACCCAACAATTCTAAACTTGATATGGTTGGAAAAGCTTAGAGGCTCGAACTCAGAACCTCTTTGTTCTTTTGCTCATATCATATAACCAAACAATCCTAAACTTGATATGGTTAGAAAAGCACAGAAACTCGAACTTAAGTTGGAAAAGCTCAGAGGCTCGAACTTAATTCTTTTGCACATCAGACACAACAATCCTAAACTTGATATGGCTGGAAAAGTTGAGGCTCATATCATGTGATCCAACAAATCCTGAACTTGATATGGTTGGAAAAGCTAAGAGGCCCGAACTTAAGTTCGAGTCTCTTTGTTCTTTTGCACATAAGACACAACAATCCTAAACTTGATATGGTTGGAAAAGCTGAGAGGCTCGAACTTAAGTTTAAGCCTCTTTGTTCTTTTGCTCATATCATGTGATCCAACAATTCTAAACTTGATATGGTTGGAAAAGCTCAGAGGCTCTAACTCCTCTTTGTTCTTTTGCTCATATCATGTGACCAAACAATCCTAAACTTGATATGGTTGGAAAAGCTCTTTGTTCTTTTGCTCATATCATGTGATCCAACAATCCTAAACTTGATATGGTTGGAAAAGCTCAGAGGCTCGAACTTAAGTTCGATCCTCTTTGTTCTTTTGCACATAAGACAACAACAATCCTAAACTTGATATGGTTGGAAAAGCTGAGGCTCATATCATGTGATCCAACAATCCTAAACTTGATATGGTTGGAAAATCTCAGAGGCTCGAACTTAAGTTCGAGCCTCTTTGTTCTTTTGCACATAAGACACAACAATGTTAAACTTGATATGGCTGGAAAAGCTGAAGCTCATATCATGGTGATCCAACAAATCCTGAACTTGATATGGTTGGAAAAGTTCAAATTATGGCTCGAACTTAAGTTCGAGCCTCTTTGTTCTTTTGCACATAAGACACAACAATCCTAAACTTGATATGGTTGGAAAAGCTGAGAGGCTCGAACTTAAGTTTGGGCCTCTTTGTTCTTTAACTCATATCATGTGATCCAACAATCCTGAACTTGATATGGTTGGAAAAAGCTGAGAGGCTCGAACTCGTCTTTGTTGTTTTGCTTACAACAACTTTTGGAAAAGCTGAAAAAGTCTAAGCTTCATAACTCAGCTCATATGATTAAGAGGCTTAGCTTTTGTAGATGCAAGAAGATTTGAGTTAAAAATATTAATGTTTTTACTAGAAAACTTGAGAGGCTCGAACTTAAGTTGAAGCCTGTTTTTGCCGGAAAACTTGAGAGGCTCGAACTTAAGTTGGAGCCTCATATCATATGAGCCAACAATCCTAAACTTGATATAACTCACGGGCTCGAACTTGAGTTTGAATCTATAAGTCCTTTTGGATCCAAGAGAGTGTTGAACTTAACTCCAACAATCCCAAACACACAACAATCCCAAACTTGATATGACTGGAAAAGCTCAGAGGCTCGAACTTAAATTCGAGCCTCTTTGTTCTTTTCCTCATATCATGTGACCAAACAATACTAAACTTGATATGGTTGGAAAAGCTCAAAGGCTCAAACTTAATCTTTTGCACATAAGACACAACAATCCTAAACTTGATATGGCTGGAAAAGCTCAGAGACATGAACTTAAGTTCGAGCCTCTTTGTTCTTTTGCACCTAACACAACAATCCTAAACTTGACATGGCTGAAAAAGATGAGGCTTATATCATGTGATCCAACAATCCTAAACTTGATATGGTTGGAAAAGCTCAGAGGCTCTTTGTTCTTTTGCATATAAGACACAAGAAACCTAAACTTGATATGGCTGGAAAAGCTCAGAGGCTCGAACTTAAGTTCGAGCCTCTTTGTTCTTCTGTTCATATCATGTGATCCAACGATCCTGAACTTGATATGGTTGTAAAAGCTGAGAGGCTCGAACTTAAGTTCAAGCCTCTTTGTTCTTTTGCTCATATCACGTGACCCAAGAATTGTAAACTTGATATGTTTGGAAAAGCTCAGAGGCTCTAACTCAGAGCCTCTTTGTTCTTTTGCTCATATCATATAATCAAACAATCCTAAACTTGATATGGTTAGAAAAGCACAAAGACTCAAACTTAAGTTGGAAAAGCTCAGAGGCTCGAACTTAATTCTTTTGCACATAAGACACAACAATCTTAAACTTGATATGGTTGGAAAAGCTAAAAGGCTCGAACTCAGAACTTCTTTGTTCTTTTGCTCATATCATATAACCAAACAACCCTAAACTTGATATGGTTAGAAAAGCACAGAAACTCGAACTTAAGTTGGAAAAGCTCAGAGGCTCGAACTTAATTCTTTTGCACATCAGACACAACAATCCTAAACTTGATATGGCTGGAAAAGCTGAGGCTCATATCATGTGATCCAACAAATCCTGAACTTGATATGGTTGGAAAAGCTCAGAGGCCCGAACTTAAGTTCGAGTCTCTTTGTTCTTTTGCACATAAGACACAACAATCCTAAACTTGATATGGTTGGAAAAGCTGAGAGGCTCGAACTTAAGTTTGAGCCTCTTTGTTATTTTGCTCATATCATGTGATCCAACAATTCTAAACTTGATATGGTTGGAAAAGCTCAAAGGCTCTAACTCCTCTTTGTCCTTTTGCTCATATCATGTAACCAAAGAATCCTAAACTTGATATGGTTGGAAAAGCTCTTTGTTCTTTTGCTCATATCATGTGATCCAACAATCCTAAACTTGATATGGTTGGAAAAGCTCAGAGGCTCGAACTTAAGCTCAAAGGCTCGAACTTAAGCTCAAAGGCTCGAACTTAATCTTTTGCACACAAGACACAACAATCCTAAACTTGATATGGCTGGAAAAGCTCAGAGACACGAACTTAAGTACGAGCCTCTTTGTTCTTTTGCACCTAACACACAACAATCCTAAACTTGACATGGCTGAAAAAGCTGAGGCTTATATCATGTGATCCAACCATCCTAAACTTGATTTGAGTGTAAAAGCTCAGAGGCTCGAACTTAAGTTCGAGCCTCTTTGTTCTTTTGCACATAAGACACAAGAAACCTAAACTTGATATGGCTGTAAAAGCTCAGAGGCTCGAACTTAAGTTCGAGCCTCTTTGTTCTTCTTTTCATATCATGTGATCCAACAATCCTGAACTTGATATGGTTGGAAAAGCTGACTCTTTGTTCTTTTGCACATAAGACACAAAAAACCTAAACTTGATATGGCTGTAAAAGCTCAGAGGCTCGAACTTAAGTTCGAGTCTCTTTGTTATTCTGTTTATATCATGTGATCCGACAATCCTAAACTTGATTTGGGTGTAAAAGCTCAGAGGCTCGAACTTAAGTTCGAGCCTCTTTGTTCTTTTGCACATAAGACACAAGAAACTTAAACTTGATATGGCTGTAAAAGCTCAGAGGCTCGAACTTAAGTTCGAGCCTCTTTGTTCTTTTGCACATAAGACACAAGAAACTTAAACTTGATATGGCTGTAAAAGCTCAGAGGCTCGAACTTAAGTTCGAGCCTCTTTGTTCTTCTTTTCATATCATGTGATCCAACAATCCTGAACTTGATATGGTTGGAAAAGCTGACTCTTTGTTCTTTTGCACATAAGACACAAGAAACCTAAACTTGATATGGCTGTAAAAGCTCATAGGCTCGAACTTAAGTTCGAGTCTCTTTGTTATTCTGTTTATATCATGTGATCCAACAATCCTAAACTTGATTTGGGTGTAAAAGCTCAGAGGCTCGAACTTAAGTTCGAGCCTCTTTGTTCTTTTGCACATAAGACACAAGAAACCTAAATTTGATATGGCTGTAAAAGCTCAGAGGCTTGAACTTAAGTTCGAGCCTCTTTGTTCTTCTTTTCATATCATGTAATCCAACAATCCTGAACTTGATATGGTTGGAAAAGCTGATTCTTTGTTCTTTTGCACATAAGACACAAGAAACCTAAACTTGATATGGCTGTAAAAGCTCAGAGGCTCGAACTTAAGTTCGAGCATCTTTGTTATTCTGTTCATATCATGTGATCCAACAATCTTGAACTTGATATGGTTGGAAAAGCTGAGAGGCTCGAACTTAAGTTTGAGTCTCTTTGTTCTTTTGCACATAAGACACAACAATCCTAAACTTGATATGGCTAGAAAAGCTGAGGTTCATATCATGTGATCCAACAATCCTAAACTTAATATGGTTGGAAAAGCTCAGAAGCTTGAACTTAAGTTCGAGCTTCTTTGTTCTTTTGCACATAAGATACAAAAATCCTAAACTTGATATGGCTGGAAAAGCTGAAGTTCATATCATGTGATCCAACAATCCTGAACTTGATATGGTTGGAAAAAGCTGAGAGGCTCGAACTCCTCTTTGTTCTTTTGCACATAACACACAACAATCCCAAAGTTGATGTGACTGGAAAAGCTAAGAGGCTCGAACTTAAGTTCGAGCCTCTTTGTTCTTTTCCTCATATCATGTGACCAAACAATACTAAAGTTGATATGGTTGGAAAAGCTCAAAGGCTTGAACTTAATCTCTTGCACATAAGACACAACAATCCTAAACTTGATATGGCTGGAAAAGCTCAGAGACACGAACTTAAGTTCAAGCCTCTTTGTTCTTTTGCACCTAACACACAACAATCCTAAACTTGACATGGCTGAAAAAGCTGAGGCTTATATCATGTGATCCAACAATCCTAAACTTGATTTGAGTGTAAAAGCTCAGAGGCTCGAACTTAAGTTCGAGCCTCTTTGTTCTTTTGCACATAAGACACAAGAAACCTAAACTTGATATGGCTGTAAAAGCTCAGAGGCTCGAACTTAAGTTCGAGCCTCTTTGTTCTTCTTTTCATATCATGTGATCCAACAATCCTGAACTTGATATGGTTGGAAAAGCTGACTCTTTGTTCTTTTGCACATAAGACACAAGAAACCTAAACTTGATATGGCTGTAAAAGCTCAGAGGCTCGAACTTAAGTTCGAGTCTCTTTGTTATTCTGTTTATATCATGTGATCCAACAATCCTAAACTTGATTTGGGTGTAAAAGCTCAGAGGCTCGAACTTAAGTTCGAGCCTCTTTGTTCTTTTGCACATAAGACACAAGAAACTTAAACTTGATATGGCTGTAAAAGCTCAGAGGCTCGAACTTAAGTTCGAGCCTCTTTGTTCTTTTGCACATAAGACACAAGAAACTTAAACTTGATATGGCTGTAAAAGCTCAGAGGCTCGAACTTAAGTTCGAGCCTCTTTGT
>CM035424.1:105305171-105322671 GCA_020310875.1 Ceratopteris richardii | reverse complement strand
AGAACTCACAATGCACACAGACGACAAGCATGAATTCACATGAACATGGCACTGCTGTTCCAATGAGCATGGCGCCGTAATGCCAATGAGCATCAAGACTACAGTGTCTATCTGCAGATTGCATTGCATAGTCGCCAAAGATACCAGGTCCTATGCTGTAATTTCTAATAACATACCAAAATATGTGCATTAGATATGTAATTTCCACATATGTGCATAACATATTTAGCCGTTTATCCACTTGAAAACATAGGTACGCCGCATGATAATATAATACTCCATCTTCAATTGCTTTGTGTATAGAGTTGGTCTCATTAGCACGAAAGTATGCAAACTCAAAGTACGCAAACTCAACACAAACTACGCAAAAGCACATATTCAGATTAATCATCACTGTATATTCTAATCCACCGAGATAGATCGTCACTGGACAGATATCAGATGAGTTATAACTCTCATCGATTTCGCATACAGCATGAGGAAAGAAACAGAACAGTACAAAATGTACAGATAGATATCACATAAATTATAACTTTCACCTATTTTGCATAGAATCGCAGGAAAGAAACAAAAGAGTACAAAATGTATTGGTACCTATTTCGAATAAGGAGGTCCGAGGAAGTCGACAATGCTTAGTGCTCACTCCTGAGTGGAGTCATGGAGGTCTGACGGTGAAGGCGGGACTCGAGAGTCGAGAGCCAGTCATGGACGTCTGACACTGAAGGCGAAAGCAAAACTTGAGTGCAGTCATGGACGTCCGACGGTGAAGGCGGGAGCAAAACTTGAAAAGCTAAAGCCAAAAGCATGTAGCTTCTCGTAGGCTACAGGAAAATTTGAATTCTCAGCATGCGTGCTGTTCTAAAACCTTCAAAAAATCCCCCCCCTTCAGGCACCATCAAGTCCTCCTCTTGATCAACAACAAGCTCAAACCCAAGTGGGTCCCGCATGAGGGCGATGAGAGGGTGATTAACCTTCTCTGTAACGCAACCTAGGATTCAATCAAGCTTCCCCTGCTTTGTGGGATTTGGGGGGTCCCGTGGGCACTAGTCCCCTTCTACTGTACCTTTGTTTCTTAATTTAATTCAAGTCCGGGAGAGTAGGCTATTGCCGAACTTCCTTTATATTAAAAAAAAAACCTTCAAAAAAGGACCGGGAATTTGGGATTGGAGAATCCTCATTTCAACACAACTGGCAAATTGCAAATTTATAATATGAAAGCATAAATTCCAAGCCTGAACGCCGTTGTGAATTGGCACGCGTAGTCTCTATAGTCCACTGCCAAAAGTTGGGACCCAGTCTCAAGAAAGAAATAAATTTTATATATATATATATATATATATATATATATATAATCTACCCTTCCTAAAATAAATGTATGCCCTTCTAAAGAAGGTTCCAAAGAAAACCACCCTTCTGTGAGAAGGGTGAAATTTTTTAATCACCTTTCAACAGAAGCTTACATATAATTTTCCCCTTCTCTTGAAAGGCAATTTGTGCGTAGAAGGGCTGTGCAACCTTCAAAAATGAACCCTGTATGTGAGGACTAAAACTCCTCTCATCTCTAAAATTTCCTCTTTTAGCCGTGATTATTAATTAATCTTAATATACTTATAGAATTATGCCAACACTAAAGAACATGAATTGTGCTCATAGAATATAAAAAGGAATCTTGTAAACTTAACTTTGTTGCCGCAAAGTACTGTGGAGTGTGGAGAAATAGGAATATGAAATACAATGCTAGGTGCCTACTCTAGGAAGATCTATGTCTCATTCAATTCACACCTTGGAATTGAAGACAAAGAAAGACCATTAAATCTCAACCTTCTTAGAATACAACTTTTAAACATGACGAATAAGAAGTTGAAAGGTCTATATTTTAAAACGCAACCCCCTAGGCACTCTTAAAATAACCCATCATTTCATGGGCTTATTGAATAAGATTTTCCAAAACTTCTTTATAAGATATATTTTTTTATATGATGTAATCATAACGTGTGATCATACCATGTGAGCATGGAATAGGAGAAATTCTACTTGTTCTCAATGCATATTTTAGGGGTTGATACAAGTTGTATCAATGCCCATGATTCCTTTATGATTTCATAGTTCATGCAAGTTGGATCCTCTACAACTTTGGTTGAGTTTATTTATTAAACCATTTTTCAACTATAGTTGAGTTGATGCAACAAATAATTATGAGTCATAGGAATGAGTACGTCCTTTCGGTTATGGGGAAGGAAACTTTGCACAAAATATTCATGTTTTTTATTTATGATTATGAGTACCCAAGGCTATCTAACTAGGCTATATAATGACTTGGAAATAACCTTCTGATTACAATATCACATAGGGGAATTAATACAAGAATATAGAACTAATATAGGAGACCCCAAAACCAAGAACTAATACGTGTAGAAAACTAAACTAGATAGGATACGCAAGATCCCATAACTAGAGATCGTAGGTATGAAACAAGATATCTCAATTAAAAATCCCTTGAAGGAGATGAACTAGATGAAAGAGATAACTAGACAAGATTATGTACTATGAGATTACAAGACGACAAGATGGGATGCCCTCACTACTAAACTAGGCAAGGAACAAAAATCTAGAACTAGAACTAGAATTTGGAAACTAATTACTAGGAGATTGCAACTTCTTGAGATCCCAAAGCTTGCATTGGCAAGACTCGTGATGTATGTGGCCAAGCCCTTCTTATATAGGTGTTCAATTGCGGTTGCAAACTGATGATGTCATCCATGATGTCAACAATCCAAAATAAGACCTCTAGATGACAAATTCACTCAAGTAGACAATCCCATTTAGGGTTTTCCACATCACCCCATTTTCTTTTCATGAGTACACCACCATCATTACCACCCCATTTCCATCTTTTCGACCACCACAATCCTTTACCACTCCCCTTTCATCCATCAATCAAATGTCAAGGATCATTCAAAAGCTCCAAACTTATGTGCTTGAACATCAATACTAGAAGAAAAAGGCGCTACATGCAAATGAATTATTAGGAACAAAGGAAAAAATTACAAGAGTTCATGCAATTACTCAAAGATGACTATACTAAGTCCTTAAAAGTTAGCTCAAGAAATGTAGGTACTTAAAGACTCATAGGAAGAGATCACAATACCAAAAAGGACAATGACATCAAGGAAGACCATATACAAGTAGCTAGAACTTAAGTGTAATGAAAAGGCATGACTTAGGAAGAACATGAAGAGATGATGCAAGATTTTTTTTGGTGGTAGATTGATTACCCTTACTTCAACATTGATGATAGATCAGCCAAAAACAAGCACAAGACCTATAGAAATCTTCCAAAAAAAAAGCAAGAGAAATATAAAGAGTAATTTTGATGCAAATTCCAAAGGCATCCAAGCTCACTCAAGTAGACTAAGACACATGGATGGCCTACCACTACTAGACTCTAGAGAATGGAGATGCTTGGTGAGATGTGCTTGAACATGCATATGCCAATCTGAGCTACTTCAACTTTCCACCCTCAAGGATAGATCTATGTGAGAGATGGTTGGGAGGTGAAGCGCACCTCTTTCTAATGGTATGTCAAATCTTGTAACACAAGTATTAGAGCGATCATTCATCCTCAACATTCATCAAGGAGATCCATGGCATTTAATCTTCATTTAACTTTTCTTTGCAAAAGAATGGAGAGTCTCCGAACCCCCTCAAGATCCACGGCCCCAAAGGGTAAGATATGCATGTGTGAATGGAGATAGGAGAGATATTGTATGGTTGGGTGCTATATGGGAGCATGTGGAGAGGGAGGTGGGAACTGTCCCTTAGATTCTTTCACACATGGTCTCTCACATGGGTGCCACATGGCACCCATATGAGGAGCCATGTGGATGCTCCATCACATGGGGGGAGAGAGAGAGAGAGAGAGAGAGAGAGAGAGAAGTATTGTAAGGATATGCACGTGGTTGGGAGGAGCATTCGAAGGAAACCTCTATGCATAGCAATCAAAAGAGATAGCCGAAAAGATCATTATCTTGCTCATGTGCTAAGTTTGTGGCATTCTCTGTCAAAAAGAGGAAATCCTTGGAAGGCTAACAATTGGTATCAGAGCATCTCTAGAACTATCTCCCTCACATGAGGCATGGAATTTGTAATTTTGCAATCTGACTTGTTTTTTTTTGTTCGTGGGCTTCATCTTGCGAGCTCAAAATGTAGGTCGTAATGGCTTTGAAACTGAAGCCTTGGCAAAACGGGTGACCCTAAAGGGATAACTCATGAAAATATCTTGGCACCTTCTACCTACACACCGAATTTTGTAGCAATTTGAGATTGTTTTTGAAAGCGCATGTCCTCCATGTCTTCTCATAGACTCTTCAATGTTGGCCTTCTTCATGAGCTCTTTATAACCACAATGGCTCTAATACCTATAATGGAAAGGAGATAAGATAGAGAGCTCTCTCACATACCCTCGCACACAAAGAGAGGAGCACACACCAATTGCGGCAAGGAAGAAGAATCACCTTCTATTTCTTCCAATACACAAAGAGAATGCATGCGAATGAACTAACTCAACAATACAACTAGTACAATATATAAATAGCAATACATAAAGAAAACCTTAATGTCTGTAAATGAGTGTAAATGAGTGAGTTGACAAAAAAAAGTGCAATCATTCTTAGTAGATAGATAAATCTAATGAAGCTCACTAAAAATATCCCTAACATTTATGAGCATGGCCACAATACATGTAGAATATCGAAAAAAATGATACATGTCATCCTCGATCATCACAAGTTAAGGTTGATATCTCAACAACTTTGACGCGTTGAGTGCCCTTGAATGTTTTTTTTTTTTAAATGGAGGTTCGGCCGAGGCCTATTCCCCCGGACTTTAACTTTGAAATTGCAACTGTACAAGGAAGGGCATAGTACCCATGGGACCCCCCTTATCCCACAACAACAGGGGTTTACAAGACTGGGTTAAACGACAGTCACAACTACCGCGGGGATGGTCAAATGGTGGCCAACAGCCACATACAACAATTTTCAGGATTCAAATGTCCCTACATGTTGCTGCCAGGGGTTGAACCCTCGCCCCCGCCTCAAGAGGCGAGAGGCCCAACCACCTGGCCAGTGAACCGGGACGTGCCCTTGAATGTTGACTTTCCATCTCTAAATGACTTTAATGTGAGTTACTTTACTTTTGTGGGAAGGAGGGTCTCGTGGGTTCTAAGCTGATTCACATGTTCATTCACATCTAGAGACATGTTCAAGCTCAAGCCTATTGGAAATTAGCGGTAAGTGGAAAAAAATAAAAGCTTTGATGGAAAGTACAGTAAAATTTTGCCTTTGCCTTCTTCCATTACGTGAATGAATTCTGCATTCTCTGGGGGTTGACAGGTACAGCCTCAGGAGCTTCGACCAATTTTATTCCCTTGAAAGAGCATGACAACAGTGTGATGACAGAGATGGATGTCAAGGATGGAGAAGCCCTTTCGAAGGGGCGACTCAAGTTCTCCAAACAGCAAATGGATGTTCTCATCGCCGCTGCGCAGGGTAAATCAGTCTTTATTACTGGTTCCGCCGGCACAGGGAAGAGCTACATTCTAGGGTTCATTGTCGACTTCTTAAAGGAATGTTGTGGTCCAGACAGTGTCTTTATCACGGCCTCAACTGGGCTAGCAGCTTGTGCTTTAGGTGGTACTACTCTGCACTCGTTTGCAGGTATCGGTCTGGGGACAGATGATGCAGAAAAGTTAGCATCAAAAGTTTTGGGTAAAAAAGAGCATGTGGATCGATGGCGGCGTGCACAAGTGCTGATTATAGATGAAATCAGTATGATAGATGGAGAACTCTTTGACAAACTCGATTACGTTGCCAGAGTTGTGCGGAGAATGAATGGTGAGGAACTTCATCCTCTCTGCTTCGGTGGCCTGCAGCTTATTGTGACTGGAGATTTTTTCCAACTTCCTCCTGTCAAACCTCCAAATCAGAGAAAGTTTTTTGCATTTGATGCGGACTGCTGGGACAAGTGCTTTGATCTTCAAGTTGAGCTTAACTACGTCTTTAGACAGTCAGATGAACAGCTGATAAGTATGCTCAACGAGATAAGGAAAGGCTGCCAATCTGCTGAGACAATTAAGAGTCTGAACTCTTGTTTCAGAGTCCTTGCTGATGATGGGCTGGGGATTTCTCCAACAAGGCTTTACCCTTTAAAAGTGGATGTTAGAGAAGAGAATATGAAGGAGTTGAAGGCGCTTGAAAATCCCGTTGTTAAGTTCACAGCACAGGATAGAGTCGCTGGGCCTCAATACAAAGGAGCACTTGATAGCATGAGGTTAGAAAAGGAGTTGGATGTATGTGTTGGAGCTCAGGTGATGTTGATAAAAAATTTTGACACTGAAGCTGGCTTGGTCAATGGCGCAAAGGGGGTTGTGTTAGGTTTTACATCTGCATCATTTAAAGAGAGTGATGTGAAAGAGAATGTAGCTTATCTGGTCAATCCAATGATGAAATGGCCAGTGGTGCGATTCGCATGCAACGGTACAGAGAAGGTAATTAGACCAGAGAAACAGTCTGTGGAATCTGGTGGTATAGAAGTGGCAAAACATGTTCAGGTTCCCTTGATACTGGCATGGTCCTTAAGTGTGCATAAGTGTCAGGGTATGACACTTGACAAAGTAGAGACGGATCTTTCTAAAGCATTTGATTATGGAATGGTGTATGTAGCACTTTCTCGTGTAAAGAGCCTGGAAGGTTTGCAGCTTCTGGGATTCGATCCATCAAGGATCAAAGTGCATCCCAACGTTGTCGTCAGGATTTGAATTCAAAGATTGATAGTCAAGTAGGAGACACTATTTTAAAGCTTCGTTGAAGGTAAATACAAAGGAGCAATTAATTCAGGAGTGCATGTGATAATGTATCGGTATTATCTTCTATCTTCTCTTCTTCGAAATGATGAAAAGGATCGTGGCTGGAAGAGCGGTGTGGTCAAGAATTGACACTCAAGCTTGAAAATCAAATAAGTATCAATATGCAACGCCGTGGTGGAGATTCAAAAGCCAAGCTTGAAAATCAAATAAGTATCAATGTGAAACTAAACTAAAGTTTGATTAATTGACCGATAACATAATCCATTGATATTTCCATATCATGTATACTTGCATATAGTGTTATTACATGTGCACACACCATATGAATATGTGTGATGTATTCAAATAGACACGACTGTGAATAGAGAGCAACATGTTGAATGTGGGTTTATATATTCATGCGCGATCATGATTCCTATTTCCATACGTAAGCTATGGTATATATATATGTGTGTTTTTGTGTATATTCCTATGAATGCATGTGTACATATGTGCGAATGCATGCACATGACCATGTGTAAGCATCCATTTGTGGGTGTATATAATCTTCTTTTATGGGAATTTTGATTTTAAGTAGAAGTCGAATACGACTAAAAGTAGTTAGTATGTTCTGTCTGTTTTTGGTATGAAATATATGTGGCATTCACGAGAATGGCAGGTGCCGTGCGGGGATATCCAAGGGGCCAAAGATGTGTTTGTTAAGTTGCCATGTGGTAAATGCCAAAAAGATATACCGACGTATGCAAGCAGAGCGTGTGGAAGGCAATGAGTTCATGATTGTCAGCCTCTTCAGGGTGGAGTACCTGGCGAAACCTGGAATTCGGTAAGGAACTTCATGCCGAGGCCAAGAGAAGGGGTTTCCTGTCTGATGTTTTTGTTGGAAGCACTCTTGTGAACATGTATGGGAGGAGTCGGGAAAAGCACAGTCATAGGCTATCAGTTACAGAAGGCTGTCGAGCAGTACAGAATTGCGTACGTGCAGAGGCATCCTGTTGATCATATCGTCTGTAAAGGATGCAGCACAGCTGCTTTCATCGATGATTCATTACAAAACAGCAGACTGTCTAACAGAGTACAGTGATAATGGAGTAACACAGAATGCGAGGAAATGCATAACAGTAGCAAGCAATGGGGCAGAATACATCGCAAAAACATGCAAGTGTTATGCACCACGGAGGAAGCAGCAACAACTAATCTTCTCTTCCACGGGAATTGTCAAGAGCAGATTAGGCCCGGAAAGATTCGTGCTCCGCAATTCCTTCTGAACCCTACTTCATTTGTACCGGAAATGATTCAGCACTGCATCTGTAGAATGGCAGTACAATAACTCCAGAGCAGCAGTAAGCAAAGTGGCAAAGGGGACCTTTCTGAATCAGATACTGATGAATATTTCGATGCTATGAAGATTATAATGCAAAAATCCCGAGTTTATGAAAATAGCCGAGAAGCGGCAAAGTGAAGCTGCCCTTGCTTATGATCATGCAGCACGGATCCTTTATGGTCCATATGCACGCCTCAACCTACCTGAACTAACAGAATACAGTACTATTCCTTCTCCATCTGTGCAAAAGGTGGGTTCTGTCAGCTCTGTAACATCGTCATCCTCGTTGGTGACTTCAGGTTCCTGTACTCATGTCTCGGGAGATGAAGACACAGGTGTCTCAAAGAGAATAAAATTATCTCCTGTTGAGGAAAGGGATGATTTTTCTTCAGGCACAGTGTTTCAATCAGAAAATGCAATTGGCAACGGAAACGTGCCCCAGGAGTTAGCTGTTGAAAGTGATATCCTTTTGCCGATTCCAGATGTATGTTCTGAAAGCTTCATAAGTGTTGAGGATGAACAGAAATCCATTCCTCTGGACTTTGGCATAAGCTTCCCTACGTCGCCTTTTGAGGACAAGCCTGTTGCAGAAGATGAACAGAAAAATTCTTCTCTGAAGTTTGGATTAAGCTTACCTGTGTTGCCTTTCGATGACATTCTTGTTACACATCTTATCACGAGTGATGATTTGCAAGAGCGGGAGTACTTTGATCCAGATGAATTTTTGAGTCTACTGGGTCAAGAAGAAACAACAAATTCACAGGGCACATGTCAGCCACCTACATACTTTTCTTATGAGTAAAGAATTTCTGGGTCTCTCAATGGAAACACAACAGGAGGATATTCTCTTTGCGTAAAGGCTGAAGAATCGAAGGGAGAACCATAGCTCCAGTAAGGGGAAAGAGAGGTTGATGATATGTTGCAGAGCAAGCTCGTCTGTAATAGCCATGATAGACATTGGAGTTTATGAACACTCTTCCAACTTGATGCATTCATCGTGCAATGTATGAGCTGGCAATTGAAGAATACCATAAACATCCAACATCCAAATTTTCCCTTGTCCTAGCTAGTCACACACATTTCCAAAGTGGGGTTTCCCATCAAATCTTGTCGCAACAAACACATCCACAGTTTTACATTGTACCTTTGATTATGCCATCTGCGTTCTATCGAGATGTTGGCCTATCTTGAGCAGATCCAGAAGCCAGGGCAAAGGATACTATGAGGAGTGATCTACATAGATCACTTTAAGAAAAAGGTAGTGACTGCTACGGATGTCATACATGCTCTCAACATTAGGGTCGTACTCCCTGTCGCTTTGGTGGATAAGGTTTTGAAGCTACAAATGAGGAGACCACTGGAAGCTTAGCATAAGGAATGCAAGAATAGTCGTTCATGGAAGGGTAGAAGTCCTTGATGGACATGGACCTGACGGAGCAGTAGTTAAGAGCTCTGTTTATTGCCAACCAATTCCAGGAAGCGTATGGTGCAGCACATTATTTCTCCAACAGCACATGTACAGGCAAAGAGGAAAAGATTGTGAGTTACTTGGCTTTGTTTGTTGTCAATTGTTGGACAGAAGTAATGAAAATCAGTGCTAATGGTTAAGAGCTATTGTGATTTAACATGAAAAATTGCTTGCTAGATCGACTGTGTGAATCGTGTTCTCTTTTTCTGAGAAAGAGAGTTATACTTTTTGTAGTCACTAATATTTACAAAAGAACAGTAACATATATGGAACAATGATTGGGGAGGTAGTTTCTAGGATCTATGTTTGCAAGGTATGTTCTTTGTCTATGAAACTAGTGGAAGGTAGTTGTTCTGGTTGTAATGAATACTTCTACTACTGTTGATCTAGTGGTTCACAGAGGGAAACTCCTTTTGATGTGGCATGTGAAAATTTGCATTGACATAGCAACAATGTGCTAAACTGATAAAATCAATGCATATCAGCAAGGAGCACTACTTCCTCATGTCTTATGAGCATTCGTATTCCTCGATATCTTACCATGAAAGGTTTATGTGAACTGCTACCAAGATCTTTGCCTCTCAAATCCCGATAATTGGGAACTTTAAAGTTCCGATTAATGTGTCTTTATTAATAAATTTATGGTATGAGTATTGTGAAATTGACCCAAAAAATCATTCAACATCCGAGGTTCAAGAAAATTTATGTGGAAATGAGTACTCCAAGTTTCTTTTCACCCTCCTTGTTACGAACCCGACGACAGCGGGTGGCAAAGCTTTTCAATGGGCCCAATGCTGTTCATCCTGGTATTGTTTTCATGGCAAAGGTGGACTGTGCTTTGAAGTCAAATACTCTTCTTTGTGACCGATTCAAAATCTCACACTATCCCACCTTATTATGGGGTCCACCTTCAAGCTTTACATGGGTTTCTGGAGAGAGCACTGGTTGGGAAGCAATAGAGAATGGGCGCAAAGCAGAGTTGCTTCTTCAATTTATCAACACCAGGGTTGGGAAGTCTTTTACCCTTGATGATGCCAGTACATATGATGCTCATCTAGTGACTGCAGATGGAATTGATTATGGGCAGGTGGCCATTTCGAACTTTGACATTGAGGAGGCAACTGCACAGGCGATGGAAAACATAATATCCCAGAAGCTTTTGAATAAAAAAACACGGTCGTCATTTGTGCAATTCTTACAGCTCCTTGTAGTTCATCATCCTTCAAGAAACTGTAGAAAAGGGACTGCTGGCTTATTGATGAACTTGGAGGAGTTGTGGCCTTCTTTGTCGACACAAGATATTGAAGAGGAACTTTCGGATGATGGTGTTATACAAGAGCCTGATCTGAAAGCGGTGGAGAATTTCCCCATTTGTGGCGAGCACATTCCTCGTGGCTATTGGATCTCTTGCCGTGGGAGTCGAAATGAAACACGAGGTTACAGGTGTCCAGCATGCAGGAACTATAAGCCTCAGTTTGAGCGCGAAAGCGACAGAGGCAGGGAGACAACGGAGGATCGGGACACGTTGAGTGGCTTCTATGTCGATTGTCGGGAGGAATGCTGAAGATTAGAACAGCGAAGACATTGATTGATCAAGGGCGGATTACATTCAGCAAGGAGTTTTTTTTTTCAGAACTACTATCTGTGGATCTAGTCGAGTTTCCTCTCTGCGTTTTCCTGATGAAGGCTATCGATTGCTGAACTAATAAACAGGTATACATCTCTGACTACAACATGATACATTTCCCAGATACGAAGTTGGAGTCCATGAAATAGAACGCTAGACTGCAAGGATTCTTCTCTCTAGAGGAGGACAACAGGGATTGGGGGAATATCTCAAGCCAAACACAGGAAAGGCTGTGAATGTTGGTGACCACCATATCTGTGTCGCCTACAACGAAGACAAGGAGTCCCGCTGCCGAGTATGGGAATGGCATGGACATCTTCTCCTTCTTGATGATGAAGGTGGATTCTCCCCGGAATACACTTATGGGAACTTCTTTCAACCTTTAGAACGATCGTACCCCTTTCCTCGGCGGATTGAATGGGCTTGATACATTAAAAACACTGAGCGGCTTGAATATTGACCTTCCAACACCGGTAGATGTTCGTGGCAAGGGCAGGATCAGCTGAAGGTTTAGCAGACAGAGGACGAGGAGGAGAGGACATTTGTTGAGCAGAAGCCATCTCTATCTGCCAATAAAGTCACTGACGTATCTCAACTGGCTTTGACCTCCCCTTAGCAGTCGAAAGCTGGTTCTTTATAGTGAGGTGTTGCGTTGTCCAGATTGCAATGAGAATGGTTTGATGATATGCCATTCTGTAACCGCTGACCTTCATCCATCGATCAGACGACTGAGGCCGTACTTGGCTTGGAACCATTGTGAGGTAAACTGTGGGCCTTTTAGTTGCACAGAGAAAGGGTTTTTATGCTTCTCATATCCTCTGGTCCTCTCATCTATCTTGTTCATATGCAGTTAACATCAATATCGGTGCTTTGTAGGCAGATTTGTAGTTTGTGTGCATTTCCAAAGATGAATATAAAAGCTTGAGGCAGGAACATTAGGCTTGAGCTTGATGATGAGGTCATCGAGAGTTAAATGTTTGATAATGCTTGAGTGGCCATTTTGTTGTAGAGAAACAGGATTTTTATGCTTCTCGTATTGCCTGCTCATCCGTTGATTGATTTTTCTTCGTCATATGTAACTATCATGATTCATCACCATTGGTGCTTTACAAAGAGCTTTGTCTTCACCTGCGCATCTATGAATATGAATATAAAAGTTTGCATTAGGATCAGAAGGCTGAAGCTGGTGGTGAAAATGATGGCAGTGCGGACATTTTAACCACGGTCGTCTTTCCCCTAGAAAACACAGCTCTTGGCTTTGAATGCCAGAAGCGGTGCATCCTCATACTTCTGTGAAGCGAGATCAGAAACGCCTCAGATCATCTTTCTTTAATCTTCTGTTTCTGCTTACAGCAATGAGCATGCAACTCTGGTGACTGGCTAGTCATTGGTTCCTTGTCCATTGATTTGTTTAGTATCTTGGACACCAGCGAATACAGACTGGGTGCCTCGCAGTCCTGCAGAGGATTGATTATTGCAGAGGAGCGGCTATTAGGGTTCTGGAGATCCATCTGGAAGAAAAGATATGTATAGGTCTTCTATCCTAAACAACGTCATACGAATTTCATACTTCAGCATATCAAGGAGGATACGATTGTAAATAATCTGATGTTAGTTTTCTAGCAACGATCAAGCAACCTGTTTTTCCTGCTTGTCTATCAAAACTTCGCGTGCTAGGGTAGTAACTTTTGAGGAAGAGATCAAATCCTAGGTCTGCTCGGACGTCCAATCGCTGTAACACAGATTGATATCACAGGATTCCTGTTTTCCCGGAACATATATTGAAACAATGGTTGTTGATTGTCGGAGCCTCATCGAGTTCTGCAAGGCATTTGAGCGCTACAGGAGTATGACAAGCTCTTTGTCCTTGAGCGTTGGAACATTACATGGCTTTTGTGATTCCACAGGAATTCGCTGCAGTGCATAAATATATAGAGGCTTCCCATGCACAGACCGTCTCTGTCCACATAGTATTTCAGGATATTGCTAACCATAACAAGTCTTGCAAAGTCAGAAGACTCTCTCCTGGCAATCCATTCGTACTAGCAAGCTAGCAAATATAAAGAGTGTCTCCTGTCAGTTCATCCGGACAAGGGAGCTAGACAATCATAGGTCTTTAGATTAATCGAAAGTAGAATGAATCAACTTTCTCCCGTTCCACTAATCGTCATCCCTTTGTCAAACAAAGAATGGTCTGTTTATCCTTGAGAAGAGAAAATCATTGGCTCTTAACCTGCTCGGGACATAAACCGAACCAATTTCCGTGAATTGGTAAATTTTAGACCTTAAACTTGGAACTTTAAGAAACTATAGTTTCTCATACAAAGCACTCCTTCTTTGAGCATAAATATACAAGTATCCATATACCCCCTATTCCTCTCTCCTTTCTATGAACCCCGCGACAACGTCGTCTCATTTTACAAAAGGTTATCGAGCTGCTAGTGAACCCCTTATCCTCAACTGAATCACAGTCAATTAACTGTATGTATCTACTGTTCTGAAGTTGAGTACTTGCATCTTTGATCGTTTCAGCATAACTTTTTTTTGCCTAATCTCATGTGATGAAGAGGGAAGTGTTTGGATGATTTGCAAATACATTACTCCCAATGAGAGATTGGATACCTGACTCCTAAAGAGAGTAATGCAAATAACTTTATTTATTTTATACTTTTACCGAGGTTCCCTGTCATATTGAATGTACATTATTATGAATGTGTTAGTTTTATATTTGTGCTCATGGTGGTGCCTAGACCTGTTTTAATTCCATATAGTAATGTGATTATGATTGAGACTGTTATATTATGATTGTAGGGAAATATAGACCTGTTTTAATTCCATATAGTAATGTGTAGGGAAATATGAACATGCACCTCAACATCTAAGATTTGCATGTAGAAAGTTACATCCAAAGGGCTCATCACAAGGTGGGAGTTACATGGATGCATGATAAATATTAGAGTATTCAAAAAATCTTAAGTTGTTTTATTTCAACAATTGTTTGAAATTAGTTATTGGTTATGTTTATGCATGATAAATGTTTTGCCAATAATACAAGTCAAACTTACTTCACATCTTCTTTGAAAAACAACCTCTATGTTCTTGATTAGGTATATGAATATATTAGTCAAAGGTATACCTTGCTTTCAAAGTTAGTGAATCTAGTTCCTTTTGAAAGTTTGGAGAGATTCGATGTTTTGTTTCTTTTCAGTTAAAAGAATTCAAGTTATTGGTGATATACATGTCAAAGTTACTTCAACAAGAGCTTTAGAGTTGAAGAATTCAGGATGTAAATACATACAGCATTTATACTATTGAGGATGTTGCAAAAACTTCTTCACCAAGTGTTGATGTTCCAAACAAAAAGAAGAAGAGAAGAAGGTGGTCTCATCCTATTTAGATTTAAATCCTTTTTACTCCTGTTTAATTATTTTTGAATCCCCTTAGAATTCAAAACTTAGGGTGGAATGTGAGGAGATTTCCTGGTTATGTAATGGTTGTGTACAAGGTTTTATATCTCCAACTTTATAATTCCCTAAATTTTGATCAAATTTTGTGCTTAAAGTTTTGGCCACCTGAATTTCATGCCCAATTTATTAATGCCCAAATTGTTGTAATTTGTCCTGAACACAAAATTGTTGAGTCAACAATCATTCTTTCAGGATGCCAAACATATTAGAACTTTTAGAGCTGAAGTTAGAGATTTTTAGGGAATTGTTCTTTTGTAGAAGCTGATTGTATGCCTATTAGGCAGCTATTATCGGGATCATTGCAGCCTTGATCATCATTAGTTCTTCATAGTTTTGTATATGTGTTTTATAATTAATTAAATCAATCTTTTAGCATTTGATGTCTACTTGCTTATGTATGCTCTTGGATCTGCTCTGTTGTTGCTATGTGTCTCTTTATATGCACTGTGTTTTCAAAAAAGGCGCAGTTCAATGGTTGATGTACAGCTGGAACCCTGTTTGATGATTGTCATGATAGATATTCCAACATGAGAGAATCGTGTGCAAGCACTCTTACCAAACTCGATGCCAAAGTGCAGGAACTTAATGCAGAATATGCAAAAATCAACACAAAACAGCAAGAACTTGAGTGAAAGTGCCAAGAAAATTTCCCTCAGGTTCAAGGTTGAACACCCAAGGATGAAAAGATGAGAAAAATGTCTTGATAAAGCAAAGCATTTATGAACTTTTAACATTCAGGAAGGGCTTGCTAAATTTTTGAAAAACCCTTTGTTTTGGAGAAGGTTTTACTTTTAGGTCATATTGTTTTACTAAATTTTGTGTATTGACTCTAGAGTCGGCTTAGGTTGAGCATGGGCTTTGTGAAATCGATTTGTTATTTGCTATCCAGAAACCCTAATTTTGTGGGAACTCCGAATTTTTTAATCCTGATGTAATTTATGATCAAATTTCTCCAACACAAAAATGGTCAAACAGAAGGCATTTTGATTTCAGGTAACTGGGCCTCCAGAGTTTTTAAAAAATACAGCAGGCCTTGAATCTGGAAATAGCTCTCATTCCAACCCTCGGAAAATTCCTTATGGAACAAAACTGCCTTCTACATCACATGTTAGAAAGGAACTCCCTGTTGGTGAGTGAAGTAAATCTGTTTTATTTTTGGAAGCAATATGAAGTGATATGATATGTGTCTGGATTTTTCTTCAGGTGCTATTGTGGAGGCGAAGCCACAAGCAGGTGACTTCACAAATGAAGGCACTCCTGTTGTAAAAAAGGAGTCGTCTCAGAAGCCACCTGAAGCTACTGCAAAACTTCTTGGGTATTTCTCAGTAATATTCTGACATTTATAAATAAAGTGTATGGTTGGTTTCACTGATGTTGGTGTGTGCATGCAGGGTATGTCCTGAGTGTAGTGTACCAAAAACTTACTCTGCTGCCAGAGAAGGTCTTATCTGCCCAATTTGTAAGGATCGCAGAATAGATAGTGGAGATCCGAACAAAAGGAGAGGATCCAAAATAAAAGATAAAGAACGAAGCAAAAGAATGAAGGGCCAATCATCCCATGCTACTTGGAAGAGTGAGACAGAGATGCAGCTCAGGCAACACTTTGATTGACAGCTTCAGTGAGTGAGCAAACTCTAAAATGATTCCCAAGGGCCTGTACCATTCTTCAGCCACTTTTCACATCCTCAACTTCTGGGTGCACATGAAGCTTGAATAGATGTAGAGAGATGTAGACATAAGTATATCCATGGCTTCACGAATGGCATCTGCAAAATGAAAGGCCCCCACAAATGTGGCGTAGAAGCTTGACATGAAATGGTGTCTCCATACAACACAGTCAAATTTATCTTCCTTGGTTTCGAGTAGATTTACTTGTAGACTATATTCGAGCAGTGGCACTGCTTCAACTTCCTGTATGCATTATAAAATGTGGAGATCATTGTTTTGCTAACCGTTCCTTCAGGAAGTGAGACTATCGAACAATATCTGTATTGATTCTTCCTTTCCTTTCACACAGGAAGGGAAACAGATTCCCCTTCCCTTCCCTTCCCTTCCCTTCCCTTCCCTTCCCTTCCCTCTCCCTTTCTCCATATGATTCCTAAGTTATATATTTTAGCCCTTTGCATGTAGTAATTTTATGGAAGGCTCTCCAATTTGGGCATATGCTTAAAAGCATCAGATTTTTCTGTTTTATTCTTTTGCAAGGTCATGATCTGTGTTGTTGAAAGGATTTTGGGTGTCTGCTCTATGCTGTGTTCTTTAATCTCTGTGATCATTCTTGCAGAATTTTGATGACACAAATGGAATTCAACCCTCTGATTCTCAAATTGTAACTTGTAAGTAGCATTATCCCGTGGGCTTCTTTTTTTTCTCTTATTCACATTCATTTATTTAGGTAACCTTCATCGTGTCAAAGCCTTTTGATGGAGTGCCAAAGATGCCTGAATGTGTTAATAAAATTCTTATATGTCCTTCCATTCTTGTAGTGACTGGAATGGTCTGTCGAAAATTGCCTCTATATGGCTGATCTAATTATGGTGATCCTTGCAATTCTTTTTCTACATTCTCCCAAGAGCTGTTTCGTGGAACAAGCTGTCTGTAGCAAGGGCATACATCAACCATTTGAAAACATCTGATCTTTCTTACAAGCTTTTACCATCTCCTCTTGAAGAATCTGTGCCAGTATTTCTGTTTCTTAAGGCTCCGTGTTTCATAAGAAAAACATTTTGCACATCTGGATTCTGAAATTACG
>CM035424.1:105060068-105285068 GCA_020310875.1 Ceratopteris richardii | reverse complement strand
AGATAGATAGATAGATAGATAGATAGATAGATAGATAGATAGATAGATAGATAGATAGATAGATAGATAGATAGATAGATACATAGATAGAGAGATAGATAGATTGATAGATAGACAGATAGATAGATTGATAGATGGATAGATAAATAAAATAAAAGATTTGTTATTGAAATAAAATTTCATTAGTTTTGGACTTCCCATTTAGAAAGTCATATATAATAAGTCACACTACCTTAATGAAGTGATTAAATAAATTCATGTTCAATTCATGGTAGACTTGAATGATGTGTTAATGGAAATGGATCAAGAGTGGTAGGTTGTAGCTCTGCGATGATGATATCGAGCAACTGAAGGGTATGTAATATGTAGTTGTATATAGGGAACCTTTGAGAGGGAGGTCTCAGGTTAGGAGTTTACTTTTAATGTTTCTTCTCAAAGCCATAAGAAGCAAGAAAGTAGTCGTCATAACAATGGGCTTAATCAAGATTCAGATATAGCAATGCTAGAAGTGGTCAAACGCAGATCCAGATGAGCATAAGCATTAGAGAACGATTTGTGCATTAGAAAAAGATTATCATCAGAAGTCAGAGTAGAGTGCAAAATTATTATTGGATATGGCATCGAAATTCTAGATCATAATGGTTTCATATGTTCATTAGATCTAGATCGTGATGGGTGATGGCTTTCCCTCAATGATTGAGAAGCTTCATCAACACAACTATGTGGCTTGGTAAAATAAAAATGGAGGCCTATTTGCAAGGTAGAAATCTTTATGGAATTATAGTAGGTTATGAAGCTATGCCTTTTGCAAGATCCAAAGGACCTACACTAGAGGAGATAGATGAGCTCACACTTTGGTGCACAATGGATGCTCAAGCAAGGTCGTACATACTAAACTGTATCTCTGACTTACTATTACCATATATTAGAGGATGCGAGACATCTCAAGAGACTTGGGATGCCCTAGAGACTTTGTTCTTTGCTAGTATCAAAGGAAGAAAGAATCATCTTTGGAAGGAGTTCAACCAAATGAAGAAGACACCTGAACAAACCATCATAGAGTTTGTTACCAAGGTCATCGTGTTTGTGGATTAATTAGAATCCATTGGAGAGCTGATTGAAGAAGAGGCTATCATGAGAAAAATTCTCAATGGGATTCGAAGTGATAAGGAATGGCAATCCTTCACCATGGCTTATGATCTCATCATGGATGTGCAAACCCCAGATTCGAACATCTTTCTTGGACAACTCTTCAATCAAGAGACCAACAATAGCATAAACGAAGGTAACTCCTATCATTGAAATACAACTAGTGCTCTACATGTAGATAAGAAGGACAAGAGGTTGAAAGGAAAGAGGGAGGAAGAAGATGAAGAGGAGAGTTCCCAAGACAACTTGGAAAGCAAGAGCAAGCGGAAAGGGAAGAAGAAAGGACCAAAGCATGAAAAAGACAAAAGTTAGAATGTTCAATCTTCTGCAATCTGTGATAAGACCAGCTACACCACTCAAAATTTCTGATTCAATGGTAAGACCCAGAAAGGAAGTGGAAGATGTGGATATGGCAACAATAGAGGTAGAGATGGACACAAGGTCATCAATAAGAGATGAAACAACCATCAAGGTATGGATATGATTCCACATTTTTTACAAAGCATTCAATCTACCTAGTGAAAGACTCAATTTCAAAAGAACCCTCAAACTATGAAGAGGCAAAGGGAAAATCTAATTGGGAAAAGGCCATGAAAGAAGAAATGGATGCATTGAAGGAGATTTACACTTGGATGATGAGCTGCAAGTGCACAAGTGCTATGAATGATAGGCATTTTACATATGGGTGCAAAGGTCGCATTAAAATCAATGCCTCTTTCATGAGCATAACCTTTTGCAACAAGCCTATATTTGTACTTATCAACTATTCTATCACGTTTATTTTTCACCTTGTAAACCCATTAAGTGTCCATGGCCTTTTTTCTAGGAGGAAGATCACATAAAGATCGTGTACATTCTCCATACTGGCATCATATTTTGATTGCATATCGGCAATCCAATTTTCTAAATTTTTTCCTTCATCAAAAGAAAGAGGCTCATTCTCATAACGAAGACTAGAGGTAGCCATAGCATAGAAATTTGATGCAAGAAAAGCACTATGAGAGCCTATAGGATTATGATCTGACAAAGGTGCATCTAAATTGCTATCTTGCAAAGTCTGCACCAACTATTTAGGCATAGTTTTTCCTTCTCTATATCAGACCTCTAGTGCATCACATAAATTTGTATAAAAAATGGAATGATGTGCATCATCATGTGGAACCTATAGAGGGTGAGACAGTGCCTTATTAGAAATAGCACATGACTGTCCACCTATAAAAAGAGGTAGCAAAGTTTCATACACATCTTTGGAGCTAACTGATATCTCTTTAGTACACAAAAGTAATGGTTGAATAGCAACTTCCACAAAAATATCACAACTAATAAAAATGCATTTAGTGTGTGGATGATACAGATGATAGAATTTTCTTTCAGAACTATACCCAACAAAAATATATTTCACTACTTTATCATCCAATTTCCTCTATTATTGCTCACGAACTAATGCATATGCCAAAAAACCAAAGATACACATGAACAATAGATGGCTTGCGACCATTCCAAGCCTCATATGGAGTGATAGAATGCAATGCTTTGGTGGGACACCTGTCAAGTACATATTCTGTACACACGACAACCTCAATCCAAAAGCTATGTGGTAGAGCCTGACTTTTGACCCTACACCTCGTAATTTCCATGATTGACCTATTTTTTCTTCCAAAAACTCCATTCTCTTGTAGTGTATAAAGAAACATACACTGATGTTTTAGCCCACATTCAACGAAAGATGTATTAAAACTAGAAGATATGTATTCTCCCCCTTGATCCAAATGGAGGGTTCCCATTTTGCATGCTAATATATTTTTAGCCATAAGCAGAAACCATTTGAATAAAAAAAAACACTTTCGAATTTGCTTTTGGTACATACACCCATGCATTCCTAGAAAAACCAGCAACGAGAGTCACAAAGTAAAGATAGTTCCCAAAAGAAGCTATCTATATAGGCGCACAAACATCATTGGGAACAAGCTATAATAGTAGCTCAAACATACCCATCTTTTGGGAAGGATAAACACGATAACTTACCCAAAAAATGATATTTACAAACATTTTTACAAGGTGCCTCAAGTTTGGGTAGAGAGGAAACCATTTTAGATTTCTACAGACATAGCAAACTTGCAAAACTCAGATGACCAAAGCATGCAAGTCAAAGCTTTGCATCTGATATAGCTTGAGAATTTTAAACTGCACATGTTGAATCATTCACAATTTTTTCATAATCTATGAGCTTACATATCCCACAACATAAGATTCTAGAAGGAATAATGACATTTCCATTTTGAGAGATCATGAACTGTACATTTGTCATCAACAAATCTCACAATCAAGCTGATCTTGGCTAATGCTGAAACTCATGATAGATTTTTCTTGATCCCGAGAACAAATAAAGCATCTGATAATGTAAAAGAACTACCATCAATACTAGTTAGAATGATCTTACCAACTCCCATGATAGGATAAGAGGAGGTTTTAGGGCATATGATAGAATTCCTTGTAGGGACAGACACAAGTGAAGTGAAGAAACTATGTTCCAAGGTAATATGTTTGGTTTCCTTCCAATCAAAGTACCAAATATCTTAGTGTACTGTAGACATAGACTGCTCATAAGAAGGTGGTCATAACTGCAAACAATCGTAAACACCCACTCTTCATTCTACACAAGATAAGAAAACTTCATTTTAGGTGTAGAGGCCATTCCAACAACCATTCAAACCTCTGTCTTCTTTACCTTTTTTGTAGCAAGTTTTGGATAGCTCTTTATGACATGATCATTACCTTACAATATTTGCAAACCAATTTTTTCTTTTCTGTTCTCTTTGTTTCTTTGTCATCCTTCTTTGATAATGTAGAATTAGAATATTTTTCCTTACTAATAGATGAGGTCCATTTTCATTTGCCCTTTTGGCTAGCTAGGAAAGCTTGATCTAAAACATGCATAATGGATATGTTCTACCTTGACTCATCTTCCTCCAACAAAACAGATACTAACTCCTCAAATGTTAAGGCATTTGGATTGTGCTTCATCATTGTTCAAAGAATAGAAGCAAAACTCTTATATGAATTTGGAAGATTGTTGAGAACAGTTTACATAAATGAACTATCTGGCAAGAATTCATAAGTAGAAATCAAATTCTCCTTTAGATCTTTGATCCTTCTTAAAAAATGATTCATGGGATTTCCTTCATTCATGTGCTCAATCTCCAACTGTTTTTGAAGGTAAGCAACACGAGCTTCATTTCCTCCCTGGTATAAAGTGGTAAGTGTATTGCAAGCATCCTTAACAATTTCTTAAGAGCAAATGTGCGAGATAATAGCAAGTTTGAAAGACAAAACTATCAATGCATCTGGCTGACCATCCCTTCCATCCTAATGAAGTTGCTTTATAATAGGTGCAACAAGAATTGTAGCACAAACACCACCAACTAAAATGTTGGAAGAGATGGTCAATAATCTTCACAGATGCATTGGTGTTGCTTAAACCTACTTCACACCAGCCACAAATAACTACCGGAGAGTGTAGTGGGACTCTTTAGCTTGCTTATGATCATAAATAACTAATCAGTGGACCAAAACAAATAGGTAAGAAATTCATTGAAGATAAAAAACTTGCTATTCTTGTCTCTACACCTGTTCAGTGTTTTGAATAGTTCTCTTAGCACAATAACAATTAGCCTAATTCCTTTGGAGGACATCTAATTAGCTTAGATAGCTACCAATGATTAGTGATTTCATCAAAATTCATAAAGTACACGTTGAGTATGGTGTTTAACATATCATAGGACATGCTCGACATTTTCAGAGTGCATTAGTCAATAGATCAGAGAGTAATGAAATGATAATATCTCCCAATTTAGAGAAGCAATGATATAGAGATTTTGTAGCTATAAACTAGAGAGTACGTTGAATCTATAATGCTTTAAATCATGAAAAAATTATCAATCATACACTGATAAAAAGCTCTAAGAAGATCACTGTTCTGATGTAGTCATGGCAGAGAAGTGAAGTTAAGATATATGTATTAAGTCATGTACAAATACAATGCCATTGGCAATAATCAATTGCTCAATGTGTGGGAGGTGAATGAGTTATGAAGTGAGCTCTCAATTGAGAATGTATCCCAATCTAAATGATCTCATCGAGTCGAGATATCACAGGGGTCATTTGATCCTCTTTTTATGGTTGTGTTTGGAGCCAATGTTTGAATTCAAACTCAAAAGGTCCACCTAAAAGTGAATCCTACAGTATAGGATATATTCTCTCATCCATCAACTACCAAATGAATTGTGATTTGGAACATCCTAACTCCATGTGCAAGTAATGCACTTTTACAAAGGTAAATGTACTTGACTTTAGGGAAGGAAGGTATATATCTATCTCCAATGAACTATCTTCTATATGTGTTGTTTAGGTTTGGCATGAGAGATTGCAAACCAATATATCAAGCTATGGATTCAAATGTCAATTTAAGCAAGGAAGATGGTAAGAAGCTAGAAGACATTACACTATACAAGAGCATTGTGGGATCACTAATCTATGTTACACTGACAAGTCTTGACTTGTGCAACATAGTTGGAGTTCTATCTCAGTTCATGCATGCAACCACAGATACACATCTCGATCATGCAAAGAGAGTGTTAAGGTTTGTGAAGAGTACAATTAATCATGGGTTGCTATACAGGTATGATGAAGAACTTTATGTAATAGCATGGAGGTGATGTAGATTCTTCAAGTAAGAGCATGGAGTGATGTAGATTGGGCTAGGAGTGTTGATGATAAAAGTTCAACTTATGGCTATGTTTTCATGCTAGGTACAAAAGCAATTTTATCGATGAGCAAAAAGTAGTCTGCAATTGCATTCAGTTCAATAGAGGCTGAATATAGAGCTTTAGCCCCCACTACATGTGACGCAATGTGGATTAAGAAGCTCTTCAAAGATCTTGATATACAACATCCACCAATTCTAGTTTATGGAGATAACATGTCAAACCTACATCTAGCTAACAATCCCATGTATCATGCAAGGAGCAAGCACATTGAGGTGAGTTATCATTATGTAAGGGAATGTTGCAAGTGGGGACATTAATGTTCATTTTGTAGGTACAAAGAAAAAAGTTGAAGATATGTTCACCAACAACTTGGATGTGACCAAGTTGACAAAGTTTTCAAAATCTATGAGCTTATTTGATATAGACACTACGAGCTTAAGCTTGAGGGGGAGTTTTGAAAATGTGATCTATGCAAGCTTTAGGTGGGAAAAGGGGTCAAAGGCCTTAATGTGGAAAATATTCATGATGCAAAACACGTAGGGTGGTCTCAAGGTTGGGCAAGTCAGTCCTAATGTGGTGGAAAAGTCAAGAGAGGCATCCAAAAGCTATAAAAGGATGTGAAGAGACACCAAATGCAGGGAAGTCTTGTAGGTCATTAAAGACCAAGAGACATATACTCAAGGAGGCTCAAGGGGAGAGTCATCCAAGGCTCTAGGAGCTGAAATGCAACATTCAAAGCAAGGAAAAACATAGAGGAAGGTGTTACATGAACTGATAAGGATTAAGGAGGAGATATCAAGCCCACAACCCCTCTGGACTCTTGTAGGTATATACATAGTTTATTTATTATAGTTTTAACTCCTTGTTTACATACCCAATTCAAGAAATTTAAAGTTGATTTTGTAGTGCATATATATATATCTTACTTTGTCCAAGAGGGAATCTTGAAATCCATTTTGTGTGCAAAGAAATTGGTGTATCTCTCTAACCCTAATTTATGCATATCCTACATCTTTGCATAGTCTATTTTCTACAAAGGTGATGACTAGCCTAAACAGATCCATTTGAGGTGTTCTATAGCTTCTTTGAAGCTTATGATTCATACTAAATGTGGCTAAAAGATCAACTGATTTGGATAAGTGTAAGGTAGGTAAACTAGAGTTTTGTTGTAGCGTAGCAGGAAATGTGTATGAAGGGACCTAAATATTAGGTTCATTTCACTTCTAATGTGCAAATTTCAGGGATTAAACTCCATCACTCCCATGGTGCCTCACATTGTCCATTTCATTAAGTACTTCCATTCCACATGTAGCTAGCCATATGTCTCCACCTACAATGCCCTTCTTGTAGTGGGCACCTGATATTCTCATATCTTCTTTCTGTGTGAAAGGGAAAGTCATGAGTGGTAAGTTGCAACAATGATTGGACAATTGGTGGCACAACAATAGAGGATCTTTGAGTTCCATGGTAGGCAAAGAGGATTGACATTATATAAGGGTCATGCGGGCACCCAGAAGGAAGTTCATAGATAGGTACATATACGAGAGAGAGGACATATGAGAGATACATGAATGCAATAGGTTACACACATAGATCCGGATAACTGCAAATACATGCAAGTAGGCATTGTTTGTGGTAGAAATAGATGTGCTGAGGGTAGAGATTGTTGGTGCATTTTACCCAAGCCTACATGCTTGATATGCTTGATATTTTCCTCATTTGTGATTCACATGTGTAGTCATGTGAACAGCTCTTCTAAAAGAGTTCATTTTTATCTCATGTAATTGAAAAAGGAAAAAGGAAAAGGATGGCTTACCTCATCCATGATATTAAAGCAAATTTGTGGGTCTAACTACCTAAAACCACAAATTTTTGAGCAAAGGCAATATCTCCTAACTTTGGGGATCACTTTTAGGTGGAGCCATTTGAATTCGAATTCAAAACTCCCTCCAAGAATAGCTATAAAAAGAGCAAGAAGGAAGAGGTGATTAGCAAGCCTTGTACGTGACCACTTCATGTCATTTTGTAGAGATTGAAGAGCTTACTCCATAGCTCTATCATTCTACTCCCATTTTGCAAACATTCATTGCCAATGTGGTTGTAAACATATGTGAATCTATACATTTGTCATTATCTACTTCTCTGTTTTGTTCTCTACTATACTCACTCAGAACAATAACTTTAGAAGGCCATAGCTCGAGTTCTACTCAACGTTTTTCAGTGTTTTAACATGTATTGCATAGCTCTTACTGTCCTCTGTCTGCATATAACTTTTCATGGTTATTGAATTAACACTTTTTGCGATATATGCATTTTACTGCTCACTGGTCTATCTCTGCAGAGTCCCGAGAATGGTGGGCATGTTTGAGAAATTGATAAATCTTCTTCGCAGTGATCAGTCCATCATTTGAAGTGTTTTAACTTGTATTGGAAAGCTTGCTAAGTCTATTTGCTATGCCCAAAAGGAATTTATCTAATTCCTACCAGGTTGAGAGCACTATTCATTTTTTCTAGCAGGTGTATGTCCAAAAATAGCAAGTTTTGGGAGCTAGTCATTTCGCAACTAGTCTGTTTTGACTTAAACTTTTGGGATACATGTTCCAAAGTACTTGGCTGATATTTTGGTGGATTTAGGAAGCTCAAAGGATCTACTAATCAACTCTGAAGTCTCACTTGGCTGGTGTAGATGTGGTTGTAGTAGCACCTACTCATCTTTGGATTGCATCCACCATCTCTCTTCATAGTGGTATCAGAGCATAGTCAAGCAACATGGGAGATGGATTTCCATCAACAATTGACAAATTGGATCAAAAAAACTACCCGGCATTGTCTCTAAGGATGGAGGCTTACCTTCAAGGGAGGAATCTATATGGATTCATATCCGGAGATGAAGCAATGCCAACCATGAGGAACAAAGGGCAACCATCACATGAAGAAGTGGAAGGACTTTCAAATTGGTGTTCGAAGGATGCACTTGCAAGGTCCTATATTCTAAACTCAATCTCTGATTTTCTTTTACCTCATGTCAAGGGATGCAAGACATCAAGAGAGACTTGGAATGCACTTGCTTCTTTCTTCTCTTCCAACACTCGAGCAAGGAAGAACCAAGTGTGGATGGAGTTCACAACAATGAAGAAAAGCCCAAAGCAAAATGTGACTGATTATGCCACAAAGATGAACGAGATTTCCGACCAACTTGGAAGCATTGGAGAGGTAATTGAAGAGGAGAAAATCATTAGACAAATCATAAATGGAATCAAAGCTGACGACAAGTGGGAGTCATTCACAACAGCCATGGATTTATACATGGATATGCATGTACCCGACCTCAACACACTCATGGGCCAACTCTTCACTCATGAAGCAAAGATTAGCAAAGTGGTGAGTCCTCAAGAGGTAATCAAACTTCTGCCTTATATTCTGATAAAGCTAAGGTCAAGGACAAGTCAAAGAATAGGAAGAATGAAGATGAAGGTAGCTCTTTCCAAGCAAACTTTGGAGGTAGAGGAAGAGCTAGAGGAAGAGGTAGAGGTGGAAAGCAAGGCAGGGGGAGATTCCAATCATCTCAGCCTTGTAGTATATGTGGCTTATCTAATCATACTACTGAAGAATGTTTCAGGAGCCCGAGGAACTCAAGAGGAAGAGGATTCAATAGAGGTGGCTATGGATCAAATAGAGGCAGATACAATGGAGGCTACAACAACAACTACTACAACAACAATTACAACAACAACAACTATCAAAGTGGCCATAGAGGAAGAAGAGACTACAATAACTATGCAGAGGACCAAAGTCAAGAAGATTCATTATTGATTATGAATCTATTAGTGAAGAATGGTAAGGATGATGATCACATATTTTACATTGATTCCGGATGCTCAAACCATGTAGTAGGAAATGTGGCTTTACTTTCTGATTTGGAAGATCCTCATAACAAGCATGAAGTGCAGACAGGAGATGACACAAAGCATTCAGTGCAGAAGATAGGTAATGTGAAGACATCAGATGGGAATATGAACCTCTTAAGCAAAGTCTTGTATGTCCCTACAATTACCAAAAATTTAATAAGTGTTGGACAGATTGTTGAAAAAGGATTGCAGGTTAGATTCAACCAATTTGGAGCATATGTTGAAGACCCAAGGCAAGGCTTTCGAAGGATTGCCAAAGGAGAAAAGACAGGAAGGCTTTTCACTTTTGAAGTGGAAGATACAAAGAACATAGCTTTGTTTAGCTATGGATCTCAAACTCTTACAGAGTTGGAGATATGGCACAAAAGGCTTGCTCACATTGGTGAGAGGACACTCAAACAAATTTGCAAGGACCAAAGTGTACTTGGTTTGCCTAATATCACAAGGCAACACATGATTTATAAGTGTGATGCTTGTCAACTCGGCAAGGCTCATAGACAACCTTTTAATAAGAAAGGATATATGTATCAAAATCCTTTGGATCTAGTGCACACGGATGTGTGGGGTCCAAGTAAGGAGCCATTTATATCAGGCTCAAGATATTATGTGTCTTTCATAGATGATTGTAGCAGGTGGACCATTTTGTTTTTCATGAAGCACAAGGATGAAGTGTTTAATTGCTTTAAGGAGTATATTGCTCTTGTTGAAAACCAAACAGGTAGGACTTTGAAAAGGCTCAGATTAGATGGTGGAGGAGAATACTTCTCTTTTGAATTTGATGCCTTCTTGCATGAAAGAGGCATTAAAAGGGAAGTCACTACAAGGTATACACCCGAACTCAATGGTGTAGCAAAGAGGAGGAACAAAGCTATTGTCGAAGCTGCAAGGTCCATGCTCAACGAAAATGGATTTCCAAACTACCTATGGGCAAAGGCTGTGTCTACAGCCACATATCTCATAAATAGACTTCCATCTAAGTCACTAGATGGAACAACTCCATATGAAGTGTGGAATGGAAGAACACCTATTCTAGAGCATTGTAAAATCTTTGGATGCTTAGCCTATGCTCACATTCCTTCTCAAGTAAGAGGGAAATTGGATCCCAAGGCAGAGAAGTGTGTATTTATTGGTTATGATCAAAACCAAAAAGGATATAGATTGTACAATCCAACCAATAAAGGATTTTCTATGAGTAGAGATGTAATTTTTGATGAAAACAAATCATGGTTTGATGATGACAGTAAAGTGAAGCTGCCTTACAACTTGGATGAAGATTTTCCATCACTTCAACCAAAGGAGCCAAAGCAGATTGAAGAAAGTGATTCAGAGATTGACCTAGAAGACTTGGAAAGACTAAAGCTATGGAAGAACAAAGGTAAAACAAAGATGCAGGATGCTACATATGGACCCGAGAGCTCACATCAACCACTTAGAAGATCTTCAAGGGAGAAGAAGAAACTAGAGAGGTTTGGTTATGATACTTCTTTGGTCACCAAGCACTCAATCTACATTGCAAAGGATTCAACCAATGAAGAACCTACCACATTCGAAGAAGCACAAAGCAAGAAAGCTTGGAGAGATGCAATGGATGAAGAAATGGAAGCCTTGAAGGAGAATGACACTTGGGAGCTTGTAAACAAGCCATCTATGAAGGTAATTGGATCTCGATGGATATACAAAATCAAGAGGAATCCAGATGGAAGTATAAATAGACACGAAGCAAGGTTAGTTGCTAAAGGGTTTGGTCAAACCCATGGTATTGATTATGAGGAGACTTTCTCTCTTGTTGCAAAAATGCCTACAATTAGGGTTCTCATTAGTCTTGCTGCATCTAGAAATTGGAATCTTTATCAACTTGATGTAAAGAATGCTTTCTTGAATGGATGGATTTCTGAGGAAGTGTATATGGCACAACCTCCTGGATATGAGGATGCACATCATCCTAACTATGTATGCAAACTAAAGAAAGCTTTGTATGGATTGAAGCAAGCTCCAAGAGCTTGGAATTTCAGATTGGTGACTTATTTGCAGGACCAAGGATTTAAAGCTAGCAAGGCGGATACCTCTTTGTTCATAAAGAGGAATGGATCTGAAGTGATCTATTTATGTGTGTATGTTGATGATATTATTATCACAGGAAATGATCTTGAAGGAATCAAACAAGTAAAGAGTCAAATGAAGGAGGAGTTCAAAATAAGTGACCTCGGACCACTCACTTATTTTTTTGGATTGGAGTTGATCTACACAGATTCAGGTATATACATCACACAAAGGAAGTATGTCCATGACATGCTCGTCAAGTTCAAGATGGAAAATACCAAGTGTGTAGGTACACCTATGGAGCAAAATCATAAGCTTAGTGCTTATGAAGGAGAGCCAATTGAAGACATCACAAGCTATCAAATCTTGGTTGGAAGTTTGAACTATGCAACACTCACAAGGGTGGATATATGCTATAGTGTTAGCATATTGAGTCTATTTATGCATAAGCCGAGAAGACCACATATGGAAGCGGCCAAGAGAGTCCTCAAGTACCTAAAGGGGACCATGAATGAAGGTTTGTTCTATTCATATACTTCAGATATTGAGCTAAAGGTCTACTCAGATGCAGATTGGGCCGGATCTAAAGATGATAGAAGAAGCACATCCAGGTATATATCATTTGCAGGTTCAAAAATCATTTCTTGGTCATCGAAGAAGCAACCAACCATGGCATTATCTTCTACTGAAGCCGAATATAGAGGTTTGGCTAATGCAACTCAAGAAATCATGTGCTTAAAGTCTTTGTACACAGATCTTGGACTTCATTCTTCAACACCTCACATTTTTGGTGACAACACAAGCTCACTACATCTAGCAGCTAATATGGTATACCATGCTAGAACCAAGCATATTGAAGTCCATTACCATTATGTAAGGGAGAAGCTAATGAGCAAGGATATTCAACTATCCTATGTCTCTACAGATATGCAATGTGCAGACATGTTGACTAAAGCTCTTGATGGTACAAACTTAAGTAGATTCAAGTTGATGATTGGCTTGCAGGAAATCAAGGATAATTGAAGACTTATTTGGAGGCCAAGCATGTTAGGCTTGAGGGGGAGCTGTTCGTGCATTTTACCCAAGCCTATATGCTTGATATGCTTGATATTTTCCTCATTTGTAAGTCACATGTGTAGTCATGTGAACACCTCTTGTAAAAGAGTTCATTTTTATCTCTTGTAATTGAAAAGGAAAAAGGAAAAGGATGGCTTACCTCATCCATGATATAAAAGAAAATTCGTGGGTATAACTACCTAAAACCATGAATTTTTGAGCTGAGGGAATATCTCCTAACTTTGGGGATCACTTTTAGGTGGATCCATTCGAATTCGAATTCAAAACTCCCTCCAAGAATAGCTATAAAAAGAGCAAGAAGGAAGAGGCGACTAGCAAGCCTTGTACGTGACCACTTCATGTCATTTTGTAGAGATTGAAGAGCTTACTCCATAGCTCTATCATTCTACTCTCATTGTGCAAACATTTTTTGCCAATGTGGTTGTAATCATATGTGAATCTATACATTTGTCATTATCTACTTCTTTTTTTTGTTCTCTGCTGTACTCACTTAGAATAGTGACTTCAAAAGGCCATATCTCGAGTTCTACTCAACGTTTTTCAGTGTTTTAACATGCTTTCAATAGCTCTTACTATTGTCTCTCTGCATATAAATTTTCCAGGTCATTGGATTAATAATGCTTGAGATATCTGCATTTTACTACTCACTCATCTATCTCTGCAGAGTCCTGAGAATGGTGGGCATGTTCCAGAAATTGATAAATCTTCTTCTCAGTGCTCAGTCCATCATTTGAAGTGTTTTAACTTGAATTGGGAAGCTTGCTAAGTATATTTGCTATGCCCAAAAGGAATTTATCTAATTCCTACCAGGTTGAGAGCACTGTTCATTTTTTCTAGCATGTGTATGTCCAAAAATAGCAAGTTTTGCGAGCTAGTCATTTCGCAACTAGTCTGTCTTGACTTAAACTTTTGGGATACATGTTCCAAAGTACTTGGCTGATATTTTGGTGGATTTAGGAGGCTCAAAGGGTCTACTAATCAACTCTGAAGTCTCAGTTGGCTGGTGTGGAGCTAGTTGTAGCAGCACCTACTCATCTTTGGATTGCATCCACCATCTCTCTTCACAGAGATTGCATAAAGGCATTATTAGAGAAGAAGAGCATGCACTAGAAGCAGAATTTGGGCTATCTATCAGTAGAATTTAGGATTACATGAGGAATGAGCCATAGTCATAGCGAAATAGGCATAGTAGAGAAGACCAAAGGCAAAATCAATAAATTATTTGGGAGTTTCAAGGAGAATCTTACAAGGAAATTTATGGTGTGAACTAGATCCCTCTGAGGGTTAGGCTTGTGATTAATGAGTGTTGCTTGAAATGGTTAAAGGATTAGCACTCAAAAAGTAGAAGATGCTCATAGAGGCTCATAATAGGTGATGAGGTTTAATGCATCAATGTTGGAAGAAGAAGGATGCTTCCAGGCCATGATTCATGTCTTCTAAGGTTGTAGTGGTTAACCCATGAGTAATTTACATGCAGGGTACCAATTCTTTGCTAGGGAATTGTGTGTTGTCAAGGACTAGCAAGGTGGTGATGCTACAGAAGATCAATTTCATGGATAATCCTTGAAACCACATGGCATCGGGTCCGACTCTCTCCACCTCTTATTATTTTCTACTAGAAACTCCTTCCTCCTCCTCACTTGGTGTATGAGGTTGCAACATTCTAGCAAAGTTAGGGGGAAAAAATTAGAAACTTCATGGGAGTTTGCACTTGTAGTACCACTAAGGTTGGAGGAAAGTATTTAAGTGTGAAATCACATTTACATTGGTCTTAAATATTTGGATCATTCTACTATACTCTATATTCAGAAGACATTCTATGGAAATTGTAGGCAACAATGGTTGATATAATTTTCAATGTTTGTAACAAAGTTTGAGAGTAATACAAACCATTTAGACCTCGTTTTCTAGAAGAAAGAATATATCAATCATGAGAATGAGGAGGTGTAGGGTCAAAAGTCAGGCTTTACCACATAGCTTTTGGATTGAGTTTGTTGTGTGTGCACCATATGTACTTGATAGGTGTCCCACCAAAGCATTGCAGTCAATCACTCCATATGAGGCTTGGAATAGTTGCAAGCCATCTATTGCTCATCTGTGTGTCTTTGATTTTTGCATATGCATTTAGTTCCTAAAAAACATTCAACCATTACTTTCATGTACTAAAGAGATATCAATTAGCTCCAAAGATGTGCATGAAACTTTTCTAACTCTTTTCATAGGTGGCTATTCTTAATAAGGCACTTTCTCACCCTGTATCAATTCCACATGATGATGCACATCATTCCATCTTTTATACAAATTTACATGATGCACTTCTTGATGGGAGGTCTGATATAGAGGAGGAAAAGACTATGTCTAAATAGTTGGTGCACACTTTGCAAGATAGCAATTTAGATGCTCCTTTGTCATATCATAATCCTTCAGACTCTCATAGTGCTTCTTTTGGGTCAGATTGCTATGTTATGGCTGCCTCCAGTATCTATTATGATATGAGCCTCTTTCTTTTGATTAAGGACAAAATTCAGAAAATTGAATTGCTAATATGCAATCAAAATATGATGCTATCATGGAGAACGGTATGTGGTCTTTATGTGAGTTTCCTCCTGGCAAAAAGTTCATCGACACTAAATGGGTTTACAAGGTGAAACATAAACCTGATAGAATAGTTGATAATTACAAAGGGAGGCTTGTTGCAAAAGGTTATGCTCAAGAAAGAGGCATCGATTTTGATGAGACCTTTGCACCCATATGTCGAATGAATATTTTTCATAGCATCTGTGCACTTGTAGCCCATCATCCAAGTGTCCAACTCCTTCAATGCATCCATTTTTTCTTTCATGGCCTTTTCCCAATTAGGGTTTCCCTTTGCCTCTTCATAGGTTGAGGGTTCCTCTAAAATTGAGTCTTTCGCCAAGTAGATTGAATGCTTTAGAGCAAATGTGGAATCATATCCATACCTTTTTGGTTGTTTCTTCTCTCTTCTTGATCTTCTAGGAGCTTGCTTATAGAAATCTCCACACTCATGCATCTTTGCTTTGCCTCTTGACTTCCATAGTTTATAATCCTTTTCCCTTTAATCTTGTTGATCATCTATATAACTTCTTGGATCCGAAAACGGTGTATCATGCTTTCTTCCTAATTGATGAGAACTAGAATCAAGATCATATGGTAGAGTTGCCTTTTTTTTGTCTTCATCATACCAAGACCTGTGTTCTTCAAACACAATATCTCTACTTGTAGTGAATTGCTTGGTTGAAGGATTATAGAACCTGTAACCCATCTGAGTTAATTCATACCCAATAAATAGTGCCTTTGTTGTCCTTTTATCTAGCTCACTTGTTATTTGTGATGGTACATGCACATAAGCTAAACAACCAAACACCTTGCAATCTCCAACACTATGTTTTCTTCCATGCCATGCTTCATAAGGAGTCATACCTTGAAGTGATTTGGATGGTAGTCTATTGATAAGGTAAACAGTAGGTTCAATAGCCTCTGCCTATAGATAATGTGGCAACCTCTTCTCTTCAAGCATTTTTTTGGTTGATCCAAACAATGTCTTGTTTCTTCTCTCTACAATTCCATTTAGTTGAGGAGAGTACCTAGTAGTCACTTCCCTTCTGGTACCTTTATCCTGCAAGAAATCATCAAAATATTTGGAGAATTATTCTCCCCCTCCATCAGATCTCAACTTCTTGAGTGACCTACCTATATGATTCTCCACATTTGCTAGATACTTTTTGAAGCAATCAAACTCTTCATTCTTAGTCATGATAAAGTATAGAATAGTCCATCTACTATGGTCATCAATAAATGGGACATAATACCTTGATCCTACCAATGAAGGTTCTTGACTTGGTCCCCATACATTTGTATGTACTAACTCCAATAAGTTATTGTGGATGTAGCCTTTGTGGTTATATGGTTGTCTTTGTGCCTTCCCAATCTGGCATGCATCACATCTATTGATTATGTGTTGCTTTGATATGTTTGGCATTCCTAGAACACTTTGATCCTTGCATATATCCTTCAAGGTTCTTTCATTCACATGAGTAAGTCTCTTATGCAACACTTCAAGTCACTTAGGGTTTCAGACCTAATAGTGAATAGACCTATGCTCCTAGTTTCTCCTACTTCAAAAGTAAAGAGCCTACCATGCTTCTCACCTTAGGCTATCTTCTTGAAGCCTTGACATGGATCTTCCATAAAAGGCTCATGTTGGGTGAACCTAACTTGCAAGCCTTTTTCAACTATTTGGCCTATGCTTATTAGGTTTTTGGTGATAGTGGGTACATGGGGAATTTTACTCACAATGTTTCTCTTGCCATTGGAAGCTTTGAGCAACATGATTTGAACATCCAAAATCTATGTAGAACAAATGATCATCTTCTTTACCTTCTTTGTGGATTAGATTCATTAGAAGCAATGAGTTTTTATGTAGTTGATCTTCTGAATAATTATTGAAGTCCCTTCCATTAGGCCCTCTATTGTTATTGTTGAAGTTGTGTCTGACTCTACCTCTATTGTTTCCATATCCACCTCTTCCACTTCCTTTTTGGGTCTTACCATTGAATTAGCAATTTTGAGTGGTGTGGTTGGTGTTATCATACATGGCACAATATTGAACATTTTGACTTTTGTCTTTTTTATGCTTTGGTCATTTGTTCTTCCCCTTCCACTTGCTCTTGCTTGCCATGTTGGCTTGGGAACTCTCATCTTCATCTTCTTCCTTCTTCTTGCCTTTCAACTTCTTTTCCTTCTTATCTGCATATAGGACACTAGTTGAATTTCCATGATAGGAGTTACCTTCCTTTATGCTATTTTTGGTCTCTTGATTGAAGAGTTGTCCAAGAAATATGTTGAAGTCTGGAGTTTGAACATCCATGATGAGATCATAAGCTGTGGTGAAGGATTGCCATTGTTTATCACTTTGAATCCCATTTAGAATTTTCCTCATGATAGCCTCTTCTTCAATCAGCTCTCCAATGGATGAAAACTAATTTGCAAACTCCTTGACCTTGATAACAAAATCTGTGATGGTTTGTTTAGGTGTCTTCTTCATTTGGTTGAACTGATTCCAATGATGATTCTTTTTTACTTTGGTACTAGCAAAGAAGAAGGTCTCTAGGGCATCCCAAGTCTCTTGAGATGTCTTTCATCCTCTATTATGTGGTAATATAAAGTCAAAGATAGTGTAAGTACACAAACTATACCTCCCACCTGATGGGCATGTTACAAAATATACAAGTGACTAATGTAAGATCATAAATCAAGTAACACCCATCAAGTGAAAATAGTGCTGAAAGCTATCATCTGGTAGAGCTTTAGTCAAAGCATTCTCAACATTATCTTGAGTAGGAACCTTCTCAAGAATAATGCGCTATGTGGCTAAGCAATCTGTAATGAAGTGATGCCTCACCTCAATGTGCTTGGTCCTTGCATGAGTAGCCATATTCTTAGCCAAAGCAATGGCACTCTCACTATCACTAAGCAAATGGGGTACATGCTCAGGTAGACCCATATCACAAGCAAGATGAGAAAGCCACAATGCTTCCTTACATGCCTCACTTGTTACAACATACTCTGCATCTATGGTGGAAACAATTGTACATTCTTGAAGATGAGATTTCCAAGGGATAGCACCTCCAACCAAATGAAAAAGGTACCCTGATGTAGACTTACAATTGTCTACACAACTAGCATAGTCAGAATGTTTGTAACCAATAATGGATGCTTTCCCTCTACTTAAGCATAGATACTTGTCCTTTCTGCTACTCAGATATCTCAAAATAATCTTGACCACTTCCCAATGTTTCTTGCTAGGATTAGATATATATTTTTTCACAACTCCCACTCCAAATGCAATGTCTATTCTGTAGCTACCATAGCATACATGAGACTACCAACACTAGATTGATAATGAATTTTGGTCATGAATTTATTTTCCTCAACAGATTTGGGGCAATCATCCTTGCTCAATTTCACATATATGGATAAAGGTGTACTCAATGCCTTTCCACCCTGTATATTGAATATGTGAAGTACTTTCAATATGTACTCACTTTTGTTGAGATATCAAGCTCAAAATGTGATGATTCAAGATGACATGTATCACTTTTTCATTTCTCTGACATGTACAGTGGTCACATTTTCGGAAGGATGTCGATGCTCGGTTGGTGGATCAAGCCAACTGCCAAATCCAACAGTGCACGCCGAGTGCTTAGAACAATCTCAAGTAATAGACGAGAACTCCAAGGCAATATGTACAGCTCATAAAACTTATAAGTAGTTCAGTGACAAACTCTTATCCTATCATTGAGAACTTTGAGAAAATATCCGCTCTTAATGTGTGTCCAAACATCATATTTCACATTGCAAAATCTTATAGTGCAATTATTTGATTAAATAGATTCGCATCATTTATCACAGGTTGTTTAGATTTGATGTTTACTAAGTATAAACTTTATGTAACAGAAAACAAGCGACTTTTTAATCATTGTATTTATGTCATTGCCTTGGCATGAAAAACCTCATCATCGCACAGAATTCGTGTGTATATAAAAAAACTGGAAGATGATCAGTTGCACATCAAATTGGTTTCATCAGAATTTAAAATCTTCAAGTTCGGCTTAATTCAAACTCTAATGCTATGCATAAAATTTGATTTTATGTGACTTTCAACTCATTTATGAGTTTAACGTAAAAAGTATTATTTCTCATGCGATGTCTCTTCTTCTCTTTAAAAAAAGCATAATACGATTCTTGCCAATGCTCATCTCAACATAACCTGAATTCTGAACAATTTTCGCACAATTTTCGATTAAAGAAATCAAATTTACGAAACTTTCAACTGTAAATCATCACTTACTAACACTCTCGAGCAGACTTTCCAATAATTTCCGAAGAAAAAGAATATATAGTCAACAGCATGATTTGATCTATGTTTGATCATAACAAACTTGCGCGATTTGAACGAAGCTTGATTTTAACCCACACTCTCAGATTTGAGATTCAATAGAAACATGTATTTTCTTTAAACACAAAAAGTAAGCAATAATATAATCTCTGTCAAAACAGACATTTTGAATAGAGTTAAATTAGATTGCAAAAACAAACGAACGTAAGTGCAACATGCTCGGATTTGAGAGAATTATTAAACTCTTATGAGTATTTAGTTATTAACAGACATAGAACATTGGAGATGTATGGCGCAGTACACATAGAACATTGGAGATGTATGGCGCAACAAACATAGAACAATGGAGATGCATGACACAACAGACATATCTGAGAAATATCATATCAAAATTATGATGCAGAGAGCATTACAAAGCAGAGTATCATACATTCATAAAATTGGCGAAGAATAATCATCACGCACGCTCACTAAAACTTGCACAAGAGTTCTGGTCCTTCATATCTAGCATCCACGACATCGAGAGCTCCCGTAATCACTACCTTCAATGCCATCCTCAGATTTGCATGTCTGCCAACAACAAAGATGAATCCCTGTCTACAGGAGATAAAGGGTGTCCATCCATTCATGGTTGTTGACCGTCGATTATAGCAGTTGCCATAATTCTAGCAGTCTCTGTAGAGGAGGTATTGGGTATCCACTTTTAATAAGAGCAGAAAATATGCACTTCCAGTACTTCGCCTACTCAAGGGAGGTCCTCCTTAGGGAAGTATACCCTTTAACATTTCTGTGAGTAGGCAGATCACAATAATTGCACAAAAGATCAATGACAATGGCAATAGTGAAGGATGAAACCACTCCTTAGTTCACACAGATGATTACAATATAGACAAAAGAAATGCTCTAAATTTGATGCTCTAGGCTAACATGCCACTCCAGAACTAAATAGCATCAATTCAAGAGATTCATCCAATCTGTATAATGAACACAACTAGATGCAAACTGGCACTGATCAATACAAAGTATGAAGACTTGCTCTAAGGGAAAGAGCATGAAAATACCACTGAATCGCACTGAATGACAAAACCAAGCCACTCTCTTCACACTATAGTGCTATTAGCCCTCCACTGGGAAGCCCACGCTCTGTATCCTCACCACAGAGTGACTTCCTATAATAGGCTTGTAGCCACATAGTGCAAAAAGAGGACCCAAAGAGATGCCGAGAATAAGCCCTACACATATCTGTATATGTGTGTCCCAAATGAACACAAGTCCATTGCTTTTATAGGCTTCAATAGGCCTAGAGGGCCTTGTCGATTCCTCACGTCCACTGATCATGGACTAATTGATTGCCCAAAATTGGAGGGGTAGATCAAATATGCCGCTAGTTTCGAATTGGATCCTCAAAAACAGGCACTCTTCATGAATGATTGGCGGCAATAGTCATTTCTCCACTTTCACTTTTACCTCTTATACTTTTACTCTCACTTTTGCATGCAAGTTGAGATCCTCATTTTGTGCCACCGGTGATATTCGAATGACCCTGAGAAGCACATCCTTCACATAATTTTTGTAGTAGATTTTGACCCTTACATATTGAGTAGGAGAGATGGTGGGTGGTGTGGGTGGAGTGGTGGGAAGTTGTGGGGGGTGTAGGAGGTGTGGGTGGAGTGGTGTGAGGTTGCGGGGGTGTGAGAGGTTGTGGGGGGAGGTTGTGGAGGGTGTGGGAGGTGTGGCAGGTTGTGGGGGGAGGTTGTGGGGGGTGTGGGTGGAGTGGTGCGAGGTTGTGGGAGGTGTGGGAGGTTGTGGGGGGAGGTTGTGGAGGTTGTGGGGGGTGTGGGAGGTTGTGGGGGGAGGTTGTGGAGGTTGTGGGGGGTTATGGGGGGAGGTTGTGGAGGTTGTGGGGGGTGTGGGAGGTGTGGGGGGAGGTTGTGGGGGGGTTGTTGTGGAGTTTGTGGGGGGTGTGGGAGGTTGTGGGGGAGGATGTGGACGTTGTGGGGGGTGTGGGAGGTTGTGGGGGGAGGTTGTGGAGGTTGTGGGGGGTGTGGGAGGTTGTGGGGGGAGGTTGTGGGGGGTGTGGGAGGTTGTGGGGGGAGGTTGTGGAGGTTGTGGGGAGGGAGTTGCGGGGGGTGGTGGGTGGGGGGAGGAGGGGGCTGCTGGGAGGGAGTTGCGGGAGGTGGAGGGTGGGGAGAGGAGGGGGCTATGTGGAGGGGGTTGTGAGAGGTGGCGGGTTGGGAGATGAGATGAGGGTGCTACGGGGAGGGAGTTGCGGGAGGTGGTGGGTGGGGAGAGGAGGGGGCTGCGGGGAGGGAGTTGCGGGAGGTGGCGGGTGGGGAGAGGAGGGAGTTGCGGGAGGTGGCGGGTGGGGAGAGGAGGGGGCTGCAGGGAGGGAGTTGCGGGAGGTGGTGGGTGGGGAGAGGAGGGGGGTGCGGGGAGGGAGTTGCGGGAGGTGGTGGGTGGGGAGAGGAGGGGGCTACGGGGAGGGAGTTGCGAGAGGTGGTGGGTGGGAAGAGGAGGGGGCTGCGGGGAGGGAGTTGCGGGGAGGGAGTTGCAGGAGGTGGTGGGTGGGGAGAGGAGGGGGCTGCGGGGAGGGAGTTCTGGGAGGTGGCGGGTGGGGAGAGGAGGGGGTTGCATGAAGGGAGTTGCGGGAGGTGGCAGATGGGGAGAGGAGGGGACGGCACGGAATGGGGGGGAAGAGAGAGAGAGAGAGAGAGAGAGAGAGGGAGAGAGAGAGAGAGAGAGAGAGAGAGAGAGAGAGAGAGAGAGAGAGAGAGAATCGTGCGGCGCTACAGACCCCCACATCAAGTCTTTGCACTGTCCCAGTGCAACTTTTCTTCATACGCTTATTGAATAGACAAAATAAATTGCAAACACTGAATGAAACATGATATGTACAGTGAATGAAGTTCTTCCATCTTGCCTTAATTCAGGTAATTCTTCACCCTGGAGATATTGACCAAGGGTATCCTCTTACCCTGGAAATCCTCCAGATGCACTGCTCCATGTGGTAATACCTTTATCACTCTGTACAGTCCTATCCATTTGGGTGCTAATTTGGTTGAAACTGCTGGGATCTGATGCACCAGAGCCAAGGATCCTTCTTGTACTTGAACCTAAGATACCTGTCGTGCAATCTTTTGCGCTCTTCTTGTGTTACCTGAAGTTTTTGCATTGGTGCTTCCCTGTATTTTTCTAATGCCACTAGTCTCCTAATGGGGGGTTCAATTCCAATGGTTTTGGCTCCAATTTCATTTTTGATAATAAATTCGAATGGTGCTAATGCCTCTTTTCCATATACTAAGCGAAATGGAATCTCGCTAGTGGTTGCCCTCTTTGTAGTTCTGAAAGCCCAAATTGCACTAATCAATGCTTGTGGCCAAAAACTTTGATGATCAAAAGATAATTTGCACAACAACCCAATCAAAATCTTATTGGAGCTTTCTGCTTGGCCATTGGCCCTTGGATAGTAGGCATAGGACTTTTTATGAAAAACTTTGTACCTGTCAAATATAAATCGGAGCAAATGAGTTACAAAATGCGTGCCTCTATCACTAGTGATTTCCAGTGGGCAACCAAATCTTGAGATAATTCGTTTATACAAAAACTTAGCTATTGTTAAAGCTGTGCAATGCACAATAGCTTTAGCCTCAATCCATTTAGTTGCATAGCATGTGGCCATCAAAATATACTTCTTACCCCCAGGGTGACCAGTTGGACTAATAGGTCCTATGAAATCAAGATCCCATCGTTCAAATGGGAGCCATCCTATAGATACGACTAATGGTTGGAAATTCACTCTAGTTGGCATAGGAGCACATCTTTGGCAAATGTGGCATTCTTTAGCAAACTTTATCGCATCCCTGTAGACATGAGGCAACCATAGACCTTTGTGGATGATTTTGTGAGACAAATCTTCCCCTTTTAGATGCCCTTCACTGTGTGCTGCCTCTAGCAAAAGATTTACCTCCTCTGGATAAATACACTTTCTCAAGATATCATCCTGACAATATCTATATAAATTTCCGGTTATAAGTGAGTACACTTTGGTTTTAAGGAGAAATCTTCTCTTTTCTATAGGTGTCAAGTGTTCTGGGAGTTTTCCAATAGTAAGAAAATTGAGAAATCCATCATACCAATCAGTCTGAATCGCTACTAGGAAGAGATTATTATCCACCAATACATCATTAATACATGTTGCCTTCTTGCTCATTGCGATCCTGGATACTTGATCTCCCATATAGTGCTCTCTTCCTGGCTTAATATGAATATCAAAGTTGAATTCTTGAAACAGGAGTAACCATCGACAGACCCTTCCAGCCACTCTAGGCTTGTTTATCAAGTACTTCAAGGGCTGATGGTTAGAAATGACTATAAAATGTACACCGAGAAGGTAATGTCGAAACTTTTGAAGAGCAAATACAATAGCCAAACCTTCCCTTTCTGTTGTACTGTAGTTCGTTTCTACCTTGGTAAGTAGCCTGTTGGCATAGGAGATAGGTCTATCAACCTTGTGTGCTGATGGTTGAGCTAAGACTGCACCAACAGCATGAAGACTGGCATCTGTATACACATGAAACTCCAATGACCAATTAGGAACACTAAAACGTGAAGCAGTACATAACCTCAATTTTAGTTCACAAAATGCTTTCTCAGCTTCAGGACTCCATGAGAAAGGGACCTTTTTACTCGTAAGCCTTGATAAGGGCTTAGCTATTTCTGAATACATTCGTATAAATGTTCTATGGTATCCTACATGGCCCAAAAAAGTTTGCACTTCCTTTGGGCTTTGTGGAATAGGCATGAAAAGAATAGTAGTAACCTTTGCAGGATCCACCGTTATCCCTTCAGTAGATACTATGTGACCAAGAAGAGTGCCCTTAGTGACCAAAAAGTGACATTTAACAGGATTTAACTTCAAGCCTGTTCTGAGACATTGCTCAAAGATTTCCTTTAGATTTTCCAAATGGTCATGGAAATCTTGAACTGCTGCTCTTCTATCTGTGCCTGAAAAGACCGAAAAATCATCCATGAAAATGCATAGAAAGGTTGTTAACCACTTGCCCAATATCAAATACATTGTTCTATTAAATGAAGCTGGTGCATTCTTCGACCCAAAAAACATGTGGGTATAGACATAAGTGCCCCATGGAGTAACGAAGGTTGTTTCATCCCTATCATCAAGATGGATCACTATCTGATTGTAGCCACTAAAACCATCCAGGAAGCTATACAAAGTGTGACCAGCTACTTCCTCAAGTACTTGCTTTGTGAAGGGTTGAGGAAAACCATCTTGAACAATCACTTTATTCGAGGCACGAAAATCAACGCAGACTCGTATTTTTCTGCTATTTTTCTTGGGTACAATAACCATAGAAGAAATCCACCTGGAATGTTCTACTGGAATGATTATACCTGCTTCTTCTAGTTTTGTAATTTCCAACTTTACCGCCTCTGCATACTTTGGATTGAGTCGATACGGCCTACTTCTTGCAAGCGCGGCTCCCTCAACTAAGGGTATCGGATGTAATCCAAGCTCCTCTGGTACCCTTGTTAGATCTTTATAGGACCATGCGAAGACATTTTTGTAAGCAAAAAGTAAAGAATTTACCTTCTGTAGTAAAGGGGGATAATGCCATAGCCAAGAGGCCAAGTGGACTACTTGAGGGTTCTCTTCATCCCCTAGATTTACTTCTTGAACCAGTGTTTCAGGACTAGTCTTGTTTGAGAAATCATCTCCACTGTATGCAGGAGTGGACTTTAACTTATATTGTGCAATATGTTCTCTGGTCCATCCTTGAGGTATATCCGAAAAGGGGAGATCTTCTCTACATTCGGGCTCATAACTTTCCTCTTCTAATACTTCTATAGTTGTTTGCCCTTCAATGTTTGTACTCAAGTGCAAACTCTTATTCTTTGATTCCTTGTGAACTTCATGGCCCTTGTTTGCAACTCCTTCCTCTATTCATTGATTTCCACTGTGCAACACTCTGTACTTCCCATCATCCAATTCAATAATGTATCTTCTTCTTGGGGTAAAGACGGCATTACCTGAGTGTCCACAATATACCTAGTAGTTTTCCCTGAGTCGAATCCTTCTTCCAAATGTAGTTGTAGTTGGCTATTGGTGCTTGTTGAAATCCACAGTTTGTTTTTCCCCCAATCTTGCAAAGCTTTTGCTTGCCTTAGCCAAGGTCGCTTGAGGAGTAATGGGTAAGAGGTCTCCTGTGGAAGTGTAATAACAAAAAAATCTTGAACAAAGTGACAACCCTGTACTATCATTAGTACCTTTTCAATAATGCCAAGAGGCACAACCCGATGTTGATCTTCCAGTGTAACTGTGAATGGTGCCATCTTAGTGGGGTTCAAATTCAGTTTCCTCATTGTGAAATTAGGCATCAAATTGATACCAGAACCTCCATCTATGATCACACATGTGAGAGCTTCATCCTTTATACAAACATATAAGCTTGAGCTCTGGTAGTCTGCCAAGGGTGCAAGAGGAAAATCAACCATGAAACCATCTATACTAGGTGATTAGATCAACTGAGCAGAGTGTATAATCTTCAATAAGTCACTTCTTATTTTTTAATCCATCCTTATAAGTTCGTACAGACTAACCTTGTGATGTATACCTTTCAAAACCTGCTCAATGTTTACCTCATGTGTGTCTGCTTGCAGACTTGTTGGTTGGTCCCTTAATGAAGTAGCCATCCTTTCATAAGCTCCTTCAATATTTTCTTGGTCCTTCCACCCAACCTTCTTTTCCTCCTCTTTATCTTGGAGTCCTTCTTGTTCCTCTCTATGGGTCGTTGCCACTTGTCTGGCTCTAGTCATCATGGGCATTGAAGAAGATGAAAGAGCATAAGACTGAGTGTTCATACCTTCCACTTGTGGGGAGACTGCAATAAGGTGAATTGGCATAGGGCGGCTCTTTGAGCAATCTTTGGTATAGTGATCCTTGGCCTCTAGACAATGCTGACAAGGAGGTGCATCTTCTAGAAGGGAACACCTATTTTGCATGTGGCCATACTCACCACAACGATATCACATCAATGGCCTATTATATCTAGGCTTCGTTGTACGATCTCCTGTCTATTAGGTGCATTTGAAGTACTAGCATAATATGAGTCCAGAGCTTGAGGGTTACCTCATTGCTGTGTACCCTTGAGGTAGTAACAGTCTCTAGCTTCATGGCCGTCCTTTCCAAAAATTGACAGCTTACCCTGTTAGGACAATTAGCATTGGAATGTTTGTTGTTATTATATATTGTACACCAAATCTGCCTTCTTATATCTTGAGTGGTCCGCAAATCTTGTAACTCGCAGCGAAGTTGGGCTACTTCATCATCAGTGTGACACAGTGGTGGCAAGACCTTCTCTTCTTGGTGATTTTGTTGCATTCTCAATGCCTCCAGTTCTTTCCTCAGTTGCCCAATAGGGTCTAGTTCTGCAGCATAATTTGGTTGTGTATCCCCTTCAAAATGTTGCCTATCTTCTTCAATGTGTGAGGCTGCTGCAACAAAATCATTGAGGGTTGCATCCAATCTAAGAGACTCACGTAGCTTCTACTGAGATGACCTGGGCAAAGCTTTTTCTATCCATTTTGTAACCAAGAAATCACCTGGAGCATGTGGTAGACGTGCAACAAGTGCTTTTGTCCTAGTGTGAAGTTCATGAAAGGATTCACCTGATCTTAGCCTTAGGTTCTCTAGTTGGTCTAGAGCCCTATCCGAGGAGTCACTTGGTCGAAATGTCTGTGAGAATGCCGTCTTTAGAGCCTCCCATGTAGCAAAATGGCCATCAGCATATTGACTGTACCATTTGTCCGCAAGGCCTTCCAATGTGGATGGGAAGAGTACTCCCATTGTGTAGACCGTGTCCACGACATAGGGAGATGAATCTCCTCACATGATCATTAGCATCCTCATAAGCTTGTCCCTTAAAGATAGGGAACTTGATATTGAGTTTAGAGAGTAAGTGAGAGAGATATGCTCCATTGCTAGTGGTGTTTCCTCTAACGTATCTGAGGAGAAGTCCAATGTTATCCTATGCTTTTCCTTTGATAGTGGTGTTGCACCCAAATCAATGGATAAATTCAAAGAGGGTAGAGGGGAGCTAGGTTCACTATTCGAAGGTAAAAATGATTTTTTAAGGTTCTTCTGTACACGAAGAGGCTCCTTATCTGCTCGTGTATGGGTCATGTACCTACTTGCAAGATGCAATAGGGAAAAAATAATGGAAAGGACTATTCACTATGTTGAGAGCCTCTGGCAGAAATGCAAGGGTCCCACCATGTGTGCCAAACTCTAGAGGAGGTAATGGGGTATAGACTTTTAATAAGAGCAAAAAATATGCACTTCCCGTACTTCACCTACTCAAGGGAGGTCCTCCTTAGGGAAGTATACCCTTTAACATTTCTGTGAGCAGGTAGATCACAATAATTGCACAAAAGATCAATGACAATGGCAATAGTGAAGGACGAAACCACTCCTTAGTTCACACAGATGATTACAATATATGCAAAAGAAATGCTCTAAAGTTGATGCTCTCGGCTATCATGCCACTCCAGAACTAAATAGCATCAATACAAGAGATTCATCCAATCCATATAATGAACACAACTAGATGCAGACTGGCACAGATCAATACAAACTATGAAGACTTGCTCTAAGGGAAAGAGCATCAAAATACCACTGACTCGCATTGAATGACAAAACCAAGCCACTCTCTTCACACTATGGTACTATTAGCCCTCCACAAGAAGCCCACACTCTGTATCCTCACCAGAGAATGACTTCCTACAATAGGCTTGTAGCCATAGAGTGCAAAAAGAGGACCCAAAGAGATGCCCAGAATAAGGCCTGCACGTATCTGTATATGTGTGTCCCAAATGAACACAAGTCCATTGCTTTTATAGGCTCCAATAGGCCAAGAGGGCCTTGCCGATTCCTCACGTCCACTAATGATGTGCCAATTGATTGCCCAAAATTGGAGGGGTAGATCAAATATGCCGCCAGTTTTGAATTGGATCCTCAAAAATAGGTAGTCTTCATGAATGGTCAGCGGCAGTCATTTCTCCACTTTCACTTTTACCTCTTACACTTTTATTGTCACTTTTGCATGCACTCTGAGATCTTCATTTTGTGCCGCCGGTGATATTCGAATGACCCTGAGAAGCACATCCTTCACATAATTTTTGTAGTAGCTTTTGACCCTTACATATTGAGTAGGAGAGATGGTGGGTGGTGTGGGAGGTGTCGGTGGAGTGGTGGGAAGTTGTGGGGGGTGTAGGAGGTGTGGGAGGTTGTGGGGGGAGATTGTGGAGGGTGTGGGAGGTTGTGGGGGGAGGTTGTGGAGGTTGTGGGGGGTGTGGGTGGAGTGGTGGGAGGTTGTGGGGGGCGGTTGTGGGGGGTGTGGGAGGTTGTGGAGGTTGTGGGGGGTGTGGGAGGTGTGGGAGGTTGTGGGGGTAGGTTGTGGAGGTTGTGGGAGGTTGTGGGGGGAGGTTGTGGAGGTTATGGGGGGTGTAGAAGGTGTGGGGGGAGTTTGTGGAGGTTGTGAGGGCAGTGTTGTGGAGGTTGGGGGGGTGTGGGTGGTGTGGGACGTTGTGGAGGTTGTGGGGGGTGTGGGAGGTTGTGGGGGGAGGTTGTGGAGTTTGTGGGGAGTGTGGGAGGTGTGGGAGGTTGTGGGGGGAGGTTGTGGGGGGTGTGGAAGGTGTGGGAGGTTGTGGAGGTTGGGGGGTGTGGGAGATGTGGGAGGTTGTGGGGGGAGGCTGTGGAGGTTGCAAGGAGGGAGTTCTAGGAGGTGGCGGGTGGGGAGAGAAGGGGGCTACAGGGAGGGAGTTGCGGGAGGTGGTGGGTGGGAAGAGGAGGGGGCTGCGGGGAGGGAGTTGTGGGATGTGGCGGGTGGGGAGAGGAGGGGGCTGCAGGGAGGGAGTTGGGGGAGGTGGCGGGTGGGGAGAGGAGGGGGCTACAGGGAGGGAGTTGTGGGAGGTGGTGGGTGGGGAGAGGAGGGGGCTACCGGGAGGGAGTTGGGGGAGGTGGCGGGTGGGGAGAGGAGGGGGACGCGGGGAGGGAGTTGTGAGAGGTGGTGGGTGGGGAGAGGAGGGGGCTGCGGGGAGGGAGTTGCAGGAGGTTGTGGGTGAGGAGAGGAGGGGGCTGCGGGGAGGGAGTTGCGGGAGGTGGAGGGTGGGGAGAGGAGGGGATGACAGCGAATGGGGGGAGTTACGAGAGGTGGTGGGTGGGGAGAGGAGGGGGTTGCGGGGAGGGAGTTGGGGGAGGTGGCAAGTGGGGAGAGCAGGGGGCTGCGGGGAGGGAGTTGCAGGAGGTGGCGGTTAGGGAGAGGAGGGGACTACGGGGAATGAGGGGGGAGAGAGAGAGAGAGAGAGAGAGAGAGAGAGAGAGAGAGAGAGAGAGAGAGAGAGAGAGAGAGAGAGAGAGAGAGAGAGAGAGAGAGAGAGAGAGAGAGAGAGAGAATTTCACTCATAGGAGAGACACACACAGAGAGAGAGAGAGAGAGAGAGAGAGAGAGAGAGAGAGAGAGAGAGAGAGAGAGAGAGAGAGAGAGAGAGAGAATCGTGCAGCGCTACAGTCTCCGCGATCTCTTGTTGTCCACTCGTTTTTATTCTTTGTGTTCTTTGCCATTCCTTTTTCCGTTGTTGTAATCTCTTATTATTAGAGTCATGAATAATTTCATGCTGAAATACGTTTATACCAATTGACCTTTTGCCATGATGGTTGCCTATTGTCACAAACTTTACTATTATTTGGTTGTTATTTGTTCAAATGTTGTAGTAATCATTGTCTATATCATGTTTTGTTAGTTTCTTGATATCCTCACTATCAATACTAGTTCTAGCATCACTATTTCTTAGTTTTGTTTTTTTGATTGGCATGACTCTTGTTCTCTTTATGATCACCACCATTGTAGCATCAGCTGAATGTTAATACAAGTACAATGTGGATCAAATCACTAGCATGATCAAAACACCAGTTGCAAGAATAGCCTTGCCATCATTGAGACCCCAAACTTTGCCAACAACTCCGTGGTTGCCACATTTTTGATAGTCAACTAAGAATTTGAAATGTTTATTGAACCACAAGAATATGAAGCTCTTGCTATTTTCGAATCATTGCTAACAAGTCTTTCCTTCCATAAGCCTCCACCTAACAATCATTTGTTTTGAAGCAAGTAGAACAAAAAGTAGAGATGGGAATCTCTATGACACTCACCCCGTCCAATCTTGCACATCACCCTCGATGGGCCAAATAACCTATTGCTTCAAAAAAAAATTCACCTCAAATATCTCTTTGCTTGATTTGATATGTGCATGGGATTAGAAGATATGTGTCTATGCAATGCCTTATATTATAGCCCTATTGGATGCATACTCTAAAATGCATGGAGAAACAAATATGGTGCAATCATTAAGGTAAAAGGCTTCTGATGGTGAGGCTTGTGCACTCACTCACATACATATCAATGAATATACATTAATCCTTTCAATCCCTCTTGTGTTCATAGGTAAAACTCAATTTATGCCTTAAGCAAGGCCTTGTGATGAGACCCTACCATGCATACTTTATGTGCGAATTTAATCAATTATGGTGCATAGACAAGGTAAGAGCATTTGTTCTAGAGGTTTAGTCTCCAAAACTTAGGCTTTGCTTTCAGATTTCATAATGCATTACAATTTAAATTGGTGCAAATGGACGTTCACCTATTGGATAAGCAACTTTTGTGCTCATAGATATTATTCATGCATGCTTTAGATGAAGAATAAGATCAACGTGGTGCAAGAAAATGAGAATAGAAAAGAAGAATAAAATGCAAATATATCATCAATCATTAATTCTCTCTAATCACTCAAATTTTATTTGCATGAAGAAAGTCCTCCAAGAATTGTCTTGTTTCATAAAATCATCAAAATTTAGTACCCAAAAATACATTTTATTACATTTCTTTCTCACTACAAGTTCTCTCATAAAGTCATTAAAACTATTTATGGCACATGAACTCTTCATGGATCATCATTGGTACTTGTATGCCATATGCAAGATATATCCCTGTAACATTCCCAAACACATAGTTATCCATTTTTCATGATGTAAACCAAACAAAACTTTTATATTCCTCGTTTGAATGCAAATCAAGTAATTCTTCATAATTTTGTTCATCATAGACTTCATCAGCTTCATGTAGGTGTAATTCATAATTTACTTTTTTTTTAATGAGGAAGAAAGTAAAAACTCCCATGATCATTCATAATTTACTTTTTTGATGAGGAAGAAAGTAAAAACTCCCATGATCATTCATAATTTTTACTTTTTTTATGAGGAAGAAAGTAAAAGGTGCCATGATCACTCATAATTTACTTTTTTTGATGAGGAAAAAAGTAAAAACTCCCATGATCATTCATAATTTACTTTTTTGATGAGGAAGAAAGTAAACACTCCCATGATCATTCATTTTTGTTTTTGTTTATATTCACAATTGATTGATGTATTTATGAATTGTTCATTCAAAAACAAGATTTGTCAATACCTACAAAACAGACTCTCCAAATGCATTAGTAGGAATTTTGAAACTTGACTAAAATATTTTCATTTCCATCAAAACTTTCTTATAGTATTATCTTTCTATCTTGCTTTTTCATATTGGAATGAACAAAAGAATCTGAAAAATTATTCTCAATTTGTTTCACAAGTTTATCAACAATTCCTACTACTTTGGTGTTATATTCATGTTCATGATACAATGTACTCTCTTGGTCATTTTCTATACTTATTTTCCATCATCTTTTGTTGTTTAATATCATCTTGAATTTCGGTTAGAATATGATTGTATTTCTCTTCCATAAATCTTTTAATATTTTCAGGATAACAAAACTTATCATTATACAAAAACTTGGCATCAAGTTGGACATAGGTCGTGACATTCTTTCACTACAATAGATCGATGGTATACAAAGGTTTTTACCGAGGAAAATGAACGCGGCTTTATTTGCCGCGACGCCGGTGTAATGGTCGGTTTGCGCGTCGGTACCAAAGAGTCGGTATATGCATCCGTATAAACGTCGGTATAGGCGTCGGTATAAGCATCGGTATACGCGTCCGTATAAACGTCAGTATATGCGTTGGTAATCGGTTTCTGTTGCGTCGCCTCTTGGGTGTACCGACGGTTATTTCGATGACACTACTGGGAGTATCGTCGCGTATACCGATGACCATACCTGCAAATTTTTTTTGGGCAGAGTGTTTTGTCTTTTGCTACAGAAACTTTACCATGATGTTGCTTAACAAAAGACAATACACTCTGCCCAAAAAAAACCGAGTACATGTGATGTGTACTCTAATGACAACCGAAATATGATTTCATGAAACAGAGTATTATTGTACACAAAAGAGATAATCAAAATCAACAATGAACCATGTACAAAAGAAGTTATATATTTCAATAATGAAGCATGTACAAGAGTGTGGCAAACCACTGTCATATATGACGCTTTTACAAAATGTGGCAAAGCAATGTATTGCCATATGGAAATCAAATACAAAATATTGGTCTTCCACTGCCATACACATGCAAAGAACGTTCCATATCAACAGTCCTGCAACAAAGAACATTAATGGAATGAGGTAAATTCACATGAAAATTACAAACAACAAGTAAAAACCAAGTTTATAAATTAATTACCTCATCGCAAATGCTCCCATGAAACTACCGCACCGCGTCCCTCCAAGTCCTGCAATAGTGCAGTCAACCCATGACTATATCCATAAGACTCCGCCGTTCGTGTTGGAGGACGACCAATTGCCAGCTCCTAAAACAAATATAAAAAGATTAGAGAAACATATATGAGAAATTTAACCCAAATAAATTCAATAAATGAAATGGTACTTACAAACTCATGATGCATCGTTTCATATCCGCCGTTGCCCAAAAGTGACGGTCCAATCGTGTCTAGACGTATGGCTGTGGCATTTCGCTGCTGGCGATATCGATCAGGAGTCTGCTGTTGCTCATCACGAATCATGTCCCACTACTCAGCATCTAACCACACAGGCTTTTGTAAGCCTTCTCTGAATGCATCACGAGCCTCGGATCGTCGATGCAACATGACCTCACGTGCGGTGTGTAGAATCCACTCTGAACTGACAATCGACTGTCCATCGGCTGGTCGGAACTCCTGGTAAATCGTCTGTGTCATATAATTCTTCCGATATTTATCCTGTTCACTCCATTTCAGCATGATGGAGTGTCCAAACTGGATGGAGCAAAGCTGTCGTATGCGTGCACGCATTGCTTTGCAAGTCGCATCCATCACCGGAGCTCCATCTCGAATACTATACACCTTGGAGTCATCATGGTCATGAGCACCCCAAGGTGTACATGGTGTACTGCGTGGTGTACTGCATGGCGTACCTACATCTGAGGTACTCTTCCTAGGAGTAGAAGCGGGCGACACAACGTCCGTCGCACTGCCTCCACAACAACCGCCTCCTCCGCCTCCAGACCTACCTGTAGATCCACTCCTAGAACCTCCTGCTCCAGAGCGTGACCTCCATCTACGTGATGGGTCAGACCCTGTATCGCACTGAGGTGTGGAACGCACATGTCTACTAGTAGACCCAATAGGAGATGGCTGCAAAGATGGTCGTGGTGGAGTCACAAAGCTAGGAGACATACCTCCTACGCGAGTAGCACCACCCGCAAGAGTGACACCGGCAGGAGGGACACCGGCGGGAGTGACACCGACGGGAGTGAGGCCAGCGGAAGTGAGGCGGGCAGGAGTAAGGCCGCCAGGAGTGAGGCTGGGAGGAGTGCTACCACGAGCGATCCAATACTGTGATGTAGCGGCCATATACGCAGGAGGAACCTGAGAGATGAACTCCAAAAACTGCTCCTCTGTCATGGAATGTGGAGTGACTGGAGGACTGTCTCCCATCGTGCTCTGTAATAAAAGAACTCAAATAATTAGCATGCGATAAGAAAAATAATATAGGGAATAAACAAAAAAAAACCAAAAATTAGTACGTACAAGTGTTTTATTCAAAAGTCCTCTATTCTAGCATCCTCTTGAAGATCCGATGCACCGAGAATATCTATCTCTATATTGATGGCTTCTAAATCGCTTGCTATGCTGGTTTCCTCCTGATCATCATCTATTGCTTCGTCTTATTGAACAATGATGTCTTCTTCAATGACCTCTTCTTCTCGAACAATGATCTCTTCTTCCTCAACTATCGAATGAATCTCTGAGTCCACTAGAGATGGACTTTCTTCTACATCTATGTTTTCAAAAATTTGTCTACTACGTGGAGCGACTTGTAAAACAAATAGCCACTCTGGGTCTTTTGAATCTGGTATAAAAACAACTTGCTCACAGTGTTCGGGAAGTACAAATGTATCCCTTTCATCTGTCCACAATCTTGTGGAGTCGACTTGAAGCAAACCGCTCTTATCCCGTCTCATTGTTGCGTTTCTTCCAGAGGTGACTACTTTGAACCATTTCATGTCAAAAATAAAGTAATCAAACTTTCTAAAAGATAGTTTCAAGATGTCTTGAATCACACCACAATAATCTAACTCGCCTTCTAGAGCATTATCATCTCTTGCACTCGCTCTACTTTTTTGCAAAAAAATCACCATCAGTCCACTATCAAAAGTAGACCTATTTTGATCGATTCATGCGATTCGAAAGTGTCGTCCATGAGACCATAGTGCACCGTATTTAATATACTCCCAATCACATCCTTTTGCGAGTTCTTCTTCTTCTTCAGAGATATCTTCACCCGCTGCCTTTGCTTGTGAAACCGCTGCATCTAGCGATCTGCTCGTTGGAAAAGGTGGGAGAGGTCGAAGATTTTCTGGAAGAGGCAAAAATCGAGTGGAACGAGTTCTTCGAAACTGAGCTCTTTCCTTTGCGTTAGTTTCCTTGGCAAGTTCATACCTTTCTAACCACTTTTGCATAGGCTTAGAGTTAACTATGCAAAACTTCGTTGCCTTCTCTATGAAAGCTGCATCCATTTTTCTTTGCAATCCTTTACCTTGTGGTTCATCACCTATGAGACGAACATCTTCATCATCGCTCCATAAGCGAGGCATTTCAGGATCCGATATACGTAGAAACTAAGTTATGAATACAAGAGATTCTTGTACAAGCCATCCCTCTACCATGCTACCCTCTCGACGTGCTCTCTGTCGAACAAACCCTTTTAATGTCTTCATAAAGCGCTCTAAGAAGAACATCCATCGACTATGGACAGTTCCTGCTATTGCAACTTCATCTCCTACATGAACCAGTAAATGAAGTTGAATAGTGAGAACACTTGTGGGAAAGTATTTCTCTACCATACAAACAGCCTCGATAGCATTGAGTTTTGCACTCTCTATGCTATCTCTATTTATCTCTTTAGAAGATATCCACCGTACTAAAGAACTAATTTTATAAATGGTTTTTCGTACATCTTCTGAAAGACAATCTTTTAGGGCTACAGGGAGCACAAACTATAAAAACTTGTGCCAATCATGAGACTTGAGTCCTGCAAGATCGTCGTTTCGTGTGAAAGCAGTCTTTAGACATCTCATGCATCCAGTAGGTGTACGAAACTCTGAAATTGTTTTCTTCACTTGTTGCTCTTCCATCCTACAAAGCACCCAAGGAGCTCTTGGTAATGATACTGTTCCGTTGGGATTAGAAAGTGCCCATAACTCTCGCATACGACCTCGCTCTTCTAAGTCATTCTTTCCGATCAAAGTTTTCCAAAGAATCTCTCCCACATTCTTGAAAATATGCATCGGATCTACCAAATGATTGATCACCAATTCACTCCAATAAGGGAGTTCATGAAAAATGGACAATCGTTTCATGCCAACAACTGGATTTTCTGAATCCCACAGTTGTTTCCAATCTCTAGCTTTCATTTGGTGTTGCGCTTGTCGACCAATTTGTCCTTCACGTAAAACATGCCCATCAGGCAAATATCTATGATGTCCTTCATAGACAGTTTTACGTAGTGCTTTGGAATAGCGTGCTTCGAGCCGTGGTCTGCATAAAGGACAAGCATGGTAACCCGAAATCGATAAACCTGAACATTCACCATAGCCAGGCCAATCATGCATTGTCCACATAAGTATGCCTTGCACTTGCACGTCTCGTCTTCTTATAGGTTGAGACATGTCACGCACAATAATCCCATCCCATAAAATGCGCACTTCTTCCACAAGTGGTGCAAGATATACATCCATGTTTTTTACCTTATACTTACCTCGTACAATAAGAGCTAATAATAAATGACCTTTCTTTGTGGCCAACCATGGTGGGATATTATAATTGACCAAACATACAGGCCATGTGCTCCATGAAGAACTGTGTAATCCAAATGGATTCACTCCATCCATAGCTAGGCCTAGACGTATGGACCGAGGCTCACTAGCAAACTCTGGCCACTTACTATCTATGTGCTTCCAAGCATTAGAGTCAGCTGGCACTCACATTACATTATCTGTAGACCTGCTCTTTGTATGCCATGACATTAACTCAGCTATAGATTTGCATCTAAACATGTTCTTAATTCGTGGAATGATAGGAAAGTGGCGAAGAACCTTTGCGGGGATTGCTTCGCCTATAACGTCTTCTCTAAATCTATTTGCTCCACACTTTGGACATACATGGAGATCCTCATACTCATTCCGAAAGAGAATGCAATCATTCGGACAAGCATGAATTTTAGTATAATCCATTCCAATGGACTGTAAAAGTTTTTTCGCATCTCCACGTGTTGGAGGCATGTCATTGCTCTCTGGGAAAAAATGATCTTTAAGAAGCCTGCAATAAGCAATTAAAATGATATTAGTAAATGAAGTTATTATGATACAACAATGAAAGCCAATTTGTTCTCCACTTATCTGAACAATTCAGTGACACTACTATCTGACCATCCATAAATGGATTGCAGATTGAGCATCGCGAGTGAAGCACGTAGTACAGATATCTTTGCTCCATTGTAAAGTGGTAAACGAGCTAATCTTTGCATGTTTTTATATTCTTCATCAACTTCTGATCGTGGAATTTCTGTTGTGTCCATGAAACTCTCGACACCTTCTTCACCATCATGATCTTCGTCCATCTCATAAAATGCTTCAAGCATCTCTTCCATATGTTCATTCTCTGTAATATTATTAGTGCTTGCTTGTACGTCTAAGTCCTTTTTTGCTCTCTTTTGTCCATGAGAGGTTACCAATGCAATGTCATTTGGGTCCATCTGCTCACCTGGGGGACCATGCGAAGGATAGCGTAGGTTTTCCAGTCGACTCCTATCAAAGGATCCATACTCTCTAACATGTGCAGTACAAATCCGTCGTTGATACTTGCACTGTGTGCAAAGACATGCCATTCTCTCTTCAGGATCCAAAGAAGCCATTTGCTACAATATGGACATTTTAGAACATTTTAGAACATTTGTTTTTTTATTAAACCTAAAAATATAACTCTTAAAGACTTAAATCTGAAATACTAAACCTAAATACTTAAATACCTAAAAAAACTTAAAACCCTAATTTTAAAACCCTAATCTATATAGGTATCCTATTTTATCTATATATTTGGATTTCTTCTTGATTGATCCTCTTAATTAAGTTATATGTATGCCTAAACCCTAAAACCCTAATTTTAAAGATCTATACCTAAATTATGTATATTTCTATACACATGTGTATATACATGTATATATGTATTATATGTGTATGTGCATGTGTGTATATATGTTATGTAGGTGTTAAAACCCTAAAACCCTAATCGAAATGACCTAGAACTAAAACATGTATATATATGTATGCATATGTATATATATGTGTATATGTATATATATGTGAATATAGATAGGTATATAAGTATGTGTGTTTGTGTATTGTATATATATTCACTCTATTTAAAATGATTAAATCTAAACCTATTTCTATATATTCAATCATATATGTTTTATTTATTTATTTAAATGACTAGTTCTTATCATATTTTATTATCTATATAATTATCCTACCTTATATATATATTTATTTATATATTCAGATTTTTTCCTTACTTAATCCTATTTTTATATATTTAATTTTATATATTTAATTAAATGATTTAAAACACTAGTTCTTTTTATATTTATTTATGTATATAATTATCTTATTATATATATATATATATATATATATATATATATATATATATATATATATATATATATATATATATATATATATATATATATATATATATATATATATATATATATATATATATATATATTTATATATTCAGATTTTTTCCTTACGTAATCCTATTTTTATATATTTAATTATATATATTTAATTAAATTATTTAAAACACTAGTTCTTTTTATATTTATTTATGTATATAATTATCTTATTTTATAAATCTATTTATTTATAGATTCAGATTTTTTTCCTTACGTAATCCTATTTTTATATATTTTATTATAAATATTTAATTAAATTATTTAAAACAGTAGTTCTTTTTATATTTATTTATGTATATAATTATCTTATATTATATATATATATTTATTTCTATATTCAGATCTTTTTTCCTTACGTAATCCTATTTTTATATATTTAATTTTATATATTTAATTATATATATTTAATTAAATTATTTAAAACACTAATTCTTTTTATATTTGTTTATGTATATAATTATCTTATTTTATAAATATACTTATTTATATATTCAGATTTTTTTCCTTATGTAATCCTATTTTTATATATTTAATTTTATATATCGAATTATAAATATTTAATTAAATTATTTAAAACACTAGTTCTTTTTATATTTATTTATGTATATAATTATCTTATTTCATATATATATTTTTATTTATATATTCAGATTTTTTTTCCTTACGTAATCCTATTTTTATATATTTAATTTTATATATTTAATTAAATTATTTAAAACACTAGTTCTTTTTATATTTATTTATGTATATAAGTATCTTATTATATATATATATATTTATTTATATATTCAGATTTTTTTCCTTACGTAATCCTATTTTTATATATTTAATTTTATATATTTAATTATATATATTTAATTAAAACCCTAATCTTAAAATTCTAGATCTGAAATACTAAACCCTAAAACCCTAATCTTAAATATCTAGACCTAAAATATGTATATTTCTGTATACATGTGTATGTACATGTATATATGTATTACATGTGCATGTGTATGTGTGCATATATCTTATGTAGATGTTATAACCCTAAAACCCTAATCTTAAAGATTTAAATCCAAAATATGTATATTTTTGTATGCATGTGTATCTACATGTATGTATGTATTATATGTATATGTGTGTTTGTGTATATATGTTATCTACGTATTAAAATCCTAAAACCCTAATCAGAAAGATTTAGACTTAAATATGAAATACTAAACCCTAAAACCCTAATCTTAAATATCTAGACCTAAAATATGTATATTTCTGTATACATGTGTATATACATGTATATATGTATTATATGTGCATGTGTATGTGTGCATATATGTTATGTAGGTGTTATAACCCTAAAACCCTAATCTTAAATATTTAAATCTAAAATATGTATATTTTTGTATGCATGTGTATCTACATGTATGTATGTATTATATGTATATGTGTGCTTGTGTATATATGTTATCTCCATATTAAAGTCCTAAAACCCTAATCAGAAAGACTTAGACTTAAATCTGAAATACTAAACCCTAAAACCCTAATCTTAAATATCTAGACCTAAAATATGTATATTCCTGTATACATGTGTATATACATGTATATATGTATTATATGTGCATGTCTATGTGTGCATATATCTTATGTAGGTGTTATAACCCTAAAACCCTAATCTTAAAGATTTAAATCTAAAATATGTATATTTTTGTATGCATGTGTATCTACATTATGTATGTATTATATGTATATGTGTTTTTGTGTATATATGTTATCTACGTATTAAAATCCTAAAACCCTAATAAAAAAGACTTATACTTAAATCTGAAATACTAAACCCTAAAACCCTAATCTTAAATATGTAGACCTAAAATATGTATATTTCTGTATACATGTGTATATACATGTATATATGTAAAAAAAAACTTCAAAATAAAAATAGGATTATATGTGTGTATGTATGCATGTGTGTATATATGTGTGTGTATGTATGCATGTGTACATGTGTGTGTGTGTATGTATACATGTGTATACATGTGTGTGTATGTGTATGTGTGTGTATGTAGGCATGCATGTGTGTGCATGTGTGTGTACGTGTGTGTATGTATGCATGCATGTATGTGTATGTGTGTGTATGTGTATGCATGTGTATACATGTGTGTGTATGTATACATGCATGTGTGTATATGTGTGTATGTATGCATGTGTGTATATATGTGTGTATGCATGCATGCCGGTATATGTGTGTGTATGTATGCATGCATGCGTGTATATATGCGTGTGTGTATGTATGTGTGTATGTGTGTGTGTGTATGTGTATGTATGCATATGTGTATATATGTGTGTGTATGTATGTGTGTATGCATGTGTGTGTATGTATGCATGTGTGTAAATTTATGTGTGTGTATGCATGCATATGTGTATATGTGTGTGTGTATGTAAGCATGCATGTGTGTATAGGTGTGTGTATGTAAGCATGCATGTGTGTACATGTATGTGTGTATGTATGCATGTGTACTCTCTCTCTCTCTCTTTCTCTCTCTCTCTCTCTCTCTCTCTCTCTTCTTCTCTCTCTGTCAATAGCGAATAAAAGAATCACTTACAAGTATGTTCCTCTTTGAATCATTGTCGTCAAAGCGTAATGTAGGTTGTCTCTCGTCCAATTCTAAACAATCGACACCAAAGAACTTCTGCAAAATCAACAAAAAGAGAAATTAGAAACCCTAAAGCATACAGAAACACAAATGCTAACAGTACGCGCAGCACTTACCAAGATGTGAGAGCTAAGCCGAGAGAGTGTGTGTGTGTGTAGAGAGAGAGATCTCTGTGTGTGTGTGCACAAGACAATGCAGGTTCGCGCACGCAAGTTTGACAGTAGACTGACAGTATTCAAACACACGCAAAAATGTGAAGTTTTGCTCTCGGGTTTGCGGTATGTTTAAAACTCGCCGCCGGTATAGGCGCCGGTATGGACGTCGGTATAAGCGTCGGTAGATCCCAGTAAATTACCGACGCTCATACCGATCCCTATACCGACGCTCATACCGACGCGTATACCAGCGGCTGCGGGCCACATCGACGATCCGTTTAAAATGGTCATACCGACGGTCACTTGACCGTCGGTATCTCTAAGTGACATTTGCCGAAATCGTGATCTAAGCTCGTTTCAGCCTCCGAACACACTATCGCAATGCTTGTGTAGGCTATTTTGTCTTTTTGTTCCAAAGATATATACGTGTTTTGGTTCATCAGTATAAGCATCTCAAAGTCTGCTACACGTTTAGGAGAACTCATCCGGGCAGTTCCATTCAACTTTTTGAGATATAGTCAATTTTCTACATTAAGGTATTTTAGTCACCTGCCATGGCTAAAAGCAGTGATGTATTTTGTATGTTGGTTGTTGAGAATAAATTGGATGGTACCAACTACCCGTTATGGGCTTATATGATGCGACATGTATTGGTTGCAAAAGGACTATGGAACATTGTGTAGGGTGTTGAAAAACGTCCTATCACACCTGCAACTGTTACAACTACACGTACTAAAGCTTATGTAGATTATTCTGCATATTCCTGTTCATGCTACGGTTTCTGCTGCACCTACTGCAGAGCAGATTGGTTGGGATGGCAAAGATGCCCAGGCACATGCACTGATAGCTTTGTCTATCAAATGTGCCATTAGTCCTCACAATCGCTCTTGCAGAAAAACTAAGGATGCTTGGGATTACTTACCACATTGTACCAAGCTAGGAATGAGGCTCGTGTTTCTTACCTCTGAAAACAGTTGGAGAGTGAGCACATGAATGAAGGTGATTCTACGGATAGTTTTTTAACAAAGATCAAAGACTTGAAGGAACAATTGATTTCTGCTGATGAGGTTATACTAGATAGTTCACTTGTGCAGACCGTTCTAAATGGTCTTCCTAATTCATATAAGAGTTTTGCTTCTACTCTTCGGTTTATGATGAAAGGCAATCCAAATGCCTTGTCTTTTGAGCAATTAGTCTCTGTTTTGTTGCAGGAGGATCAATCCAGGCAGAACAGGTCCATTATGCATGTTGCAGATCAAGCTTTCCTAGCTAGTTAGAAGGGCAAAGGAAAATGGATCTCTTCAACTAGTAAGCAAAAATCTGCTTATTCTACACAATCGAAGAGGAAAGACAAAGATGAAAAGAAATCAGAAAAGCAGAAATTGTTTTGCAAGTACTGTAAAGGAAATGATCATATCATAAAGAACTGTCCAAAATTAGCTGCTAAAGAGGCAAAGAAGAAAGAGGCTCTAATGGTTGTTGTAGAAGCTTCTACACCAAAAATGATGTCTGCTAATCTTGTGTAGGAAGAAGAATGGGCGTTTACTACTGTTTGCAGTTTTGACCCATCTTCTCATGAGTAGTGCATGTTTGCAGTAGACTCAGATGTTTGGTACTTTGACAGTGGGTTGACCAAACATATTACCTCGGTGCACAATTTCTTCTCTTCACTCGAGCCCACCGCTATAGGGAATATTGTTACATGCGCCAATAACTCCTCTTATCATGTTATGGGAGTTGGTAAGATCATTTTGACTACTGCTGATGGTAGTTCTTTCACTTTGTCAGATGCTTTATTTGTGCTAGGGATCAAGAAGAATCTGTTATCAGTTTCAGCTTTAGCAAAGATTGGCTTGGTTGTGAAATTTGTTGATGATAGGTGTAAAGTTCATGATCTATCAAATGGCGACGTGATTATTGTTTCTGGCATTTTATGTCATGGGCTATATAAGCTCATAGACTATGAAAGATCTGTAAATGATTCGGCATGTGCAGTACATGATTCTCAGGCTATGTCAGATGCAAAGCTTTGGCATGCACGCTTTGATCATCTTAATTTTTCTTGTTTGCTATGCTTGCAGAAATCTGAAAATGGTATCCTCTTTGCCCAAACTTGAGGCACCTAGAAAACATGTTTATGAAGGCTATATTTTGGGCAAAATGCAGCGTTCTTCCTTTCCAAAAGATGGTTCAGTTCGGGCTACTAAAACTTTTTAGCTTGTACATAGTGATGTCTATGGTCCTATGCAGATACCTCCTTTTGGAAATTATCTTTACTTCATGACTTTCATCCATGGTTTTTCCAGGCATGCATGGGTATATCCATTGAATGCAAAGTCCAAAGTGTTCATGTGCTTCAAACAATTTTTGGTTTTGGCTGAAAATCTATCAGCATGTAAAATGGGCACCCTCCATTCTGATCGAGGGGGGGAATACATGTATTCTCATTTTAATGCATTTCTGGCTGAACGTGGGATAAAACAACAACGTACAGTGCCGTATATACCTCAACTGAATGGAGTTGCTAAACAAAAGAACAGTTCACTCATGGAGATGGCGAGGTGTATGGTCAAGAGTCAGGCTTTACCACATAGTTTCTAGCTTGAGGCTATCATGTGTGCAGCATATGTACTTAACACGTGTCCCACTAAAGTGCTGCAATCTATCACTCCATATAAGGCTTGGCATGATCGCAAGCCATCTGTTGCACATGTGCGTGTTTTTGGTCGTTTGACTTATGCATTAATGCCTTGAATAACATCGCAGAAAATTGGATGATAAAGCAGTAAAATTTATTTTTTGTTGGGTATAGTTCTGAAAGTAAAGCCTATCGTTTGCATCATCCATAGATTAAACACATTCTGGTTAGCCGTGATGTTTTTTTTATGGAAGATGCTATTCAACCATTGCTTTCATGTACTAAGGAGACATATGTTAGCTCCAAAGACATGTATGATACTTTGTTGCCTCTTTTTATAGGTGGACAATCTAGTGTTGGTCCTAATGAGGCAGCTTCTTAGCCTTTGCAGGCTTCATGTGATGATGCAGATCATTCCATTTCTGATGCATATTTACATGATGCACTTATTCATGAGAGAGTTCATATTGAGCAGGCAAGAACTATACCAAAATGGCTGGTGCAGACCTTGCATGATAGCAAATTAGATGCACCTTTGTCATATTGTACTCGATCAGGCTCTCATAGTTCCTCTTTTGCATCAGATTGCTATGCTATGGCCGCATCTAGTCTGTGTGATGAGACTAAACCTGTTTCCTTTGATGAAGCACAAAATTAAAAAAATTGGATGGTTGCTATGCTCCTAGCAAATAGGCCATTGGCACTAAGTGGGTATACAAGCAGAAGCATAAACCTGATGGTACACTTGACAGGTATAAGGCTACGCTTGTTGCAAAGGATTATGCATAGGAAAGAGGCATTGATTTTGATGAAACCTTTGCTCCTACTTGCATAATGACTATTGTTCGTAGCATCTGTGCACTTGTAACTCATCATGTTTGGAATGTACATCAGTTGGTCATTAAAACAACATTTCAAAATGGTGACTTGCGTGAAGAAGTGTATGTTTTTCAGCCCCGTCGCTTTGTGCAGAAAGGGCATGAAAACCAAGTGTGCACGTTAAAGAAGGCATTATATGGTTTAAAGCAAGCGCCACGTGCTTGGTATGAAATGATACATGCCTATCTTAGTGTACAGGGTTTTGAAAACAGTCCAACTGAAAGCTCCATATATGTTAAGCATGCTAATGATGTACTTCTAATCATTGTAGTTTATGTTAATGACATGCTTCTCACTAGTCCTCATGAGAGGCATATTGCTAATCTAAGGCTGATTTGCATGCCTCATTTGAGATGTCTAATTTGGGGCATTTGCATCATTATTTGGGCATTCAGTTTATGCACGTTGATGGTGGAATGGCTTTGTCTCAAACGATATATATTGACACATTATTGCAGTGTTTTGGCCTTGAAGACTGTAAACCTATTGCCACTCCTATGGAGACAGGCCGTTTACGGTTGAGTCTTCATGATGCTGGAGATGCATTTGATGCTATTCTCTATCAGCACGTTGTTGGGTGCCTGATTTACTTATGCATTAGTCGGCCAGATATTCAGTTTGTTGTCTCACAGATGTGCAGGTTTATGAATTGCCCAAGAGTCAAGCATTGGCAAGCGGTTAAGCGCATCTTTTGCTACTTGAGTGGTACTAGGCTACTTGGGTTGTTTTATCCCAAGGGGGATCACTACCGCCAGATTTGCATGCATTTTTTAACTCTGACTTGGTTGGTTGCTATGACACTCATGTGTCCACTAGTGGTTTTTCCTTCATGCTTGGTAGCTCATGTATATCTTGGTTGAGCAAGAAGCAGCCTACTGTGGCCACTTCTAGTTGTGAGGCTGAGTATAGGATAGCTTTCTCAATGACTGTTGAGTGTGTGTGGCTTAGACCCCTTATGGCTGATTTGGGTGTTGGTCAGTCTTGTGTCACCACCATCTTCACTAACAGTCAGAGCGCATTGGAAGTTGCGAGGAACCCTGTGTTCCATGCTCGCACTAAGAACATTGAGGTGCATTATCACTATTTCAGGGAGAGGTTCTCTGCTAGGGAGATCAGCTTGGCGTATGTGCCCATGCAGGAGAACATTGCATACCTTTTCACAAAGGCTCTTCCTAGGTAGAAGTTTGAAGGTTTCCGCAAAGCTTTGGGCTTACTTCCTTTTGTGGAGTGATTTCCACATAGCTTGGCACTTCCTTATACATGAGTGCCAGCTCCTTGTTCGCCGCATCACTTCGAGGGAGGATTTGTTGATAGATTTAGGTAGTCATGTGTGTGAATACTCTAGGACCACCGGGGCACTTTTTTCCCTCTTTAGGAGGTTTTTTTTCCTCGGCTTGTATATACTTCTATAGCTCTAATGGACTACTTATCTTTGTACATTCTCTAATAATACATTCAGTATTTTGTGTTGTGCTCCAAGCTTCTTCTTCTTCCTTGTGTTGTTCGAGTGCTTCCACAGACGTCTAACTCCAACATCTAGTAGTTGGTTTATGGACTCTATTTATTGTTCTATGTAAAGGGCTAGGAGTGAACCTTCTATGGTTGGGTAATGGGTTTTCTTCAATAGAATGTGTAGATATATTTTGCACTTGAACTTGATGTTTATATTTACACTCACATGTAGCATTTTTTTGTACTCGATTGGTTAGCCTTTCAATATTTTGTTTCAAACATGTAATATCATAGCTAATAATTTTGAATGTTGAAATTTCTTTCACATGATTTGATAGTTTATCCATACTTTCATTCAACATTGAAAGTTCATATATATGCAAGCAAGGAAAATACAAGTATAAATACCTGAAATTGGCTTGAAGAAGAGGGTTTTTTGTGATCCTGTTTGTGCAAATTTCTTTACATTTGAGTTGAGCAAATCAATCCTAATACATCAAATCTAGTGCATGAATGTGCAATCGTAGCTTCTGCAAATGTTGATGGACAAAGACTGTGTGAAGAGGATCCTCCTACTTGTCAATCTCTATGGAGGCACTCAGGTCACACTGACCAGCCCTCGATAACCAAGAGATTGCAAGATTTGAGAGTAGGCGATGGCTTCTAGGGATGCCGACACAACCCCTACAATTGCCAATTTACATACATGCATAAGTAGAGCCACACAGAAAATGTACACCTGTATACATGAGATATCGTGCCGAGTCTTCACGTCAGGTTCACCAATGTCAGAAGGATGTGGATGCTCGGTTGGTAGATTAAGCCAACTGCCAAATCCAACAGTGCACGCCGGATGCTTGGAGCAATCTCAAGTAATTGAAAAGAACTCCAAGGCAATATATACTCAGAAAACTTGTAAGTAGTTCACTAACAAACTCTTATCCTATCATTGAGAACTTCGAGAAAATATCGGCTCTTAATGTGTGTTCAAACATCATATTTCACATTGCAAAATGTTATAGTGCAATTGTTTGATTAAATAAATTTGCATCATTTATGCAGAGGTTGTTTAGATTTGATGTTTTTAAGTATAAACTTTATGTAACAAGAAACAAGCGACTTTTTAATCATTGTATCTATTTCATTGCGTTGGCATGAAAAAACTCATCATCGCACAGAATTTATGTGTATATAAAAAAACGGAAGATGACCAGTTGCACATCAAATTGGTTTCATCAGAATTTAAAATCTTCAAGTTCGGCTTCATTCAAACTGTGATGCCATGCATAAAATTTGATTTTATGCGACTTTCAGCTCATTTGTGAGTTTAGCGTAAAAAGTATTATTTCTCATGCGATGTTCTTCGTCTCTTTAAAAAAAGCATAATAGGATTCTTTAACAATGCTCATCTCAACATAACCTGAATTCTGCACAATTTTCTCACAATTTCTGATTAAAGAAATCAAATTTAAGGAACTTTCAACTGTAAATCATCAGTTATTAACATCCTCGAGCAGACTTGAACAACATGTACTAAACTCTCCAAGAATTTCCAAAGAGAAAGAATATATAATCAACAACATAATTTGATTTATGTCTGATCATAATAAACTTGTGCGATTTGAACGAAGGTTGATTTTAACCCACACTCTCAGTTTTGAGATTGAAAATATATTGAACAGCACGCATTTTTCTTTAAACACAAAAAGTAAGCAATAATATAATCTCTATCAAAACAGACGTTTTGAATAGAGTTAAATCATATTGCAAAAACAAACGAACATAAGTGCAACATGCTCGGATGTCAGAGAATTATTCAATTCTTATGCGTATTTAGCTATTAGCAGACATAGCACATTGGAGATGTATGGTGCAGCTGACATAGAACATTGGAGATGCATGGCTCAACAGACATATCTGAGAAATATCATATCAGAATTATGATGCAGAGAAAATCGGAGTTCTAACATGAATTCATTTGGCAATATATAGTCGCACGCTCACTGAAACTTGTACAAGAGTTCTCGTCCTTCATATCCAGCGTCCACGACGTCGAAAGCTCCTGTAATCGCTGCCTTCAATGCCCTCCTCATATTTTCATGGCTGCCAACAACGAAGATGAATCCCTGTCTGCAGGAGATAAAGTGTGTCCATCCCTTCATGGTTGTTGACCATCGGTTATAGCAATTGCCATAATTCTAGCAGCCTCCCCGATCTCTTGTCGTCCACTCCTTTTTATTCTTTGTGCGCTTTGCCATTCCTTTTTCCCTTGTTGTACTCTCTTATTATTAGAGTTAGGAATAATTTCACGCTAAAAATACGTTTATACCAATTGACCTTTTGCCACGATGGTTGCCTATTGTCACAAACTTTAGTGTTATTTGGTTGTTATTTGTTCAACTGTTGTAGTAATCATTGTGTATATCATGTTTTGTTAGTTTATTGATATCCTCACTATCAATACTACTCTCACCATCACCATCTCCCATTTTTGTTTTTTCATTGGCATGACTCTTGTTCTCTTTATGACCACCACCATTGTAGCATCAGCAGAATGTTAATACAAGTACGGTGTGGATCAAATCACTAGCATGATCAAAACAACACTTGCAGGAATAGCCTTGCCATCATTTAGACCCCAACCTTTGCCAACAACTCCATGGTTGCAACATTTTTGACAATCAAATAAGAATTCAAAATATGTATTGAACCACAAGAATATGAAGTTCTTGCTATTTTGTAATCATTGCTAGCAATTCTTTCCTTCCATAAGCATCAACCGAACAATGTTGTGTTTTGAAGCAAGTAGAAGCAAAAGCAAAGATGGGAATCTCTATGACAACGCCGATATATGTCAGGGACACTTCATGGAGCTTTATTAGATTTATCTACCTAGAGTGATGGCACCATTTTTTCTTTCCAGCTCATTCATTCACAGACATTAGGTTTTCCTTATCTACTAGTCTTTATATATTGCAGTAGTGTATTCTTGTTTTTAGGTCACTCTTGTACATTCCTTTTTACGTAATAGAAGAAGAAGTAGAAGAAGATCATTCTTCCTTGCCTCAATCCGAGTGTGTGCTTCTCTTTGATTGTGAGAGTATGTGTGTGTGAGATCTCTTCCTTATCTCCTTCCTCGTGACATGGCATCAGAGCAAGTGTGGCTATAGAGAGCTCATGGAGAAGGCCAACGGTGAAGAGTATGTGAGAAGGCATGGAGAAAGTGTGATTCACAAACGACCTCAGATTGCTACAAAAAATTGTGTGAAGGTAGAAGACTTCAAAATATTTTCGAGAGGTATCCGTTTAGGGTCACTGGTTTTTGTCAGATCAGATTTTTAGAACCATCTAGGCGTCTGCTTCGAGCTCGTAAGGTGGGGCCCATAGAAAAACCAGGCAAGTTTGCAAAACTGGAAATTGCATCCTATTCGATAACACTCATATATTCTAGATCCAAAATTTTGAGCGATTCTGTGTACTGTTGATACACGAAAATTATTTTTTTCTAAGATCAAACTATTAGTGTGACAATGTTCAAGTAGAAGTGTTGCTTGTAGTGTTTTGCCGTGTTGTGAATTACTACAAAAATTGCAAACGCAGATGGAATGAGTCAGCTTATGAGCGATAAGCTAAACAAGAACAAACTCCATGCTTGGAGATTCAGAATGACAAATTTCCTGATGGGAAAAAACTATAGGAAGTACATAGAAGGAGAGAACGAAAATGCTCCATAGTTACCATAGAGGAATCAGAGTGGAGAATAGTTAAGAGCATATGAGGAATGGAATCAAGGAGAATGAAAGGTAATGTATTGGCTATCTATTAGCATACAAGATAGCATGATTGGGCACATACAAGATGCCAAGACTCCAAAAGAGGCTTGGAAAAGTTTGGTCACATTGTCGAGACCAATACAAAGGCAGGTAAATTGCAACTCAAGAACGAACTGCATACATTGGAGAAGAAGGGCATGTCGATAAGTGACTACACCCTGAAAATCAAAAGCATATGTGAGTGTGTGCCTTCGTGGTTTAGGAGCTGCATATAAGGAATTCATAACTTCTATACAGACTAGAGAAAATATTCCGAATTTTGCTGATTTGGTATCCATGCTGATTATTGAAGAAAAGAATCTTGGTGAGGATTCAAACTCCCAAGGAAAGACTAGTTCTGAGCAGGTATTCTACTCTAGCAGAGGAAGAGGCAGAGGTTTCAAAATCGGAAGAGGAAATAGTAACCAATACCAAGGTCAACAACAGAATCATGCAAGAGGAAGAGGACAATTTTGAGGTAGGGGGAGCCAAAGAGATTGTAGAAATTTCAATGATTCAGGTAATGGTAGTAAAGGATGCTAGAATTGTGGTAAACCTCGACAGTTTGAACGTGATTGGAGGTTGAAGAATCAAAATAATAGAAGGCAGCAAAACAACTATGCATCCACAAGTGTAGATGATTCTCAGAAGTTGTTCATGGTTCAACATCACATGATGAATAGAATGCCTCCTAGTGTTTCAAAATCGAATGATAATGTCTGGTATGTTGATTCAAGTGCTTCAAATCACATGACCAATCATGTGGAATGGTTTAGTACTTTGCAAAAATTGCGAGTTCTTGGATATGTTAAAACAGGTGATAACACATCACTCCCTATCGAGCATATAGGAAACACAACATTGTCTATGGAGGATGGGAAGGTAAAACATCTTGTTGATGTGCTTCATGTCCCAAATATAACAAAGGATCTAGTTTCTATTGAACAAATGATTGACTAGGGATTAGAGGTCAGGTTCAATGCTGATGGGTTATATATAGAAGAATACAAATGGGATGGAAGATTGATTGCCAAAGGAAACGAAGTGGGTAGGATGTTCACCTTAAATATGAAAATTCTTGAAATGAATGCAGCCATGTTTGCAAAAGGTGTAGGAGTCATTGCTGATATAGAGATCTGGCACAAACGGATTGGACATGCAAACTTGCAAAGGCTGAAATTGATGTAATCAAAGGATATTATCCATGGACTACCAAATTTCAAGGTTGCAGAGATGCAAAAGGTATATGTAGCATGTGAATTTGGAAAACAATCAAGAGCATCATTTCCACATGACAAGCATGTTACTGAGAACATACTAGAAATAGTACATATAGATGTTTGGGGTCCTGCAAAGATCACATCTATGGGTAGTTGTAGGTTTTATCTTACTTTCATTGATGACCATACATGAAAAGTGTGGGTATATTTCATGAAAGAGAAGAGTGAGGTGTTCACTCACTTCCAAATTTTTAAAGCTATGGTGGAAAAGCAGAAAGGGAAGTATGTTCAGACATTAAGATCTGATGGAGGAGGTGAATACATGTCAAATGAGTTCAATAATTTGCTAAAAAATCATGGAGTTCGGTGTCAATTTTCATGTAGGTACACACCACAACAAAATGGCATTGTTGAACACAAAAATAGACATATTGCAAAAATAGCAAGAGCCTTGATGCGTGACAAGAATATGCCTCATTGTTATTGGGCGAAAGCTTTTCATACTGTGGTATACATCATGAATAGAACTACGATTGCTATTGTACATCGAGTTATACCTGAAGAGAAGATTACAGGTAAAAATCCAAACTTATCACATCTCAAAGTTTTTGGTTGTATTGCACATGTACATGTTCCAGATGAGTTGAGGACAAAGCTTGATTCGAAAGCAGAAAAATGTGTTTTTCATTGGATACTCCATTGAGCAAAAGGGATATAAATGTTATAACCCACTCACACGACATGTGAAGGTGAGCAAAGATGTGGTATTTGATGAAATGTCAAGCTTCTATGTAGATGCCAAAGAAGGATTGAATCTTGAACCAAATCACAAAGAAAATGCTGAAAAATGAAGTGTAGAATCTCAAGTTTTGAGTGGACCAGATGCATCACCAAGCAATACTTCCAACTCAAATCCATGGAGTGGAAGATTGCGTGGAAATTTCAGTCCAACAAATTCATCAAATACATCCAAGAAAGGTAAAGAAAAGCTTTCTGCTAGTCATAAAACATGTGCAAGTTTTGAAGACATTGATGGAGATTCAACTAGTTCAAAAAAGAGTCTTGATGAGGAACTTGGATTGCGCTCTATGAAGACTCCAAGAGTAAGAAAGGCACATGCAGATGATACAAGAAGAAGTGACCCAAAACCAAGAAGATCTGGGAGGATGTGGAATTCAGTGCAATGATTGACATATGATAGTTACATGGCTCGTCATTGTGCCTACATGAAAAAGGTAATGCAAGATGCTAAACCTTCTTGTTTTGAAGATGCAATTGGAAATGCACATTGGGAAAAAGCTATGGATGAGGAGATGGCTGCACTTTATGGAAATGATACATGGAAGCTGGTTCCATTGCCACAAGGAAAGAAACCCATAGGCTGCAAGTGGGTTTACAAGGTAAAGCACAATGTTGATGGTAGCATAAGCAGGTATAAATCACATTTGGTGGCAAAAGGATATGCATAAAGTTATGGCATTGATTATGAGGAAACATTCAGCGCTATAGCTAAAATGTCTACTGTCAAAACACTTGTTGCATTACCTACAACAAAAGGATGGACTTTGCATCAGATGGATGTGAAGAATGCTTTTCTACAGGGTGAGTTATAGGAAGAACTATAATGGGCTAGCCACAAGAATATGAAGATTCAAAGCATTCAAAATATGTTTGCAGGTTGCAAAAGGCTTTGTATGGGCTGAAGCAAGCTCCTCGTGCATGGCATGCAAGGATTGCTAATTACTTAACCACCATTGGGTTTTCTATGTGTGATGCAGATGCTTCAATATATGGAAGGAAGGGTGATGATGGCATCACAATTGTGGCTATTTATGTTGATGACTTGATTTTAGGTGGTGATAATGACAAATGCATTAAAGAGGTAAAGAAACTTTTTATGTAGGAATTTGACATGACAGATCTTGGTGTGTTGTGCTACTTCTTGGGCATTGAGATTATACATACAAAAACACGTTTATGGATGTCGCAAATGCAATATGGCTTGAATATGCTCCAAAAGTATGGTATGGCTGATTGTAATCCAATTTCTATGCCATTAGATCAGAATTTGAAGTTGGATACTACATCAGGTGAAGCATTGGAAAACGCTACTATGTACAGGAAAATTATGTGAAGTCCTATATATCTCCCAATTACAAGGCCTGATCTAAGCTACATCGTTGGACTTGAAAGTTAGTTTATGCAGGTTCCCAGGAAGCCACATTTTGATGCTCAGACGGGCACTCTACATTATGTGAGTGCGACTTTGGATTATGCATTATTTTATGAAGATGGTGTAGATTTGCAAGTTCATGGATACACTGATGTAGATTGGGCTAGTAGTATTCTTGATCGAAGATCTACTAGTGGCTTTCTTTTTTCACTTGGAGGTGCAGCTATTACATGAAGCAGCAAGAAGCAACCCATTGTTGCTTTGTCAAGTACAAAGGCTGGGTATAGAGGTGCTGCAATGGCAACATCTAAGGCATCATGGCCAGAGATGCTACTTGCAGATTTAGGTGTGGAAGTGCAAAAGCCTATCACCATCTATTGTGATAATCTTAGCAGCATAGAGTTAGCACAAAACCCTATTTTTCACTCTAGAACAAAGCATATTGAGATGCATTATCACTTCATCAGAGAGAAGGTATTAGTAGGTGATATTGGTCTTGTTTATATGAGAACAAATGAGCGGGTTGCTGATATTTTCACTGAAAACACTGAGTCACAACAAAGGAGAACAAAGACATGTTCTCTATTCCTTTTTACCTAAAGACCATGATATCAAGCAATAAAGTGGGCATTTTACAATATCTAGAAAGCATCACTTGTTCTTGCTTGTAAAAATTGTCACTAGAAGCTTGATCTTATATCCCAAGTAGTCAAGATAGATATAATAAAATACTTGTTGCCATGAAAACTAGTTGTTCAGCATGATCAAGAATCCCACATCATGATCTTTGACAAGAGATTAGAGTTGAAGGTACAAGTAAGAGTTCGGGAAGCTCCTTCACTACATCTATAACCTCAACAAGCACAGATTATAGCTGATTAAAAGCTACTCGAAAATCAGAGAACATGTGTTGCAAAAATTGGAACATTTTAACAAGGCGATTAAGATCATCCCCTTTGTATAGTTAAGATCGTCATTGAATGTTGGGCCATATTCACAGAATATGAAATACATTTCACAAAAGCATTCCCAAGAGAAGATTATAATCAACAAAATTATACTAAGAAACATTCACACATGATCAGAGAAATGCTGAAGATAAATGAAGCTGAACACAAAGTGGAAGCAGAACTCGACATTATATTTCTATTAAAATGATGTTTTACATTTCATGTGTTTTACAAGAGTAATATGAATCTACAATAGAAGCTGATCATAGCTTTCCTCAGGCTCAAGCATAATGGGATCCTCTGCAACATTAGAACACATATCCTGCCTCTCTTGCTCCAAGATTGGCTCTTCAAGGTTAGCCATGTCCCCCGGTTCATCTGCAAGTGGGGGAATAGGCTCCCTTGAAGCCGGTTGGAATATCTTCGTGTCTGCAATGTGCTTCCTTCCAACCTCTTGGTCTTCATCTGGGCATTCATTCAGCCCATTGATTCTCATTCTAATGAAGCTCACTTGAGCATCATCCTTCTCCAGAGCTATGCACTGCCTGATCATCTTTAAGGAGCAAGCTAGAGTCGTTCCTGAAACAGCAGAAAACCACTTAGAGGCCTCAATCAACATGATGACTAATGAAAATTGTTAAAATTGAAATTACCTGTGCCCGAAAAAAGGTTTAGGACCTAGTCATCATCATTGGAGAATAGTTTAAGCAATCTCATTATGAGCTTTTGTGGCTTCTGATAGGGGTTAAACAATGTCATGTCCCCAGCTACATGACGAAGTTTCTTGGTAACGACTGGGAACATGAGCACATTTGAGATCCCATTCTCATTGCAATGCTCCCTGACTCTCCTTTTGCTTACTTCATCATAATAGCCAACTGTAATGCATTCAGTGGAGCTCACAAACCTATGCAAAGGAGTGTGATTGACGTTTGTCTTCACCCTGCCAACAAGAACTATAAGTCACAGAGAGCATCATTAAAGCCATGGAGATAGAAAGAAGATTACTTACCATGTGAGGCACTCCACAACATGACATCTTGCCTTCAGAGCAGTTGAAACAGAGAAAGATTGGTCTCTGCTATGGAAAATTACTATCCTCCAAAGAGGAGACATAGTCAACTCTGCAAAATCAGTGACCATCTTCCGAATCTGAGGGTGTTTGAAGGGTTCATCGTCATTAACTGATCCCAACATCCTAAATCCATAGGGTATGTCTGCTATGAGAAGGGAGAAATGCTTTCTAGGCACAACAGAACAAATGTTATTTACATCACTACAGAATACATTGTATATATAGGCCTAAGGGGGTCTAGGGGATTGGAGAAACATTTCATACCAAGTTCATCATCAAAATCCATCTCCTTGGTTTGCAGTCTAGATTTCTCATGCCTTGCTCTTTGAATGTGAGCCAGGAATGCAGGGCGCAATCATCTAGTAGCTCTGCAGACTTACTTTTCTTTGGTTTCTGCAGAATAAAGTGCAAAGACAATTAAATGAGCTCTTCAATACAGCAAACCAAACATAAGGAATCGATTTCGTGTGTGGGTAGATGCCAGACATCAACTTTCTACTGAAAGTCGATGCCTGGCATCAACTTTGGGACATAAGTCGATGCCTGGCATTGACTTATGCCACAAGGTCGATGCCAGGCATCGACTTATGCCCCCAAGTCGATGCCAGGCATCGACTTATGCCAGGAGGTCGAAGCCAGGCATCAACTTTTGGCAGCAGGTCGATGCCAGGCATCGAATTTAGCAGTAAGTCGATGCCAGGCATCGAATTCCTACTCAAAGCTTGGCATCAAATTGGTTAGGTGAATCAAGGCATCTAACCTAATAGCAAACCAGGCATGACCTCTGAAAGAGAACCTACCCAATCACGAAACAGGATAAAATATTCTGATAAAGCTTTGTAGGATGATGTGGTTGGATAGTCTGCTTGGACCTCTGTCCAAGAAAAGCAACCCAGCCTCTTCATCATCACCTCCTGAATCTTCATATATACTATATGACTACAGTCACAGAAATCAAAAAGAGACTAGGTTAGACCAGAAACATGGGAGGAGGGAAAAAGGATCTGAGAATAACATACATACTTATTGAGCTCAGTCACCATCTCCTCCAGGCTTAACTCCTTGGAGATTACCCTTGACAAAGTTGATATAATCAATGTATCATCCTTGATTCCTTGAAGGGCCCTCCATGGTGTCAGCTTCATGTCCTCAGGAGCCTCTTCAATTGAGAGGTCAACTTTCCTTCCCTTTCCCTTCAGATCAACCTGTGGGTCTGGCCTCGACTTCCGTTGCTTCTGGCCCTTGACCTCCTTGTTCTCCCACATTGTGAAAATTTTATCCTGCAGATCCCAGATCTCACCTGTTCTGAATGCCAGTTGAAACCATGGATCATATTTCCTCAAAGCATCAGACCTTCTTTTCTCATCCAGTGCAATTCCAACCTCAATATAGCATTGCTTTCGTAGATTGGGATGTATTCTTCCAGCTTCCTTCACGAGACAATCTTCATATTCATGGTGGAAGAACCGAATTCTCTCTATGGAGGACATTTTTTGCCTGTAGTCATTGTCATTGTTCTGATCCCAAGCACGAAGCTTGGCTTCCTCAGTTGTAAGACCAGCATATATCTTGCACTCTGCATACCTAAAGAAGAATGTGGTAGGGTGGTCCTTCACTAGCTGTTTGCAAGCCTCTACAGAGTGTGAACCTCCAATCACATAATAAGTATAATCCTCAAACAAACCCTCATTGAACTCCTCCACAAAGCTACACTCATTCGGATCCACCATGACAAGGAATGGCACAACAGTAGCATGAGGATTTATTTTCATTCTCTTCTTAAGATTCTACACGTGCAAATTGTGTGGCTCCCTGATCTCAAGGGGCCTCCTCCGTGTGACTGGAACTATTGGTGGCCTATGGATGATATTGATTGGCAGGTGGAACAACTGCCCCTTCTTCACAACTTTTCTTCTAGCTATGTCCTCCCTCATGTTGTTCTGCTCAGTACCAAGAACACCCGAGGCAAGCTCTCCACTAGGTGCAACTATTATATCCTCAGAGCTAGAGCTTGAGTCAGAAGACTCCTCTTCTGCAATTCCCTTCTTTTCTTTTAGAACTTTTTTTGCACACTCTGCTTACCCCTTGCCTTTACAGGGGTTGTCATCTTTTGTTGTGTTGGCATGATGTTGCCCTGGATCCATGGCATCAAGTCCTTGATAAGATTCACTGAGTCCCTGCATATCTCTGCAAGCCCATCTGGAACACAACACTCTGGGCACAAGAAATCCATCTTGCATATAACATTTCTTAAACCTTTTGATGTCTCTACCAGGAAAAGGAGGTTGTCATACTCCTCATCTTCATAATCCAGTTTGTACACAAGGCCATACTGAAAACCCTGTCTTGTCGTGATCTTTCCTCTCCCATATGCCCCTGCAAACACAAGAAGGACTGCATTCTTTTCTTCAACATACTGAAGGCACCACTCCAGATTTGTCATGTCTCGTAGTGGACGATCAGTCCTTAAGACCTCTGCGTCCCTCGACCTATCCTTCATAGTTGTATCATCCTCAGGAATTTTGATGCTACTCTATCCACCAGAGGATATTCCAACCGGGTTGCTGGCCTTCTCAAAGGATAAGGATGCAATAATTTTCTTTGGTTTTGCTTGGTGACCAATGCCTTTGTCACGTTGCTGATCACCAGAGCTCATGGTCACTCTCAGCTTCTTGAAGGGCCTCTCACTCTTGGACTCCGCATCCCTGAAGGTGCTTGGAAATATCATCTCATACGTTATTGTGTTTTTCAAAGGTCCAAGTCAATGCTAGGCATCGACTTTTAAGTGCAAGTCGATGCCAGACATCGAGTTTGTGTGGAAGTCGATGCCCGGCATCGACTTGATGGTGCAAGTCGATGCCAGGCATCAACTTGAGGGTGTAAGTCGATGCCAGGCATCGAATTACACCCTCAAGTCGATGCCTAGCATCGACTTGCACCCTCAAGTCCATGCCGGGCATCGACTTGCACACAAACTCGATGTCTGGCATCGACTTGCACTTAAAAGTCGATGCCTAGCATCGACTTCCACCTAAAAGTCGATGCCTGGCATCGACTTGAACCTAAAAGTCGATGCCTGGCATCGACTTTGCACCCTAAAGTCGATGCTTGGCATCAACTTTCAGGCCAAATTCGATGCCAAGCAAGTCGCCAGACATCGACTTGAGGGTGCAAGTCGATGCCAGGCATCGAGTTGTACCCTCATTGGATCTATATTTTAGGAGCTAAGAAAAATAAAAACCTAGAAAGTAGACTATTTACTCAAACATACAAAAGGAATCTTTTAGGAATCTTTTTTTGTGGTATGATTTTGTCTACCTCTTGGTACTCTTTCTAACATTCTTCTTCTCCATGAGAGTTGCCTTGCTCGTATGCTCAGCTTTGTGCTCCATGGTTGTCTGTGCTTTGTTGCTCTCTCTTGCTCGTGGATTTTGAAAATGAGAATGATCTCCTTCTCTGCTATTTATAGGCAATTGGGTAACTTGAACCAGAGACTAACTGGATCTAACTGAATGAGTCCAGTTGCTAACTATATCAGTCAACTTATCTAACCAGGAAATACCACTCACACAAATAGGCTGTTTCACCTCGACTTTTATGAAATATTCATAGAACCTTGCAACTATTTATATACATTTGCATGGAATTTACACTTCAATGGCAAGAGTATGGTATGTACATGAGGATGTCTAATCTCATGTATAAATTGTTTCTTAGAATCTCTTGCTTGGGAAAAAATCAAGTCTAAGTTGTGTTGAATATGGGAGATTAATGACATCTTTATAGTGTTATCCTTCTCACTTCAGTTCATATTCACATTTATCTTGTAACACATTGTTGAAATGGAAAATCAATGTATGAATAAACGTTCAAGTAAAGAACTTTGGGGTAATTTCGACAAAATAGGTTGATAATTTCAACAAAATAGCTTGGTAATTTCAAACGTCACTCATTGTCTTTGCATCCAACGTTCAAAAAAATCGTAGATTCAAAATTCATTTGAAAATCTTTTGTAACAAGCATATACTTAATTCTTACATATAATTCTTACATATACTTTTCCATATACTTCTTACATATACATTTCCGTGTACCTCTTTTACACATAATTCTTTTTTAATATACTTTCATCTACCTCTTTGAGATCTAGCCAAGACCACAATAAAACCTAATCCTTGAAATCTTAACCAAAGGTAAAATTTCTTCTTGTATAGTCTTCAATGGCACTACTCCAAACAATTTTAATATCTAATCGAGTTGGAACTCAACTTGGATATATTTTGATTCACTCATAATGCTAAGACTCAATGACTCATATCTAGTTAGAAATCAACTGTGTATCTCATCTTTCAAAAGTGAATCAAATCTTTGGTTCCCTTATTAGTGTATATTTGAGTAATTAAGTTATTTGATGTAATTTGATGTTTAATGTAATTCAATGTACTTTAATGAACTTTTGATTTCATATCTTCTTGATGTGACATTTGATGTGACATTTTCACTTGATCTCGGATTTCTACTTATTTAAAAAGGTCATTCATCTTCAGTCTTCTGTGAACTGAGTGAAGATGAGCTCAATCTTTTCTGTGGATGCTTGGGCATCAGCTTCCTCTGCTCATATTGATACAGTTTCGGATTCATTGTTCTCAGTTGACCCTTTCCACAGAAGTGATGATCTCTATGGTTTAGAACGTGCTGATGATTCTATGTTTTCTGTTGAGTCATTTAAGTTATCCAATTCAAAATGCAATGCTGCTCAACCAAATGCACCTCTTGATCTCCCATCTGATCCAACCATTGATCTCCCTTCTGACTCAAGTGCATGTGGAGCAACGGAAAAGCAAAGCAAGCTCAATCTATGATTTAAAAGAGGGCCTCATGAAGTATGTCAAAAAAGATTTAAATTTCTTACTTCAGATAGACAGATTGCATTGGATATTGTGAAGCATTGTTGTGGTTTGAAATGTTTGTACAATTTAGGAATGAAGAAACTAAAGCACCTAAGAGAAAAATTCCTCCATTTATATAGTGAAAGGCAGGATATATACCTTGTTTCTCGCATGCAAATGATTGAGGATAACATGTCAGTAACACGTGTTTCTTTTGAATATTTCTTTAGTCAAGGGATGCGATGCTGTAGGGCTGCATTTAAAATTGCAATGGGTGTGGGAAATTTTAGAATACATAGGGTTCAATAGGGGCTTTTGAATGGGGATCTCATTTTGGATACGTTCCATGTTGGGACCAAAGGATCTGTTGGATGTCATGCAATGAATTGGATGATGAACTATTTTAGCTTGCATTGTGAGGTTATGCCTACAACTGGAAGGTTGCACTTGTCAGATAACTTTACTCGTCGAGAGGTATTTCAGATATATAGAGAAGACATGGAAAATAGAAATGAGAAGTATGTGTTGTATCGTCACTTTACTCGATTATGGAAGGAAGAGTTTAACAATGTATTTATTCCTCGTAAAGTTAGGTTTTTTGTACACAAAGATCCGTGAATGTGGCCCAAGCATGTAATGCAGATGCACTTCAAAGTTTTATACATCCACCAGAAAGAAATATTTATGTAGGCCCAAGGATGACAAAACAGGCAGAAGCAAGATGGCAAGGAAATTTAATAGAGATAAATGTTGGAACACTTATTGCAGTACTTGCTGATGGTGATGAGGCTACCAGACCATTTTGGATTGCAAAGGTTTTAGAGATAACTAAAGATATTGATCAGAGAAGAATAGAGGCTTTGATGGTGCATCGGTATTACACTAAAAGTAGTAATGCATTCACAGGTAAATATAACTTAGAAATGGTGTATGATACTAAACGAACAGGTTCAAAAAAGAAAAAGAATATTCGAAGCACATCCACTCTTAAAATGGATGATGTAGATATTCTTGTTTATGAGTTTTCCTTGACAAAAACAGGTCACTTGAGGAAAGCAACCATCAATATGATAAAACAAAAGCTTCCAGATGTATGTGGTACAGGAAATCATAGGCAAACAAGAAGATTTGTGCATGATCCTGCAGAATTTGGTATGTACGTGGATGAAGATAGAGCTCTTGTGGATATAGAAGAAGAAGAAGAAGAGAGCTCTCAACAGTATGAGACTGAATCAAGTGCATCAGATGATGAGGGTGTAGACATAGATCGACATAGTTGTGAGTTGCATTGAAGCTCTCTAAAATTTTTAGTGCTTATGTAAATGCCTCGAATTAGTTTGGTTAATGAAACCATGTTTTGTAGCAATTTTGAATAACAATCAGATATCCACCCATTAAAAATATGTCTAAAATGCTATTTTTGTATAAGAATTATTCAGTTCTACATTCTTTATATAGATTTTAGACATGTCAATGTCTTATCATATAGATTTTGGACATGTCAATGTCTTATCATATAGATTTTGGACATGTCAATGCCTTATATAGTGAAATTTTGACTACATTTTGAGCTCTTTTTTTATGAGAAAATGACAATAAATGTCAAAAAATCACATGTTTTCACTTAATTTTTGTAATATATGTATACTGGTATAAAGGAATCTCAAACATAAGATGCCATTTGCTTGATTTTTTACGAGAGTGTTCTCTTTTTATAACATAGTTCTTGTTTGTTACGACTCGCTATTTGAAGCGCTTCGAGCAAAGAAGCTGAAGAATTTTTGAAAGATGATTGGATTAGAGGACATGGCTGTGAGCTTCAGGGGGAGTGTTGAGATATCAAGGTGAACATGTGATAATCTAGGATGACATGTATCACTTTTTCATTTCTCTTACATGTATACTGGTCACGTCGATATATGTTAGCGACACTTCATTGAGCTTTATTAGATTTAAGTATCGAGAGTGATGGCACATTTGTTTCTTGCCAGCTCACTCATTTGTGGACATTAGGTTTTTCCTTATGTATTGTTCTTTATATATTGCAATAGTTGTATTCGTGTTTTTAGGTCATTCTTGTACATTCCTTTTTATGTAATAGAAAAAGAAGAAGAAGATCATTCTTCCTTGCCTCAATCTGAGTGTGTGATTCTCTTTGATTATGAGAGCGTGCGTGTGAGCTCTCTTCCTTATCTCCTTCCTCTTGAAAACTTTGAGATAAGTATATGCATCTTTGACTCCTATCACGAGTAATGTGCATGCCAAGAATATGTTTGAGATCCCCCAAGTCCTTCATATCAAATGTCTATCTCAAATTCTTTTTGAGAATTACAAGTCATAAGAGGACTTCCGAGCAATCCACATATCATCGACATAAAGTATCAAGCATATCAAGCTTCCATCTGAGCATCTCTTTATGTAGAGACAATGATCCTCATTGCTTCGAAAATAGCCTTGATACTTCATAAAAGCATCAGAATTTTGGTGCCATTTCCTAGGGGACTGTTTAAGAGGAGATAAGCTATTCTTGAGTTTACAAACTAGAATTTCTTTGCCACGAACTACATAACCCTCTCCTTGTTCCATATAGATCTTGTCTATAAGATCTTCATGAAATGAAGTATTTTTCACATCCACTTGGACTAGCTCTAAGTCCTCCATTACAACAAATCCAAGAAACATGCATAGGGTAGGCATCTTGATGACTGGAGAAAAGATTTCCTCGAAATGAAAACCATGTTGTTTCTTAAGAACCTTTGTAACAAGTTGTGCTATATACTTTGGCAAAGCACTATCTGATGTGAATTTGAGCTTATATACCCATTTACATGGTAAAGCTTTCTTGCCCTTTGGCAAAGGTACTAAATCCCAAGTACCATTCTCGTGAATAGAATCCAACCCATTCATGGCATGCACCCACTTCACATAATTTTTTGTCTACATAGCGTCTTTGTAGAAAGAAGGCTCAACAACATCTATTAGCATAACAAAATCCAAACTTGGAACATATCTATCAGGTGGATGTGAGACACATGTAGAGTGCCTCAATGATTGTTGAATAAGAATATTTGTAGAATTATCTGATGGGACATTCTCTTGGACATCCCTATGTGCAACATTTTTATGCATGCTAACTCGAGGACTAGTATCCTCAAAAACCACTCTTCTCATGTCAACCTCCTTAATGGGCTATTTATGCATCTTGGACTCACTCAAAATGACTTTACTACGTTTCATCACTAATCATGTTTCAAGATCCCATAAGTGATATCTAAATTTTTCTTCTCGACCATATCTAAGAAAAATGCATTTCTAAGACTTATGGTCCAACTTTTGTCTAAGATTCTTGGGTATAGGAACATATGCTTCACACCCAAAAACTCGAAGATGATCACAGTATGGTGGCTTCCCTATCCATAACTCTTGTGTAACTTTCAGAACTTTGGTAGTACTAGGTGAAAGGTTAATCATATGAATTGCATTCAATACTGCTTTTGCCCAAAAGCCTCGTGAAACGTTTGCATGATGTAGCATAGAAAATACTCTATCCTGAATAGTTCTATTCATCTTGAAAGGTTTTAGTTGTGGAAGCAACCACACTAGTCTATGCAGGTTTTTTGAGCCTAAAGAACAGAGTTGACGGGCACTCGCAAGTGTATTTGGCCAATCTTTGGGAAGTGAATTTAGCTTTTTAATGCAATTTTATTGCATATATTAATTACATATACACTATGTATGCTTTTGTGGATACAACTTATGTACATCCATGTGGTCATTGATTTAGCAGTTAAGTTTTTCGCATAAAGCCTTTTACATTTGATAAAGAGGTTTGTGGTGAGGTTTTCTTAATTGGGAGACACCCAGATGTTTGGGTCTCTTTGGTGATGCACGTGGAAGACTTAGCTAGCCTCGCCATAGGAGATGTATGATAGTTGTTCATGGGTGCTCAATAAGCCTTCTTGGCTTCTTTCAGGTACTTGATTACATGCAATAGAGTCAGTGATTCATGATGCAGATAAACATGTCAGTACTTGCAATTTTATGAGATTTTGGCACTAGCCATATGCTCATTTTGTAGAGGATACTCTGGCAATTTTTTTTTGAATTTTTTGGTTTTGTCAAAAATATAGTGGTCAATTTACTCCTTGATACACTTATTTGTGTGAGCACACTTATTCTCACATAATCCTTTTGGTTGGTCATTACTGTTCACTAATTCATTTTTCTAGGAAGACTACTGAATTCTCTCCCAAAATCTAAGACTTGGTCATCCTTCTTTGAGCCTTAGTGGTGTTTGGACTCTTGTAGCTCAATTATCATTCTATTCACTTCTCTACCATCATGACATCAAAGGTCTCAAGTATATCCAGTGGATCACCGTCTAGTGCTACTATTCTAAGGAGGAGCTATAACTTGTAGGGTAAAGACCATTTTGAGATCTGAAAATTTGTTGGCATAAACTTTGCTCTATGGAAGAATCAGATTAAAGATATGCTCATTCAAAGGAGACAATAGAAGCTAGTAAAAGGAATCTCAAAGAAGCCTGTTGACATGGATGAAGATGATTGGGATGAATTAGATGAAATGGCCAGGTCTACCATTCAATTGCACCTGGATGATAATGTTAACTCAATAGTATTAGACTGTGAAAGTGCAAAGGAGCTTTGGAAGAAGTTATGCAATACATATGAAAAAGAGATGGCATCCAAATAAAGTGTATTGGATAAGAAAGTTATATGACCTTTGCATGGACATAGATAGTGTTGTTACTCATCTGAATGTGTTTGATGCTATATTCTCCTAGTAAGAGGCCCAAAAAATGGATAGGGATAATGAATTTAAAGCAGCCTTATTGTCATGAACCTTGCAATCATCATGGGATACGTTTTGCATAGCTACGAGGAATAGTGCACTTGGTGGTAAACTAGTCTATGATGATATATGTGGAGCACTCTTGAGTGAGGAGATTCATAGAAAATCTATGGTTGGCACTCAAAGTGGAGATGCATACAATGTTTGTTATTCTTAACAAGGAAAGAATCAACGTGGTAGGAGTAAGAACAAGGAAAAGAATGGTCAATGGAATAAGAGTAGAAGTAAATCAAGCAAGAGGGATATCGAATGCCATTATTTTCATAAGAAAGGAAACATGAAGAAAGACTATTATGTATTAGAGAATGCTAAAGGTAAAGGATAGAATGTTGATGGGCATGATAAACAACTCTACACCATCTACTTTGACTATGAAGATTGAAGAAATCAATGCTATTTTTGATGATGTTGATGTGTTGATACTTGATAGTATTGTGCCAATTGAGGCTCTTATGGTTGATTCTCTTCCCCGCTAATGGTTCCTAGATTTTGGTGCCTCTTTCCATGTGATACCACATAGATAGTGGTTCTCTAATTATGCAGCAAAGTCTCTTGGTACCATGAGACTTGGCGACTCTTACCAGTGCGACATTGTGACGATTCAAGATATGGTTGTGAAGCTCATTCATGGTTAAAAATTTATTATGCATAATGTATGACATGTACCTAAGTTATCATGTAGTTTGATGTTAGTTGGTCAACTTGATGACCTTCTTTACAAGGTGGTCTTCTATCCTCAGTCCTTTTGCATATCAAAGGTCAATATGGTTATTGCAAAACGAAGAAAAGTTGACTTAGGTTATCCTTCATTTGTATCATAGAAAGAAAACATGTTAGCTGTTACTGAATAGTCTATGGATTGTATTTGGCGTGGCCGTTTGGGCCATATATCACATAGTGGAATCGAAAATCTTTCTTGTTCTGGCTACTTGTGTTATCTTTCTCTGATTCTTCATTTTGTGAGCATTGTCAATATGGAAAGAAAACTATGAAAGTGCACAAGACACACATTGAATCTTTGATTCAGGCTTTAGATAAAGTTCATATAGATGTGTGTGGTCCTATGCCCACAAGGTCATTAGGTGGTTCTCTTTATTTTTTCACTTTCATAGATTATGTTACTAGAAAAGCTTGGGTATATCCTATCAAAGCAAAGGATGAGGTATTCCCTACTTTCACAAAATGGCTTGCTTTAGTTGAGATTGAAAAAGGAACTAAGTTTAAGGCTTTACATTTAGATAATGGGGGTGAGTATAGCTCACATGAATTCAGCCTTTACTGTCAGTCTAGAGGAATTCGTGGAGAGTTTACAACTCCTTATAGCCTAGTACAAAATGGTGTAGATTAAATATAGTGTGGCTGAAAAAAGAGTCCAAAAGGTGAATTCATTGGCAAAGAAGTACATAGAACATGCTTCTTGATGTTATTAGAGCTCTATGGAGAGAATTATGCATGAAAGAACTCCAAAATTTCTCCAGAAATCACCCAAAAATGATTCAAAAATAGGCTTTGAAATCAAAGAATGAAGTTTTAAGAGCCCAAAACTTGTTGAAGATAATTTTAAGCTTAGTCTTTTCCCTTCTTCAAGCACCACAAGCGATTAGCTTACTGCACTATAACATATGAGGGGCATACCGACGCTGCCTATACTAACGGTCACTCCCGACGTTGGTATAAACGTTGGAAATGTGCATTTAAAGATACTAACGGTCAAGTAGCCGTCGGCATGACCGTTTAAAATGGATCTTTGGGATGTCTGGCGACTGTCGGTATAAGCATCAATATGCATCGGTATAAGCGTCGGTATAAGCATCGGTAATTTGCTGGGAATTACTGGCTCTCATACCGATGCCCGTATCGAAGGGTATATCGAGGCCGTGTTTTAAACATACCGGGAACATGAGAGAAAAACTCAACATTTTGTGCATGTTTTACAATGATTAGTGTTTGCTTCTATCGAACTTGCACGCACAAACCAAATTGTGACCTGCATTGTCTTGTGCACACACACACACACACAGATCTCTCTCTCTACACACATACACACTCTCTCTCTGTTTAGATCTCACATCTTGGTAAGTGTTGCATCTACTCTTAGCCTTTGTCTTTATCTATGCTTTATGTTTTATAATTTCTCTTCTCTTTGATTTTGTAGAAGATTTTTGGAGTTAAACCTTTGGAATTCAATGATAGACGACATACATTACACTTTGAGGACAAGGATCCAAAAGAGGGACATACCTGTAAGTGATTGTTTTATTCTCTATTGATAGAGAGAGAAAGAGAGAGAGAGAGAGAGAGAGAGAGATAAAGAGAGAGAGAAAGAGAGAGAGGGAGATGAGAGAGAAAGAGAGAGAGAGAGAGAGAGAGAGAGAGAGAGAGAGAGAGAGAGAGAGAGAGAGAGATGAGAGAGACAGAGAGATAGAGAGATAAAGAGAGAGAGAGAGAGAGAAAGAGAGAGAGAGAGAGAGAGAGAGAGAGAAAGATAAAGAGAGATGAATGAGAGGAAGATAGAGATAGGAAGATAGAGCATACATATACACACACATACATACACACACACATCTACACATGCATACATACAAACACATGTACACACATGCGTACATACACACATATACACACATGCATGCATACATACACACACATATACACAAATGCATGCATACACACACATACGCATATACACACATGCATACATACACACACAAACATGCATACACACATACATACACACACATATACACATATGCATACACACACACATACACACACATGCATACACACATACATACACACACACATATACACAAATGCATACATACACACATACATACACACATATACACACATGCATGCATACGTACACACATATACACACATGCATGCATACACACATAGACACACATGGATACATACACACACACATGCATACACACATACATACACACACATTTACACATATGCATACACACACATACACACACACATGCATACACACATACGTACACACACACATATACACATGCATACACACACACATACATACACACATATACACAAATGCATGCATACATACACACACATGCATGCATACACACACATACACATATACACACGTGGATAATACACACACACATACACACACATATACACATATGCATACACACACATACACACACACATATACACACATACATACACACACTTATACACACATGCATACATACACACATATACACACATGCATGCATACATACACACACATATACACACATGCACATACACACACATACATACACACACACATGCATATATATACACACACATACACACATGCATGCACACACACACATACATATACACATGAATGCATACACACACATGCATACAAACACACACGTACACATATACACACACATGCATACATAGACAATACATACACATATAGACACACGCATACATTCACACACACATACATACACACATGGACACATATACACACACACAAATAGGATTTCAGTATATATAAATAAACATGAAAATAGCTAGTGTATTAACTACACATATATAATTAAATATATAAAATTATTATTTTAAAGTTTTTTTACATCAAATATATAAAAATAGGATTAGGGTTTTTAGGCTATTTACACATACATACACATATACTTACACACACACACACACACACACACACATATATATATATATATATATATATATATATATATATATATATATATATATATATATATATATATATATATATATATATATATATATATACATATATACATACACATATATATACACATGCATACACATATATACATGTTGTAGGTCGTCTTTCCAATTAGGGTTTTAAGGTTTTAGGGCTTTTACACATGCATAACACATACACACACATACAAATACACATATAATACATGTATACATGTATATACACATGGATACACAAATATACATATTTTAGGTTTAGATCTTTAGGATTAGGGTTTTAGGGTTTTTACATACATATAATTCAATTAAATTTATATAAAGAAAAAATACAGAAAAAATTAAAAAAAATTTGAATATATAAATAAATATATATATAAAATAGGTTAATTATATGGATAAATAATATGAAAATAGGTTAATTATATAAAATAGGTTAATTATATGGATAAATTAATTATATATAATTAAATATATAAAAATTAGATTAATTTTAAGGTTTTTTATCAGAGTAAATATAAACACATATATATACACACACACACACACTCACACACACACAAACACACACACACACACACACACACACACACACACATATATATATATATATATATATATATATATATATATATATATATATATATATATATATATATATATATATATATATATATATATATATATATATATATATATATATATATATATATATATATATATACATATATATACACATACACATATATATACACATGCATACACATATATACATGTTTTAGGTCAAGATCTTTAAGATTAGGGTTTTAGTGTTCTTACACATGCATAACATATATACACACATACACATACACATATAATACATATATACATGTATACACACATGCATACAAAAATATACATATTTTAATTCTAGATCTTTAAGATTAGGGTTTTATGGTTCTGACATATATATAATTCAATTAAATTTATATAAACAAAAAATATAGAGAAATTTAAGAAAAAACTCTAAATATATAAATAAAGATATATAAAAAATAGGATAATTGTATAGATAAATAAATATGAGAAAATCTACTGTTTTAAATAAATAAATTAAATATATATAATTAAATATATAAAAATAGAATTAATTTTAAGGTTTTTAATCAGAGTAAATATATACATACACACACACACACACACACACACACACACACACACATATATATATATATATATATATATATATACATACACATATATATACATATGAATACACACATATACATGTTTTAGATCTAGAACTTTATGATTAGGGTTTTAGGGTTTTTACACATGCATAACATATATACACACATACACATACACATACACATACACATATAATACATATATACATGTATATACACATGTAGACACAAATATACATATTTTAAGTCTAGATCTCTAAGATTATGATTTTATGGTTTATATATATATATATATATATATATATATATATATATATATATATATATATATATATATATATATATATAATTCAATTAAATTTATATAAAGAAAAAATAAGATTAATTTAAGAAAAAAATCTGAATATATAAATGAATATATAGACACATACACATATAATACATATATACATGTATATACACATGCATTCACAACTATACATATTTTAAGCCTAGATCTTTCAGATTAGGGTTTTAGGGTTTTTACATTCATATAATTCAATTAAATTTATATAAAGAAAAAATATAGAAAAAATCAAGAAAAAAATATGCATGTATAATATATATATATATATATATATATATATATATATATATATATATATATATATATATATATATATATATATATATATATATATATATATATATATATATATATATATATATATATATATATATATATATATATATATATATATATATATATATATATATATATATATATTGAAAATAGGATAATTATATAAATAAGTAAATATGAAAAGAGTTAGTGTTTTAGAAAAATAAACTAATTATATATAATTAAATATATAAAAATAGGATTTTAATTATATAGGAAACTGACATATATATAATACATATAACACATATACACATATATAGGTCTTTAGGATTAGGGTTTTAAATTTTTTTAGGTCGTTAAGTCTTTAGGTTTTAGTATTTCAGGTTTAATCAAAAAAATCAAATGTTCTAAAATGTTTATATTGTATCAGATGGCTATTTTGGATCCAGAAAAGAGAATGGCATGTCCTTGCACTCAGTGCAAGTATCAAATTTATCAAAAATGATAGATTTGTAATGCACATGTTAGAGAGTATGAATCCTTTGATAAAAGTTGACTAGAAAACCTACGCTACCATTCGCATGGTCCGCGAGCTGAGCAGATGGATCCAAACGACATTGCACTGGTAACCTCTCGTGGACAAAGAGAACAAAAAAAGGAGTTAGATGTACAAGCAAGTATTAATGGCATTACATGGAATGAACATATGGAAGAAATGCTCAAAGCATTTTATGAGATGGACGAAGATCATGATGGTGGAGAAGATGTCGAGAGTTTCATGGACACAACATAATTTCCACGATCAAGAGTGGATGAAGAATACAAAAACATGTGAAGACTAGCTTGTTTATCACTTTACAATGGAGAAAAGATATCTGTACTATGTGTGTCACTCGCGATGCTCAATCTGAAATCCATTTATGGATGGTCAGATAGTAGTGTTAGTGAATTGTTCAAGTAAGTGGATTTGAAATAGACTTTCATTGTTGTATCAAAATAACTTGATTTACTAATATCGTACTAATTTCTTATTGCAGGCTTCTTAAAGATAATTTTTTGATAGAGGGCAATGACATGCCTCCAACACGTGGAGATGCAAAAAAACTTTTACAATCCATTGGAATAGATTACACTAAGATTCATGCTTGTCTGAATGATTGCATCCTCTTTCAAAACGAGTATGAGCATCTCCACGTATGTCCAAAGTGTGGAGCAAATAGATTTAGAGAAGACCTTGTAGGCGAAGCAATCCCCACAAAGGTTCTTCATGTGTTTATATGCAAATCTATAGCTGAGTTAATGTCATGGCATGCAAAGAGTAGGTCTGCAGATGGTGTAATGCGAGTGCCTATTGACTCTGATGCTTGGAAGCACATAAATAGTAAGTGGCCAGAGTTTGCTATTGAGCCTTGGTCCATATGTGTAGGCCTAGATATAGATAGAGTAAATCCATTTGGTTTACGCAACCCTTCATGGAGCACATGGCGTGTATGTTTGGTCAATTATAACATCCCACCATGGCTAGCCACAAAGAAAGGTCATTTATGATTAGCTCTTATTGTGCTAGGTAAGTATAAGGTAAAAAACATGGATGTATATCTTGCACCACTTGTGGAAGAAGTGTGCATTTTATGGGATGGGATTACTGTGCGTGACAAGTCTCAACCTATAAGAAGATGAGACGTGTGAGTGCAATGCATACTTATGTGGACGATGCATGATTGGCCTAGTTATGGTGAATGTTCAGGTTTGTCAATTTTGGGTTACCATGCTTGTCCCTTATGCAGACCATGACTCGAAGGATGCTATTCCAAAGCACAGCCTAAAAATTTCTATGAAGGACACCGTAGATATTTGCCTGATGGACATGTTTTACGTGAAGGATAAATTGGTCGACAAGCGCAATGCCAAATGAAAGCTAGCCATTGGAAACAACTGTGGGATTTAGAAACTCCAGTGGCTAGCATGAAATGGTTGTCCATTTTTCATGAACTCCCTTATTGGAAAGAATTATTGATCAATCATTTGGTAGACCCAACGCATATTTTTAAGAATGTGGGAGAGATTCTCTGGAAGACTTTGATCAGAAAGAAAGAAAGAAAAGCACAAAGGGAGGACTTAGAAGAGCGAGGTTGTATGCAAGAGTTGTGGGCAATTACTAAGCCCAACGGAACAGTATCGTTACCAAGAGCTCATTGGGTGCTTCATAGGATAGAAGAGTAACAAGTGAAGAAAACAATTTCAGAGTTTCAGACACCTACTAGATGCATGAGGTTCCTAAAGACTGTTGTTACATGAAACGACGATCTTGGAGGGCTCAAGTCTCATGATTGGGACAAGTTTTTATAGTTTGTGCTCCCTCTAGCCTTAAAAGATTATCTTTTAGAGGATGTACGAAGAACTATTTATAAAATTAGTTCTCTAGTACGGTGGATCTCTTCTAAAGAGATAAATAGAGATAGCATAGAGAGTGTGAAACTCAATGCTATCGAGGCTATTTGTATGGTAGATAAATACTTTCCCACAAGTATTCTCACTATTCAACTTCATTTATTGGTTCATGTGGTAGATGAAGTTGAATTAGCAGGAACTATCCATAGTTGATGGATGTTCTTCTTGGAGTGCTTTATGAAGACATTCAAAGGGTTTGTTCAACAAGGAGCACGTCGAGAGGGTAGCATGGCAGAGGGATGGCTCGTACAAGAGTCTCTCGTATTTATAGCTAAGTTTCTACATATGTTGGATCCAGAAATGCCTCGCTTATGGAGCGATGATAAATATGTTTATCTCAAAGGCGGTGAACCACAAGGTAAAGGGTTGCAAAGAAAAATGGATGCAGCTTTCTGAGAGAAGGCAATGAAGTTTTGCATAGTTAACTTTTAGCCTATGCAGAAGTGGTTAGAAAAATATGAGCTTGCCAAGGAAATCGATGCAAAGGAAAGAGCTCAGTTTTGAAGGAATCGTTCCACTCGATTTTTGCCTCTTCCAAAACTTCTTCGACCTCTTCCACCTTTTCCAAGAGTAGATGCCTAGATATAGCTGTTTCACAAGCAAAGGCAGTGGGTGAAGATATCTTTGAAGAAGAAGAAGAACTCGCAAAGGGCTGTGATTGGGAGCATACTAAATACGGTGCACTATGGTCTCATGGATGACACTTTCGGATCGCACGAATCGATAAAAATAGGTCTACTTTTGATAGTGGAGTGATGATGAACTTTTTTCAAAAAAATAGAGCGAGTGCAAGAGATGATAATGCTCAAGAAGGCCAGATAGATTATTGTGGAGTGATTCAAGATATCTTGAAACTATCCTTTAGGAAGTTTGATTACTTTGTTTTTTATGTGAAATAATTCAAATAAGTCACCTGTAGAAGAAATGCAACAGTGAGGCGAGATAAAAGCGGTTTGCTTCAAGTCGACTCCACAAAATTATGGACGGATGAAAGAGATACATTTGTACTTCTCGAACACTGTGCGCAAGTTGTTTTTATACCAGATTCGAAAGAATGAGAGTGGCTATTTGTTTTACAAGTCACCCCACATAGTAGACAAATTTGTGAGAACATAGTTGTAGAAGAAAGTCCATCTGTAGTAGACTCAGAGATTCATTCGATAGTCGGGGAGGAAGAGATCATTGTTCGACAAGAAGAGTTCATTGAAGAAGAAGAAATACAGGATGAAACAATAGATGATGATCACGAAGAAACTAGGATACCAAGTGATCTAGAAGTCGTTAATATAGAGATAGATATTCTCTGTGCATTGGATTTCCAAGAGGATGCCAGAATAGAGGAGTTTTGAATCAAACACTTGTACGTACTAATTTTTGTTTATTTTTTTTGCTAGGTTCTTTTGTACACTATCATTTCTCTATATTACCTTTATTATCATATGCTAGTTATTTCAGTTCTTTTGTTATAGAGCACGATAAGAGACAGTCCTCCAGTCACTCTACATTCCATGACAGAGGAGTAGTTCTTAGAGTTCATCTCTCAGGTACCTCCCGTGTATATGGCCAATGCATCACAATATTGGATCGCTCGCGGTAGCACTCCCCCCGGCCTCACTCTTGGTGGCCTCACTCCTGTCAGTCTCACTCCTGCCCCCCTCACTCCCGTCGCTGTCAATCCTGTCGGCATCACTCCTACGGGTGGTGCAACTTCCACTGGAGGTATGTCACCTAGATTTATGACTCCACCACGATCATCTTTTCAGCCATCCCCTATTGGCTCTAGTAGTAGACATGTGCATTCAACACCTCAGTGCGATACAGGTGCTCGCCGTCTCGTAGGTTGAGGTCACACCTTGGAGCAGAAGGTTCTATGAGTGGATCTACAGGTGGGTCTAGAGGAGGCGATTTTTGTGGAGGCAGTGCATCGGATGTTGTGTCACCCACTTCTACTCCTAGAATGAGTACCTTAGATATAGGTACACAACGTGGTACACATGTGGAATACCATGTACACCTTGGGATGCTCATGACCATGATGACTCCAAGGTGTATAGTATCCGAGATGGAGCTCCGGTGATGGATGCGGTCGAAAAAGCAATGTGTGCACGTATATGACAACTTTGCTCCATACAATTTGGACACTCTATCATGTTGATATGGAGTGAACAAGATAAAGATCGAAAGAATTATATCACAAAGACAATTTATCAAGAGTTCCATCCAGCTGATGGGTAGCCTCTTGTCAGTTCAAAGTGGATTCTGCACACCGCATGTGAAGTTATGTCCCATCGACGATCCGAGGCTCGTGATGCTTTCAGAGTAGGCTTACCAAAGCCTGTATGGTTAGATGCTGAGGAGTGGGATATGATTCGCGACGAGCAGCAGTAGACTCCTGACCGATATCACTAGCAACGAGATGCCATAGCCACACGTGTAGATACGATTCAACAATCACATTTGGGCAGCGGGAGATATGACACGATGCGCCACGAGGTTGTAAGTACCATTTGGTTTATTGAATTTGTTTGTGTTAAGCTTCTCATGTATGTTCCTCTAATGTTTTGTATATTTGTTGCAGGAGCTCGCAATGGGTCATCCTCCAACACAAACGAAGGAGGCTTATGGATATTGTCATGGATTGACTGCACTCTTGGAGGATTTGGAGGGACGCAACGCCGTTGTTTCATGGGAGTGTTTGCGATGAGGTGATGAATTTATAAACTTGGTTTCTACTTGTTGTTTGTAAATCTCATGTGAATTCATCTCATTTCATGAATGTTCTTTGTTGAAAGACTGTTGATATGAAACATTGTTTGCATGTGTATGGCAGTGGGACACCAAAAATTTTGTATTTGATTCTTATATGGCAATGCTTTGCCACATTTTGTAAAAGCCTCATATATAACAGTGGTTTGCCACACTCTTGTACATGCTTGATTTATGAAATATATAACTCTTTTTGTACATGGTTCATGGTTCATGGTTCATGGTTCATTCTGATTATCTCTTTTGTGTCCAATAATATTCTATTTTATGAAATCATATTTTGGTTGTCATTAGAGTACACATCACATGTACTCCATTTTTTTGGGCACAATGTATTGTCTTTTGCTAAGCAACACCATGGTAATGTTGCTCTAGCAAAAGACAACACACTCTGCCCAAAAACATTTTTGCAAATATGGTCGTCGTTATAAGCGACGGTAGTCCCAGTAATGCCATCAGAATAAGTGTTAGTACAGCCAACGGCCATCGGTAAACGTGATGGTACACCCAAGAGAGGCATCGGTATGATCGTCGGTATGAGCGTCGGTAATATCGACAATTATACTGATGCTTATACCAACAAATATACCGACGCCTATATCGGTGCTTTAATTCTGATGCACATGCTAACACCTGCACCAACGTCGGGGCAAAAATGCACCTGTTCAATTTCCTCGATAAAAGCCTCGGTATACGGCTGATCTGTTGTAGTGGTGGCAAGAGATTGCCACTATTAAGCAAGATTCGAGAGGAGCAATACTAGGATAGATGACCTCTCAGGAAGGATCAGGAACCTACGTCTTCATTGATCATTGAGGTCCTCCCTCGTGCATAGCCAATAGCACGAACGATGACTTCGATGACTCAGATGACAAGGTATGCCAAGGTCTTAGTTGCCTTAGTTCTAAGCCTTGGGTGGGTGGGCGGGTGCTTGCTTTGCTCACACAAAAGAAACAAAGATTTTGTGTGGAAATGTTCTGATTCCAGTGACTATTTTGATTGTGATGCACCATAGTGTGCTCTCCTTCTTGAGAGCTCCATGAAGATATCCTCAGCATAGAAAACCAAGGTCCAGGCATAGCACATGGTACTGCGCACAATAGCTACAAAATACGCAAAAAAAAAAACACAGTACACAGAGAGCACAAACACAGACTTCTGGGGTGTTACAAATGCATTCAAACTTCGAGTATGTGGTTGGCCAAGCCATTATATGTTTTATTAAAGAGTATATACAAAAGTGTTCGATGGCCATAATTTGGTCTTTCACATGGATTCTAATAGTAAAATGCATTAACCTAGGTTTCAAGCATTGGAAGGTGGTTAAGCACATCTTTTGCTACTTGAGTGGTACCCAACTACTTGGATTGCTTTATCCCAAGAGGGATCACAACTACCAAATTTAAATGTTTTGTTTGACTCTAACTAGGCTGGTTGCTATGACACGTGTGTTTACTAGTGGTTTTTGCTTCATGCTTGGTAGCTCACGCATATCTTCATTGAGCAGGAAGTAGACTATTGTGGCAATTTCTAGTTGTGAGGATGAGTATAGGACAACTTTCATAGTGACTATTGAGTGTGTATGGCTTAGATACCTTTTAGATGATTTGGATGTTAGTTAATATTCTCCCACCACCATCATCACTAACTGTCAGAGTGCATTGGTAGTTGCAAGGAACCTTCTATTCCATGCTTGCACAAAGCACATTGAGGTCCATTATCATTATGTCAGGGAGAGGTTCTCTACTAGAGAGATTAGTTTGGCATATATGCCTACACAGGATAAGATTGCAAAGCTTTTCACAATGGCTCTAGCTCGGTAGAAGTTGAAAGCTTTCCACAAAGCTTTGGGATTACTTTCTTGTGTAGGTTGATCTTTTTCCACATAACTTGGCACTTCCTTATACATGAGTGCCAGCTCCTTATTCACCGCGCCACTACCAGGGGGGATTTGTTGATCTGTTTTAGTAGTGATGTGTATGAACACACTTAAAGAATTAGAGGCCACTTTCTTCGCTCTTTAGGAAGTTTTTTTTTTGAGATTGTATATATGCCTATAACCCTAATAGATTACTAATCTTCGTACATTCACTTGGTAATGCTTTCAATATTGTGTGTTTGCTCTTCTTCCTTGTGTTGTTTGTGTGCTTTTGTAGACCTCAAACTCCAACAATTGGTACTACTAGTTTGTTAGTAGAACTGGATGAGGAAGAACCCAAATCCTCAAAATTGACTAGTCTATTGGAAGAAGGTGACTTGTTGACAAAGATATATGCAAAAATGCATCCATGTTATACTACAATCTGCAAGGAAACACTTTGAAATGAGGGTGAGGTTCTCTATCAGATAAGGCAAGAGGTGTCCTTACGAGATTGGTAGCAAAGAAGGAGTGTAATGCAAGTGGAGCATGGGTTCAATACGTCTTAGGAGGTGACTATGATATATTCATTATTGGATGAGAATCCTTTTGATCTGTGGTAGTGCCAAGACTAGAAAAAGCAAGGAGGGTGCAAAACAAGGAAGAAAGATCAAGTTTAGATAATTGAACAAAAAAATGAAATTATGTATGGTGGAGGCTCAAGATTCGAGCCACTAGATCCTACGAAGGACAAACAAGAATGGGAAAAGCCACAATTAGGGATGAATTGGTTGCAAGGGAAACTTCATGGCTTATAAAAGCATACAACTATATTCTAGAACTTCAAAATCCTGCTTGGGTGGGGTTTGAGAAAATAAAGTTACTAAGTCAAGGAGCAACTCCCAAGGGTTACAAGGGTTGGTTGCAACCTTCAAAATCCTGCTTGGTTGCAAGGGTATATTACCTTTGGTAAATGTTTCAAGGATTAAGTTATATCACACCTAGAAGGAGAAACATCTTCTTCTATAAAGCTGTTTCCACTGCCTTTTGAAATTTTGTAGTAAGGAGTATACATAAAAAGTGAAAACCCGATTGATCTCCTTCTAGTCCTTGGTCATAGTTAAGACTATTCTCCACCTTAGTTTTCTTTTTATCCCTTGTATTTTTTTTATCCACTCCTGGGCAAAGCGTACTTTGAGAGTGAGCATTGTACATCTGGTGTGAGAGATCTTCAAGAAAAGTCTGATATTCTTTGTTCTGGAGTTCACTGGCTCTGATACTCTTGTGCCATCTCGTCAACAATCTGGCTCAGAGTCACATGATCTCATCGGTTGTGATAAATGTGGCATTCCAATCCTTGGGATTAGTGGAATACTCCCTCCATTCTCGCCCAAGTGTCTGTTTAGTAAAGTTAAATCTTGATTTCCTTTTGTGGCACTTGGTGTTTTCCATCACATTAACTACTTTCATCCTTCATGCGACTAGCCATAGGTCTCCACTTGCAACTCCCTTTTTGGATTGCAAAATATTCCCATATCTTCCTCCCATGTGAAATGTAGAGTCTTGAGCAAAAAGTCACAAAAATTGTACTACATGGTGGCACAACTAAGGAGGATCTTGGAGTGTTGTGGGGGGCAAAGAGGATTGATATTATATAAGGATCATGCAGGCAAGTAAGAAGGCAATTCATAGATACATACATATAGGAAAGAGATGACAAATGAGAGATAGAGGAATGCAATAGATTACGCACATAGGCCCGCACAACCACAGATACATGCAAGTAGGTATTCTACATAGTAGACATATATGTGCTTAGGGCAGAGATTGCCGAAAAGCATCAAGAGAGGAAATCATGTGCTATAAGCGAAACCTGGGTCATCTATGAGTGGAATTGAGGCTTGCATGAGGACTCAGCAATAGTCATAGTAGAATAAGCATAACAGAGAAGAAAGAGAGTAGAAGCAATAGCTTAGTTCAAAGTTTTAAGGAGAATCTTAAAAGAAAAACCATGGTGTGGAAGTGGAACACCACAAGGCTTATGTTTATGATTAATTAATGCGTGTTGTCTGAGATGGCTGAAACCTCAGCGCTTGAAAAGTAGAGGATGCTCATATATATATATATATATATATATATATATATATATATATATATATATATATATATATATATATATATATATATATATATATATATATATATATATATATATATATATATATATATAGAGAGAGAGAGAGAGAGAGAGAGATAGATATAGAGAGAGGGAGAGAGAGAGAGAGAGAGCGCGAGCGAGCGAGAGATACTGTGTGTGTGTGTGTGGATACTTGAGATTCCCGTGGCTTCGTTTGAACTTTAGCTGTCACTTTATCCAACGAAATTTACATATTGGTAACAACGAAAAAAGTCCCATTAACCATCAAGAGACTTGGAAGCCAAGCGTTTACTACATAACCATCAAGAGACTTGGAAGCCATAGCCATCAAGAGACTTGGAAGCCAAGCGTTTACTACAGTATAATGAATGAATACAAAAAGATGAAGGTTTCAGTTTCTTTCAATCAAACTTTTGGTCTCGATTCAATTACATTTCCAAGGATTCCGTCTTGTTAATCCGTCGACTTAGGAATCTTCACGTCGCGAAAATATCTTCACGTGTCTATTATAAGAGACAGCCCTATGAAATCTGATGTGATACCACTCCTGAAGTTGATATGTTGAGAAATCTTGTTTTGCAATTCTTCCCTATTGAATATCTAAGATTCTCTGGTTCTCATAAAAAGCAAACTTTTACAGATGAGAAAACAACTTGCGGTTGAAATCAATTGCTTTCATGGCACCTAAACTTACAAAACTAGAGAAACGTCGATCCCTAAGCCATTGATTCTTTTCAAGTTGACAATGGATACTTCATCTGCGTGAATTTCATGCCGAGAGCTTACACCCTTCGACGCATGTAGGAGGTTTGGTGTAACAGGTCCCTATCCTTTTGGTGTAAGAGGTATAAAACGCGAGCCAGCTTTAACATTCCTCGGTAATGTAAGAGAAATAGTCGTGGTATGGAGGTGTTACATTCCAGTTCCAGAAAACAATGGATCTCCCCATAAATGTCAGAGGAGAATGTGATATGCAGCTTATGCAGAAAGTTTCACTTGTTTTGTGAACACACTAAGATCTTGGTTTGCGAATTCCCTTTATGTCATCGGAGCCATGTAATTGACGTACATTGGTTGGCTTCTAGGATAACTCTCAGGGATGCGAATACCCCCGAACATTACCAGCTGAGATGTAGGCCGCGTCTGTGAGTGAGCCATTTCAGTAGGCATGTTCATGATAGACGATGAGGAATTAGGTCTTCTCATGTGTAACCTGTATTTCTGCACAAATACAGTAACGCTCCATTATTATTCATCACCATGGAATTCAAAATCAGAACAGATCCGAATAGGGGAGAAATAAATAACAAGATACATGATATAAACATTCTCCAATCACCATTAGTTTCTAACCTGCAAATGGCTCTTGACCTCATCATTGGTTAATCCATCCACCTGCATGACCTCACGAATTTGCTTTGGAGTAGCAACTGGATACAATTTACGAGGATAATTAGTATGTTTTTCCTTTGAAAAGACAGATTATGAATTTGTCAAATAGTCAATGCTCAGTGATTAGTAATTACTGAACAAATAGTGTGTGCTGTGTGAAACTCTTAAGTCCCATGGCCACCGTTGAAATTGGTGCGCTCAAGTTTTCTAGATTAATTTCGGTCACTTTTCTATGAAAAATAAAGGCTGTAGCACATATTATCTCATTAACTATCCAAAATTAACTTGGGCGATAGTATAAAAGCATCAGAACTCTACTGCTAATACTCATTCGAGCCAAATAAACAAAGAGCTTGCGTCCAGTTCGAAGTTTAAAATTTCAGTTTTTGACTCCAATTTGCATTAAACAACACCCGGATTTCCTAAACTCCAAATTTCCAAAATTTAGATCTAGATTTTGACGTATTTATTTTCGTGTTTAACAGTTTTAACCGTAGTGAATCGATGCTTCTAAGAGTCACTCGGACCAAAATGTCATACAAACCTGTTGCTAAAAATCAATTTAACCAAGTAAATATCAAAATGTGTGGATCTTGCGTACGGTTAGAAACATCAAAAATAAAAATGTTAACGTCTGCATTGCAGAGTGGTAAGATTAACCTGAAATTCCTAAAGATATATGACAATGATCTGATTCGAAGGATAGGCAATGGTAACTTTTCGGGATTCGCGTGAGTTGTTGTAATACAAAGCTACAATAGATACAATTATTGATCTCTAGAACAATGTACTCGATCCTAGGTCTATATTTCCCAAGTAGTTACCAGTTCATTAGTACGACTCATATTTTAGCTTCACGAATGCAATGATCTTGCATAGGCTTGAAACCAAATTCTGATTGATGTGTTTAGTATGGGAAATCTGAGGTACATGGTGTCCAGGACAGATAGGTAGTATTCCATACTAAGGTTTTGAAAACTTTTTGCTTGATAATATGGAAACAGCTAAAAGTAATATTAACCTCAATGCAATGATTAATCTCAATCAAAAACATCTAATATTACAGATGATCTACTCAGATTTCATTGCATCTCACATATGAAACTCTAGATTCAGTTGACTTGGATATATATATATATATAGCACAACTGCCCGTCGATAGCACTAGAACATTACTGGTAATAAATTGATTGCGTAATACTATTATAGCTCTAGAAAACGAGCAAGTCTTCTTCAGGGAGGTCTCAATTACCTTCTGCGCCGCCAAGTTGTTGCAAAGCATCGACAAACTTGCGGTGCAGCTCGGGGGCCCAGCATCGTCTTGGTTTGCGATGGGGAGACAATTGTTTAGAAAAGGCATTGCTTATTTGGCAGCCTTGCGATGGTGAATTGAGAGGGAATCCATCGTAAAGCTGCTCTGACGAGGTTCTCTCCTCGATGTCAGTGACGGTTGAGGTTGCTCTATTCACGTTGATTGGAATTTCTTGATGAGTATCCAGGAGAGAGGTTGAAGTCCCTTGAAATGTATTATATAAAGAATCTTTCTTATCCGTGAAAAATGCCCAAAAATCACTCCCCATCGTCTTTCCGATGCTATTGCTTGAGCAAGGTTGACCCTCAGTGCAGCTTCTTATTGATTTTGTATTGTAGAGCATACTTGCTACATTTGAGACCTCCTGAAACATATACAAGCAATCAGATGGCCTCATCGCTTAATACATGTGATTATCAAACTAATAGTAGCTTGATCAATACATTCGAATGTAAGTATATAACCAAAGTTGATGTATGTGAACGAGTTCAGTGCTCATGAATATCACAGTCTTACTACGGATGAAAATTTCTTGCCATAATCCATGTCTGCTTAAGCTTAATAGGCATGACGTGTTTCAAGTAGCTGATGATCTTCTGTTTCGAAATAAGTGCGTGCTTGAGTCAGTTGGATCTTTAGTGAACAAGCAGTTGTGCTTTCTAGTTATTTGAATCCGAACTCGGTTGCCAGATATTCTGATTGAGTTTAGCGTATCAGAAAACGTGACAGATGTCCAAGTTACTTATGAAAGTGCTAATGTTATCTCGTCCATCGAGGTGAACATCGAAATCTAAACACGTTTTTCTCGTATTCGCTAATCCCACTCGTTAATTAGCTGGATAGATCCGTTGAAGGAACAGACATGACAGATGGTGCAGCGATTATGTTAGATTTCCTAATGCAATTCACATCATCCCGGGGATAACTATTGTAGATTGCATTGGTTTCTTAATGTAGATGCATTTTGACAGCCTCAATCCTCATGTGAGATAATGAATTATACCCATTATTAGTTTCTTCGGGTTACCAAGCTGAATTATAAGCATGCTTCTGATTCAGATGAAATGTATTTCGATCAAATATTCCAAAACCTCGTATTAAATTATGGCCTTCTAAATAAAACTTCATAAAAGAAACTTTCTTTCACCTCCTGGTCTTCAGATGTGTTGGCCTCCGCTGCGTGTAAGCATGGCGATGCTCCTGATGGAGACATTGCATCCTCATTGTCAAAGTTAGGGGACTGTATATCCTCAGGGAGCGAATTCAAGATCTTTGAGATTATGAAGTCAGATTTGGGCAGTGCTGAGACTGACTTTGAAAATCCAGAAGTGGTAGCTGCACTGTGTTTTCCACAGATCTCACCATGTGCACATTCACAGAGTTGCATCCTTGACGCTTCAATTTCTGCAAGCATTCTAGATGAGCAACCAAGATATGGCTTTCATCAATACAGACAAATGGGTAGACTCAGTGTGATTAGGTAGTTACCACTGCTAAGTAGGTGCATGCAGATAGGCAACTCCCGCTTAAAGGCTTCGATTTTCTGGCGTTCATCAATGAGAGATCGTAAATAAGCCTCTATGGACCTGGTCGCATTCCGAGGTTCACGACTGATGGAGGAACAAGAAACATACTGATCCTCGAAGGGGACGTAACTGGTCCTTCCCAATGTCAATTCCATATGTCTTTGTTAACTGATGTGACGATGCTACCTTGAACTGTCCAACATGGGATAAAACAAACACGATTATTGTGAATCCAAGTGCAGTACATGATTCGCACCTCCTCTCTTGCTCTTGAGTATCGAGTTAAATGCAACAATTCAAGCAAAGTTGCTGGAACACATAAGGCAAGTAATGAATACATGGACGCTCTCTCCATGTTCAGCATTTCGGGCTGTTAGGTCCTACTATGATGATATAAGGTTGTCTAGATCTAATGCCGGATTGCCAAGAGCACAGAATACAGGTTACGTGGCCCTGCGATTACTCAAGGATTGAAGCTGAAAGGTATGTGCTTATTTGAGCTGTGAAACGGGTACACATATCCAAAAAATTTCTTTGTTTCCGACTGTGAGAACAGAAAAGTGGGGAACAATCGGAACACCGAAACTACAACTGGTATATACAGATATAACGCAGCAAGGAAAGGACATGCAGTGGGTAGCTTTCTAATCGAACAAAAAGCAGTATATGTGTGTGTGTGTGGGGGGGGGAGAGAGGGGGGGGGGGGGGGGGGGGGAGGGGGGGGGGGGGGGGGGGAGGGGGGGGGGGGGGGGGGGTGTACCAGAAAAGTGAGGAAATCTGCCAGGAAACGCTTCCAAGAAGAACAAGAACAGAGACGTTACTGCAAAAGCAGGTCATCTGCACAAGGCTCTCGATATGCTACCAGTTCTTGCGTATAGGCATCCTCACATGAAAACTAATTGCGTTACATCAATGTAGAGAACAGTGCGGGCAAGATCACTGGAAACTAAATACGCGCTTGTTTCAGAGTCGACGGATAATTCCACCGAACGCCCACAAAGAATCTACTGTCACGCGTACGTGTGCCATCTATGTGAGCACAATGGAAGAGCATTGCAGCAAACACGCAGTGAATGTAAAAAGTACCGAATCAGCGAGCCGTCCTCATCGATACCGCAAGGTTTGCGTGTGTGAATGTGTGTTTTGCGTGTGTATGTGTGTGTGTGTGTGTGTGAGAGAGAGAGAGAGAGAGAGAGAGAGAGAGAGAGAGAGAGAGAGAGAGAGATTTTCAATGGGAAAACCGAATAAGTGAAGTATATTCGAAACTCACTGCTTGGGCAACGAGCCTGTAATGATCCATGGAAAGCGAGAAAGTCCTTATCTGGACAGTTGGACTAAGCACGAGAATATAAGGGAATATCAAGAATCGATAAGAAGGTAAGAAAGGATCTCAGAGAATATGCAAGTTCTTATCCTTTTGACTTTCTATGAGTATGTGATTCCAAGCACATTTTGACAAGACGGTGAATATCATGACATTAGAAGATACGGCAGCGCACTCCACTGTGAGACTGCGCCTCTTCATTAAGGGCCGCCATCGAAGGAAGAACATGCAAGATGGAAGCGGCCGTTTGTGCATAAATTTGTCAAACCTGTAATTTATTTTTGTGGGTCATCTTCGGAGTTCAAATCTCCCCAGTTCTCGTGCATGTTTCGTTTATACAGACAGATTCTACAACTATAAACAAATGAATTAAGAATACATATGTGTGTGTGTGTACGTTTTTATAGAATGAGTCTAAATTTAATTCGGGCCACTGATTATACCTAGTAACCGAATTAAGTGGAGAAATAAGTGTACTCAGAAACAAAACTACCTTCTCCATTGTAGATTCAATTACAGATTAAGGTCCAATAAGTTTTCTCTAGATTCGTGAATCTTTGATTTTGATCTTTTTTCTTTGAGGAAGACAAAGAAATTAAACATTAATACAGTCAGTATACATTTCATCTTTGATTTTGATCTTGTCTTCGAGCTCATTCATAAGTTTCTTTCTACTCATTAAATTAATCTTTTTAAGGTTTCAGCACATTTCAATGTGGGCAATTCTTGCTTCTCCACAGTGGCGAAAGATGGGAGCATATGAGGGAGGTAATGCGACGCTCTCATTGCATTTATGCAAGAACTCATGGCATTAATGCATTCTCTTACAAGGAAATATGATCATCGTTAAGAGTTTTTCTTTCCATAAATCATCTTGGTATTTATTAAAAGCAGTCAATGCTCAACTGGCTTACGAGGACATACAAATCAAGTCAATTAGCATTGAATGTCGATCTTATCTCCGTGGATTTCAAGGATCATTGAATGTCCGAGAGGAGAAAGATTCTCATAGTTCTCTATTATTTTACTTAACACGCTAAGGGATCCTTCTATGTAGTAATCCTAAGGAGATTTATGAAAATTGATCATACATGTCTCCTTCACAATTCTGCTGAGGGCTTCTCTCTAATTGCATTCTAAAAGGCCGTTGAAAATTCCATCACCTTGCCCATGATAGCTTGTTGCCAAGATACTAGGAAATATTGCATTATTTTATTATGGTAGTTAAACTCTATCAGAGCTAGAAATTAGGCACAAGAGATTAGCTCACATAGGTGAAAGAACTCTCAAGCAAATCAATAGGGATCAAAGTGTGCTTGCTCTACCAAATATATCCAAACAACAAGTGATCTATAAAAGTAGTGCTTGTGAATTTGGTAAGTCACATACACAACCATTCCCAAAGAAATGATACATTGATGGAAATATACTGGAGTTAGTCTGTACAAATGTATGGGGACCAAGCAAGCAGCCCTCAATCTTTGGATCGAGGTATTATGTATCATTTATTGATGATTGTAGCAAACGGACAATATTATACTTTATGAAGCACAAAGATGAAGTGTTTTCATGTTTCAAGAAGTACCAAGCTCTTGTAAAAAATCAAACAGGTAAAACTTTGATGAGACTAAGGTCATATGGAGGGGGAGAATATTTCTTCCACGACTTTGATTCTGATATCCAAGAGAGAGGAATCAAAAGAGAGATCAGTAGGTATATACTAGAACAAAATGGAGTTGCACAGAGAAGAAATATAACAATTGTGGAGGCTATGAGGTCAATGTAAGACGAGAAGAAATCACCCAATTACTTGTGGGCAGAGGTTGTATCTAGAGTCACATACTTGATCAATAAACTCCTGTCAAAAGAATTAGATGGCATGAAACCATATGAAGCATGGAATGGGAGAAGAACTCGCCTTGATCATTGGAGAATCTTTGGATGCATAGCATATGCACACATACCTTCACAAATCAGAGGCAAATTCGATCCAAAGGCACAGAAATGCATCTTCATCCGCTATGACCTTAATCCAAAAGGGTCTACTCAATAAAATCCAAGCAACAAAGGGTTCATTATAAGTATAGATGTTGTGTTGATGAAAACAAATCTTGGTTTGGAAATGATTGTAGGAAAATCAAACTTCATTATGACCTAGAGTAAGACTTTCCAACATTATCAAATAGGAATGGGACTACACTTGAAGCATCAAGTGATTTTGATAATGATCAAAAGAATCAAAGAAGGGAATTCAATTCTTGAAACTACAAAGGCAAAGCCAAAGTGTAAGAATTGAGAGATGTCTAAGACTCCATCTATGAAGGTCATTAGTTCAAGATGGATATATAAGGCTAAGACGAATTCTGATGTTTCAATTAATAGGTACAAAGCAAGACTTGTAGCCAAAGGGTTTACAAAAACCAAAGGTATTGATTATGAAGAAACATTTTCACGTTTTGCAAAAATGCCTATTATTAGAGTACTCATGACAATTACATCTTCCAAGAATTGGAAGATATATCAAATGGATGTTAAAAATGCTTTCTTAAATGGTTGGATATCAGAGGAGGTATATATGGCTCAACCTCCTAGTTTTGAAGATTAATCATACCCTGAACATGTGTGCAGGTTGAGGAAAGCTTTGTATGGCTTGAAAAAAACTCCTAGAGCTTGGAATTATAGACTTGTTACTTACTTGCAAGATAAAGGTTGTAATGGAAGCAAGGCATATCCTTCCCTCTTCATTAAGAGGTATCATTCAAAGGTCATATACCTATGTGTATATGTGGATGATATAATCATTATAGGAAATAATACAGAAGGTAAAAAAAATATTAAAGCACCAATGAAGGAGGAGTTCAAGATCATTGATCTTGGTTTACTCACATACTTCATAGGTTTGGAAGTGGTATGTACAGAGAAAGGTATGTTCCTGAAACAAAGGAAATACATTGGAGATATGCTCTCTAAATTCAAAATGCAGAATACAAAGGTTGCAAGGACAACCATGGAGGTAAATTTGAAGTTATGTGCTCATGAACTTGAGCTAATTGAAGACATAACTAGCTATCGGAGCCTAGTTGGAAGTTTAAATTATGCCACATTATATAGAGTGGATATTTGTTATGGAGTAAGTGTGTTGAGTCAGTTAATGAACACTCCAAAGAAGCCTCACATGGAAGCAACCAAGAGAATCCTAAAGTATTTGAAGGGAACAATCAATGAAGGACTATTCTATCCATATACATATGATATAAATGTTAAACTTTTGTCTAATGCAGATTGGGCGGGCTTGAAAGATGATAGGAGAAGAACTTCGAGGTACCTTACTTTTTCAGGGACAAAACTAATTTCATGGTCTTCAAAGAAGCAAACCATAGTTGCTCTTTCATCAAGAGAAGTTGAACATAGAGGACATGCAAATGATACACAAGAAGCTATGCGGATTAGAACCCTATATTCTGATTTCGGGTTTAACACTTCAACTCCACGTATGTTTATAGATAATATTGGCTCATTATATCTTACTGCCAACCCAATCTATCATGCCCGAAATAAACATATAGAATTTCAATATCATTATGTCAGAGAGAAGATTATGAACGAAGAGATACAGTTCTCATATGTGTCAACTCATCAACAATGTGCAGATATGATGACAAAGGCCTTGGATGGAAAGAAATTAAGTAGATTCAAATCAATGATTGGATTGTAGGAAATCTTGAACGATTGAAGTCTCAAGCATCTTGGTGCAATTAGCAAGCCTAACAACATTCCTAAGGATTAAGGACTTACCTCTTCTCATAGAGATCTACATATGAGCCTAAGCTTGTGCTTTTATCTTGAATAAATTGTAAAAATCAAAAGAAGAAAGAACCTCATGAAGTTAGGAGACTAAACTCATCACTCATTTGGTAAACGAATCCAATCAATTACATCCCTAAAGTGTAGGATCACTTTTAGGTGAGAAGATTCAAAATTCAAATTCAAATGATGTGTATGAATACACATGCTTATAGTCTAGTATAAAAGAACACTTTTGAGAGGTCTTGAGCTACTTCAATGAGCATACATTGAGATCGAAATATCTATGTGTAGTCCACTACACTCCATTTATATCATACATGTAATACCATTCATGTCTTGATACAAATCATTACGTACATATGTGTCTATTCTTTGCTCCAACATCTTCATCATTACAGTGAACTCTGGAATCCATTTCTCTATGTCTACTCATCCATATCCTATATTTTAACTTAGGATAGTTAGAGTAGAGTGTCCAGTGTTCTTATCTTAATTTTCAATATGTTTGATGCATTAGATCTCGAGATATGGAGCAAAGAGAATGCCTTGCACATCTTCTAGATATTCCTAAAAAGTCAGGATGACCCCCTTGCCTTGCTAGATTCAGTTCTCCTTGCATAGTGCGGCTAAATTCATGACAGCACTTGATTTAGCTAGGTACACATTTAAGTTAGATGTGTGAAAAAGCTCTCTGGTCAATTCATACCAAGTTGTGAGCTCTAATCATAATACTGAGACCTTCACTTCTCAAAATAGAAGGTTCTTCACATTTCTTGAAATAAGATCTTATCTATTTTAATGCAAACATTTGAGAGTGATGCTCCAAAGGAATTGATGACTCTATATGCATCATTATGATGCTAATAAAGTACATTAAGCATCCCTGAAGCTAGACTGGCAAGTGTAGAGCATGTTTCTTGCAACACTACCTCATCGCGGGAATCAACCTCACCATCTCCTCACACATGTCATCTTAGATCATCAATTGTTGAGTTTGATATCTCCAAAATACATAAAAACATATATACATACATTCATACATACATACATATGTACATACATACATATGTACATACATACATACATACATACATACACACACATACATACATGCATACATACATACAAACATAAACATATATACACACACACACACACACACATATATATATATATATATATATATATATATATATATATATATATATATATATATATATATATATACATACATACATACATACATACATACATACATACATACATACATACATACATACATACATACATACATACATACATACATACATACATACATACATACATACATACATACATACATACATACATACATACATACATACATACATACATACATACATACATACATACATACATACACACATAAACAAATACACATACATAGTTACTTTTAAGATCGATTTCCTCTTCTTTGAGCAGTTCATCAATTCTATAATTCCATTAATATTTGTGGTATCAAACTTTTGTAGACTATACATTTTGAGCTCTTTATACATAGAACTAATCCCTTCATATTATTTCCAAGGCAGGAAACCATATAACGTGAATTATCTTGAAATCCACCATGCACCTATATTTATTAGTTAGGAACAAAATGCGATCTCATCGTCTTGAAATATTTGCCTAGAAACATTACTACATATGAGGCTTTAGGGACGAATTTTAAAGGGAAATAAAATGAGGTCATAAGTCATCCATTTTGGGATGCCTACAAGTATATGCATTGTTATTTTCTAAGGATAAATCAATACCATGATGGGCTTTGGTAGAAATGTTCATATATTTGGTGGAGTCTGTTAGGACTATTCTTCTAAAGAAGCTCCTACTCCAATGATCTCTTTGCTAGAGGGTGAATACAGATATTCTTTCATAAATATATAAACCACTTGCATGAAGTTACGAGGGTCCATGTGGGCATTAAATGAAGACTGTAAAGTAAAGGTTTTTTCGAGCTGACAATCACTTTGCTAGTCAATGGACAATCAGACAGAGATAGATCCTAGACTATGAAGTTCTAGAAGTAGTATTGATAGTTCTGATTTGTTTGGAAAAAAATCAAACAGGGTGACTTAAAAATAAACATTTTGGTCTTTCCTTCAAGTCCTTAATTTGAAGCTTCATTTGCAAGAACAGCTATGGAAAAAAGGTCTTTGTTGAATAATGTTGCTTTTTGTTAATGAAAAGTAACACAAGGAAATGCTAATTATGTTAATAAGAAATAAGATTGGTAAAATCGTCCATGTCATCCTCCAATGGTGAAACTTGAGTGTTGTCATTACAAATAGGTGATGCAGACATGCTTGAGTTCCTTATTATTATACAAAGACTCCTTGTCAGTGAGGTCAATGAGAAGTTTATAAACAACTTCTATAGCATTAACGGATCCTTACATATGAATGATGTTTTCCGAGTAAGCATTCAAGATGGGACGCATACCCTATTTCAATATATGAATGATGCAACATATAATTGGATAGGTATATTGTGGGAAATAAGACTGATTGTAAACTTTAAAAGTAATATCGTTTGCTTATTTTTTTGTTCAATTGAGATACTTCAAATTGATTGAAAAAAAATATATATAGACTATGAGTAGTTACAATAAAGGTTTATAAGCTTGCCATCCCCTTGATGAATGATCCATTTGCTTTCCATCCTTTTCCCATAGATTACAATGAACATTAAATTTGTAGGTCTCAATCCTGTTTCTTAACAGGGAATGAGATCTATTCATAGAGAATGCTCTGAAGTATTTCAAAAGTCAATCTTGCACTTTCTCGTGTATGTTTCCAAGAGGGTTTATATACATAATGACATTTGAGGAGGTAGTCGAGCACATCATGGTCTCAACAAGATTGGCTTGTAGCAGAACAAAAGAGGGTCTTCATATTTTGAGTATAAGATACTTCGATCATGACACCGAGTGCTCACTCTCTTATGATACGAGAAGAATTTGCTTTTTATATCTTTCTCTTTCTTTTTAGCCATTGAAATCGCACATCCTGTTCATGCTTATCTGCGAGATGAGATTCGAACTCCGAAAAGACTTCCCTTTTTCAATTTTGTAATTGAAAGATTATAAATAATATACGTATTGGTCAAATGACATTTAAGATTCCTTGAATGTAGACGTTTTCGCTCTAGTCCATCGAATGTAGACGGAATGCATTCTTATCGTCTAGGTTCATTGTATCAAGTTGCTGAACATACTTGCGTAAAATCTATGCTCTCTCTCTCTCTCTCTCTCTCTCTCTCTCTCTCTCTCTTACACACACAATGAAGATTATATTGTCGTCTAGAATCTTGATCGCACCTGTGCGTTTCCACTCTCCACGTATAAATTGAAAGAAGTGAAGACGGCGCCGTAGAATGATAAGATTCTCTGAATGTTGTCGGTTGTGTATAGAGCTTCTCTTGTTCTAAATTTCTGAAAAAAAAATCCCCATACACGGAGAAGGATCCTCTTGCTGAATGCAGTGTCGTAGTGGCATTAGGGACGGAGAATAATCAATATGCATGAGCCAATGTAGAAAAAAAGGCGCCTTCCCTAATTGAAGCATATATCTTCCCAAGAAGAAAGTGGTCGAGAGAAAATGGACGGTTGGAAAACTCATTAAAGCTCTCAATACCTTACTATGCCTAGTCTCCTGTATAGTTGTACTTTCAAAGAAACACTACTCTCTTTGTTTTTGTTCATTAGCACAACTTGGGTGGTTCTGTATTTCACCTCTTTTTGGCTTTTTTTTTTTAGGGGCGAGTCTAAAAGATCATAGATACAAGCGTGATAGAAATTATTTTATCCGTTATTAAAGAGCAAATGAGTTTTAGTTCTCTAAATGGCCCACTATAGTTTTATCCTCGAAAGGTTCCAAAGAGGGTTTTCAAAATACAACCCATACATCAGATAGGATTTCTTTATAGCTGAATTGATGAGAGAGGATGAGGGAAACATAGCCCTTGAGAGTGTTCCAAAAGCTTTTGCAAAATCCGTAATAGAAAAATTGGTGGGCCATCTCTTCTTATTCCCCATACATCTAGTAACGACCACCACTTATACCAAACCATTATAACTAGGTCATTTCTTCTTATTCACCATACATCTAGTAACGACCACCACTTATACAAAACAATATAACTAGCACTCTTATCAATTGAGAATAATTATAATTGGTGAACGACTGAAGGATTGACTTTATAATGAAAGATTGACTTTTTAATGTTAACCACAAAGACCATACGCTAACGCTACGCTTGGTTTCTTACCAATCAAGAAGAAAGAACATACCTTTTTTATATTTATGTTACTAAAAAAAACCTCTCTTAGCTTGAGATGAAGGCCAATCTACACTCTTACAAGATGGATGGAGCCATCTTATTCCTTTTTTAATAAGAAAGTAAAGAATATTATTCCTATCCACGTTTACATGCATGATTCATATCCTAAACAACAAACAAAAAAGGAACTGGATATTAAAGAAAATGATACTTGACATATGAAATCACAAAGTACATTAGAAAAATAAAAAAATAATCAATATTACAAACTTCACTATAACACCCATTTGCTAACATACATATATATATATATATATATATATATATATATATATATATATATATATATATATATATATATATATATATATATATATATATATATGTGTGTGTGTGTGTGTGTATGTATGTATGTGTATATGTACACACACACACATATATATATATATATATATATATATACACATACATATATATATCTGGTTGTGTGTGTGTGTGTATATATATATATATATATATATATATATATATATATATATATATATATATATATATATATATATATATATATATATATATATATATATAGATATATATATATATATATATATATATATACACACACAACCACATATATGTATGTATGTATGTATATATATATATGTATATATATATATATATATATATATATATATATATATATATATATATATATATATATATATATATATATATATATATATATATATATATATATATATATATATATATATATATATATATATATATGTATGTATGTATGTGTGTGTGTGTATGTGTGTGTGTACATATACATACATACATACATACACACACACACACACATATATATATATATATATATATATATATATATATATATATATATATATATATATACATTTACATACATACATATCTCTCTCTCTCTCTCTCTCTATATATATATATATATATGTGAAGTGTGTGTGTGTGTGTATGTGTGAAGAATTAAATGGTTGATTTTAATTTTGTCCCCATAATAGTGGCTCGCTTCATGTAAAAACATGTGACATTTAGTGCATTATTCTTGCTAAAAGACGATTCACCATGGCATGGGAATTCGATAGTCAAGTTCTAAAAAGAAATTTTGTGTTTAAGGGTTAATCACTTAGAAATATGTTATTACTTGCAAAAAATAGCAAAAAGCTTTTTGTTTTTCTAAATTAATTGCAAAGAGAATATACTTTCTGATTGATATGAATTATCTCTTAATATGCATGGTTCAGAATATATCTAACGTAGGATGTGATGGGAGACTATAACCAATAGTGTGTAAGCTATATGTCTTTCTTTCTCTCTGTCTCTGTCTTGACAATTTGTTTTCTCCCATATGGTTGGTATTCTTTCTATAGACATGTGCATGATCACATCTTTCTTTCTTTATGCACATTCTCTTTCTTTTTGTTCTTTGTGTGTGTGCACTATACACATCACCCTCTTACAATATTGATATTATACCTATTAGATGCCCCACATATCTGAAGATTCTCATCACTTCTCTATGCACCATCCATTACCATTTTTGTGTATAAAAAGATATGCTAAAAATCCAAGCATCTCTTTCAAGCGCGAGCACCTAGTCGTAGTCAAGTACCACCATCCCATGTATTGGGATTCATTTCTTTGCAAAAGTGATAGCGCACGGTCTTAGCATCTCCACTTAACAACGTGCACTCAAACCCACTATGGATCAACTTTTGGAACTCCACAACTTGGGACTAAGGTGCTAACTAAGGCAAAGACCTTCATATTACCTTGGTCATATTTGAATTTCTTGGACCCTTATATGCTTGATTTCAAGGATCCATTGGCATTGTTAGCTAAGTGTAAACCTTTTCAACTAGTGGGATTTAAACCCGCCATGTAGTGCACAAAGTGAAGTGTTTTATCCACTACATCATGTCATATGATGTCTCAATACACCTAAAATATACTATTTACTTTGATCAAAAACCCATTTCTACCTTTTTACATTCACAAGGTTTAACCTTATTTTTTGTAAGCATATGTATTTCTTCTTCAATCAATAAAGAATTGTTGTATCAAGAAAGCATGGATCCACATATTTCTATGGAGGAATCTCAGGACTCAACTCTACCCAACATACCCATTGAGCAATAATTTTAGTTATTTTGGTAGGAACTCCAATATACCCAACACGAAGTCAAATAATGGAACTCATAAGTTCAACAAATGCAAGCACAAGATGAGAGACTTGTTCAAGTGGTGAAGTTTCTTATCAAACCACAAATGTATGGAAGAAAATCGAAGATTGAACACCAAAAGAATTGTTGTTTTGAAATATTGACTCACATAAGGATTACCAATTTTTCCTTTATTTCCTCTCATAGTTTTGTTGACAACAAGATTTCTCCTACATCATTTCCATTTATATCGGCATGATTGAATCTCCATTCTATATCCAGGAGGTACTCAATTTCCATCTCATTTCTATTTTATATTTTATCTCTTTGTGTTTGTGTACCTTGTTGTTTGCTTCTACATGTGTACTCATTGTCCTTCAAGCGGAATCATCCCACATATGATGTATTTTGGAGAGCGCACTCCAAATCTATTTAAAGAGGGAGGGCCTCTCGCCCATTGATACTTGGTTAAAATCTTGAGGAGCCTACTCCATGCTCTTGGCAAGCTCATTCTAATCTAGGTGAGTTTTCCCATTTCATGGTCTACTCACTTTTGGGTCTCACTCTCTTTCATTTTGAGTCTCACACTCTTCTTCTCATTTTACTTATGTGTGTATACTCTCTACATGGTATTAGAGCAGTAGGTAGAGGACTTGGTGGTCCCTTTGGCGGTGCTTTTGGTGATGGTGGTGCTTGAATGTTGGTGTTCCTCCTTTCTCCACATTGAGAGAAGATGTTACCATCAATTTGTACTGATTAAGAACTCATTTTGCCCGTTTTTCCACCCTTCCATCCTTCTTGTTAATCAATCTCCCACCCTTTACCCAATTTTTCCACCCTCCCACCCTGTTCGTGATGGCATTTAGTGGTACTTTCACTATTGTAATCTTTGTGTGGAGTTTTGTATTATTTTCGTCATTTGGGATGGACATTGGGTGTTGATAAAGCACCTCTATGGTTAAAGTGGTTATTACCAATAGTGCTTTTCTGCTTAGCTTATGAGTGTGTACAGAGACTCAACATGTTTTCTAAATCATTTTGTCTCATCCCACTATTATTTGGGTGCTTAGTTTTGATACCTACCACTAATCCATATTGATTGTTGCACATCCATCATCTATTTAGGGCGATGTTCCTCAGTTTTGTTTTGTTTTCTCTTCTACTGTATCTAAATAGAAAAAGGTTGTTTTCAAGGCAATCATGCATCAAATCTATACTCCATTGCTTTTAGTTAGATAAATCTATGTATTCATGCTAGTGATAAGATAATCTAGGTGTGTAGATGTCTGCATGCCAAGAACACTATGAATGATGGAATTCCTTAACCATCTACACCATCTAGTGGTTCCTCTGATAGCTTGCATACTGCAAGAGAATGACTTGAGCCACTGCAAGAGAACAACTATTATTACCACCACGTGCTAAAAAGATGACCCTCCTCCCAACCATATGCCTCTATATATAGCTTTCTCTAGGGGGCTGCCTTCTTGGGTAGGTGGATACTAACCGTCCATGTATCGGCCATGTAACTACATGTTAACTCAAGTGGATGCTTCTAGAAGGCTATAGGTCTCTTTGGGAAAAATAATCTTCCCATGTACCCCATGGGGATTGAACCCAAGACCTCCTCCTTCACACCCTTAAGAATTAACCACTAAGCTAAGTGGATCACTTGTTACGAGAGCACATGACCTCCTAGTAACTCTAGAATTGAGATCTTTGGTCATACACACAGGTGACCAAAGGATGTTTAATTTCAGATCCATCTCAACTGGTCAGACCCTTAGATCATAGACTTAGTTTATTACATTCTTCCCCCCTTGGAAAAATATTTTCATCCTCGAAAATAAAGCTATATAAGTAATATAGGCAACCCTCGAGCCTCATGTTCTTAAACCAAAAGAACATGGTCAAGCTCTAAAACTACAAGAGCATGTCTTGTCTCTTTGGTGGTATCCCTAAACAAATGATTCAAAACACTTTTTGTCTTTGCACTTTGATAAATTGGTCAAAGTACAAAGTAGTGAATGAATAATGTGGGTGGATCTAAAAATATCCCTTGCCACTTTACTATGTCTCAATGTGCAATCTAGGCACAAACATATGAAATGGATGGATTCCAATTACTAGTCCATTTCTAGGCATAACTCATGTATGGACTTAGTAAAGAAAGTGGGATTCTTATCCCTATCCATGGGCATTTACTATTGTTTGTAGTTATGACCCGTCTTCTCATGACCAGTGTATGCCTCCAGTAGAATCAGATGCTTGGTACTCTGATAGTGGGGTAACCAAACATCTTACCTTGCAGTGCCGTTTCTTCACTTCACTTGAGCCTACCCCTATAGGGAATATTGTCACATGCACGAACAACTCCTCTTGTCCTATTATGGGAGTTGGCAAGATCATTCTGATTACTACTTATGGTAGTTCTTTTACATTGTGAGATGATTTATTTGTGCCAGGGATCAAGAAAAATCTATTATCAGTTTTAGCATTAGCCAAGATTGTCTTGGTCATGAAGTTTGTTGATGACAAATGTACAATTCATGATTGTCAAATGATGACATCATTATTGCTTATGTCATTTTATGTTGTGGGTTGTATAAGCTCATAGATTACACAAGATTTATGAATTATTTAGCATGTGTAGTTCAAGATTCTCATGCTATGTTAGATGCAAACCTTTGGCATGCACACTTTCATCATCTAAATTTTGCTAGTTTGTTATGCCTACAGAAATCTGAAATGGTGTCCTCTTTTCTCAAAATTGAGGCACCTGATAAACATGTATGTGAAGGCTGCATTTTGGAAAAATGAAGCATTCCTCCTTCCCCAAAGATGGTTCAGTTTGAGCTACTGAGAAATTGGAGCTTGTTCATAGTGATGTTTGTGGTCATATGTGGACAACTTCTTTTGGGAACTACCTTTACATTGTGACTTTCATCGATGATTTCCAAGCCTGCATGGGTATATCCATTGAAAGAAAATTCCAAAGTGTTTATGTGCTTCAAACATTTTCTACGCTAAACATCTATCAGCATGTAAAATGGGCACCCTCCATTCTAATCGGGGGGGGGGGGGGGGGGGTATATGTCTTCTCACTTCAATGTGTTTTTGGCTGAACGTGGGATAAAAAATTAGTGTATAGTGTTGTATACACCTCAATAGAATGGAGTTTCTGAAAGGAAGAATAGGTGAGTCATGAAGATGGGGAGGTGTATGGTCAACACCTCGAATTCCCATGTCTAAAACATCTGCATATTCTCCTCATAATGTATCTTTAGGCACCCTTTCATCATAGGAACAAGAAGGAGATTTCTCCAAAAATCTTTTGTATGCATGAAGCATTATGAAATTGCTTCCATGCAAATCTCATCCAAGCTATTCTAATATCTAAGTGAAAATGATGGGCTATGTCAAAAAACATTCCAATAAGGTTTTGATTTATGCAGAAGAAAACTTTTGGAAGAATTCACTTTTTCAAGTTCTAAAATATTGCAAAACTAGATGCTTGGTACTCAACCTCGCTAGATGATAGAGAAACTATAAGTTGCTTCTTACATGCCCAGGAGATAGGTCCTAAGCCAAGAAAGAATATGTATCTAGAAGTAGACCATCAGGAATCAAGATCAGAAGCCAAATCTTAATCTAGATATCTAGCGAGTTTAATGCCCCCTCTCTACCAAAGACCATGATGTCAAGTGTTGGCAAGATATAGAAGTAGTCTTTCAGCAGCATTCCAATGTGTCTAATGAGGCTCATATGCAAACTTAATAAGTATCCCAATTGCATTGGAAATATCTAGTCGAGTGTTCCCTAGGTAAAGTAATGAGACAAGAAGTTTTCCATAAGTATGAACATCAACAAGTGATGATGAATCTAGTGTGAGCTTGATGTTTGGATCAAGTGGTGTAGGTATTGAGTGACATTGTTCCATATTGTATTTAGATAAAATATCATCATAGTAATTCTTTTGTGATAGGAATATGCCCTCTTTTATTTGCCAAACTTCCATACCTAAGAAGTAGTGAAGTAGGCCATGACCTGTCATTGAATACTCAAGGCGAAGTTGTGAAATGATGAATTGGATGCATTCGTTATCTGAGCTAGCCAAGATCAAGTCATCTGCATAGAGGATGACTATTGAAACTAAGGAATCTTTTTTATATATGTATAAGTTAGCATCCGCAGTGCTCCTTAGAAATCCTTTAGCTTCAAAGAACTTGTGGATCTTTGCATACATGTCCGTGGGAGGGTTCTTAAGTCTGCAAAGTTCTTTGTTAAGCCTGTACACTTTATCTTCCTATCCTTTGAACTTGAAGCCTCCACGTTTATCAACAAATACGTGTTTTTTTTTAATATAAAGGAAGTTCGGCGTTAGCCTACTCTCCTGGACTTGAATTGAATAAAGAAAAGTACAAGAGAAGGGGACTAGTGCCCACGGGACCCCCCAAATCCCACAAAGCAGGGGAAGCTTGTACAGAGCTTAGATGACATTACAAAGAAGGTTAATTACCCTCTCATCACCCTCATGTGGGGCCCACTTGGGTTTAAGCTTGTTATCGATCAAAAGGAGTACTTGATGATGCCTAAAGGGGGGGGATTTTTTACAGTTGACAATCCTTTTGCCAAGGAGGAACAGCGATTTCTCAATTGACCACTCCTTGGGGAAGTCACCGAAGTTGAAAGCACATCTTTCCCGCCAGATTTTCCATAGGACCTCCCCTCTGATGGCATTCCAGAGAGTCGCGGAGCAGCCGATCGCTTCTCCGAGCAGGGCTTGCTGCCAACTAAGCCGTTTTTGAAGTCTAATTCTCTTTCCAACCACCTGCCAGAGTCTGTTGGAGTTGGGGCAGGTAAAGAAGATGTGTGAAACATCTTCGATAGACCGGTAGCAGCGTTTGCACCAGGGAGGGATCCCACAAATTTTGCTAGCCTTAAGGTTGGTCCAGATTCCATGATGAAGAATTTGCCATAAGAGGACAGACTTTTTGATTTCTATGAGGGGGTGCCAGATAGCCATGAACTTCATGTCCCACCGAAGCCGCGTCCATGACAGGCACCACTTTTTGTTGAGGTTAACCTGATAGTCGATCGTTTCTTTGATGTTCGGGATTTTTGATAGGCTATTCCCATTGTGCCATTTGAGACCAAGCGAGCTCGACATGTCGTGTCCCATGAGAAGGCGAACTTTGTGTCGGTCCCAAGCGAGACATCTGCTTTGCAAAGTGTTCCATTCCTCATGCAAAATGTTGATGCTAGGGTCAATATCCTCAAAGTTGATCCAGCGGTTGGTGTCTTGTTTCCAGAGATGTTTCCATTTTTTGAAGCCTTTGTTCCATAGCTTCTTGGCATTTTGAATGTTCCAAGGTTCCACACTCTGGATGCCATGGATCGGAAACCAGATAGAGTCGTTTTGTCTAATACCGGCAGCCCACTTCCAGTCTTCACTAATTCTTGTGAAGCTTTTGACTTTATTCCAACTCTTCCAAAGGGAGCACACCAGATTAGAGCCTTTTGGGAAGACGGGGATCGGGGAAAACAACAAGGTCAAGATGTCAAGATTCTTCCAATTTGGGAAACCCATGAGCGCCAACTCATTCTTGTTTCTGAAGATCAACTTGGCCCACGAGGCCTCCCCGTTGCACCAAGCCTTAATCATCCATTTGGCCGACAGTTTGTTAGCCATGCACCCAATGTCCAAGATACCAAGTCCCCCACTATCTCTATGGCTGGTGCAGATGGACCATTTGATTTTAGGCACCCCTCGCCTATTGTGGTCGCTTGTCCAAAGGAAGTTTCGGTCTCCAACAAGAAAGGAAATAAATGGTAGATGATAAGAGGAACGTGTTGATAACCATAGCACGACCAGCAAGATTGATTTGCATACCTCTCCAATAGTTAAGCTTGTTTTCGAGTTTGGCAAGCACCCAGTTCCACCGCTATTCCATAGAGACGCCAAACCCCAAGGGAATCCCAAGAAGCCGAAAAATTTGGCCCTGCGGAATGATTTGACAGCCATGATCAATGAGAAGGTCGGGCTGTGGCCCACCAATAGCTCTAAAGGCGGTCTTAGAGTGGTTGATTATGGATCCAGAGGCTTCACAAAAGGTAGCAAGACACTTCCAGAACGTCTCCAGGCTGGTACTATCATTGTGAACAAAAGTGTTCATATCATCGGCAAAAAGTCTCATGGTGATTTGACTGTGGTCATGCGGCAAACGAAGGCCTTTAATGTTACCAGCTTCCACCTGATGCTCCACCAGCCTGCTAAGCCCTTCCGTGGCAATGGCAAAGAGAAGGGGAGCCAATGGGCACCCTTGTCTGATAGATCTTCTAAGTTTGATCACCTTTGAAAGTTTTCCATTAATGTTAATTTGGGTCGATGCGTTTCCGAGAAGGGTCGCGATCATCTTGGTGAATTTCTGACTACATCCAAGATCTTGTAGCAACTGTAGAATATAGTCCCATTCTAGCCTGTCGTAGGCTTTATCAAAGTCGATCTTGAGGAATACTACTTCTTGTTTAGACTCATTTGCAAATTCAAGACCTTCCCAGATGTCTATAATGGTTTCAAATATTGACCTGCCTTTGATGAAACCTTTTTGGTCCTCGCTTAACCACGCTCTCAAGTGGCAAGAGATTCTGTTGGCAATGACTTTGGCGATGATCTTGTATCCTGTTTGGAGCATTGTAATGGGACGCCAGTTCTCTATTCTGTTCTTTTCCCCTTTTTTGTGTACTAACTTGATAATGCCATTGTTAAGACAAGAAGGAAGCGCGCCAAACTTGAGTGCCTCTTGCCAAACCAAACGAAGAGGGGTGGCAACCACCAACTTGAAGGATTTAAAGAACTCATTAGTGAGCCCGTCAGGTCCCGGGCTTTTACCTGAAGGGAGGGCATCGATGACCTCAATGATTTCGGCTTCAGAGATAGAGGCATGAAGCAGAGAGTGGAGGTTGAGTGGTATCCTATGGGGGGAAACCCTAGAAATGGCTGCCATACAGTCCCTTCTATGGTGGGAGAGGGGGTTTGAGGTCCCCAGGAGTCTCGTGAAGTGCCCTTCAATGATCCCAAAATTATCTTCTTCCGTATTGCATACATTGCCATTTGCGTCTAGCAATAAGGGGATCGATTCCCTGTTGTGTTTCCTTTTTAGGATACGGCACATCTCTTTGGTGGGTTTGTCGGCTTTGCCAGCCCACCACTCCTTGAAGAAAATTTGCAAATTTTTCCTTTGTATCTCTCCCTCGTATCTCAGCAGCGCTCTGATTTTTCGAAGTCCTTTCTGGGCTTGAGATTTTCCTTTGTTCACTTCCTCCTCGAGCCGCCAGAGTCTATGGTATAGAGCTTCTCTACGGGCCTGCCGCACAGTCTCTAGCATCTTCCTGGATCTAATCATGATCTGTCGTGACTTATCGACCGCACTTCTCCAACACTTGGCAGGGGACAAGCCAGAGGCGAATGCCTCCTTCCACACATCAGAAATTTCTTGATGGACGGAGGGGAGAGAGAAGGAGGGCACACTGGCATGGAACCAAGGAGCCTTACAGAACTTAGTGGGGGGTTGAAAGGTGATGACGATCGGGTAGTGATCAGAGATGGTGAGGTCGATGCGTTGCGAGAGGGAAGGGTGGCCCCACTGATGAGTAAAGCTCTGAGAAATGTAGCATCTATCAAGTCTAGCTTTCCTCAGGTCCTCGCCTGCTTGGAGATTTGACCAAGAAAAGCCATTCGAGTCTTTGAATTCGACCAGATCCAAGTGTAGTTTAGTTTTGTCCCACGTTTCTTTCTCCCGACTATCGATGACCCTACCCTTGCCCATCCATCTGTCCATAGGGTCCTCTACCATGTTGAAGTCACCACAAATAAGCACGTTGTGGGGGAGCGAGTCCAAGGAGGCCCAAGTGTTAAGTCTCTCTAACTCCCCATTAGGGGCATACAAAGAAACTAAAGTAAAACAAAAGGGAGCACCGAAAGAAACAGCAATCCATCGATGGCATTCATCTTCAATGGAGTTCTCAAGCTTTTCAAACCAGAGTTGATTAATACCGATTACCGTTCCACCGGACCCCCACTGATGCGCCGTTGAAATCCAAACATGGGTCGAGGAGACATGTCTAAGCCGTTTCTGGAGGTCTTCTCCGTCAATTTTAATCTCTTGGATACATATAAAATCTGGGTTTAGGCTAATGTCGCGAAGCCATTGACCAATGATGGTCGCTCTTGAGGGGTCGGTTAGCCCTCTAGCATTTAACGAGATGATGATCATTGTCGTAATAATCCCTCTTTGCGGGAGGGAGCTTTGTCCTTTCTTTTCTTGGATTCATCTTTCTTTTTCGCTCGGATCGGATCCCGAGTTAGCAATAGGTTCTTGTGGGGGCTTTTCCACGGTAACTCCAAAGGTTGTTTTCCTTTGCGGGATGCCTCCTGCTGGGAAGAACTGGGCACCGTTTTCAGCTCCGTTTCCGGAATAGTCGATCCGATGATGGAGCTTTCACTATCCATGTTATCTTCGTTGCTAGTAGTAAAGCCGTCTTCTTTGCTTGTAGTGTAACCCTCCTGCAAGGTTTCTTTACTCTCAGGGATCTCTAGGCCTTTGACGCCGGTGTCCACCTCAAGTTGGTTCCCACCTGGGTAGTCAAACTCATTGATGTCCTTTTCCAGATTGCAATACAAGTTGCTGGAGGGGGTAATTGACATGTTGTTTCGCTCAGAAGTTGCCCTAGGGCTTCTTTTCCTTCTTCTTCTGACTCTGATGAACCCGTCTGCGTCAGCTTCTGGATTAAGGGGGCCCTTGAATTCCTCTACTTTCGTCGAGTGATTCAAAGCACCATTGCTATCTTGAGCATTTTTGGGGCCTTCTTGATTTCGCTTGCTTTTTCGTCTCAAAGGGCAATCTTTAATCCTGTGACCTTGTTGGCCACAACGAAAGCACGCGTTGGGAAGGTTTTTGTAACTGATGTCTTGCTCCCATACATCCCCTTCGCCCAAGTCCAGTTTGATCTTCGATGGAAGTGGCATACTGAGGTCAGCCTCGACACAGATTTGAGGGTGCCACCGAGCGTTGAACGAGTGTCTTGCACCTTCATAAATGAAACCACCAATGTCCTCGCGTGAGGCCAACGGCTTGCCGATAGGAGAAACGATGTCCCACACGAAGTTGTACAAGAAGTATGGCAGGTTAGGGAGCTCAACCCAGAGAGGGTACCGAAGCGATTTCGATTTGTCGGGAGTAAAATCAGGGGACCATCTGAATAGGCACAGGGTTGCCCGGCCGAGTTGCCAAGTTCCGACACTAAGGGCTCGAAACGCCATATCTTCATTTTCAAAGACTAGCAGCAGGTGGCTTGCCGGTAAGAACTGACACTTACAAACAACTAGCCCACGGGGGAACCACTCGTTGCGAAGCCACTATCGCACGGTTTCAACAAATACGTGTTCTTGAAGATCTCCATTGAGGAAATCAATTTCGATGTTGAGCTTGTCAATGGGCCATTTGAAGTGTGCACTAAGTGCAAGAATGATTCTAAGAATTCTAAATCTTGCAATAGGAGAAAAGATTTCTTCATGATCCATGAGGTGTTTTTTGCTTATATCCCTTAGCTAGAAGCCATGCTTTGTACTTGTCCAATGTACAATATAACTTTTACTTGACTTTGTATAGACACTTTACTCCAATGACTTGATGATTTGAAGGCTTAGGAACAAGTGTCTAAGTTTTGTTTTTTTCTTTTTCAATTGCATCCATCTCTGCTTACATAAATTCGTCCCACTCAGGTTTACCTTGAGCTTCTTTGTAGTTGAAAGGCTCATAATATATTAAATCTGATGCATAAGTGCATAATTTACCTTGTTACTTTGTTCATGTTGTTGCTTCTTGATGAGCCTTTGAGATCATCTAGGTTGGTGAGAGGTACTTGCTTCCAAGTTTTCCTTAGAAAAGATGATGTCCCCCTCTCAACTGTAGATGGGTGGACTCACGCTTGAACTTTGATCTTTAATTGAGTATTTTGAATCTTTATCAAATACGAAATCTTTTGATATGGTGATGGAGTGGTTCTCAAGATCGTACAATCTATAAGGTTTATATTCTTCACTATAGCCAATGAAGAGATATTTCTTGGACTAAGATTGTAACTTGCTTTGATCTTCCTTTGGCACATGTACAAAAGCTTAACTTCCAAATACTCTAAAGTAATTGAAATTGGTCTTGCATCCATAGTAGGTCTCAAATGGTTTCTTTTTGTGTAATGCACTTGTGAAGGATTTATTGATAATGTGCACTGCAATGTTTAGTGCCTTGGCCCAAAACTTGAATGGTAATGCTTTGTTGTGAAGCATAGTGTGTGCCATTTCTATTATTGTTTGAAAATTTCTCTTAGTATTCCATTATGGGATGGAGTGTATGGTTAAGTGACTTGCCTCTTGATGCCTTTTTGATTTATAAAATTATCAAAGTCATGATTTATGTATTAACCACGTCCATATGATCTAATAGTGACTAAACTTGATGATTCATTCTTAGCTTGATATATCCACTCTTGAGACTTGGAAAATGTATGTGTCTTCGACTTCAAAACGTATACCCAAAGGTATCGTGAGTGATCATCTACTAGGACAAAGAAGTAGATGGATCCACTTAGTGAAGGGGTATTCATGGGTTCACATAGATCCTGTGGACTAGGGCTAGAGGGTTTGTGGGTGAGTTTAAGGATTCTTTGGGACATCGAGCCCGATGTTTCTTGCCTCGAGTGCATGCTTGGCAAATATCATAGACTTACCTAATCTTGGGAAATCCCTTAACCATCTCTGATATTGAAATCTTGGTTAAGTATGAGGTTTGTATGTATCTTTGGTGTGAGTCGAGAAAGGGACTCCTTAGATAGAAAGCATGAAAGCTTGTATAGCCCTTTGTCTTCAATGCCTTATGCTATGATATCTTTATTTGTAAGGGAATTATCAAATAAGACTTTTTTGTGATGGTCACTGATGGGCTTAATTGAGAGTAGGTTCATGCACAAGTTTGGGAAACACAATACATTGGATAATTTTTTATTCCCCATGATGATTGATGATTTGAATGTTTCCTTTGCCTTCAATGTGGAGGCTTCTGTTGTTTCCTAAATAGAATTCACCATTGTGATCTTCGATCTCTTGGAAGGAGTGGGGATATTTGCACATATGAGATGTGGCTCCACTATCCAAATCCACTCTTGTGAGGACCTAGAAGTAATTCAGGTGTTGGATTCTATGGAGATAAAAGGGTCTTCACTAGAAGAGCAAGACCTATGCTAAGAGAAATTAGATTGATTGTTGGAGGTAGAGGCTTTGGAGTTATTCTTCTTTTTGTATCACAATTTCTCAAGATGCCTCCTTCTACCATAGTAATTATAGTTCAATGGTTTTGATGAATTTCTTGAACCTTATTTAGGTGTGTTGCTAAAGTTATGAGTAACATGTTTTCCCTGTCAAATGGTCATGTGGCTTTCATCATAGTTCCTTGCGAGGATGATGCATTTGCTCAACAGTCATGGAGGAGCAAAAGTTATCATGCTTCCTCCCAAGTCAATACTTGGCCCCAATTGTAGATGGTTGTGACAAAGGTTTCATAAGATCTTAGGAGCTTATTGAGAGGTATGATGACAATGTCATTGCTAGAAACATGTCGACCATAAAATGCAAGCTTGTGTTGGTAACCTTCAAAGGTGGTGATAACTTTAGTAATGGGATCATGGGGCCTAATTGAGAGGTTGTGGAGTTAGTCCTCTAAGGTGTAGATTTTAAAAGGAGTTTTGCACTCATGAAGATCTTGCAAGATTTTTCAAGCTTTGTGGGATGTTTTATTGGAGGTAATGTGTCCCTTGGTCAACTCATCACAAGCTAAAAGTAATTATCATAAATCTCTATTTTCTTTAAAATTCCAAATATTTTAGGCCATTAAATCATTGTCCTTGTCTAGCTAAGGCTTTGTATATTCAAATAATTTATATAATAGGTTGGTATATAGATATACCCTAATTATATCCTTCTATAGATTATAATTTGTGTCATTTAATCTCTAATATTTTGGCATAAAAATCAGCTTAAATGAAGGCAAGTACCATTGACTTGAAGATGTCACATACAAGATCATAAACATTGTTGGCATTGAAAATAAATTGAGCGACTTGCCAAATGAAGTTGGAATGGTCACAAAAGTTAAGATGGGGTAGGGGCACTTAGAGTATGCCGATACATTTTGACACCTTGGTGGGGGGGGGGGGGGGGGGGGGGGCTTAGAGTAGGCTTGCACTAGTTGAGAGCTCCGATGGGGGCTTAGGATAGCCGAAAATGCGCTTTGAGAGAGACACTTAGGGGCGTAGAGTAGCATCCCAAAGCACACAAAAGAAAGCTTATTCTTATATTCTTGAATTACAAAGTATGGGGAACTTTGTGCTTAATGAAGTTCCAAATTTTTATGGTGAGTATCCTTTGAGATACAAACTAATCCTCAATGTTGTATAAAGCATGTTGTTAGGCGTGCTTAAATTGAAGTTCAAAAAATAATACCTTAAGGTTTGGTGTGCCAATATATATGTGTCCAAAAGGAGGGTAAAAACCCTTTAGAATAAGACTTGTTTCAAACTACATTTGTCAAATGGTACTTATGTAAAATACAAAGATACTTTTCAAAAAATAAGAACTCTTGAGGGATTAGTTTCTTGAACCATGACTCAAGACTTGTAAAAATTGATTGAACACATATGGAGGCCTTCTCTATCTTTGTGAATGGCCTCAAAATAGGCGTGGGGTCCTTTAAATAAAACATTTGAAATTGTGTAAGCATGAGTGCATTGAATAAAGGCAAAAGATAACGTTAGTGATCTCATCTCTAATGCCAGCCTCAAATCAATGGTTATTTATAGAAACCTAACATGCCAAACAAAGCAGTTCATGTTCTTTTGATCTGAATTCTTTATCGCTCAAACCTTTGAGCTGAATTCGTCATTCAAAATGCATAAGAAAGAGGTCGTTGTATGATGCTTGCAAGTTGTGTTGAGGCAAGAGATTTTCTTCTCTTTCTCTCTCTCCCTTTCTCTCTATCTTTTTCTCTGAACTTGGGTCTGCATACTCATTGACACATGTTGCAAATTCCTCATCCAAAAAGCAGGTCAGTGGTGTTGAGGCCTCGAGGTGTGAATGTAGAGAGGATGCTCGGAAACTTCAAAACATGATGACTCGAGAAATAACATGATCCTTTGCCTCCATATCCATCATTTCTGCTTAGTGACATATTTGGGTCAGGAGTGAATGGGGTTAGATGCAAAGTCTTAAGAAAAGGGAGAAATTTTAAAAAGAACCCTTTTGAGGATTAAAAAAATTATTCCTATTTTTGTTTAAGCTAATTATGGCTTAAGAAGAAACCTAAGTCAAAGTGATCATTAGGAATGAGGATACTTCCTAAAGATAAGCCAATAAACAAAATAGCGTAGTTAACTATTTCATTGGTTAAAACGAAATCTCTTTTGGACAAGCTATTTTTAAACCTTTGAATACTGTCCAAAGGTGAAGAAGTTTTTTTAAAGATCATTCTAGTAACGCAAAAGATTCCGAGAATGAATCATTTGCTTAGGATTATTTGATTTCTTGGATGGAATCTAAAGTTCTTGATAGAATAAATTCTTCTTAGATGTGAGAATAGAATTCTTCAAGTAACTTTAATAGCAAGTAGTTCCCAAGAAGTCCCAAACCACTGGTAGTGGTACTTAAGTCCAAAGATTGATATAACTTAAAGGTATATCAAAGATTTTTAACTTTAGAATTTGAGAGGCATTAGCATATGCTCAGACTTGACATTCTACACAAGATGAGTAGATTCTATTTTTGATGTAGAGGCCTCTTCAACAACCATTCCAATCTCTTTCTTCTTTGCCTCTTTTACAACCAATTTTGGACAACTCTTTATGACCTTCTTATTTTATTTACAATATTTGCAAAGTAATTTTTGTTTTTCTCTTTTCTCCTCATCTCTTTCATCCTTCTTTGATTGTGAAGAATTATCAATTTTTTTCTTACTAGTAGAAGAGCTCCATTTACCTTTGCCTGTTTGACTAGCCAAGAAAGCTTGATTTGCAACATGTATAATTTACATGTTCTACCTACAATGATCTTCATGCAACAGAATAGAGACTAACTCTTCAATTAATGTCAAGGCATTTGGATTGCCTTTCATCATCAATCAAGAGTAGAAGCAAAAATCTTATATGAATTTGGAAGACCATTCAAAATAGTCTACACAAGTGATCTTGTCAGGCATGACTTCATCCGTAGAAATCAACTGCTCCTTCAAATATTTGATCTTTGTCACAAAAATCTCCATAGAATATCCTTCATTCATGTGCTCAATCTACAACTATTTTTGGAGGTAAGAAACACAAGCCTCATTCCTTACCGATATAAAGTGCTAAGTGTATCCCAAGCATCATTTACTATTCTACAAGAGCCAATGTGAGGAATAATGGCACAATTGGTAGAAAAGGCTTTAAATGCGTGTGCTTGAGCATATCTTCCATCCGAAAAAATTCTCTTCATTAGGTGTAGCAAGAACTATGACACAAAAAAGAATCTCAAGAATATCACCAGTTTCAATTCCATCTACATCACCTTCAACAACTATGTTTGCACATGAAATTGGATGTTTTTCAACACCCTACACAATATTCCAATCCTTTTGCAAATAGTACATGACGCATCATATAAGCCCACAATGGATAATTTGTACCATCCAAGTTATCCTCGATAGCACTGCTTTTAGCCATGGCCACTAACTAAAATACCCTGATGCAAAAAAAGTTTGTATCCCAAAAAGCTGAATAGAAGTACCCTATCAAGATCTGCTAAAGTTGTAGCACACTTCAAGGCTCTTATACTGGCAAACCAAAACCTATATAACTTTGGCACAAAAAGATTGAACTGCCTATAGAGGCACTGTGATAGTGCATCCAGAGGATAAAACAAGCTTAGATCGTGATTTCAAAACTACAATCTGACGCTGTTTTGAACTACTAATCGCCATGAGTAGGCTCACCAAATTTCGTGCAATTTTTAGACTATGATGGTAGGGGTGTTGACGATGCCCTAGATGAAGCAACAACCTGGTCTAGTAGCAATTATTGGAGTTTGAGGTTTGTGAAAGAATGCAAATAGCACAAGGAAGAAGAAGAAGCTTGGAGCACAACATACAATACTGAATGTATTGCAAAGATAATGTACAAAGATAAGTAACATGTTAGGGCTATAAGCGTGCATACATGTCCATGGAGAAAAACCTCCTAAAGAGGGAAAAAAGTGCAACGGTGGTCTTAGTGTGTTCAAACATATCACTACCCAAATATATCAACAGTTATAGGGCTTGCAAAAGTGTCATTTTTTTTGGCACTTAAAAAAAAGGGGTTCTCTATTTCTATTTGAATCCATGACTTTGATGCTTACATGTTGTCATGCCTAATTACAGATGCTTTTGGATATGTCATTTACCTCTAAGGAAAGCGCTTTACTACTACAAACACATGCTTTTACGAAAGTGATTGTGAAGAATTGGCTTTTTTCTAAATTTGAAAGATTGCACACTTCTATGGGTAGTGATCAACTCTGTTAAAAGAAGACCTATGCATCAAAGAGAGGAAAGCCAAAAATTAGAGAATTACCTTGTAATTGAGAGTGAGATTGTGATTGACCGTAGTGCGAGCGTGAATGAGATTATCATAGCTCGAGGGTGGTTTGGAGGTAGAGGCTTCATCAAGAAGCTATTTTCCAAAGCTATTGTATGGATTGATGCACATCTATAATATCGAAATTTCCTTTTCTCTGAGTCATATCTTGTCTACTTTTTTGTACTCATTTTTTTTAATCTTTTGCAAGATCTGTTTTTCTCTCTTCCATTATTCTTTAGTGATCAGAAGCTTGTGATTGAGCATAGATTGTGATTGAAGAAACACCATAGTCCTTGTGGTGGACAAAGTTGTGACTATATCCATTGTAACCATCCATGAAGTTTTATAGGATATGTCTTGCTATATCCTCCACTATCCACTCTATGAATGGAGTAAGAAAATCCATCATAGATGGTAAGCCTATTAAGGACTCAAAAATTTATGCATACTATAGTTATTTAGATTCATTCATGGGGGCTACGACCATGGAGGAAAGCTAGTCTCAGTGTTCAATGGGAATGATGATCACTACTACTTCCATCTTATCAATCTCTATTCTCACTACCCCTGAAAACTTTGCATTGACTCGATGGTTTCATCCCTATAATCATTTTGTGTTTGGGACCAGGGTGTTAAACATTATGTGTTTTTGAGGGCAAGATTAAGCATGTGCTTCATTACGTAACTTCATTTGAAGGCTTTTGAACCTTATGAACTTGAGACACATGTTTGAAGATGCAAACTTATTGAAAATGAGGCATTGAACCATTAAATGAAGAGACAAAGTCACAAGGTAGTTGAAAACACAAGAAGAGCATGTGAAGAGACATGGAGGATATATGAAGAGTAATGGAAGGCTCCCATGGCTATTTGAGAGCCCTCAAAGATCATTCTAACTGTGTGTGGATGGTAGGAAGTCATGGGGCTGCTTATAGATGTGATCTTCAGCCATTATCTATCATAGGAGTTCATGTTCACCTTCCAATGGGTGCTAAATTTCTATAGCAACCTATTAGGACTTCTTTTTCTCTCTATATGAAGCTCCATCTTCAGAATCCTTATAGACAAGCTTATAAAGCAAGAACTCTACAACCAAAAGTGTTTTGGCAAAGTATTCTTGTAATGTGAGTTAAATTTGTCTTTTTCTTTGCTCGTTTGTCCCAAATCATGTTAGGAAAACTATTCCATTGTGTGTGACTAAGTTGACTAGCCTATAGTTTTCCAATTCTAGTGATTGATAGTTCATTTAAAAGCCTTTATTTTCTAGTTTATGTGGCTAAATGGATTTGTTAATTGAATTCTATAATTGAGAGTTATACCAAAAGTAGTGAGTACTAGTTTGAGAGCAGCTACGTCTTGGGCATGGTCAAAGTCTCTTGTTGTGCATGTGACAAAAAATCTTTCATATGTGGTATTAGAGAAGCTTGAAGACATCATGCCAAGTGCAAGAAGATGCATTTGAAGACGTAAAATGAAAGAAGTAAACAAGGTGATGTACTTCAAGGCTACATCAAGTGGGGCATCAAGAGAAGTGATCACCATCAAAGGAGCAAGGTTATCTATAGATTTTATATGGGTAATGCTTATGTAAAAAGGATTGATGAGATGTCTATGTAGATATGCATATATGTTGATGAACTAATCATAACACGTGATGAGGATACAAGTATCAAGGATATCAAGGCCACATTGGACAAGGAATTTAATATTTCTTATCTTTGTGTGCTAGAATACTTCATAGGCATTGAGATTGTATATGGCAAGAAAGGTTTGTATCTTTTGCAAAGGAAATAGCTACTCGAACTATTATATAGGTTTGGTATGAGTGATTGTAAGCTATTGAGACAACCAGTGGATTGCAATGCCAAGTTGAGCATAGATCAAGGTGATAAGCTTAAGGATGAGCATGTGTATAAAATTTTGATTGTTTGTTTAAATTATGCAACTATTACTAGAACTAATATATCAAAGGTACAATCAATGAAGGCCTCTATTATGCATATTATTGTGATTTGAAACTAAAAGTTTATGTAGATGCTGTTTAGGCTAGCTCCAATTATGATAGAAGGCATACCTTAGGATACCTAGTAATGCTTGGGAAGATTTGTGTATCATGGATGTCAAAGAAACAACCCACAGTTGCATTGTCTTCCATAGAGGCAAAATATAAAGCTCTTATTGAAAGCACATGTGAGATTCTGTGGTTAAAAAGCTACAAAAATATTTGGACATTCAAGTTCGCATTGTCCGTGTCATGGACACAAAGGAAACCATCTTAAACCTTAGATTCCATGTGACATTCCATATATCATGATCATCTCAGATTTTGGAGAAAGTAATGCTTCCATTGCATTTGGAACATGCAAAAACCCCAAGATCAACTATCTATTTGCTGAATTCTGACACCCGAAGGTGCTATTTCTAATCGATGACATCATCGATGAAATCATCAGGTTGTAACTGCCTTTGGTAAACGCCCTTGAAAAACTATATAAGGAGGGGTTGGCCACATTCATTCTAATTCTTTCCAATACCAATTTTGGGAGCTCAAGGAGTCGTGACCACCAATTAAGTACTCTCCAAGTTCTAGTTCCAGTTCTTGTCTTGTTCCTGGTTCTAGTCTTGTCTAGCCTAGTTCTTGGATATCTTGTCTTGTCCTCTTCTAATCCCATAGTATGAGATCCTATTGAGTTCTAGAAGGGAGTTCTTGTAATCCAGATATCTTGTTTCATACTTACGATCCCAGGTTGTGGGATATCCTCTATCATCTCTAGTTGAGTTATTCATACCTAGCAGTCTTGGGTTGTGGGAGGTCTTGTATCAGTTATGTATTCTTGTATCGTTTTCCCTTCATGGGTGTTCTTGTAATCAGAAGTGTATTTTTCTGAAATCTTTTCTACTATATTCAAAGAGCACAATCTAGTGCTCCCTTGACATTTTGGAAAGACTAACAGATATTTTGCATGATTTCAAGGCCTTAATTCGAGAGTTCACATATTTTTTTGGAGATACCAATTGTTCACGTGTCATCAAAACAAAGCTAAGGAAGCTACATCAAGGAAATAGGCCTACGTTTATCTATGCACCAAAATTGAGACAAATCATTTGTGATCTCACATGGCACGAGGATTATTTTATCAACCAATTTTGATGGGGCTTACATTATGGTGTCAAGGACCTCATGTTAGTCATGCTCAAGGTAAATACTTTGAATGAATTCATGAATCAAGCAATTGAGTGTGACAATAGGTAGTTTACCTCAGTTCCTCAACAACACATGTTGGAAGAATCTCAAACAGAACCCATGTGGTTGGATAACAATATTGTCAGATGACATACACCAAAGGAAAGAAGACATCAGAAAGACAATGGATTATGCTTTTATTGTGGAGATCATGAACATGTGGTATTCAAATGTCCTAAGAAGAAGAAGCAAGTTGGAATTAGGACTTCTACGACCACCATCCCACATTAGAAGGATCATCATCAGAATCAAAAGAGGAGTACTACCCATCATGAGAATCATGGCCTTGATTCTACACCTAGATATACTAGAAGTCCTTTCCAGTTTCATCATGGATATCCATCATTATCATGTTCTAGTACCACATACCAAGAGCTCTACAAATACCAAGAGCTATGAAGATTCGAGTTCCAGAAGATCTCACATTCACATAACCACTCCTCTTGGAACTCATCACTTGAGGGGGAGGTGATGGCATGGACACAAAGGAAACCATCTTAAACCTTAGATTCCATGTGACTTTCCATATATCATTACTGGCTCAAATTCTGAGAAAACTAATGCATCCATTGCATCTGGAACATGGCGAAACCCCAAGATCGACTTTCTATTTGCTGAATTCTGACACTTAGAGTTCCTGTTTCTAATTCATGATATCATCAATTACATCATGAGGTCGTAATTGCCTTTGGTAATCACCCTTGAAAAACTATATAAGGAGGGGTTGGCCGCATTTATTCTGAGTCTTTCCAATACTAGTCTTGGGAGCTGAAGGAGTCGTGACCAACAAGTAAGTACTCTCCAAGTTCGAGTTCCAGTTCCTATCCAGTTCATTGTTCTAATCTTTTCTAGTCTAGTTCTTGGACATCTTGTCTTGTCCTCTTGTAATCTCATAGTACAAGATCCTATCGAGTTCTTTCTTGTACCTAGTCCATCGTGCAGAAGGGAATTCTTGTAATCTAGATATCTTGTTTCATACTTATGATCATTGGGGATCTCCTATATCATCTCTAGTCGAGTGATTCATACCTAATAGTCCCAAGTTGTGGGAGGTCTTGTATCACGTACATATTCCTAATGTATCATTTTCCCTTCGTGGGTGTTCTTGTAATCAAAACTGTATTTCCTTATTTTTGAAATCTTTTCTACTATCGGCATAGAGCGCAATCAAGGGAGCACTAGATTGTGCTCTCTGACTAAAATAGACATGATTTCGGAAATACACTTCTGATTACAAGAACACCCATGAGGGGAAAATGATACAAGAATATATAACTAATACAAGACATCCCACAACTTGGGACTGTTAGGTATGAATAACGCGACTAGAGATGATACAAGAGATCCCACAATCTAGATTGTAAGTATGAAACAAGATACCTGGATTACAAGAACTCCCTTCTCGGAGATGGACTAGATACAAGAAGATCTCGTACTACGAGATTACAAAGGGACAAGACAAGATGTCCAAGAACTAAAGTAGACAAGACTAGAACAAGGAACAAGACAAGAAATGGAACTAGAACTTGGAGAGTACTTACTTGGTGGTCAGGACTCCTTGAGCTCCCAAGAATGGTATTGGCAAGACTCAAAATGAATGTTTGCAGCCCTCCTTATATAGTTTTTAAAGGGCGGTTACCAAAGGCGGTTACGACCTGATGATGTCATCCATGATATCATCGATTAGAAACATGACCTTTCAGTGTCAGAATTCAGCAAATAGAGAGTCGATCTTGGGGTTTTGGCACATTCTAGACCCAATGGAAGCATTAGTCTCTCCAAAATCTGAGCCAATCATGATATATGGAAAGTCATATGGAATCTAAGGTTTAAGATGGTTTCCTTTGTGTCCATGACAGTGCCATTGCTTGGAAATAATATATGAAGTATCTACCTTATAAAGAATCCAATGTTACATGCTAGGAGAAATCGTATAGGGATGCATTATCACTTCATAAGAGAAAATATTGTAGATAACCATGTTTATATTCAACATATCAACACCAAGGAGCGAATTAGAGACCTTCTTACAAAGTTCTTGAAATCAAAGAGGATGAAAAATCTTAAAGGCATGATAAGTATGAAGTAATGGACCCCCACACTTCAAAGCAAAGAAGCTTGAGCTTGAGGGGAAGTGTTAAAAGTTATCACTACAAGAAATAGGGGGGGCGTAGCGAAGCCCCCGAATTGAAAAGAAAAAACGAATACCGTCGCTTATGCGAGGCTAGCGTCGCATAAGCGACGGTGCTGTTTTTGGATTTTCTTTTCCCGGCCATTTGTCGCATAAGTGATGCTTGTGTCACTTATGCAATGTTAAATTAGAGCATCCCAAATACCGTCGCTACCTGGTGACGTGATTTGCGACGTTGGCAAACTGGACAACATCGCATATGCGACGCTCTCGAATGTAAAAAAAAATTCGATTTCTCCCGGCACATTTGTGTTGGGATTTGGACGCGAGAGCAAGAAGAGGCCGAGAGAGAGAGAGAGAGAGAGAGAGAGAGAGAGAGAGAGAGAGAGAGAGAGAGAGAGAGAGAGAGAGAGAGAGAGAGAGAGAGAGAGAGAGAGAGAGAGAGAGAGAGAGATGCATCTTGTTGAAGCAAGGTATGCGCACACACACACACACACACTTACACACACATACATATGCATACACACACATATACACACATAGACACACACACATACACATAGACACACACACATACACACAAATACACACACATATACACACATACACACATACACAAATAATGTTGCATACACACATGCACGCACATATACACATACATATACACACACATATACACATACACACATACACACACACATACACACACACACATACACACACATACAAACACATATATGCATACACACACATAGAGAGACATGCACACACATACACATACATGCATACATAATGCATATGCATATGCGTACATACATACATACTTACATGCATACACACACATATGCATACATAATGCATATGCATATGCGTACATACATACATACTTACATGCATACACACACATATGCATTCATAATGCACATGCATACATACACATACATAATGCATACACACACATATGCATACATAATGCATACACACACATGCATACATACATGCATACACATACACACATAGACACATACACACATATAAACACATACACACTCATAGACACACACACACACATACACATAGAGGTGCACACACATACACACACATATACAGACACACATACACGCATACACACATAATGATGCATTCACACACATACACATGCATACACACATACACACACATATACACACACACATACACACATACACACATACACACATACACACATACACACATACACACATACACACACATACACACACACGGACAAACACATATATGCATACACACACACACATAGAGAGACATGCACACACATACACATACATGCATACATAATGCATATGCATATGCGTACATACATACATACTTACATGCATACACACACATAATGCATATGCATATGTGTACATACATACATACTTGCATGCATACACACACATATGCATACATAACGCACATGCATACATACACATACATAATGCATATGCATACATAATGCATATGCATACATAATGCATATGCATACATAATGCATATGCATACATAATGCATATGCATACATAATGAATATGCATACATAATGCACATGCATACATACACATACATAATGCATAAACACACATATGCATACGAAATGCATACACACACATACACACACATATGCATACATACATGCATACACATACACACATAGTTACATAGACACATATACACATACACACACATAGACACATACACACATATAAACACATACACACTCATAGACACACACACATACACATAGACGCACACACACATACACACACATACACATAGACGCACACACATACACACACATATACACACACACATACACACATACACACATACACACATAATGATGCATTCACACACATACACATGCATACACACACATACACATGCATACACACATACACACACATATACATACACATAGTCAAACGACTTCCTTCATATACATGCTTTAGACATTCCTCTCAAAGATGTTTCTCATTTTTAGAAATATCAATGCTCTCACTATCGTTTTGATACCAATCCTCAAAAAAAATTTCATGCCATCATCTTCATCATTGTCACACAAATCTTGTACTTTATCATCTTTTGAATATAGATCTTTCAACTTTGCATATTGCACAGGATTAGTTTTGCGTAGCCTCCTCATGGAAGCTTCTGATAAATGACGTCTTATTGGTAATTGTGAATGTTGTGGAGGAATAGCATCAACATCATACATTGGAATCTACACATAGAAATAAAATTCATTAGTATTCCATAAATGAAAGAAAAGTAAACTTTAAATATAAAATTAAGTATATAACTTATTAAATATGGATAGAAAAATTTTATTCTCTCTAGCTAAAAGGTGCTCTTGGAGTTCTACGCCATCCATAATTCACTAATAGTTCATCTCTGGCATGTAATGTAGTAATAGCATTGACAACTATGTATCTTGATACATCTCTACTCATGTATGGTGATTCATGACTATTTTCACGCTCCTCAAATGTGCAATTAGTCCTTGATCTATTATGTAACCCTCGACTAATATTTATTAAACCTGCTATATTTCCATGTGTGTAAGGTCTTCCATCAATATATAATCTTTTATTTTCTGCATGTAAAATCCGTCTACTAGTAAGGCATGCTGCGTTCAAGCATATTCCATAAGTACTCATGCTTTGAACATAATGTGAAAGTGGATGGCAATCTCCCCATCCATATATAGGACCACAAAATGACATAAGAGTGACTTCAGAGTTCAGAGGCACATACAAATCCTCTACAATAAAGAGACCACGACCAGCATTAGTAATATTGGATGGAGCAATCATATAGCGATTACCCCAAAAGTTGAAAACCTCTCCATCTAAAGGAATTGGTCCTCTATTCCATCCTCCATATCTTCTTCTATCATATGTTTGTACTAAAGAACAATCACGAGCTAGCAATGGATAATCTCCAATCGTTTCATTCTCTAAACCAGGAGGTAGAGGATTTGTAGAAACCTCTGCTTGTAATTGATGAACAACAAGTCCATGACGTGTACGAGGTATAATAACATTATGAGAAAAATTATCATCATCATCATCATCGAGAAAGTATTCCTATATATCAACAGTAATTTGATTTTATATATGGTTTTTAAATAAAATAATGACATTAATTTATATAGAAAATACATACCCAAGCATTATCACATTGACCAGGTGATGGTGCATGCTCAAAACTACCATACTCTGCCTCATGTTGAATACATTCCAATCGTGGTCTTCGATACATGCCATAACAAGAGTTACACCAACATATAATATGCTCTTGATAGTAAAATTCATCATAATTCCTATCGGAGGACACAGGTGAAGTTGTTGCATGGGTAGGAGGTGGTGGAGTACTCTTTGATTGATCAAAATATGCACATAATAAGAAACAGAAAAATATATAAGTTATGTATCCATAAAAAATATTTAAAATTAAATGTTTGATATACTTACAGTATAAGATCGTTGCACAATGAGGAGACGGTGGTGGAGTTCCATCTGATTGATTAGAATCTACAAATAATGGTATTTGATATTAATAATCTGATTATCTACATACACAAAAAATTCACATATACATTTTTACACATACACACATATTCACATATACACATTTACACATACACACATATTCACATATACACAACTACACATTATTGTGGGATAAATGTATGTATTTTGTATAAATGAGTGTATATGCATGCATGTGTGTGTACGTATATATGTGGATATGTATATGTGTGTTTATGTTATATGTATGTATATGTGTATATGTATACATATATGTATGCATATATGTTTGCATGTATATGTGTACATGGGTATGTGTATGTGTATGTGTGTGTATATATGTGTAGGTATTCTGATTTTTTTTTCTGTTTGAGATTAAATTAACAAGAGATATTGTATGGTGGAAAAAAATAAGAGGCGAGCTAACATACCACCTGAGACATGGCAGTTTTTTCGTAGATAGCTACGTCTTCAGGAGTCATTTCCTCAGCAGAAGGTACACAAATTAATAGTTTATATTTATAATTTTTATATATTTTAGTAATTTTTAACATTTAATTTATGTTTTTATTTTCTTGAATAAACAGGCTGCTGCAAACAAGAGAGTGGAGTCGGGCCACACATCGCACCTAGGCCAAATGGGCCATAATGGTTTTGTAGCTACATTTCTAAATATGTGTTATTGTGAGTATATTTTTTATTTTAGTTAAAATACAAGCAACTAATCTTTTTTATTTGTTTCAATGCAGCGGATGGCCGATATCCTATGAAACATGAGATCGAGTATGCTATACATTTTGGATATCGGCGTTTGAGCGAGTATATGCAAGATCATCGTGATACCTTTGTGAGTATTTTTAAATTTTATATAATTATTTTATTTTTATGAATGGTTTAATTGTTTTATTTATTTATGTTTGTTATATGTAATACATGAGTATTATGGAGAGACAAATATGGATGAGGTGGAGAGACAGACACAGGAGGGATGATCTCGATCATCACAGGGTGATCATGACAATGAGGATGAGGAAGATCAGGATGATCATGATATTGCTACTGATGATGATGATGATGATTAGGATTTTAGTTGATTATGACATTGGATTATATGTATTTACATATATATATATATATATATATATATATATATATATATATATATATATATATATATATATATATATATATATATATATATATATATATATATACACACACACACACACACACACACACACACACATATATATATATATATATATATATATATATATATATATATATATATATATATATATATATATATATATATATATATATATATATATATTATCTATATATTTTTCATTACAGTTATGTTTTGAATCGTGTGTATGGTATTAAGTAATGAAGAGTTTTGTTCTATTGATTGTTATTATTGTTTATATTAAGCATGTGTTTTAATACTTTAATTATATAATTCATTCATATGTGTGTACCTAAGTGTATATGTATGTATGTGCATTTGTATGTGTGTGTATATGTATGTATGTGCATGTGCATGTGTAAGTGTATATGTGTGTATGAGTATGTGCATGTGCATGTGTATGTGTGTGTATATGTATGTGCATGTATATGTGTAACTCTATGTGTATATGTGTGTCTGTGCATGTATATGTGTATATGTAGGTATGTGCATGTGTGTATGCATGTGTATAGGTGTTTTAATACTTTAATTTTATAATTCATTCATATGTGTGTACCTAAGTGTATATGTACGTGTGTGTATATGTATGTATGTGCATGTGTATGTGTGTGTATATGTATGTATGTGCATGTATAAGTGTATATGTGTGTATGAGTATGTGCATGTGCATGTGTGTGTATACGTATATGCATGTATATGTATAACTCTATGTGTATATGTGTGTATGTGCATGTATATGTGTATATGTAGGTATGTATGTGTATATGTGTTTTAATACTTTAATTATATAGTTCATTCATATGTGTCTACCTAAGTGTATATGTATGTGTGTGTATATGTATGTATGTGCATGTGTATGTGTGTGTATATGTATGTATGTGCATGTGCATGTGTAAGTGTATATGTGTGTATAAGTATGTGCATGTGCAAGTGTATATGTGTGTATATGTATGTGCATGTATATGTGTAACTCTATGTGTATATGTGTGTATGTGCATGTATATGTGTATATGTAGGTATGTGCATGTGTGTGTGCATGTGTATATGTGTGTGTGCATGCATGTGGATGTGCATATACATGTATTTGCGTATATGTTAATGTGTGTATGTGTAATAATGCATGTAATAATGCATGCATGTAGGTCTTTTTATGTGGTTGTAGAAATTTTTGTGCATGTGCATGTGTATATGTGTGTATGTCTAAGTGTATGTGCACATGTATCTGTGTGTATATATGTGTGTGTATATGTGTGTGTATATGTGTATATGTGTGAAAGTGTATCTTCATCATGTATAAGTGTATGAGTGCATATCAATAAGTGTGAGTATGCTATCTAATGAAAATAACACAATTCAAATGATATACAAAGAATAGAAATTGTACTTACAATAGTTAGCCATACTTTTTGCTTGGTTAGCTTCTTGAATAACCTGCAATAAAGAGAGATAGAAGAGAGAGAGAGAGAGAGAGAGAGAGAATTCAAAGAGAGAAAGATGTACAAAGAGAGAAACAGAGACAGACGTAGACAATAAGAGAGAGCTTAGGCAAAATAACAATTCTGCATATACTTGCGTCAGCTCGTAAACACAGTGCAATTGTGAACGTTGGAGAGCTCTTCGATCGGATGCGTGAAAATACCGATCGAAGAGCCTCCAACATTTTAATTTTTCTCCATCAACAGACCATCGTGTAAGCGATGCTACTTGTCATCGCATAAGCGACATGTTTTTAGCATCGCTTATGCGACGCCAAAAATCGTCGCCTATGCGACCTAAGAAAATGTCCCTTATGTGACGCTATGTCGGCATCGGTATGACCCTCGAACAATTCGGGAAAGCCACTTTGCCTCGGAAAGACTGCATCAGCATAAGCATTGGTAATTTGCTGGAATTACCGACGCTTATACCGATGCCATCTTTTTAATTGGGCCTGAAACCAAAATTCCTCATTCTGAGCGTTTTGAATCTACATCTTCTATTGTCGGATTTGCCCGCGCCAATAGCAGATCTCTGTTTTTCACTCTTTCTCTCTTTCTCTCTTCTCTCTCTCTCTCTCCCTCCCTCCCTCCCTCTCTCTCACTCTCTCTCTCTCTCCCTCCCTCTCTCTCACTCTCTCTCCCTCTCTGTCCCTCCCTCTCTCTCTCTAAACAAACCTCTATCTTTATAGATATGAAGTTTTGGTAAGTAGATTGCACATATTGAAGCACTCTTTTCTTTCTTTATTTTTTTTCTTTACTAATATGTTCTCTGTTTGGTTTTGCAAGAGATTTTAGGATCAAATCTTTGGAAATTCAAAGAAGGAGAACTTCAAGTGAATTTTGACGACCTTGATTCAAACGATTCTCTCTCTCTCTCTCTCTCTCTCTCCCTGTCCTTCCCTCTCTCTCTCTAAGCACACCTCGTTTTTTATAGATCTAAAGTTTTGGTAAGTAGATCGCACATATTGTAGCACTCTTTTTTCTTTCTTTATGTTTTTGCTTATCTAATATATTCTCTCTCTTTAGTTTTGCAAGAGATTCTTGGGATCAAATCTTTGGAAATTCCACGAAGGAGAACATCAAGTGGATTTTGACAACCTTGATTCAAACAATTACATCGATGCAAGTGATTGTTTTGTTTTCGATTGAGAGAGAGAGGGAGAGATATATACATATACATCGACACTCACATATGTATAAACACACACATACCTATGCATACACACATGCATATGAATACAAACATGCATATGCATATACACATGCATATGCATATACACATGCATATGCATACGCATACACATGCACATGCATACAAATATGCATATGCGTACACACATGCATATGTATACACACATGCATATGCATACACACATGCATATGCATACACACATGCATATGCATACACACATGCATATGCATACACACATGCATATGCATACACACATGCATATGCATACACACATGCATATGCATACACACATGCATATGCATACACACTTGCATATGCAAACACACATACACAATGCATATGCATACACACATACACAATGCATATGCATACACACATACACAATGCATATAATGCATACACATACATGCATGCATATATATGTATACACATACATGCATATGCATACATACATGCATATGAATACATGAATGCATATGCATACAAGCATACATATGCATACATGAATGCATATGCATACAAGCATGCATATGCATACATACATGCATATGCATACATGAATGCATATGCATACAAGCATGCATATGCATACAAGCATGCATATGCATACAAGCATGCATATGCATACATGAATGCATATACATACATGAATGCATATGCATACAAGCATGCATATGCATACATACATGCATATGCATACACACATGCATATGCATACACATACACATGCATATGCATACAAGCATGCATATGCATACAAGCATGCATATGCATACAAGCATGCATATGCATACATGAATGCATATACATACATGAATGCATATGCATACAAGCATGCATATGCATACATACATGCATATGCATACACACATGCATATGCATACACATACACATGCATATGCATACAAATATGCATGTGCATACACACATACACAATGCATATAATGCATACACATACATGCATGCATATATATGTATACACATACATGCATATGCATACATACATGCATATGAATACATGAATGCATATGAATACATGAATGCATATGCATACAAGCATACATATGCATACATGAATGCATATGCATACAAGCATGCATATGCATACAAGCATGCATATGCATACAAGCATGCATATGCATACAAGCATGCATATGCATACAAGCATGCATATGCATACAAGCATGCATATGCATACATACATGCATATGCATACAAGCATGCATATGCATACAAGCATGCATATGCATACAAGCATGCATATGCATACAAGCATGCATATGCATACATGAATGCATATGCATACAAGCATGCATATGCATACACACATGCATATGCATACACACATGCATATGCATACACACATGCATATGCATACACATACACATGCATATGCATACAAATATGCATGTGCATACGCATAGACATGCATATGCATATAAATATGCATATGCGTAAACACATGCATATGCTTAAACACATGCATATGCATACACATACACACATACACAATGCATATGCATACACAAATGCAGATGCATACACACATGCATATGCATACACACATGCATATGCATACACACATACACAATGCATATGCATACACATACATGCATGCATATATATGTATACACATACATGCATATGAATACATGAATGCGTATGCATGTATGTGTATGCATATGCATACATGAATGCATATGCATACAAGCATGGATATGCATACATACAGGCATATGCATACACATACATGCATATGCATATACATACATGCATATGCATACACATACATGCATGCATATATATGTATACACATACATGCATATGCATACATGCATGCATATGCATACATGCATGCATATGCATACATGCATGCATATGCATACATGCATGCATATGCATACATGCATGCATATGCATACATGCATGCATATGAATACATGAATGCATATGCATACAAGCATGCATATGCATACATGAATGCATATGTATACAAGCATGAATGCATATGTATACAAGCATGCATATGCATATGCATACAAGCATGCATATGCATATGCATACAAGCATGCATTTGCATATGCATACAAGCATTCATATGCATATGCATACAAGCATGCATATGCATATGCATACAAGCATGCATATGCCTATGCATACAAGCATGCATATGCATACAAGCATGCATATGCATACATACATGCATATGCATACATGAATGCATATGCATATAAGCATGGATATGCATACATGCATGCATATGCATACAAGCATGCATATGCATACATGAATGCATATGCATACATGAATGCATATGCATACAAGCATGCATATGCATACAAGCATGCATATGCATACAAGCATGCATATGCATACAAGCATGCATATGCATACACATGCATATGCATACAAGCATGCATATGCATACATGAATGCATATGTATACAAGCATGAATGCATATGTATACAAGCATGCATATGCATACACATAAATGCATGCATATGTATACGAGCATGCATATATATACATGCATAAATACATGCATATGCATACATGCATACATACATGCATATGCATACATGAATGCATATGCATACATGAATGCATATGCATACAAGCAGGCACATGCAAACATGCATGCATGTGCATACATGCATGCATGTACATACATGCATGCATGTGCATACATGCATGCATGTGCATACATGCATGCATGTGCATGCATGCATGCATATGCATACATACATGCATACATATGCATACAAGCATGTATATGCATACATGAATGCATATGCATACAAGCATGGATATCCATACATGAATGCATATGTATACATGCATGAATGCATATGTATACAGGCATGAATGCATATGTATACAAACATGCATATGGATACACATACATGCATGCATATGTATACAAGCATGGATATGTATACATTGGATGAGATGAGATCTTCACATTGCATCAGATGGGATCTCCACGTACACCTTGGGGAGCGCATGATCATGACGACTCCAAGATATATAATATCCCTATTGGAGCTCTAGTTATGGATGCGGCCAAAAAGTCAATGCGTCAGTGCATTCGACAACTTTGCTCCATAGAATTCGGTCATTCAGTAATGTTAAAATGGAGTGAACAGGATAGGGACTCTAAAAATCATATCACACAATCCATATATGAAGAGTACCGGCCAGCACCTTGGAATCCTATTGTGAGTTTGGAATGGATTCAGCACATGGCACACGACGTGATGTTTCATCGACGATTGGAAGCTCGCGATGCTTTTAGAGTAGGCTTACCGAAGCCTGTATGGCTAGATGTCGAAGAATGGGAATCGATCCAGGATGAGTAGCAACATACTCCTGATCGATATTGTCAATAGAGAGATGCGGCGGCCACATGTATAGATACGATTGGAACGTCGCATTTAGGTAGCCGCGGATACAAAAATATGTGCTACCAATTTGTAAGTATCATGTTAATTATTGAAGTTGTTTGTGTTAAGCACATTATGTATGTTCATCTAACGTTTTGCATATTTATTGTGGGAGTTGGGAGTGGGTCATCCTCCGACACGAACTGAAAAATCATATGGATATTGACATGGATTGACTGCATTGTTACAAGACTTAAAGGGATGCGGTGCAATCGTCATGTGGGAGAATATTCTTGATTAGGTAAAGTTATATCTTGGTTTCGTGCTTTTAGTTGTTGTTTATAAATGTCATGTCAATTGATCTTATTTTATACATATGTTTTGTTGCAGGATTGTAGGTGTAAATATTTTGATCAATGCCACAATTTTGTATTACAATCATATGTAGCAATGATGTAACACAATTTTGTATTCGATTCCTATATGGAAGTGTTTTGTCACATTGCCACAATTTTTTGTTACACTCCTATGTGGCAATGATGTACCATAATTTTGTATTTTATTCCTATATGGAAGTGCTTTGTCACATTTTGTATTCGATTCCTATATAGAAGTGCTTTGCCACACTTTTGTACATTGTTCATTTATGGAATATACAACTTTTTGTACATGATTCATTGTTCATTTTTGCTCATATTATAAGTTTATGTTTTGGTTGCCATTAGAGTACATAACACATGTACTCAGTTGGGTAGAGTGTATTGTCTTTTGCTAAACAACATCATGTTGTAGCAAAAGACAACACACTTTGCCCAAAAAAATTTGTGCAGATATGGTTGTCGTTATATGCATCGGTAGCTCCAGTATGGATGTCGGTATATGCGTCGATACACCCAATATGGGCGTCGGTATGGGTGCCGGTATATGCGTTGATAATAACGGCGTATATACCGATGCCTATACTGGCGCACATACCGGCGCTCATACTGGCGCCCATACCGATGCTTTCTTTCCGACAAGTATACCGACTCTAACACCGACGTCGCAAAGAAATCACGCCCGTTCATTTTCCTCGGTAGCAGCCTCGCTATGCCCTTGATATGTTGTAGTGTCATAGCAGTTCATATCCTCTTGCATATCTCTCCTACCCTTTCCAAATGGTGCTACATTTCTATAGCAGCCTTGTACTTTTTAGAATTCCTATAAATTAAAAATTATTGAACGAAAAGGGTTTTGGTAGTCTTCTTGTAATGTGATTTATAGCTTTTTCTTTTTCTATTGGTTTGTTATGAATTCTATTAGGAAAACTAGTCCATATTGTGTGATTTAATCGACTGGAGTGTAAGTGTCTGATTCCAAGGATTGATAGCTCATTGGAAAGCTCTTAGTATCGACTTTATGTGGATAAAAGGGTATGTTAATTGTGCTCAATAATTGAGAGCTATAATAGTTTTAATGAGTACTCATTTGAGAGCATCGAGGTCTTGGGAATGGTCCAAGCTTCCTATTGTGCATAGGAGGAGAAATCATCATGTGGAGTCCCAAGGTCGCAAGGAGCCCTATCAAATCCTATTAGCTACATGAAAAAAAATCAAGAGAAATTTGTTAAGAAAGAAGTAAACTTGTGCAAAAGAATTGGTTCTTTCCATAACTAAGATGCTAACAGGAGTGGTTTCACTTCTCCAGGAATGCTCTTCTAAGTTCAACTTTTGCACTAATGGTGCCAGGCTTGTAACCAAAGTTTCTCTTGTGTAGCCATCCTAGGGGTATTCCTTCAATGGGAAGGTGCATTGTATACCTATCCTTCCTCAACTACATCTCTTTTGTGTTGCCCCCATGCTCCAAATGCATTGGGCTCTTCCTCATGTCATGCATATCTTGCTTGGGCTCTCCTAGTCCTAAGACTTCAATGCATGATCCTTCCACTTTTTCCATTCAGGGCTCACTATAAATCATATTATAGCATGATGCATATTCTCCACCTGTCCATTTCTACAAGTTTTCATCTTCAAATTTTCTATTTAACACTAAAGAGTATGGTGCTTCTTCTTTCAACTCTGCCAATGAAATAGTAGCACCCGTGCTAGCAAGTTCAAATCTACCTCTATTTATCATTGTGTTAGCATGTCTGAGTTCTACACCAAGATGTAGTTGCATCCCCAATCATGGATCACCTTAGAATATCGAAGCCAAAGGTTTTCTTAAGAGTAAAGGAGAACCTCATGACGAGAGAGGAAGACTTAACATAATAAAAGTCAAAGTGAACTTGGATTCTTGCATGGTCAAGTCTACTCTTTCCATGATCTCAACAAGCTTCACGGGTACCTTGCTCTAGTCTACCATGGTTACTCTGAATTGCACTTCTTTGGATGGTGGGAGGCCTAAACTCTACATTTTTTCTTCAAGCATAATATTAATACATGACCACCATCAATAACGGCTCATACAATTTCTTGTGTGGCTATCTTTATAGCTACTCATGGAGTAAAATAATTGTTTGTATGGCTTGTGTCATGAAACAGGTGCCTTGAGCATCCATTTTCAATAGATCATGACTTACCTCCTGATAGGTTTTCTTTAATATGTTGCTGACAAAGAGAGGAGTCATGTGTGTGATCGATCCCAATGCTGTGTTATTGTCCTCCATGTTGCATTGGGCCCTTTAGAAGGCATCCTCTATGGTTCACTCTTGGGCTTTCTCTTTGCCCTTCTCCTTGCACAACAAGAGTGAGCAACTTGGTCAGATATTAGAGTTTCTTATATTCAAACTCTTGGTATAGGGATTTCTTGTTAAAATAATAAAAAAGCAAAGTTGTATACATTTTTGCAAAAAGGATTTTCTTAAAATGGAAGGAAAATAGAAAAATGAGAAATAGAAGAATTTACTTCAACAAGTAGTGGAGATCAAAAGAGAATCAATCAAAAGAGAATCAAATCCAAAACTAAATTGTAAGAGGAGTGACCATCCAAAGTCGTGGAGAAGTTATGGAGAAGACCTCTCAAACTCATCATGAGAGCTCATGGTCATTTGGCTACAAACGAGGCAAGGGAGGATACTCAAGAAGAGAGGAAGAAGGTATTGAAGTCCCCTTATAGGGAGTTCATTTGGTTTGAGTCATTTCGTTGTCTTTAGTCTCATAGACTATGTTTGGCTACATACAAATTTCTAGGTAGCCTTCTTGTGATAGTCATATCTCTCAATGTGTGTATCCCTTTTTAGACTTTAAATATTCATTGGAAAGCTTATTTTGATTAATTTTTTTCTCTAAGATAGTTTTATCCAATTCATTAGGCTTTGGGAGTTATTCAATTTTTAGTGAAGTTTAGTTTTTAGCCTCAATGAGTGATTAACCAGCCTTTTTTGAGGCAAAGAGTTGCCAAACCAAAAGTACTCCAAATCGAGTGTTTGATAGCTTGTTTGAAAGCTATAAGTGTCTAGTTTGAGTGGCCAAAGTTTCTAGTTCATTTCATTTATGACTTCGTACCAAGTTTCATTTGAAGGTTCAATTGTTGGTAAAAGTCTTGATCATGAGAAGGTCTTCTACACTTTCTGCTGCGAATAGGAGAGGAATTCTCCAACAATTGGTATCAAAGCATTGGATCTTGAAGAGGAAAATCATTGGAATTGAAGTGAAGCAAAGGAGAAGATAAAAATCAAGAGGGAGCTTCGTAAAGTCAAGAAAGAGCGCCACAATATATATGAGGTAAAGTTCAATCTTGGAAGTTTTCAATGGTTGATTTAGGATAGCAAGTTGAGAAGTTAGACAAAGATAATTTCTAGTCTTCGAGGTATAGAATGAAAAATTACCTTAAAGGTAAAGGTTTATGGATTCTAGTTATAGGAGATAATCCACAATCGGTGGACCTTCAAGATCCAAACATTACTCGAGCACAAAGGAGACAATTAGCTGATTGCGAAGAGAGGAATGGAAGGGTGATGTTCTTCATTTCACAAGTTATTTCTAACACTATGATTAATCATGTGCCAAGCTTAGAGAATGCCGAGGAAGTTTGGGAGGCATTGGAGAAGGTGTATGCTACCTCGACAAGGTCTCGAAGGATGCAACTCAAGAACGAGCTCAACAACATGAAGAAATGCTCAAACTAAAGCATTAGTGAGTATACATTGAAGATAAGGGAGCTTTGAGATCAGCTAGCATTAGTTCGATGCAATATAGAAGAGGAAGACATCGTCCAAATAGCCCTCAATGGATTGAGGAGTGAAGAGAAGTGGAAGTCCCTCATCACAAAAATTCTTTATAGAGACCCTCTATCAACATTGGAGGAGATTATACCAAATCTTGTGGCTGAAGAGGTTGCTCAGCAAGGAGAAGGCAACAAAGGTAAAGACAGCCATAGTCAAATGTTATATGTAGGTCGAGGTAGAGGAAGAAACTCAAGAGGAGGCTTGAGAGGAAGAGGAAGAATCTACAACAACACCAATTCCAGCCAACACAACTCGGAGGACAACAAGGACAACTCAAATGACCACACACATGGAAGAGGTCGAGGAAGAAATAGAGGAAGAGTTTGAGGTTCATACAATCCTCATAAAGGTATAACATGTTATCATTGTGGTAAACTAGGACATTATGCAAATGATTGTTGGCAAAAGAATGGAAGGCTAAATGGAGGCAACCAAAGGAGCCAAAATAACTTTGCGAGTACATCAAGTGAAGGAGACAAGCAAACAATGCTTGCCATGATACATGAGTACAACAACCCGAGAAGTGATGATAAAAATGGTTTATAGATTCAGGCTGCAACAACCATATGGCATGCCAAGGAGATTTATTCACAAAGCTACAATCTCCAAGTGGAAAAGGATGTGTGGAGACTGATGATGAAACTCAACACACAATTGAGCATGTTTGAGATATCAAGCTTGGAGACAAGAAGGTATTTAGTGATGTTCTTCATGTTCCTACTATTGCAAAGAATTTTATTTCATTAGGACAAATAGTAGAGAAAGGATATCCTGTTATCTTCAATGAAAAAGGTTTCTTTATAAAGAATTAAAAAGAAGGATGCAAGGCCATTGCTCAAGGAAGGAAAGAAGGTATGATGTTCACTTTAGACATTCAAAACCACATGGAAAGGTGATGTATATTCAGTTTGGAAACAAGAAGATTGCTAAAATTGATTTTTGGAACAAAAAGTTTGGACGTATCAACATTCCCAAGATCAAGGACATGAGAAACCATGAAGTGGTAAGAGGTCTTCCAAGATTCAATGATGCTGGAATACATGATTTTTGTGAAGCATGCCAACTAGGAAATCAAACTCCACAACCATTCAAGAAGAGCAATTATGTGGCAAGCAATTTCCTCCACTTGATACACACGGATGTATGGGGACCATCATAACAACCATCGATGGCTGGTAATAGGTATTTTGTCACTTTTATTGATGATCATTCAAGAAAAGTATGGATGTTTTGCATAAAAAGTAAATTATATGTGTTCTCCATTTTCAAGAGATTTAAAGCACAGGTAGAAAAGGAAACAAGCCACTACATAAAGAACTTGAGGTCTGATAGAGGGGGAGAATATTTCTCCAAAGAAGTTTAAGATTTTCTTTATGAAAATGACATGAAGAGACAATTTACAGATAGGTACATGCCTCAACAAAATGGAATAGTTAGAAGGAAAAATAGACATATCACAAGAGTTGGAGGATGCATGCTCAAGGAGATGAAGGTGCTACTAAACTATTGAGCCAAAGCAGATAGTATAGCTGTTTACTTGATGAACAAGTGAAATTACGGCTAGAGTGCATAATTTAACTCCCAAGTAGGTTTATTCCGATAAGAAAAATGAACTTACACATCTCAAAGTTTTTGGATGTCTGTGTTATGTTCATATCCCTCAAGAACTAAGCACAAAGATGGAGGCAAAGTCAGAAAAATGTATTTTCATTGGATATTCATCAAAGCAAAGTCAGAACTATAATCTAGTGACAAAGGAGCTAGGAGTCTCACGAGATGTGGTATTTGATGAGCTAAGACCATGGTTTGGAGACAAAGGGAAAGAGAAGATTCTTGAAGAAGATTGCGAAGATGATGGAGGTGCTGTCCAAGAAGAATTTCAGCAAACAAGCACTCAAATGTTAGGTCCAGAAGCTTCTATATCACATGGAGAAAGCTCAACATGAAAGGGGAGACTCAGGACTCATTCCTCATCACCAACATGAGGTTATGAAAGATTTGAAGTTGAAAGTGCTGCTCAAAATAGTGATTCAAATGCAGGTGAAGAAGAGTATGAAGAGGTGATTACACCAAAGGTAAAGTTGAACCAGTTGAAGAAGTAATATTCAAAAGGAAATGAAAGGAGGTCTTTGGAGCCACGTATCCAATTCAAAGGCTAAGCTATGATAGTTTTATTGCAAAGCATTTTGCATATATGACAGAGGTGGTCAAAGAAAAAGAACCCGATGCATATGAAGAAGCATGTACACAGAAAGAATGGGAGCAAACTATGCAAGAAGAGATAAAAGCTCTCAAGGACAATCACACATGGGAGCTAGTTCCAAAGGCTGAAGGTATGAAGATTGTTCCAAATAAATGGGTGTTTAGAATAAAGAGAAATGGTGATGGTTCTGTAGCTAGGCATAAAGCTAGACTAGTAGCAAAATGATTCAAACAAACTCATGGCATCCACTATGAAGAAAATTTCCGCTTAGTTTAAAAGATGGGATGAGTTTGAACCTTGATTGTAGTGAGTGCAGCAAGGAGATGGCCATTGTACCAACTTGACGTAAAAAATGATTTTCTCAATGGTGAACCTCGAGAAAAGGTATACATGAGTCAACGGATTGGATTTGAAGATAAAAAGCATCCAAATTTTTTTTGTAGATTGATGAAAGCTTTGTATGGGCTGAAGCAAGCACCACATGTTTGGAACCAAAGATTGGCTGAGTACCTCACAAGGTGTGGGTATAGTCCAGGTAGTGTAGATCCCTCTCTCTACATGAAGAAAGAAGAAGGCAAGCAGGTGTACATTTGCATATATGTTGATGATCTCATCATAACAGGAAGTAATGTTGCATGAATACAAGAGATGAAAAGAAAACTTGGTAAGGAATTTAAAATTTCAGATCTTGGTGAGCTAAAATACTTTTTAGGCATTGAGGTACTCTATGGAAAAGATGGCATCTACTTGATGCAAAGAAAGTATCTGTTGGATGTTCTTTTCAAATTTGGAATGAGTGAATGCAAACCACTTAACTGAACCTATGGACACAAATGTGAAGCTATGCTCAAGTGGAGGAGAGAACTTACATGATGTAATAACATAAAGGAGTATTATAGGTTCATTGATCTATGCTATGATCACAAGATGAGATTTGTGTTATATTGTTAGAGTCATTTCTCAATTTATGCAAACTCCAATAAGTGAACATTTAAATTCAGCCAAACGAGTGCTAAGATATATGAAGCACACAGTCAATCATGCCTTGTTTTATAGATATGATGAAGAATTGTAGGTAAAGGGATTTAGTGATGCTGATTGGGTTGGTTCAAAGGAAGATAGAAGATCCACTTCAAGTTATGTATTCATGATAGGTAGCAAACCTATCACATGGAGCTCAAAGAAGTAACCTACTATTGCACTATCATCTGTAGAAGTTGAATATAGAGGATTAGCCTTTGAAACTTGTGAAGCTATGTGGATTAAGAAGCTCTTGGCTAATCTTGATGTGTTAGTGGAGACCATTCCAATTTATGGTGACAACATGTCAAGCATTCACTTAACAAACAATCCAATGTTTCATGCACAAAGTAAGCACATAGAAGTGCATTATCATTATGTTCGAGAAAACTTTTTGAGCAAGGATGTGGATATAGAGTTCATTAGAACTAATGTCCAGGTTGCAGATATGTTTACAAAGTCTTTAAATGCTTCTAAACTAAAGAGATTCAAGGATGAAGTCAACATGTTGGATATGGCTGAAGGTGCAAGCTCACATCTGAGCTTGAGGGGGAGTGTTAAAAAAATAAAGATGCAAGGTCATATATATTTTTGCAAAAAGGATTTTCTTCAAATGGAAGGAAAAAAAATGAAAAATAGAAGAATTTACTTCAACAACTAGTGGAGGTCAAAAGAGAATCAATCAAAAGAGAATGAAATCCAAAAACTAAATTGTTAGAGGAGTGGCTATCCAAAGTAGTGGAGAAGTTATGGAGAAGACCTCACACACTCATTGTGCGAGCTCATGGTCATTTGGCTACAAAAGAGGTGAGGGAGGAAACTCAAGAACAGAGGAAGAAGGCATTGAAGTCCCCTTGTACGTAGTTCATTTGGTTTGAGTCATTTAGTTCTTTTTAGTCTCATAGACTATGTCTAGTCACATACTGATTTCTGGGTAACCTTCTTGTGACTATGTCCCCTTGTAGGTAGTTCATTTGGTTTGAGTCATTTGGTTCTCTTCAGTCTCATAGACTATGTTCCGTCCCATACTAATTTTTGGGTATCCATTCTTAGAGTTTAAATATTCGTTGGAAAGCTTAGCTTAAGTACTTCCTCTCTCTAGAATAGTTTATCAAATTCATTATGTTCTATGAGGTATTCAGTTTTTAGTGAAGTCTAGTTTTTAGCCTCACTGAGTGAACATGCAGCCTATTTTGAGGCAAAGAGTTGGAAAACCAAAGCTACTCTAAATTGAGTGTTTGATAGCGCATTTGAAAGCTATAAGTGTTTAGTTTGAGTGACCAAAGTTTCAAGTTCATGGAAGTTTTTAGTTGATACCAATTTTCATTTGAAGGTTTAGATGTTGGTAAAAGTCTTGATCCTGAGAAGGTCCTCTACACTTTCCGCTATGAATAGGAGAGGAATTCTCCAACATTTCTTTCTCTTTAGTTCCCAATATTAAAGTTTCCTATTTTGCACTCAATACCTCACTCTGACTTGGATCATTCTATTCCTATCAATGTGTTAGGTCTTTTTGGTCTATGCTAGATGCCTCATTCAAATTGTGATTCCTATGTGAATTGGTTTTGCTATTCTCCATGGTACATTTTCTTACTCCAACACACTTGGCCCTAATGCACACCCTTATCAGTGATATTTTATGTAGTTGGACCACAATAGCACTAGGTGACTGAAGCAGCATGCACCTTGTAGGGAGTAGTTCTACAAAAAACATGGAAGGAATTGTTTAGCTAGCTCAAGCACTGCTTCAGACAATCTTTGGTATAGTGATCGCACAGGTCAAGGCAATTTGTACAAGATGGAACATTCTCTCACAGAAGGCATTTGATTTGAATATGTCTTTTATCACCACATATGTAACACATGATTGATCATCAAGTCCAATTTCTTAGTCCTTTGGTATCCTCCATAAGACCACTCTATATGTGAGAGTTGGACAAAGACGAATAGAACAAAGGCACTCTAGGATCTTTGCCAATAATAGAGCTCTATGGGATAGCCATGGGCTACATCATTGAGTTGTGATGTGTGATAGCCAGTTGTCCCTAGTATGTAGGAGGTTGTGGCTCCATCCTCCCCTTCAAATAGTAGCACCCCCTGGCCTCATTTCCTATTTGCTCAGAGAAGTGAAAGATGATTTTATTAGGACACTTAGCATGTGGGTCCCCTACTCATGACATATTGTATACCAATGAGGGCCTTTGTTTCCCTTTCTTTGAGTTCTTTTAGCTCTTACCATGCTTTGTAAACATATCTTCCTCCACATTTACGACTTCTTCCTTTGTTCAGAAATCGTCTGACTCTCTTTTGAGTTGTATTAGAGGGTCATCCCAATGACCTATGTGGGAGGTCGCTTTGTTAAAGTGAACATAGGTTTGCTCTATGCAGATGCTATGGCCACAAATCTTCAAGACTTAGTGCACTGTTCGATGCTAGTAACTCCTAAAGCTTATGCCTTAAGCAAATGGAGAGCACATTCTGTAGCCACTTCTTGATGAGGAAATTGTCTAGTTCACCTAATAATTTGGTCATCAAGGCTTTCTTTCTCACCATTAACTTGGGAAAGGACTCACTTTTCTTTAGATGGAGATTCTCTACCTCATTGAGCTCTTGTTCTCTAGAGCCCTCACACCTTAATGCCACTGAAAATTCTTCCTTCATGTCTTGTCACATCACAAAGTGACCTTCTTCAAATTGGTTGGAACAGTTGTTGGCTAGCCCATCAAGGTTGCTAGAAATAGAGCCATAAATGCATTGGTATGCCCTTCCAAGCTATGCCTCTTACACAATCGGAGGAAGCATCTTGCATGGTTGTCTGGATCTTCAGTTGATACTCCCTTGAAGATTTGAAACTTTAGGCCTTTCATTTTTCAGTATCTCTAAAAGCAAGTTTTTCATATATGCTAGAATATCATTTTCAGAAGCTTCAACAACCAATCACTTTTTCCTTCATAGCTCGAGTTCATAAGCTTTCTTTTTTTTCGCATTAATGAAATTTCATGAACTCATTTCAATGATGTTACATATGTTCTTCAATCTGTCATGATTGTAACTCGGATTCATCATTCTACGAGCATATATCATGATTGGAACTTGGATTCATCATTCTTCGATAAAATTTTCTCATAGAATAAACACATGAAATTCTCATTTCTGTTATCTATTCATGCATATGTGCCTAATGTGATAAGTGATCTAACTTTTCAATAAAATATGTACTTAGTTTTGTGTCATTGTTTGATACTCTTGATCCTTCCGCATTTATGTAGTTATTAGTCTTAAACCCCCTAACTTCATGAGCTGCTTTTGCGGAGTTTCAAATAAGAAATATAGCTTGCCCTTGACATACACATGAAATAATATGAGACTTGGAGCAAAAAATTGGATTATATGACCTTTGCTTGTTTGTTTGTTATTGTTTTTTTTGGTAGACAGCTCCTATCTTTGAGCTTCATTTTCATCCAGCCAAAACTTCTCTCAAATATGGTACATAGATTATAGCATGATTTTAAGGTCTTTATCTCCACATGAACGCCAACACATGGGACATGCTCATTATCCCAATGATAAAAATAAACATCATTAAAGATTCCGTGACGTCATGCAATGGATTCTAAAGCTATAATCTTTGGTCCTATTGTCAAACTTAAACCTTGTACTTAGAAATAGGTTCTGTGCAGATACTTGGGTTTGTGAGAACTTTCAAAGATTCCCATGTAGCATTCATGAATCTTTCCATAGGCATGAGGTTCTCGGAAGAACAATTGAAGATGCAAAACGTACTCTCTTTGGATTCTTATATGATGTCTCTTGAAATTTATAGAGTTCTTTTGCCAAATATATCCACTCGAAATCATTGAATAGAGAAAAAAAACTTTGGGAGAGTCAGGAAGAAGATTAATAAACCTTACATCCTCGTGATTAGTGATGCATTACTTTTTCCCATCTTCTTCTCCTACGTCACCAAAAGCTGCTACCTTTCTAGCTTTCAATCCGTTTTTTGCCTTATATAGAAAGAGATCTTTCTAAACAGAGTTTGTTTTGGATACTTTTGAGCCTCACTCTGCATTTTGGTCGTGTAGGTTTTCAAGTCTGCTTTCCTTGTAGTGGAATTCGAGAAGGTATCAGAGCATCCCATGATCTCGACTAGAATGGCTTGTACTGAAAGAATACTACTATTTGATTATATGATTCTTTTCATACTCTTCCAACTCTTCAATATCTTTTTTTTTATATAAAGGAAGTTCGGCCTTAGCCTAATCTCCCGGACTTTAATTATAATAAAGAGAAAAAGTTACAAGTGAATGGGACTAGTGCCCATGGGACCCCCCAAATCCCACAATGCAGGGGAGGAGTATGGCAAGCTACAGGGCATTACAAATGAGGCGGATAAAATTATCATCACCCTCATGTGGGACCCATTTGGGTTTCAACTTGTTGTTTTCGAGGAGATAAATACAGTGATGTCTAAACGGTGGTGGTCTCTTGACTCGGGAGATTCTTTTACCAAGGAGAAACAAAGATTTCTCGATCGACCATTCCTTAGGGGTTTGGCCAAAATTGACAGCACAACGCTCCCTCCAAATCTTCCAGAGAGCCTCACCTCTGATGGCATTCCACAGCCTCGATGAGCAGCCGATCGCCTCACCCAACATCACATGATGCCAGTTGATTTGACGCGTGAGTCTCAAAACTCGGGTCACGTGATGCCAGATAACGCAGGACTTGGGGCAGTCGAAGAACAGGTGAGCTAAATCTTCGATGCACCGATGGCAACGCTTGCACCATGGCGGCACACCACAAATTTTGTTTGCCCTTGCATTGGTCCAGATACCTTTATGCAAGATCTGCCACATGAGAACGGACTTTTTGACCTCAATTAGGGGGTGCCAAAAAGACATGAATTTTAGCTCCCACCGAAGTTTGGTCCAAGAAAGGCACCATCTCTTGTTAAGGGTGTGGTGAACATCCAAATCCTCTTTGAAGTTGGGGATTCTGGATAGCTTCTTACCATTGCTCCATTTGAGGCCCTCCAAGCAAGGAAGATCCTGACCGCAGAGAAGGCGGATAGTTGAGCGGTCCCAGGCTAAACACCTGCTTTCAAGAAGAGTCCATTCCTCAAAGGTAACTCTAAGTCTTTTATGATACGACAAGAAGAGGTACATTATATGGTTCTCTTTTTGAAACCCTTTTTGGGCTTTTCAATGTCTCGAGAATGGGCTCCAACTCTGTCCTAGCTGTCTGGATTCGACTCTAATAAGTTAAACCACATGTCCTTGACATATCTACTTCTTTTGTTTATTATTATCTACCTAAAAGCTAGTGACTGGCATGTATTCATGATACGATTCCTGGAATCTAGACGCTTTTTTCACGGATTCTTTGAATGTAGACGCAATGCGTACTGAATATAGAATCTACTCGATTGCATCAAAGCCTTTGAATATAGACGCTTGCATGAAATTCAGTGAATGTAGACTCATCTGTCTTTGTCTCTCTCTCTCTGTCTCTCTAACAGACTATGCTGTCTCTTACGCATGTGCATGCGCTGCCTCTCGACGTATTGAAAGAGCTGAGGAAAGCCCATTATAATGAGGAATTTCTCGATATTTTTACATATATTGCTTCCACTGCCTCACTTTTCCGAATCCCCATACGTAGAGGAGGATCATCCAACTTTGTGAGCTCTTCTAGTGGCATCCGATAGTGGAAAGTAAGAATGGTATGCATAAATAACTTTCAATCTCATTCCAGCTCTCATTAACCCTGCGTTTTCATGCTACTCTTTATTGCTTATCATCTTTTACGACAGATAAAATATAACTTATCAATCAAAAATAGAAAAGCATACCTCTTATTGCTGTTTATCATATTGAAAACCCATCTCTGATCATGAAATCAATACCGATACACATTCTTAGCAAATGGATACGTTCATGTTACTTTTCTAGACTAAAACAGTAAAGAACATATTCCGCGGCCATATTCACATGCATGATTCCTTTGCTAAAGGACAATAAAATCATCGAAATCATACTAACACATGGAAGCTCATTGAGGGTGGTATTTTGCGTGATATGATGCTAGCATGATGCTGAATGACTCTTTTAACGTAAAACCAATAAAATGTAAGACATTTTCAAGGAAGTATCTTTTCTAGGAAAGTTTGTTTTTTTTGGAGAGCTATTTTGGATACATAGGGATAAATGCTAACAAACGAAGGTCCCATGACATTCTTCTTAGACAATCTAAATGTCCCACCCTCATGAGGTCCCGCTATTGTTCCATGGCTTTCGAAGGTTTTAGGCCCCCCATTATGAGGAGAAGCCATGTCCTAAGCATTGGAAAATAAGTCTATGAAGGTCTGTGTAACCATGCTCATAACAAAGATGGTAATTTGTGGATCTGACATTCAGGTTGAAGAGGCGAAACGTTAGATAGTACTTTCTCAATAATAATCCTGAAATATAAAGCTAAAAGACCCATTTTGAAGTCCAAGTCCGTTTTAAAATAATATTTGGTGTTGCTGCTGTAAATTTGAGGATAGTTGGGCCAGCATGTGGCTTCAATATATATATATATATATATATATATATATATATATATATATATATATATATATATATATATATATATATATATATATATATATATATATATATATATATATATATATATATATGTGTATGTATGTATGTATGTATGTGTGTGTGTATGGGATAGAACAAGGTTCCCATGACCTTTATCTAGTCCGCAGACTAACTATATGTTGTAATCTCATATATGTGCATGTACATATGCAATAGATGAAGAAAATAGTTTTTGTCGGATCTAACCTTCATAGGATATAAAATTCCTCTTCTACCGATGCATTAGCTAGCTTGTTTCATGGAGTTTGGAACCAGTTTAGGATGCAATTCTACTATCCATTGTGATAGTCTATTCATGCCCTCTATATATGATATCTCTAAATGATAATCAAAGGCCCATAGTTTGAGTGAATGGGTGGAGAGAGCCATCGATATCCGTTTTATTGTTTGTTCGTCATTGTACATATGATCTTGAGTTGAGCTTATATTACTTTGAGTCCATTCCTGTTCTCTTAATGTTCAATTTATATAGTTTCTCGCATTTAGTGATTCTTCGTTCTGCCTTACCTTGATCTTGTCAGTGTCTTTTTTCTTTACCCTTTCTTCAGTGTTTCCCTAAAAATCTCCTTATTGCCACCCTTACTTAAGATCTATTGTCCTATGGATGTAGTATGGGACTTTAAGTACATCTTAAGCTACGGCACGTCAGTCTAATAAATATTTCTTATTTGTGCACTTTCCATTTAGAATGGGCTTTTTTTCAGTTTTAAAAAAAATCATGAATGCTTTGTTTTTCTTCAGGAGAAGTTTGAAAGCTATGGTTTCAATGCAAGGGCAGAATCGGCTTAGATTCTCATCATATCTATCCATTATCCTAGGTTTCCTATAACTCACGCACATGCCCGAGTTATCCCCTTGAATTCCCATTATGATTCATGAAAAATTGTGGATGATTAGTCCTCCATGCTTCAAGACTCCATTTTCATATGGTAAATTGTTAGATCTTGATGAAAAGCGTTGAATTGTCATATGGTGACAATCGGTTTGATAATTGCATACGTGATTGGCATAGGGTTGAATTATTTTGGGTGAAAGATAATAAGGGATCTATTACCGATTTGTGACACAGAAAATCTAACAGTGGTTACCATGGCCTCTTTCTTGTCGATAGGACTTGTTTCCGATTAGTGATGTGTCTCTAATGACCAAAATTTATCTTTCTATTGAATTTTTGTTTACAGGTGATCAAGTGCAAGAGTACTCTATACGTATGACCTGATTATAATCACTCTTAAGATTTCTAAAGCACTGTAGTGTCCTTGAAGTTGTGAATGTAATGCATAGACGCATAAGAATAAACCTTAGTTTCTTTCTTCTAATAACAGAGATGTCTATTTTTATTTATCCACACGATATTAAATAAACAATGCCCTTTGCATTAGGAAAGTATTTTGTTGTAAAAAAATGTTTTCAAACTTAATCTATAGGATATAATTTTGGAGATATCTATGTTGTTCTTGCAATAGTTTGATTGCGAGAACCTCTTATTACAGTTATCTCGGATGATGAATACTTTCGTTGCAGCAAGACTACATATGTGTACATGGTAATGGAAAAATTTTCTAATAACGTTTCCAACCATGTATGCATGGATGCCAAAGGTTTATTTAGTTCAATTATTTGTTTTTAGTTTATGTATTCCATTTACAACTTTGCTATGTATGAGGTTAGATGGGTTCTTTATGGCATATGTTACACATGATATTAGGGAATTAATTAATTATGTTCAGATAGAGATAAAACGTATGTAACATAAGCATGGCTCTCGATATGGATTTTTTATGTATGGAGTAGTAGAATATATATTTATCAATCGATCACTGTGGTGTAGCAGTTGGAACGCCTTACTTCAAGCGCAAGGTCAAGTGGTCAATTCTGGGATAGAGCATCTAAGAAAACTTTTGCTCATAAGAAAAACTTTGATCGACAACTATGGAGATGATTCATCTGTATTCTGGATTTGCGCAATAGTTATGTTGATTTGGCTTGTCTATACCTCATAATAAGATAGTATTATTGATTTTAACTTATGAAGCTTTTATGTGCAAGTGGATAGCATAGAGTAGTCCCATCTTGGCCATCTGAGATTGATTCAGGGCAGCTCCACGCATAAAAGGAAAAAATAAAATTTTACTTTTGCTTCACAAAATATTTCAGAATGATGGGAAAACATATGCGAGACCTGGAAGCATTTAATTTACTTCTAAAAATGAACGAAAGAATTTATGTGACCCAAGAAGAGATCAATTATGAATGAAAAAGACTTCCATGTAATGCAAAAATGGATAAGCTCATCAATCTCAATGAAAAATTAGAGAATTCTAAGATCTCTTTGGGAAGTCCAGGATGATGAGCCAGCAAGTTAACCATGGAAGCTTGCCTACAGTTTGAGGAAGATGATGAACCATGAAGGTAACAATGGAAGCTTGCCCACAGCTCTAATACCAACGCAAAGAAATAACAATTAGGAACTCCATGTGATAGAGAGATGAACATCCTCCCAACATTATGCCTCTACATGTAACAACTTGAATCAACGAGGAACATCACAAATGTAAGTGGATTTGAAAAGTGCATGTGCAATCCCCACCGCTCCTTTAATATCTCCTAATAGATTCCACTAGTGGTTGGTTTGATCTTTACCACTTCTTTAACACCTTCCACTAGAGTTTACTTGTGATTGGTACTTTCCACTTTAATTAAGTTTCCCTAGACTTAATTTAAGTCATATTAACACAAGTTAGAAGGCTCTATAGCATTTGGGTAAAACTTCATCCCCATACTCCCCATGGGGGTTGAACTCAAGACCTTATTCTTCCCTACCTTGAAGCTTAACCACTAGGCTAATTAGAGCAATTGTTTTAGAGAGCACCTGAATCTATGCTTAAATTTATTCCCAAGAGCTTTGGCCATACACATGCTTGACCAAATGGTGTCCGATTTTGGACCTCTCTTAACCTATTGGACATTGAGATCATAAAATTACTTTATTCCACTCTTTATGATTTCTCCATGAAGTGTAGAAAATGTTCGTACTTTATAACCTTCATAGAAAAGGGGGCTATGTTTATACTGTTCGTGCAAATGTCCAAGCCTTCACATTTGGCTAGGCATTGAAGCAATTATGTACAACAACGTGATGGATCATATGAACCATTGCTTGTAATACTTGATCATTTACCACTTGTAAAAGGATAAATCCTTGATAGAGTCTTGTAATTTCATACATCTCGTGGAGTTAGGAGAAATAAGAGTTACAAATTTCATTTGGTAGAATCACTCCCAATTTGGAGGAATCACTTTTAGGTAGAGAAGAGCTTGAATTCAAATTCAAACTTGGAGCTAAAACACTTATAAAAGGACTAGTAAGAATCCTGTTTGTGTGGCATTTTTTTTGCAGATCTTTCATTGATCATTTGTAGAGTTTGAGCAGATTATATCATAGCCAACTCATCTCACTATCATTGGGCATCATCATAATGCCAATGATCTTGTAAAATCATGTTCCATAATAGAAATACTTCATTGATCATTTCTGTTCAATTCTCTGCTATGACTAATTAGAACAGTGAACTTCGCATGACCACATATCACTGCTTTCTCAACCATTTTGCATGATCTATAGCTTCAGGGAGCAAGATAAAATTCTATTTTATGCTGTCAAAAGTTCAAGACATTTGCTTTAGGCATTTGGGATAAATGTGCATCAAAGTGCTCTCTAGTCAATTACTGCTTAGTCCCTCACTACAACATATCAAGGGCATATTGACGTTCTACATACCGGCGGTCACCCGTTGGCATCGGTATGAACTTTGAAAACCTTTGGGAAACCATAGAGGAAATATACAAGTCGGTACACCTGCATTGGTATGAGCATCAGTCTAAGCATCGGTATGAGCATTGGTAATTTCCAATAAGTTACCAACTCTCATACCAACACTCATATCGATGCTCATATTGACGCAGTCTTTTAACTCAGCCCGAAAGCAAAAATTTGACATTCATCGCGTTTTGATAGAAAACCCTGCTACTGTCAAATTTGTCCACGCGAGCAACATCTCCCTGTTCCTCACTCTTTCTCTCTCTCTCTCTATGCACACCTCTCTATTTTTCTAGATCTGAAGTTTTGTTAAGTATATCGCAATATTGTAGCACTCTTTTTTCTTTCTTTATGTTTTCCCTTTTCTAATTTCTTTTCTATTTAGTTTTGCAAGAGATTTTGGCATCAAGTCTTTGGAATTGGACGAAGGAAAACTTTAAATCGATTTTGATGACAACGTTAAGTGATTTTTGTGTTTCCAATTGACAGAGAGAGAGATGAAAGAAAGAGAGATCTAGAGAAACATATATATATATATATATATATATATATATATATATATATATATATATATATATATATATATATATATATATATATATATATATATATATATGTGTGTGTGTGTGTGTGTGTGTGTGTATAGAGAGAAAGAGATGAAGGAAAGAGAGAGATATAGAGAAACATAAAGAGAGAGAGAGGAGAAAGAGAGAGAGAGAGAGAGAGAGAGAGATAGAGATATGTACATACATATACATACACACTCACATATGTCTACACACACATATGTGCATACAAACATGCATATGCATACATACATACACATGCATATACATATACATACATACATGTATATACATACACACATATGTGCATACATACATATGCATGCACATCCATACACACATACACAAATGCATATGCATACATACATACACAAACGAATTGCATATACATACATACACACATGTACACATGCATATACATACACATGCATATGCATACACACATACACAAACACATTCATATACATACACACATACACATGCATATTCATACACGCATGCATATGCATGCACACATGCATATGCATGCACACATGCATATGCATGCACACATGCATATGCATGCACACATGCATATGCATGCACACATGCATATGCATACACACACATGCATATGCATACACTCTATGCATACACACACATGGATATGCATACACACATACATGCATATGCATACACATATGCATATGCATACACACATACAAAAATGCATATTCATACACAAATGCATATGCATATATGTTGAGAAAAGGGGAGCGACAAACCCTAACCGCCTCACATGGAAGTGAGAGGTTTCTCCAAGTTGGGGCAAAGAATGAGAGGAGAGGTTCACCCACACTCATGGAGCAATGGCAACAATGGCCAACATCACGAGGAGCAAGGGGAACGTCCTCCCAACCATGCACACACACATGCAAATCCATACACCAAGATCATCGCCTTGCACACAAGGAAACAGGAGAGTAGCAAATGACACCTTCTTCCATTACCAAAATGGAGGCCAAGGCCATGGCCAAGGGACCTCCCCTTTTACAAAATGAGCTCCTCCTTATATAAGAGAGGAGGAGGAATCCGTTCAATACAAGTGGCCAAAGGCTTCATTAACTAAAGATGTTCTAAAAAAAGGTAGGTAGTTGGTAAAATAAAAAAAAGAGAATCTTCCTAGAGAGAGAGCATTTGCACGTATCCAAAAGTGAGCTCTCTTTTTGAAACTAAGGCAAGAATTCAAAAAAGGAGTCTTTTACAAAAAAGAAGGGAAAGGTTGAGTTTTTATGGGTTTTCTCACATAAATAAGTAAGCAGGAGTTCCTATGAAGAAACTTATTTACAAGAGGGAAAAGTGGGAAATTTGGAAGACTGTCACACAAGGCCTTGAGTATTCAAGTATCTTTAACTCCAAGGTAGGCCTCCAAGTACTCCATAGCCTTCATAGCTTCATAGGCCTTTCATAACTTCACGGTTCCAACACCCTCCCCCACCTAGTCTTTGTCGTCCTCGACAAAGCTAAGAGAGGAGAGGCATACAGTGCCGAACGGGTCCAATGTTTGGAGTCTTCAACTCTTCAGATATGCAGCAATTCAAGTCTGATTGTTGCAAGGTTGCAAATCTTTTGAATCAGCAAGCTGTCTGCCTTCAAATCTTCAATCCAGCAATGTTGAGCAACACAATCCCCTTGGGGGGCAGTCAGCCCAGCCTCCATCCAATGCGCCCTCTTTCAAAGCTCCAATTCCTGAAATTTAAACATACACAACAAGTAGACTGAATTTGAAAAGAAGCAGCCACAAAATGCAATTTCATGTTTAGTTTCCACTTCAGGGAACATCTTTCACTAAGGACTTGCTCTTCTAATGAGAAGGGCTCCTGAAAACCTCATCTTTGCACTCCAAAAAATGATGCCATAATCTGTTATCTCCAAGTGAGTGTGACATATTTCATTGTATAGCATGAGGTGAATATGTAGAAGCAAGTTTAACTTATGTTCCTGCCATCATTCATACTATGCTCCTAGTCAACAAACTTGCAATTTAACATGAACATTATGTGCCTCATAAAATGAATAGATAATTGTGGAACATTATGAGCTTTAACATTTTGCAAGAATTCCTGAGATTCAAACAACTTATCCAACACTATTCCTGCAAAGCATTATAGCAAAACATCATCCATAGGAGGTAAGAAGGATCACTGTTCTAAAGGTGTTGACCTGTAATGCAAAACATAAGCCTTAAATGAGCTTTGTGAAACTAGAGAGTTACTTCCCTAGCAAAAAACAATTACTCATTCAATGACGTCACACTTAATTTAGTTCAGGTCTAAAACTTTTCAACCTCCTATGTGCATATCCTGCAAATATCCCTTAAAGAATATTTCCTCACATCATTAAGAACATTTCGAAGTATTATTCAGTATACCCAAGAATTTTACTAGAATTAGCTACATGCATTAATAAAGAGTAGAGACAAGTGATGTAGTAGCATGTAGCAAGAGTTGTGTAGTCTTGGACCTGATTTCTGGTAGTGGTTTAATGGATACAAGACATCAAGTACATTCATACCATTGTGACTTTTATACCATACAAACAATAAGCAATTTATTCATTTCCAATGATTTTGACTAGCATGCAATGTAAACTTCACAAGACCAAGAAGCACCATCCTCTTTCTTTCAAACTTGCAAGCTTTCCATCAATCAAAAAGATCATATATATGATAAATGCACAGATATGATGCGGTTAAAGGAGTCAGAATTGTTCAAATCCAACATGTGCATCAATCCTTGGTGGGGCTTCAAAAACTCTAGAGAAATCCTTTATCTGCTCCCCATGATATCAGGACTCCAACAATCACATACGTCAACTACTAAAGGCCTATTCAGGAAAAATGGGAATTACACAAGATTTTGAGACAATTCTTTGTGTCCCAATGTTTTACTTTGTGACTCATTCACATACTAGAACATGTTATTTTCTCTTGATTGGAGTATATTAAATTGACAATTTATTACTAAGGATAATTTTATAGTAAATGGGGTATCAAGGCTGGTCTCAAACTTAAAAAGTTAAGATAGTAAGTAATACAAATGGGACTTGAATAATTCCCAAATTTCTTGAATAGGCCTTACTAACATCTTTCCCATGAAACATAAGTGAACATCAATAGGCACGACATAACATATGAAGAAAGCTAGTGAGTTATGGACTTCCAATAGTAATAGCTAAAACCCAAGCTACCATCAACCTGTAGGTTTAGGATGAAAACATTCATCTCATGCTGGAGAAATCAAAGACAAGCCCAATGCATTGATGAATACAAAAAATCATTCAACTTTTTCAATGCTCCCTAACGATAACCCGGAGTTGAACAGTAAGGCAATCAACAAAGCTATGCCTATCAAGAAGTATTTAGTATGCATCGTCATTGAGAGATTTTTAATACATATCGATGACATGCACCAACCAACCGGAATGCCTGCTTTAGCAAAATGATAAGACAACAAACAATTTCTTGTTTAAGCACTCTAGCATTCTAATGTGTCCTTGCAAACGTAGGTCTTATGAGCTCCCACAACCGTGGGAAGCATTCTACCTTTGCCCAACTCAACAGTAGTTCCAACTTTCAGTTACTCACATGGAATTACCTAAGATGTTCAGGCTAGGATTTTAGCAGAGCACTCATAAATCTCTCCATATGTTTCTTGAAATGGCTGCCCTTTCCACGCTTGATAACCAAGAAAATAAGCATTTACTAGCGCTTAAATGACTGCTTGTCATGAGACTCAAAGAGAACCTTCATATGCAATAGTGGACTGTGGAACATTCCTTCCTCAAGCATTGAGTGATGCCCAAATGAAAAGCAAGGACTCACACACTGAGTATTCCTAATTTTCAACGAGCTAATCCAAGAGAGTTGGGAAGTTACATTGACCCCTAAGGACAAGCAACACCCAAAAAGCTTTCTATGCTATCAAGCTACCTGACGGAGGCCATCGTGTGATCCTAGAGCATAGTAATGACAAGGGATAAGGACATAAGCGGCTTTATGTAAAGCCTCCAGACATCACACGTTTCCATAGTCATATCACAAGTCACTTCGAGATGAGGTGTAGTGCACATTTAGTTGTGTCTGCACCTAGTAGGTCTACCTACATTGCATCTGTGGCCAAGGATGCCTTGACTTTTGAACCACGAGTTGTAACCTCATGAGTGAATCTGCCATCAACAGAATTTAAACCTCGAAAAGTATCAACCATTAACTTACTTTTTCAAACATGAGAATAAACATGGGACAGTTCCAACTTTTGTAAGTAATCCATCAAGGTGAATCGCCTCTTGGGGATAGGCATCAGAACCGAGACAAACAAACAACACTCATATAACTATGATCTCATGGTAATTGATCATCTCCTCTCAACTTCAATATTCGAGTGAGAGCATTGAACAAAACCTTCCCGTGATGCAAACTGTTGAAGTGTGCGAGAGAGAGATGGGAACACGTGGAGAAATGGCAACCTCCAAGTATGTGTTAAAGAGGAATTGCATGTATGAGACACTCTTCTGTTGGCCAATGGCGAGAGAGAGGGGAGACTATGGGCTCTGAGAACAATGCTTCCTTCCTTGAACTTCAAACCTGCATCTTCAGCTTAGCGTGGACCAATCATAACATCATGAATTTGTGCATAGTATGCATATTTATGACAATAAAATAGAAATGGCAGTCCACTCATTCAATCTATAGCTATTTGAGTCATTTCAATGTAAATGTGATGCTTGCAAATTCACAGGAAGCATAGAAACCTGACTCACTATTTGTCTGTAATCCTTTAGAATGCACATTAAAATCATATGCTGGAAAAAGTTCTGCAATGTTCTTTTGTGTGGGCACATATGCCAAGCTGATCTCCCCAAAAGAGAACCTCTCCTTGACATAATGATAATGCACCTCAATGTGCTTAGTGCGATCATGGAACACAAAGTTCCTCGCAACTCCCAATGTGCTCTAGCTGTTAGTGAAGATGGTGGTGGCAAAGGACTGACCAACTCCCAAGTCAGCCATAAGGCGTCTCAGCCACACACACTCAACAATAGCTATGAAAGCTACCCTATACTCAGCCTCACAACTGGAAGTGGCCGCAGTAGGCTGCTTCTTGCTCAACCAAGATGCACATGAGCTACCAAGCATGAAGAAAAAGCCACTAGTGGACACACGAGTGTCATAGCAACCAGCCCAGTCTGAGTCAGAAAAAGCATGCAAATCTGGCCGTAGCGATCCCCCCTTCGGATAAGACAACCCAAGTAGCCGAGTACCACTCAAGTAGTGAAAGATGCACTTAACCGCCTACCAATACTTGACACGTGGGCAATGCATAAACCTGCTGATCTATGAGATAGGAAACTGAATATCTAGCTGAGTAATGCATAAGTAAATTAGGCATCCAATAGTCTCTTGATAGAGGACAGCATCAAATGCATCTCCAACATCATGAAGACTCAATCGTAAACCTGTCTTCATAAGAGTGGCAATAGGCTTACATTCTTCAAGGCCAAAACGCTGCAATAATGTGTCAATATATTTCATTTGACACAAATCCATTCCATCATCAACTTGCATAAACTAAATGCCCAAATAGTGATGCAAATGCCCCGAATTAGACATCTCAAATGAGGCATGCAAATCAGCCTTAAAATCAGCAATATGCCTCTCAATAGGACCAATGAGCAACATGTCGTCAGCATACACAACAATGATCAGAAGCATGTGCAACCAGATAGGCATGTATCTTCTCATACCAAGCACGTGGTGCTTGCTTTAAACCATATAATGCCTTCTTTAACCTGCACACCTGGTTTTCATGCCCATTTTGCACAAAGCCAGCGGGCTGAAAAACATAGACTTCTTCATGCAAGTCACCATTCAGAAATGCAGTTTTAATGTCCAACTTATGTACATTCCAACCATGATGAGCTGCAAGTGCACAGATGCTCCGAACAGTAGTCATACGGCATGTAGGTGCAAAGGTCTCATCAAAATCAATGCCTCTTTCCTGTGCATAACCGTTTGCAGCAAGCCTAGCCTTATATCTGTCAACTGTGCCATCCGGTTTACGCTTCAGCTTCTATACCCACTATGTGCCAATGGCCTTCTTGCCAGGAGGCAAGTCACATAAAGACCAAGTACCATTCTTCATTATAGCATCATATTCAGATTGCATAGCAGCCAACCAATTTTTTGAATTTTGTGCTTCATCAAATGAAACAGGCTCATTCTCATCACAGAGACTAGATGCAGCCATAGCATAGAAATATGATGCAAAAGAGGCCTATGAGAGCCTGAACAAGTACGATATGACAGAGGTGCATCTAATTTGCTGTCACGCAAAGTCTGCACCAACCATTTTGGCATAGTTTTTGCCTGCTCAATATCAGCTCTCTCATCAACAAGTGCATCATGTAAATCTGCATCAGAAATGGAATTATTTGCATCATCACATGAAACTTGCAAAGGCTGAGAAGTTGCCTCATTAGGACCAGCACTAGACCGTCCACCTGTAAAAAGAGGCATCAAAGTATCATACATGTCTTTAGAGCTAACAAATGTCTCCTTGGTACATGAAAGCAATGGCTGAATAGCATCTTCCACAAAAACAACATCACGGCTAACCAGAATGTGTTTGGTCTATGGATGATACAAATGATAGCCTTTACTTTCAGAACTGTACCCAACAAAAATACATTTTACTGCCTTATCATCCAATTTTCTGCGATGTTGTTCAGGCACTAATGCATATGCCAAACAACCAAAAACATGCAGATGAGCAACAAAGGGCTTGCAGTCGTGCCAAGCCTCATATGGAGTGATAGATTGTAGCGCTTTAGTGGGACACCTATTAAGTACATATGTTGCACACATGACAGTCTCAAGCAAGAAACTATGTGGTAAAGCCTGACTCTTGACCATACACCTCGCCATCTCCATGAGTGACCTGTTCTTCCGTTCAGCAACTCCATTCTGTTGAGGTGTATACGGCACTGTACACTAGTGTTTTATCCCATGTTCAACCAGAAATGCATTAAAATCAGAAGACTTATATCCCCCCCCTCGATTAGAATGGAGGGTGCCCATTTTACATCCTAACAGATTTTTAGCCAAAACCAAAAACTGTTTGAAGCACAGAAACACTTCGGACTTTGCCTTCAATGGATATACCCATGCATGCCTGGAAAAATCATCAATGAAAGTCACGAAGTAAAGGTAGTTTCCAAAAGAAGGTGTCTCCATAGGACCATAGACATCACTATGTAGAAGCTGCAATTTTTGCATAGCCCGAATTGAACCATCTTTTAGAAAGGAGGAATGCTGCATTTTGCCGAAAATAGAGCCTTCACATACATGTTTTCCACGTGCCTCAAGCTTGGGCAAAGAAGACACCATATTAGACTTCTGCAGGCGTAGCAAACTAGCAAAATTCAGATGACCAAAGTGTGCATGCCAAAGCTTTGCATCTGACATAGCCTAAGAATCATGAACTGCACATGCCAAATCATTAACAGATCTTTCATAGTCTATGAGCTCATACAGCCCACGACATAAAATGCCAGAAGCAATAATAACATCGCCATTTGATAGATCATGAACTGTACATTTGACATCAACAAATTTCACAACCAAGCCAATCTTGGCTAATGCAAAAACTGATAACAGATTCTTTTTTATCCCTGGCACAAATAAAGCATCTGACAAAGTGAAAGAACTACCATCAGTAGTAGTCAGAATGATCTTACCAACTCCCATGACAGGATAAGAGGAGTTGTTGGCACATGTAACAGTATTCCCTGTAGGGGCAAGCTCGAGTAAAGAGAAGAAACTGCGCTGCGAGGTAATATGTTTGGTCGCCCCACTGTCAAAGTACTAGCAAACATCTGAGTCTACTGCAGACATGCACTGGTCATGAGAAGATGGGTCAAAATTGCAAACAGTAATAAACGCCCATTCTTCTTCCTGCACAAGATTAGTAGACTCTGTTTTTGGTGTAGAGGCATCTACAACAACCATTCCAGCCTCTTTCTTCTTTGCCTCTTTTGCAGCCAGTTTTGGATAGTTCTTTATGATATGATCCTTCCCTTTACAATACTTACAAAACAATTTCTACATTTCTGATTTTTTCTCATCTTTGTCTTGGTTCTTTGAATGTGCAACATTTGCAGATTTCTCCTTACTAGTAGAAGAGCTCCATTTTCCTTTGCCCTTTTGACTAGCCGAGAAAGCTTGATCTGCAACACGCATAATGGACCCGTTCTGCCTAGAGAGATCTTCTTGCAACAGAAGAGAGACTAAATCCTCAAATGATAAGGCATTTGGATTGCCTTTCATCATGAATCGAAGAGTAGAAGTGAAACTCTGATATGAATCAGGAAGACCATTCAGAACGGTCTGCACAAGTGAGCTATCTGGTATAACCTCATCAGTAGAAATCAACTGTTCCTTCAGGTCTTTGATCTTTGTCCAAAACTTTCCATAGATTCACCTTCATTCATGTGCTCACTCTCTAACTGTTTTCGGAGGTAAGCAAGACGAGCCTCATTCCTAGCCTGGTACAATGTGGTGAAGTGTATCCCAAGCATCCTTTGTTGTTCTGCAAGAGCGAATATGAGGAATAATGGCAAGTTTGACTGACAAAGCTATCAATGCATGTGCCAGGGCATCTCTTCCATCCCAACGAATCTACTCTATAGTCGGTGCAACAGAAACAACAGCACAAATAGGAATCTGCAGAATATCATCATTGACACCATCTCCATCAGCTTCAGCACCTGTATTTGTAGTACTTGTAGTCATAGGTGTAACATGACGTCTTTCAACACCCTACACAATGTTCCACAGTCCTTTTGTAACCAATCTATGTCACATCATATAAGCCCATAATGGGTAGCTGGTACCATCCAACTTATCCTCAACAACCAACATACGGAATACATCACTGCTTTCAACCATGGCCGGTGACTAAAATACCTTGATGCAAAAAATTGACTGTATCTCAAAAAGTTGAACGGAACTGCTGAGACGAGTTCTGCTAGACCTGTAGCAGACTTCGAGATGCTTATACTGGTGAACAAAAACTGGTATATAAATTTGGCACAAAAAGACGAAATAGCCTACACAAGCACTACGATAGTGCGTTCGGAGGCCGAAACGAGCTCAGATCACGATTTCGGCACCACACAACAAAGCTGTTTTGATCTCTAAAACATCGTGAGTATGCTCACCAAATTTTGTGCAAATCTGAGACTCGAACCTGAGAGGTGTAGACGACGCCGTGGATGAAATGGCAACCTGTTCTAATACAAGTTGTTGGAGTTAGATGTCTACGAAAGCACGTGAACAACACAAGGAAGAAGGAGAAGCTTGGAGCACAACACACAAGATTGAATGTGTTACTAGAGAATGTACAAAGATAAGTAGCCCACTAGGGCAATAGGCATATATACAAGCTGGGGGGAAAAACCTCCTAAAGAGGGAAAAAAGTGCCCCGGCTGTCCTAGAGTGTTCACACACATCACTACCTAAATATATCAACATCTTTCTCTCAAACTTTTTGGGAAATTAAGGGCAATAGTGATAGCTCCCTCTTTTTTTGTGATCATAAACCTATTATCATGAAGTTCAGCATAGGTTCACCTATGTCTCAAAGCTGGATGACCTCATTTAGATGCTAGTGTGCTAAATTTCCTAGTGTTGTGAACAAGATCAATGATGCCATTATTTGGCACTTCTCCCAAAGTGTTTCTTCCGTCCAAACCTGTGAAGCTTCTATCAAGGACGTTAAGAATATCTTCACTTAAAATAGGCAACTTTCTACAATAATTAGACCACAATAAGCTTTCTAATCCCAACAAACCATCTAAAAATATGATTGAACCTTGGTATAAATTTTGAAGTGAATAGTACCATGAAGCTAGACTTTCTCTTACTTCCTCAATAGAGTTTTGGGTTCGGAAGTTGGATAGAACTCTCAAATGTATGTATGCTTTAATGAGGAACAAGAAAATTAAAGGCTTCAAACCTTTGCTTTCTAAGAGAAAGGGTGGGACTGCTATTAATATAGAGGCCTTATGCTTGTTTACAAATATTTTCTTTAGTTCTCACAAGCGGGGGGAGGATATCTAGAGATGCACAGCTTCTATTGCATTTAAGAGGATAAAAATGTTCCCTCCTAGCATGGCCTCTCTTCTGTACCTACCCCTCACTACGTATGAGATTAAAGAAACCATCAGTAAATGGAAACCCTATAAATATCCTCGTATTGATGGGATTCCTAATGGTTTTTCTTGGAACTAGAATACTTCTTGACCCCTTATCTTCTCTTGATTTGGAAAGAGGCCACTAGAAAGGGTAATCTTCCTTATATCCATATCAACACTGAAGTCATCAAACTCATCCACAAAAAAGGTGCCAAAGAAGACATTAATAATTGGAGACCCATCACCTCCCTTTAAATTATTTATAAGATTTTCTCCTTCACTTTAGCTAGGAGATTGAACCCGCTCATGGATAGAATAATTATTCGTGAACAAAAATGCTTTCTTAAGGGATGATATATCTTGGATACTATCAGCTTTATTTGGGAAGGCTTAGATCTTGCTAGAGAAAGAAATGAGTACTACTACTTCTTCAAAGTGGATTTTGATAAAGATTATGATAGGATAGAGTGGGATTTCATTCTTTGGTCCTTCAATGATATTCGGGATGGTAGGGTGTTCATCAAATATGTAAGTATTCTATTTGGTAACACCTTCACTAGGGTTTCCTATAATGGTCAACTTTCTTCTCCCTTCACGTTGTGTAGATCCATTAGATAGGGTTGTTCCCTTGCTCCCCTGCTCTTTGCTATTGCTAGTGATGCTCTTGGATGGTTGGTCAAACATGGGATGGAAAAACATAATTTCAAAGGTATTCCCATCCGTAGTTCTTATTTCCAACTTGTTTCTCAGATGTTTGATAATGATACAAACACGTGTACTAACACTGACCCTAATTCTACTACTTGCTTCTTTCAATATTTGAATGTGTTTTGTTTAACGAGTGAATTTGAAATTAGCCAAAAGAAAAGTGGGTTTAAAGCTTCTAACAATGTTATTCCTCACTATATGACTAGTATTGGTTGTTACATTGTCCAAGAAGACGTGGTGTTCATGCTTTTTAGCATCCCTATAAGATACAAAGTCTCACTCCAACGAGAAGTGGGACTAGATGATGGAAAAATTTAGGCCAACTGTTTTTAGGTGGTATAATGTTTATTCTTCTTTGTCTCATAGAACCTTTGTGCTAAAGCATTATTTACTTCCCTCCATCATCTATTTCTTAACTTGTAGGTTGCCGTCTCTTTGGCATATATGGCTAAGCATGATCAAATGATAATAAGAATCTCATTGTTCCTCTCAAGGCAACCCTATTGTCCTTTGATCAGTAGAGTCTCTGGGCCATCGGGAAAGTCATGGATTTTAATTCTTATGTTCACTCTCAATTGTACAAGCATCCACCTCATAGGTGGAGATATATTCTTCTATCCTTCTACTATGTGGATAGATTTATCATGGTGTTTTGTATTGATACAGAGGTGTAATTATGCTTGGGCTTTCCCTCTATTGTATTGCTCCATATGTGAGCCATCTTTGTTACCCTAATTTAGTGTTGTACATTGGTTGTTTATCCATCATTTTCATGTGGGATCCTGCCTCCCTGCATAACTTGTACTTTTTTCATTTAATTTGATTTTCTTTCAAAAAAAAACAAGAAATACGATCGTCTCTCTCTCTCTCTCTCTACACGGTGCTTTAGACGGCATCTCAACGGATAGATTCACACAATCGACGGAAGCAGCATAGAATGCTAAAATTCTAAAATTCTTTCCATGTAGGCGCATCTTCTATTGTGCCTTCACATTATGTCTCTCCCTCTCTTGCAGGTATGGGGCATGGTGAGATTTCCTTGAAATTAAGCTGATATGAAGTAGTGAAAGGTGCAAATAAAATAAAATACTGTTGACTTTAAGTTCATGAAGGGACAATCGACGATGATTTTAAATACCAAACGAAAATGCGCTTCTGATGACTGAAATAATGACAGAGTGAAGACAGTATGCCCTCATCGTACTCTGACGACCCAAGAAGATTGTATTGACGGTATGTCCTCATTGTATTCTGACGACATTGTGTGGACGGTATGTCCATATGTCGTCATTGTTGTATGACAGAGCGAGGACGTGCTGTAGGTGTTAGAGAGGAGAATGACAACATTATGTGATTATGCGAGACACCGCGGGAGGCAAGTCCTGGATGGCGTTTAGTTAAGTTTAATACATTTCTCTTTGTTTCGTGCGACATAACGTGCACACAATGTGAGTGCCCTCGACGTAAGAAGTTCGAAATGCGCTCTGCGTGGCTCCCCCGAGAGGATTTTCACACATCACAATTACAAATAAGCAAAACGTCTCTTCGATATGTACATGGATTCTCGGTTGCCTTCATATGGATTGGTTTCACCTCAATCTTGAAACGAATACCGATTCTTTTGTATTCTATACACACACAAAAGATTATCTCTCTCTCTCTCTCTATCTATATATATATATATATATATATATATATATATATATATATATATATATATATATATATATATATATATATATATATATATATATATATATATGTGTGTGTGAATAATCCGAAGAACTTTTTCTTATTACTATTTACGGGATTACTGAATAATGATTTATTAACTTTAATATTTAGCATTATAATGCCTTTGCTAATGTATTAACAAATGGAATGGGCCAAGTGTATTGATTTTGAATTTACAGATTAAGAATCGTGAAGGATTGGACATCTTGTAGTCATTCAATCGATTGTATACGTAGAAAAACACACAGACATACACATACGCACGCATTTATAAATATATATACACACGCATACACACACACACACACACACACACATATATATATATATATATATATATATATATATATATATATATATATATATATATATATATATATATATATATATATATATATGTATATATATGTGTCTCTGACTGTGTGTTATTGTTTTCAAAATAAGAAACTTTTATTTAGGAGTTTACTTATTCACAAATTTATGATTTTTTTTTTTAAATATAGGCACCGACATTTTCGGATCGCTTACTCGTAGCTTTGGCTTTGGTCATACAGTAACTCAAGATAATGCTCGGTTTACTTAGGCAGGAGGTGAATGTCCACAGTCATCAATGGGATTATACAGGTCTATTATTTAATATAAATGTTTAGCTGCGTACAGATAATAAGAAAACAAGAAACCAAACATGTACCAATATTAAAACAAAGACCATACATAATAATGGACAATATGCACTTTCAAGTGTAGCAAGAGCACAATATACATTCCCAAGGATCTCATACTTGGCTGCCACAATCAGCCATATTCAAGAGTTTAAAAGTTCAAATCAACATTAATGTTTCTATAGACTCCATGCAAAAACTTAACTTAATGATCTTTCTAATAAGCTTTAGATCACTTGATCTTGATTTTGGTAGGTCTACCAACTGAGCTCTCCAAGATAGGCTATTCACTATCTATACACTTATACACTTAGCATAGATGTGTGATCCTTTCAAATAGGGTTGTACAGAGAGTTGGAGATATCAAACCCGAGACCAATGGTAGTCTTTACATAATCAATGTGGAAGTGAAAAGCATGAAACAATCGAAGATTATTTTTTCATCAAGATACAAAACAATAGAGCAAGAATGACTAGTATTTGTATTTATCTATGTTAGGATATGGATGATAGAAGGTGTCTGCTTATCTGTACAGATAAGCTCGCACGAGGTAGCCTAGCAATGGTTTGCTTGTGAAAAATTATTTAAAACTCATCAAAATTCCAAGTCATGTGGAAGCAATCCTTCAACTCCAAACAATGCGTATATAGATGAGAAAACGACTCCAAAACCCAGTTCAAATCTGTCTTGATCTATTTCATAAAAGAGCAGTTGGTGTTTCATAACACGAACCGCTGTGTTTTAAGTGATAGGGATGCATTCGTCCACTTAAGGTTACCCTTCTTTGTAAATTTGAACAGGTCCACTTCGAGCTCAAGTTTTTCTTGTCTATATCAATATACTTCGTGTTCATTCCCTCTTTGAGGTCAAGAAATTGCTGTTGAGTGTTGATGCATTAAATTCTCAGCTCTTTGGATAAAAATATTGCTCTAATGAAGTGATAATACACATGTATATGCTTGTTTCTTGCATGGAACATTGGGTTGCTCGGAAAATACATGCTTGCGATATTGTCTCCAAACCATGGAAACACTTCAACTTGTACATCCAAGTCTTTGAGTACCTTTTTAATGAACACGGTCTCACATGTAGAAAGTGCCAATGCTCTGTATAAGAAAGATCAAACGTGGGTCGCTTCTTTGAAATGTGAGTGATGATTTTTGTACCTAACATAAACACATATCCTGATGTGCTTCATATACCCTCTTTGGAACTAGCCTAGTCTACATACATCGACTTTGAGCTCCTATGGGTCATGTGTATGGAATACAAATCTGAATATTTTTAGGTTAGGAAGGTCTCACCTTCTCCCACTCTGTATTGAGCGTAGTGTCAAATCATGTACCCTTGAACTTGGGAACCTCATGATGATATATATTCCAATAGAAAGGAATTTTTTCCTTTAAAAAATGAACATGTACTTCATTTATTATGCTCCTCGCTACCTCTATAATTTACCTATTCGTTCTCTCAACCACCCCATTTTCTTTGGGCGTAGACCTACATGCTACACGTCTTTATTGATTTCTCCTAGAATAAATCACAAAGTTATTGGGAGAAGTTTTCTTCTCTTCCATGTGATCTTAGGGCTTTGAAGTAGCTACATCATTCCGTTTCTTTTGAAGGTGGTAAAAATCTTCTATTTTTGTTTGATGCGGTATATGTTGGAAGAGATGGATGGGTACCTGAAGGAAGTGAGGTGGTGCTCCTAAAACCTGCTTTGAACCTACCCTATTTCACTTCAAAGTTTCTAGATTGACTTAGATTGTTCAAACCATGTAGCAGGCAATGTAGCTCTTCTTTCTGATCTTGAGGAGCCCAAGGGAAAGCACCAAGTGCACAGAGGTGATGAAACCAAGCATTCAGTGGAAAGGTAGGAAATGTCGAAACTTTTGATGGGAATAGAAATCTATTGAGCAAGTTTCTTTATGTGCCTACTATCACCAAGAATCTTATGAGTGTTGAACAAATAGTGGAAAAGGGGTTGTAGGTTAGGTTCAATAAATATGGAGCTTTTGTGGAGGACCCCCAACATGGATTCAAGAGAATTGCCAAAGGAGAAAAATCAGATAGATTATTTACATTTGATCTTTAAAACACTAAAAAAATTCCACTTTAAAAGTATAAGGATCAAACACTCTCTGAGTTAGAGATTTGGCATAAAAGATTAGCGCACATTGGTGAGAGAACCTTAAAGCAGATATGTAGAGATCAATGTGTGCTTGGGATACCTAATGTATCCAAGCAACATATGATCTATAGATGTGGTGCTTGCTAAATCACACAGGTTACCCTTTATAAAGAAAGGCTATATGCATGAGGATTACTTGGAACTTGTCCACACAGATGTGTGGGGACCAAGCAAGGATCCTTCAATTTCAGGCTCAAGGTACTATGTGTCATTCATTGATGATTTTAGTAGGTGGAATATCTTGTATTTCATGAAACATAAAGATGAAGTGTTGAGTTGTCTCAAGAAGTATCTTGCACTTGTGGAAAACCAAAAAGGAAGAAGTCTAAAGAGGATAATGTCAGATGGAGGAGGTGAGTACTTCTCCAATGAATTTGTTGCATTTGTACAGGACAAAGGTATCAAAAGGGAGTAGCAGAGAGGAGAAATAGTTTGATTGTGGAAGCAGCTAGATCAATGCTTTATGAAAAGAAATTGCCTAATTATTTGTGGGTAGTGTTTCTACGGCCACCTATCTTATTAAAAGGCTACCCTCTAAGTCACTTGATATGATGACCCCATATGAAGCATGGCATGCTAGAAGGCCATCACTTGATTGTTGTAGATAGGGTATGAATTAAATTAGAAAGGATATAGGTTTTATAGTCCATTCAACAAAGGATTTATGATCAGTAGAGATGTGCTTGATGAGAATGATTCTTTGTTTGAAAGTGAATGCCGAAAATTCAAACTGCCTTATGACTTGGAAGAAGAATTTCCAAGCCTACCAAGGAGTAGTCAAGCACAATTGAAGGCATCAAATTAGATGATGAGGACACCATCAACTTGGAAGCGTTGAAAGCATGGAAATCAAAAGGAAAGGCCAAGATGAGAAGGTTGGAAGAGATATCTGAATCATCCACCCAAGCTTTGTGGGGATCACAAAGAGAGAGTAAGAACCCAATTAGATATGGGTATGATACTTCATTAGTCACTAAGCATTCCATTTATCTTGCTAAAGATTTATCACTTGAAGAACCTTCTTCATATGAAGAAGCAAGTACCAAGGCATAATGGAAGGAGGCTATGGATGAACAAATAGAAGCACTCCAAGAGAATGATACTTGGGAACTAGTGCCCAAGAAGGCATTAATGAGGTAATTGGTTCTAGATGGATTTACAAAATCAAGAGGAACTCATATGGATCCATAAACAGGTATAAAGCTAGACTTGTGGCTAAGGGTTTTGCACAAACCCAAGGAGTAGATTATGAAGAAACATTTTCACCTCTAGCTAAAATTCCAACCATTAGAGTATTGGTAAGTATAGCGACATCTAGAAACTGGAATATGTATCAATTGGATGTGAAAAATGCTTTTCTCAATGGCTAGATTTCAGAGGAGGTTTACATGGCTCAACCTCTTGGCTATGAAGATCCAAGTAAGGTAAATTATGAATGCAAATTGAAAAAAGCTCTTTATGGCTTGAAGCAGGCACCTAGGGCATGGAATCATAGGTTAACTACCTATCTTCAAGATCAACAATTCATAATGAGCAAGGTAGATTCTTTATGTTTGTCAAGAGAAGTAATTTAGAAATGATATACTTATGTGTGTATGTTGATGACATCATTCTTACAGGTAGTGATGCTAATGTCATCAAACAAGTAAAGAGCCAAATGATGCCAGAGTTCAAAATCAGTGACCTATTTTCTTCGACCTGAGTTAGTCTACACAAATTTTGGAGTTTATATCACTCGAAGGAAATATGTGTAGGACATGTTGAAGAAGTTCCACTTGGAGAATGCAAAGGTAGCTAGCACCCCTATTGAGGTAAATCATAAATTGAGTGCTCATGAAGGTGATTTGCTTGAAGACATTGCAGGATACCAAAGCATAGTTGGAAGTCTTAACTATGCAACATTAACTAGAATTGACATATTTTATGGATTAAGTGTTTTGAGACAATTCATGCATAAACCTAGAGCACCTCACTTGGAAGCTATCAAAAGGATTATGAAGTATCTAAAAGCTACTCAAAATCAAGGTCTTTACTTCCCACACACATCGGATTTGGATATTAAGCTATACTCAAATGCAGATTGGGCAAGTTGTAAGGATGTTAGAAGAAGTACTTCTGGATATCTTTCTTTTGTAGGTGATAATCCCAGTTCATGGTCTTCCAAGAAGCAACCAACTGTTTCTCTATCTTCAAAAGAGGCTGAATATAGAGGATTAGCCAATGCTACAAAAGAAGCTATATGGATTAGATTGCTCTACTCAGATTTGGGACTACACATTTACTCACCTATGATCTTTGGTGACAATACAAGTTCTTTGCATCTTGCAGCCAATCCTATCTATCATGCAAAAACCAAGCATATAGAAGTACACTATCACTATGTTAGACAGAAGCTATTGGGCAAAGAAATTCAACTTGCATATGTATCCACAAATATGCAATGTGTAGATTTATTAACCAAAGCACTTAATGGTACTAAGCTTTGGAGGTTTAAAGCTATGATTGGATTGCAGCACATTCAGGAAGATTCATGAAGAAGTACAAGCCAAGATGTCAGGCTTGAGGGGGAGCTCTTGGTGCGAATGTCCAAGCCTTCACATTTGGCTAGGCATAGAAGCAATTATGTACAACAACTTGATGGATCATATGAACCATTGCTTCTAATACTTGATCATTTACAACTTGTAAAACGATAAATCCTTGATAGAATCTTGCAATTCCATACATCTCATGGAGTTAGGAGAGATAAGAGTTACAAATTTCATTTTGGTAGAATCACTCCTAAATTGGAGGAACACTTTTAGGTAGATCCAAGTTTAAATTCAAATTCAAACTTGGAGGTAAAACACTTATAAAAGGACTAGTAAAAAGTCATGGTTGCCTTTTTTTGGAGCTCTTCCAATGATCATTTGTAGAGGTTGAGTAGCTTACATCATAGCCTACGCATCTCACTGTCATTGGGCATTATCATAATGCCAATGATCTTGTAAAATCATGTGCCATAATAGATATACTTCATTGATCATTTCTCTTCAGTTCTCTACTATGACTACTGCGAAGAATGAACTTTGCATGACCATATCTCATTGATTTCTCAACCAGCTTGCATGATCTATACCTTGTTGGAGCAAAATGAAAGTATATTTTATGTTGGAAAAATTTCAAGCCACCTACATTGGCCATTGGGGAGAAGTCTGTGTCCAAGTGCTCTTTCATCAATTACTACTCAGCCCCTAAAAAGTCGGGGGTAAGCCTTGGATTGCCAAATTGATTATTGAGTGCATAGTTTGTTATTTTAGATGATTCCACTTGCAATCATTAGCCATCTAAGCTAATTAAGTTCCCTCAAAAGTAATTTAATCAATTTTTACTATAGTGTAAGCACTAAACAAAAGAACCAGTAGGTGTGTGCACCAAAATAGCAACTTTTGTGATGCAAGCTATTTACAAAGTAGTCTCTTTTGGTTGGATTGTTTCATGAATCTACTCCAAAGTACATAGGTACTTTCTTGGTGTCACTTGCAAGCTAAAAGGGGCTTTTATTGATTTGTATCCTCTTTGATAATTGTTGTTGTAATTGTTGTTGCAGCCATGGTTGTATCCTTGATTATGGTTGAATCTTCCTCTTGATTATGAGTAGCCACCTCCTTGAAATCATCGTCCTCTTTGATTCTTAAAATTCCTATATCACTCATCTCTTGTGTGATTAGACAATCCACATATGTTGCATGTGGAAGCATTGAAATCTCTCCCCCTACCCTCCTTACCTCCTCTTCCCTTCCGCTTGAGTTCCTACCTCTCCCTACATAGTTAGCTTGAGAAGTAGTACCTTCATCTTCTACTTTCTTGCTCTTTACTTTATTCTTAGAGTTTCCTTTATCTATGTATAGGGCAGAAGAACTGTTACCTCTTGATGGTTCACCATTTTTGTTGAGCTTGGCTTCATGGGTAAAGAGTTTTCCCATGAGTGTAGTAAGATTTGGGATCTGCAGGTCGATGTAAAGGTACAGAGCAATTCTAAAAGCTTCCCACTTATCATATGCCTTGATGCCATTGATTATCTGTCTCATGAATTTCTCCTCTTCCATCTCCTCGCCTATGCTTTCCAATTGATCAGCCACATCTTTAACCTTGGTCACATACTCTGAAACTTTTTGCTTGGGTTGCTTCCTTTGAGTAGTAAACTCAATCCACAATTGATTTTTGCTAGCTCTTGTGTTGGAAGAAAAATATGAAGATAATGTATCCCAAGTTTCTAGGGATGTTTTACAATTCCTAATATGAGGAAGAACGAAGTCAGAGATATATTTAAGTAGATATGACCTTGCTAAAGCATGTTTGGCACACCATAAGTTGCATCTGTCTAGCTGCTCTCTTGTACGTTATCCTTTGCTTTTGAAAGTGGGCATCTCCTTTCCTCCTAATATGTATCCATAGAGACTCCTTCCTTGTAAATATGTCTTCATCCTCAAGGACCATGCTAGATAATTGTTCCTATCTAATTTTTCAATAAAAGAAGGGAAACCATCTCCCATTTTACCTTAACTTGCTCTGATACTAGTGCTCGAAGAGATGGATGGATACCTCAAGGAAGTGAGGTGGTACTACTAACACATGCTTTGTACCTACCCTATTTCACTTCACACTTTGATAGTAGGCCCTTTCGGATTGTAAATGATATCAAGGAAGTACCTATGTACTTTGAAGTAGATGCTTGAAACAATTGAACCAGAACAGACTACTTTATAAATAGCTTGTGTCACAAAACTTCTTATTTTGGTGCACACACCTACTCATTCTTTTGTTTGGTTCTCACAATAAAGTTAAAATTTCTTAAATTCCTTTTGAGGGAACATTACTAACTTAGATAGCTAATGATTAGAAGTGGAATCATCTAAAATAACAAATTATGCACTCAGAAATCAATTTAGCAATCGAAGTCTTACCCCCGACTTTTTAGGCACTATAACATATCAAGGGTATACCGAGGCTTTTACCAAGGAAAATGAATGGGTGTAATATGCCCGTGATGTTGGTGTTGCGGTTGGTATGTGCGTCGAAAAAATAGGGCTGATATAAGCATCAGTATAATCATCAGTATACTCGTTCCTATAAGCGCCGAAAATACTGGTGCCCATACTGACGCCCATACCCATGACCATGTTGGGCATACCGATGCTCATACCAACAACTGCTCGGAGTATCACGCCTATACCGATGACCATATCGGCAAAAAACATTTTGGGCAAAGTGTGTTGTCTTTTGCTACAACAACCTTACCATGATGTTGTTTAGCAAACGACAATACATTGTGCCCAAAGAAAATTGAGTACCTGTGATATGTACTCTAACGGCAACCAAAACATGAATTTATATAGCAAAATACTGTTGAACATAAAAAACGATGAGAAAAAATGAACCATGAATCATGTCCAAAAACTTGTATACTCTATAAATGAAGGATGTAGAAAGGAAAAGCACTTCCATATAGGAACCGAATAAAAAATGTGACAAAGCACTTCCATATAGGAACTGAATACAAAACTATGGTGCATCATTGCCACATAGGAGTGTAAAACAAAATTGAGGCAAAGCACTACCATACATATGCGAAGGGGATCAAAACATTTACACCTACAATCTTGCAACAAAGCATATGCATAAAATGAGACAAATTGACATGACATTTATAAACAACAACTAAAAATACGAAACCAAGCTATAAATTTACCTCATCATAGATTCTCCCATGAAATGGTTGCACCGTGTCCCTCTAAGTCTTGCAACACTGCAGCCAATCCATGACGATATCCATAAGCTTCTTTGGTTCACGTTGGAGGATGACCCACTGCCAACTCCTATAATAAATATGCAAAATGTTAGATAAACATACATGATGTGGTTAACACAAACAAATTCAATAATTAAAATGATACTTACAAATTTGTGGTGCATACTATCATATTTTCCACTACCTAAATGCGACATTTGAACCATATCTAAACGTGTGGCTGCCACATCTCACTGCTAACGATATTGATCAAGAGTATGTTGCTACTCATCCTGGATGGATTCCCAATATTCAACATCTAACCATACAGGCTTCAGTAAGCTTGCTTTGAAAGCATCACGAGCTTCAAACTACCGACAAGACATACCTCGTGTGTTGTATGCAAAATTCATTCTAAGCTCACAGTAGGATGGCAAGGTGCTAGCCGCTACTCTTCATATATCGATTGTGTCATATAATTTTTGGAATCCATATCCTATTCGAAACTCTATGGAGCAAAGTTTTTGAATGCATTGATGCATGGACTTTCTAGCCGCATCCATGACCGTAGCTCCATCACGTATGTGATATATTTTGGAGTCATCATGGTCATGCGCTCCCCAAGGTGTACGTGGACATCCCATCTGATCCCATGCGGAGATGTTTATATATATATATATATATATATATATGTATGTATAATATATAAACCCAAAAAAAATCTATAGATTTAATTTTTAGATATTTTCACATATATGTGTGTATGTATATGTGTATCTAAATGCATGTGTGTATGCATATGCATGTGTGTATGCATATGAATGTGTGTATGCATATGCATGTGTATGTGTGTATGCATATGCATGTGTGTATGCATATGCATGTGTATGTATATGCATGTGTGTGTGCATATGCATGTGTGTATGCATATGCATGTATGTATATGCATATGCACTTATGTATATGCATATGCACATATGTCTATGCATATGCACATATGTATATGCATATGCACATATGTATATGCATATGCATGTATGTATATGCATATGCATGTGTGTATGCATATGTGTGTGTATCAATATGCATGTGTATGTGTATGCATGTGTGTGTATGCAGTGTGTATGCATATGCATGTGTATGGTTATGCATAGTGTGTATGCATATGCATGTGTATGTATATGCATGTGTGTATGCATATGCATGTATGTATATGCATATGCATGTGTGTATGTATATACGTGTGTGTATGCATATGCATGTGTGTATGCATAGTGTGTCTGCATATGCATGTGTATGTATATGCATAGTGTGTAGGCATATGCATGTGTGTATGCATATGCATGTATGTATATGCATATGCATGTATGTATATGCATATGCATGTGTGTATGCATATGTGTGTGTATATTCATATGCATGTATATAGATGCATATGCATGTGTGTATGCTATGCTTGTGTATGTATATGCATCAGTGTATGCATATGCATCAGTGTATGCATATGCATCAGTGTATGCATATGCATGTGTATGCATATGCATGTGTATATGCATATGCATGTATGTATATGCATATGCATGTGTGTATGCATATCCATATGTGTATGCATATGAACTTATGTATATGCATATGCATGTGTGTATGCATATGTGTGTATGCATATATGTGTGTGTATGCATATGCATGTGTGTGTGTCTGCATAGTGTGTATGCATATGCATGAGTATGTATATGCATAGTGTGTATGCATATGCATGTGTATGTATGTGCATGTGTGTATCCATATGCATGTATGTATATGCATATGCATGTGTGTATGCATATGTGTGTGTACGCATGTGCATGTGTGTGTATGCATATGCGTGTGTATGTATGCATATGCATGTGTGTATGCATGTGCATGTGTCTATGCATATACATGTGTATGTCTTTATGTATATGCATATGCATGTGTGTATGCATATGCATGTGTGTATGCATATGTATGTCTATGTGTGTATGCATATGCATTTGTATGTATATGCATGTGTATGCATATGCATGTGTATGCATATGCATGTGTGTATGCATATGCATTTGTGTATGTGTGTATGCATATGCATGTGTATCTATATGCATGTGTGTATGCATAAGCATGTGTGAATGCATATGCATGTATGTATATGCATATGCATGTGTGTATGCATATGCATTTGTGTATGTGTGTATGCATATGCATCAGTATGCATTTGCATGTGTATGTGTGTATGCATATGTAGTTGTATGCGTATGAATGTATGTAAATGCATATGCATGTGTGTATACATATGCCTATGTGTATGCATATGCATGTGTGTATGCGTATGCATGTATGTGTGTATGCATATGCATGTATGTGTGTATGCATATGCATGTGAGTGTGTATGCAGTGTGTATGCATATGCATGTGTGTGTGTGTCTGCATATGCATGTTTGTATGCATATGTATGTTTGTATGCATATGCATGTGTGTGTATGCATATGGATGTGTATGTTTGTATGTATATGCATATGCATGTGTATATGCATATGCATGTGTGTATGCATATGCACGTGTGTATGCATATGCACGTGTGTATGCATATGCATGTGTATGTGTGTATGCATATGCATTTGCATTTATATGCGTGTGTATGCATATGCATGTATGTATATGCATATGCATGTGTGTATTCATATGTGTGTGTGTATGCATATGCATGTATGTATATGCATATGCATGTGTGTATGCATATGCATGTGTGTATGCATATGCATGTATATGTATATGCATCTGTGTATCCATATGTATGTGTATATGCATATGCATGTATGTATATGACTATGCATGCATGTATATGCATATGCATGTATGTATATGGATATGCATGTATGTATATGCATATGCATGTATGTATATGCATATGCATGTGTGTATGCATATGCATGTTTGTATCCATATGAATGTATGTATATGCATATGCATGTGTGTATGCATATGTGTTTGTCTGCATATGCGTGGGTGTATGCATATGCATGTGTGTGTATGCATGGTGTGTATGCATATGCATGTGTAAGTATATGCATAGTGTGTATGCATATGCATGTGTGTATGCATATGCATGTGTGTATGCATATGCATGTATGAGTATGCATGTGCATGTGTGTATGCATATGTGTGTGTATGCATGTGCATGTGTGTGTATGCATATGCATGTGTGTGTATGCATATGCATGTATATGTCTGTATGTATATGCATATGCATGTGTATGTGTGTATGCATATGCATTTGTATGTATATGCATGTGTATGCATATGCATTTGTATGTATATGCATGTGTATGCATATGCATGTGTGTATGCATATGCATGTGTGTATGCATATGCATGTGTGTATGCATATGCATGTACGTATGCATATGCATGTATGTATGCATATGCATTTGTGTATGTGTGTATGCATATGCATGTGTATGTATATGCATGTGTGTATGCATATGCATGTATGTATATGCATATGCATGTGTGTATGCATATGCATTTGTGTATGTGTGTATGCATATGCATGTGTATGTGTGTATGCATATGCAGTTCTATGCATATGGATGTATGTAACTGCATATGCATGTGTGTATACATATGCCTATGTGTATGCATATGCATGTTTGTATGCATATGCATGTATGTGTGTATGCAAATGCATGTATGTGTGTATGCATATGCATGTATGTGTGTATGTATGCATGTGTGTGTATGCATATGCATGTGTGTATGCATATGCATGTGTGTATGCATATGCATGTGTGTATGCATATGCATGTGTGTATGCATACACATGTGTATGTGTGTATGTATATGCATATGTGCATGTGTATGGAGATGCATGTGTGTATGCAAATGCATGTGTATGTGTGTATGCATACGCATTTGTATTTATATGCATGTGTATGCATATGCATGTGTATATGCATATGCATGTATGTATATGCATAAGCATGTGTGTATGCACATGTGTGTGTATGCATATGCATGTATGTATATGCATATGCATGTGTATGTATATGCATATGTGTATGCATATGCATGTGTATGCGTATGCATGTGTATGCATATTCATGTGTATGCATATGAAAGTGTATGCATATGCATGTGTATGCATATTCATGTGTATGAATATGCATGTGTATGCATATGCATGTGTATATGCATATGCATATGCATGTATGTATATGCAAATGCATGTATGTATATGCATATGCATGTATGTATATGCATATGCATGTATGTATATGCATATGCATGTGTGTATGCATATGCATGTGTGTAGGCATATGCATGTGTGTAGGCATATGCATGTGTGTATGCATATGAATGTATGTATATGCATATGCATGTGTGTATGCATATGTGTGTGTATGCATATGCATGTGTGTATATGCATATGCATGTGTGTATATGCATATGCATGTGTGTATATGCATAGTGTGTATGCATATGCATGTGTATGTATATGCATAGTGTGTATGCATATGCATGTGTATGTATATGCATGTGTGTATGCATATGCCTGTGTATGCATATGCATGTATGTATATGCATATGCATATGTGTGTGTATGTCTGTATGTATATGCATATGCATCTGTGTATGCATATGTGTGTGCATGTGTAAGTCTGTTTGTATATGCATATGCATGTGTGTATGCATATGCATGTGTATGTGTGTATGCATATGCATTTGTATGTATATGCATGTGTATGCATATGCATGTGTTTATGCATATGCATGTGTGTATGCATATGCATGTACGTATATATATATATATGCATGTGTGTATGCATATGCATTGTTGTATGTGTGTATGCATATGCATGTGTGTATGCATAAGCATGTGTGTATGCATAAGCATGTGTGTATGCATAAGCATGTGTGTATGCATATGCATGTATGTATATGCATATGCATGTGTGTATGCATATTCATTTGTGTATGTGTGTATGCATATGTATGCATATGTATGTATATGTGTGTATGCATATGCAGTTGTATGCATATGCATGTATGTAAATGCATATGCATGTGTGTATACATATGCCTATGTGATGCATATGCATGTGTGTATGCATATGCATGTATGTGTGTGTATATGCAGTGTGTACTCATATGCATGTGTGTGTGTCTGCATATGCTTGTGTGTATGTGTATGCATGTGTATGTGTGTATGTATATGCATATGCATGTGTGTATGCATAGGCACATGTGTATGGATATGCATGTGTGTATGCATATGCATGTGTATGTGTGTATGCATATGCATTTGTATTTATATGTGTGTGTATTGTTGGGAGTGATGGTTGGATGCACTCAAGAAATGAGTTGGTGCTGCTATACCTGCTTCACACCAGCCCTCCTTTGATTCCAGAAATGTTTAGTAGACTCCTTGAGCTTTCAAATGATACTAAGAAACCATATATGTACTTTGCAAATGGTTTGTGTAATGATCAAATCAAAACAGATAACTTGGTTCCTTCACAAATCCAAAAAACTTGCTATTTCTGTAATGATACCTGCTCAGTGTTATGCTCAGTGTGACCAGCACACTTGCACTTGAAACAATTCCTTTTGGGAGTATTAAAGTACCTTAATAAGCTACCAATTACAAGTGGAATCACTCAAATTGATAAACTATACACTGAGAAATAAGTTTAGCAAAATTCTGATTACCCCCGACTTTTTAGGAGAGTTGCAGAAATAGACCAGTGACTGCTTCGATCGCTCCCAAATGACTAACTGAAATCTTCTGAAATTTTGTATGCTTGTAGAAAACCTTGAGCTGGTTCCAACGAGCTATAGAACTCTTGATTTGGTTCAGTGAGCACTGAGAAATACTCCTTGGAAATTGACAGACTTGGAGTAGGAAACTCAGACAAGACAGAGATGATGAATGTAACTATTTGTATTATATCATATGAATGTACATTCCCATTGGCTTGATAAACATAGCACAATGGTACTCAGAGGTGCAAGCTATGGAGTAGGCCTTACACACTCAATGAATGGTACAGAATAGCCTCGGGATTGATTATGGACACCCGCGACTTTTTGCTTGTAGTTTTTATAGGAGTTGAAGGTTAATTTGAATTTCAAATTCAAACTTAGGCTCCCTAGAATATCTCTTCTATAAGTAAGGAGATATTCTCTCCACTAAATCATTCTCTTTTCCATGACTAATGAAGTAGGTAAGTGACTAAAGTGATTACATATAAGTGCCAAGTCATATAGACTTTTACAAAGAGGTAAAAAAAGGTAAGAACATCTAAGCATATGTTCATATGAACCTTGCTTCAAGTGAAGCCTTGATAAAGCTTTGTCCAAGCTAGTCTTCCATGATTCCAAGCCAATGTGTGAAGGCTTGATATGCACCAACAGCTCCCCCTCGAGCCAAACACTTTGGCAGTCTTCTTCTTCATTCTTCAATCACTTCCTGCAATCCAATCATAGATTTGAATCTGCATAACTTGTTTCCATCCAATGCCTTTGTAAGTAAGTCGGCGCATTGCATATTAGTAGACACATATGTCAATTGAATCTCTTTGCTAAGTAACTTCTCTCTCACATAGTGGTAATGAACCTCTATGTGTTTGGTTCTGGCATGATAAATTGGATTAGCTGCAAGGTGAAGAGAACTAGTGTTATCTCCAAAGATAATTGGTGGCCTTGTACATAGGCCTAACTCTGTATATAGAAGCTTCAACCAGATAGCTTCTTGAGTGGCATTGGCAAGCCCTCTATACTCTGCTTCAGTGGATGACAATGCCACTATAGGTTGTTTCTTGGCTGACCAAGAAATAGGTTTATCTCCTGCAAAACAAATATATCCTGAGGTGCTTCTCCTATCATCCTTGCATCCTGCCCAATCTGCATCTGAGTAAACTTTAATGTCAATATCTGATGTATAAGGAAAGTACAAACCATGACTTTGAGTTCCCTTCAGATACTTCAAGATCTTCTTTGCTGCCTCTAGGTGAGGTACCCTTGGTTTGTGCATGAACTGACTAAGCACACTAACTCCATATGCTATGTCAATTCTTGTCAATGTAGCATAGTTCAAACTACCTACCATACTTTGGTATCCTGTGATGTCTTGGATTTCTTCTCCTTCATGAGCACTTAGCTTTAGGTTAACCTCCATTGGAGTAGTAGATACTTTAGCATCCTGCAAGCCAAACTTCTTGACCATATCCTGTACATACTTCTTTTGAGTGATATATATACCTGAGTTGGTGTAGACTAACTCAAGACCTAAGAAATACTTCAATAATCCAAGATCACTAATCTTGAATTCTTTCATCATCTGTCCTTTGATGTGCCTAATTCCATTGACATCATTGCCTGTAATGATGATGTCATCAACATAAACACACAAGTAGATTACCTCTGTACTACTTCTCTTTATGAATAGAGAAGTGTCTGCTTTACTCATCACAAATCCTTGGTCTTGGAGATAGGTTGTCAACCTGTAATTCCATGCTCTAGGTGCCTGCTTTAGACCATACAGAGCCTTCTTCAATTTACAAACATAATGTACCTTTTTTGGATCTTCATAGCCAGGTGGTTGTGACATGTAGACTTCTTCAGATATCCATCCATTCAAGAAAGAATTCTTGACATCTAATTGGTACATATTCCAATTCTTGGATGCAGCTACACTCACCAATATTCTGATAGTTGGCATCTTGGCCACAGGAGAAAATGTCTCCTCATAATCAATGCCTTGGGTTTGTGCAAAACCCTTGGCTACCAACCTAGCTTTGTACCTGTTTATTGTTCCATCTGAATTCCTCTTTAGCTTATAGATCCATCTGGATCCTATCACCTTCATAGAGTCTTTCTTGGGTACCAAGTCCCAAGTATCACTTTCCTTGAGAGCTTCCATCTCTTCATCCATGGCTTCTTTCCATTCTGGTTTAGTAATTGCTTCTTCACAGGTACCTGGTTCTTCATTCAACAAGTCCTTTGCAAGATATACAGAATGTTTAGTTACAAGTGATGTGTCATACCCAAACGTGATTGGTTTCTTCTTTTCTCTCTGAGATCTCCTCATTGCTTGAGTTGAGGATTTTGGATTATCTTCTAGTTGTTTCATCTTCATCTTCCCTTTGGATTTCCAAGCTTTGAACTCCTCAAGATTTATTGTATCATCATCATCTGAGCTTGAATCTTCTTTCTGAATTGATTCCTCCTTGGTGAGCTTTGGGAAATCCTCTTCCATGTCATAGGGTAGACTAACTTTCCTGCATTCATTCTCATACCATGAGTCATTCTCATCAAAGATGACATCTCTGCTTACCTTGAAGCCTTTGTTTGTTGGGTTGTAGAATCTGTATCCCTTTTGGTTTAAATCATAACCAATGAAGATACATTTTTCAGCCTTGGGGTCTAGCTTTCCCCTTACCTGTGAAGGGATATGCACATATGCTACACAACCAAAGATTTTACAATGATCCAAAGAAGGTCTCTTACCATGCCAAGCTTCATATGGTGTCATGCCATCAAGTGATTTGGATGGCAACCTGTTTATGAGATAGGTGGCAGTGGATACACTCTCTGCCCAAAGATAATTTGGCAACTTCTTCTCATTAAGCATAGACCTAGTTGTTTCTACTATGAGTCTATTCCTTCTTTCAGCTACCCCATTTTGTTCAGGTGAGTACCTTGTAGTAATCTCCCTTTTGATGCCTCTTTCCTGCAAGAAATCTTCAAACTCATTTGAGAAGTACTCTCCTCCACCATCTGACCTTAGCCTCTTCAAGCTTCTTCCTGTTTGATTTTCAACAAGTGCAAGATACCTCTTGAAACAATTAAACACTTCATCTTTATGCTTCATAAAGTATAAAATGGTCCACCTGTTATAATCATCAATGAAGGACACATAATACCTTGAACCTGAAATGGAAGGGTCCTTGCTAGGTCCCCAAACATCTGTGTGTACCAAGTCTAGGTAGTCTTCATGCATGAAACCTTTCCTTGAATAGGGTAACCTGTGAGACTAACCAAATTGACATGCTCCACACTTGTAAATTATGTGTTGCTTGGATACATTAGGTATCCCAAGCACACATTGATCCCTGCACATTTGCTTTAGGGTTCTTTCACCTATGTGCCCAAATCTCTTGTGCCATATTTCTAACTCTGAAAGTGTCTGATCCTTGTAATTATACAAAGCAATGTTCTTGGTGTCTTCTAGCTCAAAAGTAAACAATCTACCTGATTTCTCCCCTTTGGCTATCCTTCTTAATCCATGTCTTGGGTCCTCCACATATGCTCCATGTTGTGTGAATCTGACCTGCAAACCTTTCTCCACAATCTGACCAACACTCATTAGATTCTTGGTGATGGTTGGTACATAGAGTACCCTGCTCAATAGATTCTGGTTTCCATCACATGTCTTCACATTTCCAATCTTAACAACAGAATGTTTAGTGTCATCACCTGTTTGTACCTGGTGTTTGCCCTTGGGTTCTTCCAAATCAGAAAGTAGTGCCACATTGCCAGCTACATGGTTAGAACATCCTGAATCAATATAAAATAAATGATCATCATTTGTACCTATCTTGGAGGTCATATTCATGATCAATAGGGAGTCATCTTGCTCCTCTGTGTAATTGTTGTAATCTCTTCTATTTCTGAATCCACCTTGGTAGTTACCATTGTGGTTGTGATTGTAGTTGTTGTTGTATTGATTGTTGTATCCATTGTAGCCTTGATGTTGGTTGAATCTGCCTCTCCCTTGAGAGTATCCACCTATTGAGTAGCCTCTTCCTCTCTGATTCTTGTAGTTCTTGTAGCATTCATCTGTGGTATGATTGGACAATCCACAAATGTTGCATGGTGATGAGTTGTAGGGTCTCCCCCTACCTGACTTACCTCCTCTGCCTCTTCCTCTAGATGATCTACCTCTCCCTGCATAATTAGCTTGAGAGGTAGAGCCTTCTTCATCCTGTTTCTTCCCTTTACCTTTATCTTTAACCTTCTTATCAGTATAGAGAGCAGAGGGGTTGTTACCTTTTGATTGATCTCCTGCCTTTGTAAACTTTGCTTCATGTGTGAATAGTTGGCCCATGAGTGTTGTGAGATCTGGGGTATGCATGTCCATATAGAGGTCCATTGCAGTGGTGAAACTTTCCCACTTATCATCTGCCTTGAGTCCATTTGTTACTTGTCTGACTATTTGCTCCTCTTCAATCTCCTCTCCAATGCTTGCTAGTTGGTCTGCCACATCTTTAATCTTTGTCACATACTCTGAGACTGATTGCTTGGGCTGCTTCCTAAGGGTTGTGAATTCAATCCACAGTTGATTCTTCCTAGCCCTTGTGTTGGAAGAAAAGTATGTTGACAAGGTTTCCCAAGTCTCTTGGGAAGTCTTACAATTCCTTACATGAGGTAAAAGAAAGTCAGATATAGAGTTAAGAAGGTAAGACCTTGCCAGAGCATCTTTTGCACACCATTGGTTGAGCTTCTCATGTTCATCCTTTGTGGGTAGTCCTCTAGTCTTGAATGAGGGCAATTCCTCATCTCCTGATATGTATCCAAATAAGCTCCTTCCTTGTAGATAGGTCTTCATTCTCAAGGACCAAGCTTGGTAGTTGTTCCTATCCAATTTGTCAATGAATGAACGAAATCCATCACCCATGTTTACCTTATTTGCTCTGATACCACTGTTGGGAGTGATGGTTGGATGCACTAAAGAAATGAGTTGGTGCTGCTATACCTGCTTCACACCAGCCCTCCTTTGATTCCAGAAATGTTTAGTAGACTCCTTGAGCTTTCAAATGATACTAAGAAACCATATATGTACTTTGCAAATGGTTTGTGTAATGATCAAATCAAAACAGATAACTTGGTTCCTTCACAAATCCAAAAAACTTGCTATTTCTGTAATGATACCTGCTCAGTGTTATGCTCAGTGTGACCAGCACACTTGCAATTGAAACAATTCCTTTTGGGAGTATTAAAGTACCTTAATAAGCTACCAATTACAAGTGGAATCACTCAAATTGATAAACCATACACTGAGAAATAAGTTTAGCAAAATTCTGATTACCCCCGACTTTTTAGGAGAGTTGCAGAAATAGACCAGTGACTGCTTCGATCGCGATTTCTCCCAAATGACTAAATAAAATACTCTGAAATTTTGTATGCTTGTAGAAAACCTTGAGCTGGTTCCAACGAGCTATAGAACTCTTGATTTGGTTCAGTGAGCATTGAGAAATACTCCTTGGAAGTTGACAGACTTGGAGTAGGAAACTCAGACAAGACAGAGATGATGAATGTAACTATTTGTATTATATCATATGAATGTACATTCCCATTGGCTTGATAAACATAGCACAATGGTACTCAGAGGTGCAAGCTATGGAGTAGGCCTTACACAGTCAATGAATGGTACAGAATAGCCTCGGGATTGATTATGGACACCCGCGACTTTTTGCTTGTAGTTTTTATAGGATTTGAAGGTTAATTTGAATTTCAAATTCAAACTTAGGCTCCCTAGAATATCTCTTCTATAAGTAAGGAGATATTCTCTCCACTAAATCATTCTCTTTTCCACGACTAATGAAGTAGGTAAGTGACTAAAGTGATTACATATAAGTACCAAGTCATATAGACTTTTACAAAGAGGTAAAAAAAAAGGTAAGAACATATAAGCATATGTTCATATGAACCTTGCTTCAAGTGAAGCCTTGATAAAGCTTTGTCCAAGCTAGTCTTCCATGATTCCAAGCCAATGTGTGAAGGCTTGATATGCACCAACATGTATGCATAAGCATGTGTATGCAAATGCATCTATGTATATTGTTGGAACCGTGAAGTTATGAAAGGCCTATGAAGCTATGAAGGCTATGGAGTACTTGGAGGCCTACCTTGGAGTTAAAGATACTTGAATACTCAAGGCCTTGTGTGACAGTCTTCCAAATTTCCCACTTTTCCCTCTTGTAAATAAGTTTCTTCATAGGAACTCCTGCTTACTTATTTATGTGAGAAAACCCATAAAAACTCAACCTTTCCCTTCTTTTTTGTAAAAGACTCCTTTTTTGAATTCTTGCCTTAGTTTCAAAAAGAGAGCTCACTTTTGGATACGTGCAAATGCTCTCTCTCTAGGAAGATTCTCTTTTTTTTATTTTACCAACTACCTACCTTTTTTTAGAACATCTTTAGTTAATGAAGCCTTTGGCCACTTGTATTGAACGGATTCCTCCTCCTCTCTTATATAAGGAGGAGCTCATTTTGTAAAAGGGGAGGTCCCTTGGCCATGGCCTTGGCCTCCATTTTGGTAATGGAAGAAGGTGTCATTTGCTACTCTCCTGTTTCCTTGTGTGCAAGGCGATGATCTTGGTGTATGGATTTGCATGTGTGTGTGCATGGTTGGGAGGACGTTCCCCTTGCTCCTCGTGATGTTGGCCATTGTTGCCATTGCTCCATGAGTGTGGGTGAACCTCTCCTCTCATTCTTTGCCCCAACTTGGAGAAACCTCTCACTTCCATGTGAGGCGGTTAGGGTTTGTCGCTCCCCTTTTCTCAACATTTTGGCGCCGTTGCCGGGGACGTCGGCCTTTAGCCGTTGGCTTTTCCAAGTTTGCGTGTCCATATTTCGTGAGATGCACCTTGACACTTGGAAGAGGATGAATACGTGTGGCCTTCGGTTGGTCAAGGGTACCTCCCCTTTGTTTTTGTTTTTTGAGTAGTTTAGCTCTTTATTTTTGTTTGAGGCACAAGAACACCCCCTACCCCTTATCTCTCTCACTCACACATATACACACTCCCACACACTCACTTTGACATCACCATCCATCTCTATCACTTTCTTGAAGTAAATGATTTCTTTGAAAGAGGGAAGGGTAGTACCTCTCTAATCCCATCCCTCCGTTCATCTTTTTTTTTTTTAAATAAAGAGACTTAATTGTGATTGACTCGTGAAACGGCTTTTGTTAACATTCAAAAATTGGATGCGCATAGATTGGTTGTAGGTGGCCATCAATTTTCTTCTGTCATTATCCTTGGATATCGTACATGATATGCATTTTGGGTGGGAGCGAAGCCTTCTCTCTCTTCGCAATTAATGTTCTCTGAGGAAAAGGACATATTTGAGAGAGAGAGGAGAGATGTTTTCCATCTCTCTCTCCTCACCATCATTCAAAAAGTAAATGAGTTATTCCATCTACCACATGAACGAGTTTATGTCGCCGTTGCATTGACAGTTCCTTTCCGAGTCTTCTCCCTCCTCTCTCTAAGTGAATGCTTGGGTCAATTTTCATATGTTTGAGGGAAGGGCTACTTTCTTACTTTACTTATCCTTGCGCATCGGCTCAGTGATTCTTTTGCGAAAGGGAGGTGGGTTGCTGCTCTGCTGTGGTGTCGGGCATCTGCTCTCCCTAGTTGCCTCCCATGCTCATTGGCTTCTTCAGTTCTGCTGTGAGGATGAGCCATTGCTCCCTCATCTAGACTCATTGCTCTGTGAGGCTCCTCAGTGCATGGGAATGAACCCGGAGTCCTCCCCTCATTGGTGATGTGCTCCGCTTCCGTTTCCTCCATCTCTGCTAGGAACGTTCCTCAGGCCTTCATGTTGGGCGTCTCGTGATGTCGCACGATCTGATGGCTTGCACCATTGCAAGCTCTTCTCAAGGATGGGAGGTGAGCCTCGAGTTCCTCCCTATGGGGGCTGAGCTCCGTTCCCTATTCCCCTTGCTTTGCATAGCTATCGGGCCAAGCTTCGCCTCCCTTGGTGGATCTGCATCGGGTTCGGGCTCCTTAAGACTTCCCTATTGCTCCTTTGCACGGCCATGGTGGGGTTGAGCCTTGGGCTCCCCCATAGTTGGGGTCGAACCTGGTACCTCCAGCTTTTGTTCTACGATTGGGGTTGAGCTTTGTGTGCTCCCCCTCAATGACACGTTTCTACTACTAAGGCAAGCCTCGAAAGGGGTATGACTCTCCATCATATGCAAAGCTCACATATCAAACTTCCTCGGGGAGTTCAAGAATTATATGTCGTGAGCAAGAGAAAAGTCTGAATAGGACCAACCATCCCATGAAAACTCAACCTGCACTCTGTACTTATGTAGCTGATTGATGTAGTCTGTAAGTTGAAGGATTATGAGCGTGATCATAAGTATCCATGTTTCCAACTTTGACTTGCATTCATGTGCGAATCAGAAGATTGAAATTTTTTTTTTTTTTTGTTGTTCGATGAAGGCTCTGCCTAGGGAGAAGTTAGAAGCTTTCTGCAAAGCTTTGGGCTTACTTCCTTTCATGGAGAGATTTCCACATAGCTTGGCACTTCCTTATACATGAGTGCCAGCTCCTTGTTCACCGCATCACTCCCAAGGAGGATTTGTTGATATATTTAGGTAGTGATGTGTGTGAACACTCTCAGACCGCCGAGGCACTTTTTTCCCTCTTAAGGAGGTTTTTTTCCCCCGGCTTGTATATATGCCTATTGCCCTAATGGGCTACTTATCTTTGTATAGTCTCTAGTAATACATTCAGTCTTGTGTGTTGTGCTCCAAGCTTCTTCTTCTTCCTTGTGTTGTTCGCGTGTTTCCGCAGACGTCTAACTCCAACAAAAGAAGCATAATTCATGATAATAAGTTTATGATCACAAAACAAGAGGGAGCTATCACTATTGGCCTTAGTTTCCCAAACATTTTGAGAGAAATAAGCATTAGTATAGCATATGTCCAACATATCAGCCAACGCTTTGGTTCTAGGCTGATTATTAAACTAAGTGTTGCTAGTTTTGAAAGAATTATCAATGAGATTATGATTATTGCACAAAGTACACCAAGAAGTCTTTTGAACACCATTAATGCAACTACCTTTCCAATCTATTCTATCATTGATGTTGGTCACCATATTAAAATCTCCTTATACATAAAGGGCATTGAAACTATTAGTAATCGCATGCCATCACTCCTTTCGCATGCAAATAGAATAAGAAGCATAAAGAAATAATAGAGAAAATTGAAAGGACTATCAAGAAGAACAATAATTCATTGGCTAATCTTGCTCTTAACAACTTGTTTAACACACTATAGCAAGGAAGAATTTATGCCAATCACAGATCCTGTTTACCTTGCTTGTGGTTGGCATAGAGCCACTCATGCTATGAGGAGACAATCTTAAGATGAGCAAAGCATTTTGCTTTGCCTGTTTTCACTTCTTCAAAGCATTGTAATTCAAGATTGCAATCAAGACTCCTTAATTAGCATTGAATACTTTTAGCTCTGAGAGGATCAATCAAACCTTTAGTCTTCAAAGATATCAAATTAAAGGAATCCATCAGAAAACAAGACATAAAAAATAAAAAATAGCAGTTACTTCCTACTTCAGTTGGTGGGTTTGATATGTGAACATGAGGTCCTCAGGACTCCTTTCCTCTTGGTTTTGCCTTGAACTTGGGAGACAAACTTTCTTATAGGACCTTTGGATGTGCTCTTGATATTGAACTTCTCAAGACATGTTCTCTATCTCAATTCTATATGCATTGTTAAGTTCTTTACTGAATGTCAGATCATAATTTTCAACAGGATAAAGATTATCAGATCTTAGCCTCATTTCCTATTGAGTACAACATTCCATTCACTATTGGTTACCTCTCGATCATTATTAGATCTCTTCTGATTATCAATAGAAGGAATTTCTTCTTGAATACTATTATTATTGGGATGGACAATTTCTTTATCATCTTCCTCAACATCTTTAGTAAAAGGATTATGAAGATCTTCCAAAAGGACATTAAAATGATTAACTAACTTACCTCCTTTCTGTTTAACTTATTTTGGGATATTCTTCTTACTAGAGGGTTAATTATTGTAAGGAGCCTCATAGTTGGAATCCTTCTGTAGGAATTCTTCCGTTCTACCTCAACCTTCATTAAAACCATCAAAATTGTTAGGGTTAATCAAAGGGAAATCTTTAATCAAGTGACCTTGTTGATAGCACTTAAAACAAGGTAAGTTTTTGTACACACTTTTGAATAATGAAGAAGCAAACCATTAGAATATTTAATCAAAATATTGGTTTTAATTGGTTAAGAGGCATCCACCTGAATCACCAATTGGGGATCTGACTTGGCATTAGTCAATCTAACCTTGATTTCTAGCCTGACACCTTTTTGAGGATGCCCCTCTGGTTTTTAATCTAGGGATAGAAGCCCATAGTCATATTGGGGAAATCAACCCAAATAGGGATTTTGGTGAGTTTTGGACCCTTCCGGTTGAAACCAACATACCAACTAAAGAAGGATATTTGAGTATTTCACATGAGCCACTACCCTTTCGAGATAACTCTCAAAGAACTTTTGGAGTCTTAAAAGAAAAAGATAGTAGTTGTTAGGTAGGTATTAGATGTGCTTTAGAAGAAGACTTCTAGACTACCAATTAGTTTTCAACCATTTTTAGAGATCTTTTCTAGAAGTTCTTGACCCATGAAAAAGGCCAATAACCACTCCTTCGTGAAGCTAGTTTTGTGATAGGAAGGAAGATTTGCCAAACGGTTATAGGAGGTCCTTTGATAGCTCTCATGAGGGTTGCATCATCTTCAACCTCTCTATGAGTACATGTGGCCCCTGGTCCTATTTCTTTTCTCTCCCCCCTTATAGGGTTTGGTCTCAACTTTCAGTTCTATGTCCCCTCTAGGAGCTCCTTGTTGCCCCCAAAGGGGGAGGGGGGAAATGTCTCTTTTGGATGCTCTCTAGGATGGTTTTCAATCAACTGCTCCTAAGACCAATCTTTCACTTTCATCTGAAGGGGAACTTATGGAATGCTACTTCTCTTGAGCATGGTGATCAAGATGGAACGTTGTCCCCTTAGACGTATGCTGACATATCTCGAGCCTTGTAGTAAAGAACTTTCAAGTATGGCAATAAGAGCCTTGTAGTAAAGAACTTTCAAGTATGACAATAATATGAACACTCTAGGTATGCATCATAATCTTAATCGCTCTAGATTCGAAAGTTAAGAAAAAGATGGAGGATGATCCCCAATATATTAATGTTTATAGTGAAGAAATAGAAGATGATGACTTGCTGAATATAAACAGAGGTGATCATACCTCGTTTCTATGCATATATGAGTGATTACATGCATAGATATGTACTTTTTTTTATCATAATTGAGTACCGCATCTAAACTCACCTAAATAGAAGTGTAAATATATGATCGTTTAGACTTACATTGAGCATGTTTATATGTGCGTGTGACACATAGAGAGACAAAAAGAGACTAAGATTGTATCGATGGCGACCATAAGGCTCAATTCTGACTCAGTAGCATCCCTTTATGTTTTCATTTGAGCTCTAATCATAACCTGTCCCATTGAGAAACTCTAATAGTCTATTTTTAACAAAAAGTGCCGTCCCAATAGCATTTCAGTGTTTGTTCTGAATCTCTCCTTACGATCCCAAGAGTCTTTTCTGTGCTGAATGAGATTTTCAAACTATAATTTTCTTGGAGTCTCATGGCCCTTTCTTCAAGTGTTTTTTTTTTTGGTTCCACTTGGAATGATCAGCGGAGGCCCTTAGTTTAAGAGCCCGAGCGTGAAGCGAGCCTAAGAAGTGAAGTTCTTCCCATATACAAAATGAGTGCATCCTCCCTGCCAGATTCGGGATTCATGTCCCAAGTCGAATATTCAAGATGAGAGGATTTTCTGAACATTTTTTTATCCCACTATGAAATTATGTCTGTTTCTAACGGTCTGTACAAATATGGATAAAAGGAAATCCTGGCCTATATTTGGCCTATATCATTATGCTAGCATATGACAAAGAAAGGCAAGGAAGTTAAAACAATGTGATGGAAGAATGATTTTTTTTTTTTTTGAGTTTCAAAACTGCAAGGGAGTTTTCTTTTTACTATAGAAATTTCCTCTATTTGTAACAATAATCCTCAATCAAACATCATGGCTCACCTGCGCATGAAAAAATATTCAGAGAGCCGATTTAAAGTTTTCTTATGCTCACAAATCTATGCATCATAATCTCACAACTCAAACAAAGACTTCCTTTTAGTAGAACGTAATACGTGAAAATTGATACACATTGATACACATTGCATTCTTATGCGATCCGCACGTATTTGTGAAAAAGGGAAGTTATTACATAATAGATTAAGAATCTGTTGTTTTACTAAAGGTCTCATTGGTATGCGCATGTCCCTTTTTTTCTCCTAAGAAAAGGATCGTCACTTAAGTGAGGTCATGAAATTGTTGGATTCACCATTCACAAACACGAGCAAGAAGATTTAAAGAATGGAAAACAGTACTGGAAACTCTATTGAAAATAAAAGTTTAAATAACAAAGTAAAGTTGGAAAGCCACTGCCTAAGGTAGTGGTGGTGCAGGGATGGTTCAGCTAGTGGGTTGAAGGAGCCTTATGTTTGTTGGTTAAACAGGTGTTCTGTAATGATCTTTTTGTTAGAGGTTATGCTTTATTGCTTTTACAACATATCTCCCTAATAGAAAGCTAGATTGGAGTGATCTTTACCTTGTATTGGTGAAACTTTCAAGATATTTTACTTTGGAAGTGATTTGGTAAAAAATTCAGCCCCATGTTGCTGAGTTCGTACATGTATGAGCTTGGTGCTGCCTTCTTGTACTAATTCTTTGATAAAATGTAATTTGATTGCAATGTGCTTGTTTCTTTCTTTGAAGTGCTTCAAGTTTTGTGCTAAAATAATGGCAAATTGGTCGTCACAATACACGGAGATATGTGAAGGAAGGAGAAGTGTAGATTCCTTTAAAATGGTGTTCAACCAAATCCCTTGTTTTATGGAGAGTGTCATAGAGCTATATTCTGCCTCAATGGATGCCAAGGTGACATGCGCGTTGCTTGTTAGTTTTCCATAAGATTGCTCCATCCGCAAGTAGAAATAAGTAGCCTGATGTTGATTGATAAGTTCTAGGATCACCTCACCAATTAGCATCAGAGCATCCGTGGAGGCAAAAGTTGGATGGCTAATGTCCATAATTAAGACTAAGATCACTCGTGCATTTAAGATAGTAGAGTATCTATTTGATGTACATGACATGAAGAGAGGAGGGATTGTGCATGTGTTGGGAGAGGAAGTTTTTGGCGACGCATATATCTAGTCTAATGCATGAAACTAAATGTTGGATACTATCGAGTACATTTGCATAAGTAAATGATGGTACTTGTCCAAAATGGAATGGATAAATTAATTCTGAGATAGTGTAATGTTCCAAATAGTAGGATCTTGAAAAACTTGGATACCTAAACAAAAATGCAAAGGGCGATGTAAGTCATAGAAGTTGTGGACTCTAATTGCGCTTTGGCTATGGAGTGGTGGTTGATTTTGTTGCACAAGAGAATTATGTCATCAACATAAATGGCAAGTATTAGGTATAATCTAGGAGTGTGTCATGAGTATACATTGGGTTTACAGTGGAATGGAGTGTAGCCACGGTGTAGCATGCAATCATGAAATTGTGTATACCATTGTCGAGGTGATTGTTTAAGACCATACAAGGACTTAAAATTTTTTGCACACATAGCTAGGATGTTCATTAGATGCGAAGCTAGGTTGTTATTGCATAAAGAGTTCCTCATTTGAATCTCCATGGAGGAATGCAATGGTGAGATCCATTCCATGGATCTGTAACTTGAAGTGGACAGGTAGAGCACCTAGTACACAAAAACAGGTGAGATAGAGTACAAGAGATCAAGTTTCCATGAAATCCACTCTAGGAGCTTGAGAAAAGCCTTGAGTGATAAGTCTTGCTTTGTATCAAGAGATGGATCCATCCATGTGTAGCTTCTTTCATAGGAGCCATTTGCAACTAATTATTTGTTGATGTATTGTAGGAGGAACTAGTCTCAGAGTGCAATTTCCAATCAACGATTGGTACACTAAATTCATGGCTGCTTGCCAAGAGGAAGCTTCAATACTTTGAAAATCCACTACTAGAGTAATAGAGTCTGGGATTTTTGGTAGATAAAGGAAAGTAGAGTGTGTAGGTGAGTTGATGTGTTTTTCGTGAATGCAAGGAGAGCTTGAGGAGTTGTGCTATTCTACATCTAAGAAAATAATAGTGCAATAAAAGAGAAAAACATAGACAAAGGTAGAAATAGACTAAGAGATAGGGAACTCAAATTCTCATATTACTTAGCATAATGTAATTACAATGATGGTGTTGTCCACCCATGCGCTCCCAATGTGAAGCTCAGATGGAGATCTAGATAGAATCTAGATGATGGGCTTACTAGTGCACAATGCGGTGTCAAGCTCAACCTAGACCATGCTTATATAGCTTTTACAAGGACAATCCATATATATAAACATAGTTGAGATACAAAATAGTCCACTCATAGAGATTCTCTAAAACCATCAATGGTCACACATAGACCTCATCTAACTTAGACGTTAGGGCTCCACAAATGTCAAGCCCCTCAAAATGGGTTCAGATCATAATGGGGGCCTTTCAACTTAGAGAACATAGATCATTTGTGGTTAGTTGAGGGTGGAGTATTGAGCATTTCTAACACCCCCCTCACTGTCCACCATCTGAAGAACTACCTCCTTGGGCCAATACTAAGATTTTGAAAGTTGCAAAGAAGTTGCTCTCTCCCAAGAGCCTTGGTAAAGATGTCTATGCCATTTTCTTGAGTTGGCCAATAGCTTATATCCATGGCCATGTCCTCAATCAACTCATGCACATAGTGATATTGAATTTCTATGTGCTTGGTATGTGCATGGAAAACATAATTCTTGGTTATGGCCATGCAACTTTGGTTGTCACACTTCAACTCTATAGCTCTTGTTCTTTTATTCCTATGTGCCTTAGGATCCTCCTCAACCATACCACTTGGCATGTGGAAACACATGTCGCTTTCTACTCAGCTTCAGTAGATGATAATGCTACAATAGGTTGCTTCTTATTTATTTGATAGGAAATCGATGATCCTAAAGAAAAGCAATATCTAGAAATGGATTTTCTGGTACCAATATCTCCTATCCGATATATATCACTATATTTTACTAGACATGATCCTTCTTCTTAAAGAATACCATAATCAATGGTTCCTTTCACATACTATAGTATCCTCATGCTTGCCTTCAAATGATTTTGGCAAGGCAGATTAGAGAACCTTCTTACTACCCTAAGAGCATAAGAGATATCTAGTCTACTATAGCACAAGTAGATGTTACTTTAAATTAATTTCATGTATCTTTCAATATCTAGTAGAGGTGAAGTATCTTCAATAGGTACTTTTGTATTGACCTCCATAGGTGCATAAATTTCCTTGAAATCCTCCATGTTGAATGCCTTCACTATCTATCTTGGATACTTTTGTTGAGAGATGAAAATGTTCCCTAGTTGCTACGAAGCTTGAAGGCCTAAGCAATAATGCATTATGCCCAAGTCTATCATTTAAAATACTGAACTCAAGGCATCTTTCATTTCTTAAACAAGAGCATCATCATTTCTAGTAATCACAAGATCATCTACATAGACTACAAGCACAATTGTCTTCCTTTCTCTCTTTAGAACATAGGAATCAACATCAGAAGTATATGTTTTGAAACATAGATCCAAAAGATACTTATCTATCTATTGGTACCATGCTCTAGAGGCTTGTTTCAGCCCATATAATGCCTTATTGAGATTACAAAGCTTGCTCTCTGAATGGGGAGCCTCAAACCCTACTCGCCAAGACACATATACCTCCTCCTTGAGGTCTCCATCCAGAACCACTAATTTGACATCCATGTGATAGACTAGCAAATGCTTACATACAACCACAATTGTACTACATCGATAGTAGTCATCCTTGTAGTTGGGGAAATCGATTCGCAAACACAAATTCCTTCAACTTGTGAGTAGCCCTGTGCAACAATTATTGCTTTTAACTTTTGTAGAGTACCATCATCCTTGTACTTTAGCTTCAAGAACTACTTCATGGCAATGGTTTTACTCTTAGGGGGTGGATCCACTAGCTGTCAAGTTCCACTCTTCACGATATTGTTGTATTCTATTTGCATGGTAGCCCTCCAATTTGGATCAAAGAGTGCCTCTTCCACATTGGTTGATTCCTTTTCTTGTTCTTAATTGAGATCAGCCATCAAGGTTGTGTTTAAAATATGAAAGCTTACCCATTTTTATTCTTGTATTCTTTGTGATCACCTCAGTCCATCTGTAACTTGTTCTATTGAATGTGGGATGGAGTTTGTAGAATCATAGAGCTACCTCAGTCAACATGGCAATGAATTTTCCACTTAGGTGATGACAAGTTGGTGACTGTCAAACTCATCATTTGAAGATGATGCTTCCTTCTCTTGTGTACAAGGGATAGCTCTTGGGTTAGGTTCATAGTGAACTTCCCCTTTGTTTGATGATAAAGTGGGAGCTCATATTTACTCTTCAGTGCATGTGGCTGCTCCTCCTTAAAAACCAAATCGTGACTCGTCATGATCTTCTTAGCCTTAGACTCATAAAACTTATAAGTCATGTTATCTTCACTATACTTAGTGTAGGCCTCTTGGTTTTCATAGAAAGGTGACCTCAAAATAGTGAAAATTACTCTTTGTAGTCTAGAGTCAATAAAGCTGAACTCCTGACAATTCACTTTCATGCCAATGGATATTGGTAATTCGATCCTATCCATATCTTTGTGGCGATAAATTAGTTGTCAATCACATCTAACACCCTTTTTCCACTTACATCTTTTGCTAAATCTATAATCCTTGTCCTATGTACATAGGTGTAAAGTAATAAAAAAATTGACCACATCCATGTATTAAGTAAGCATTCGAACTTGCAATGTTGCTTGAAAAGTCTTCTAGCTATTATTTTAAAGCCTAGGATGATTCAAAAATATTATATTCATATGACTTTTAAAGCATCCATGCACATCAAGAGAGTCATTTAAAGCATCCATGCACATCAAGAGATTACTTCTTCATGTCCATGGCTTCAAACCCCATTAAAGTCTCTAGGGAGAAACCACACGAAAACAAAAGTAGATAGTGCACATGAACAATCATAGAGATGGATTCATGTCTCTACACAAAGATATCCAATGCACAAATCATTGCATATATAATCCCAAAAGGGTTTTACCTTTATGATCCAATCATTAGATGATACAATAAGAAAATCGCTTCACTTTAGTGACTCTCTGAACTTGATAGTCTTGGATGGAACTTAGACATCAATGAATAGAGATAAAGATGTCAATAATATTCTCAAGTTAAAGTATTTAAATATAAATTACAATACTTGGAAATCTTGTAGGAATCCAAGGACTATAAGATAAGTAAAAAGACCACTCTATTACTGAGTGAAATCTTAGACCATCCTTGCAACTTCTACAATGAACTATATGTAAACATTCCTCGTTGATTCTAGTAGGTAACTATTAATTAAATCAGCCAAAAATTCCACTTCACTTTTTGTTGTATAATTGACTTTGAATTCAAAAAATATACTGATGTAATCCATCCATATGATCAAGCACTTCAGCATGCCATATGTACCAAAATCGCCCCCTCAAGATGCGGATATTTGAGTCCTCATTCCGTTTTGATCTCCTAAAGTATGGATATTGATTTGAATATCTTAACTTAACTTCATACAAAGCTTTAGCCATCATGTTGGCATATTTTGCTTGACGCGAGATGCATTTAAGGTCAATATCCTTCTCTATAATCTTCTCCCTAACATAGGATAATAGATCTCCATGTGTTTGGTCCTTACATGATACATTAGGTTCACTACAAGATACAAAGAACTCATATTGTCACCAAATATGGGAGGATTACATGAATTCATTCGTAATCCTTAATGCACGTGACTTCTTGAGTAGCATTATCCACCCCTATGTATTTAGCTTTTGTAAATGAGAGAACAACAATAGGTTTCTTCTTTTATGACTATGAAATGGGTTTAGAACATCCAAAATATGGAAGATAACCAAAGGTACTTCTCCTATTATCTCTTGATCTTGACCAATCTAAATAAAAAAATATCTTGAAATGTATACGAAAGGTGTATGAATAAAATATCTAGTTAGTGATTGTCCCTTTGAGATACTTGAGTACCCTTTTTTATACCTCCATTTTTGGCTTCCTAGTTGAATGCATAAAATAACTTAAAGTAGTCGTACTATAATTGAGATCTACTCTTGTGAGAATAGCATAGTTGAGACTCCTCACTTTGCTTTGATATCATATACATCTTCAATGACATCTCATTTTTGAGACTTTGGTTTGGAACTTACTTCCATACGTGTACTTCCCACCATAGCATTTCCATCTTGAAATTTCTAAGCATAGATTTGCTGGTTTCTTTAGTAACATACATACCATGCTTGTATACAAGACTTCCAATCGAAATGAGTATATGAGTTCCCCTTGTTCACTTATTTTGTATTTTGAACTCTTCCTTCATTTGGTGTTTGATTGTTCTAATGTCATTAGCACTATTACAACTTGCTTCAGCCCTATATAAATTTCTTCTTAATCTACAAACATACTAAGGAAGTTTTGAGTTTCTAAAGAAAGGGGTTGAGCCATGTATACGTCTTTTGAAATCCATCCATTGAGAAAGGCATTTTAAAATCCCCATACTTCTAATACTCATGAGTACTTTGATTGTAGGCATCTTTTCTACATGAGAAAAGGGTCTCCTCATAATCAATTTACTCATCTAAGCATATATTTTGGCTAGAAGCTAAGTCTTTTGCCTATTTCTGGTTGTATCAAAGTTCCTTTTTACCTTATGTATCCATTTGGAACTATTGAACTTTGTGATTCATGTGTTACGAACTAAGTCCCAAGTGGTTTCCTATAACAATGCTTCAATCTCTTGTGCCATGGTATTCTTCCACTCTCATTTCTTCTTGGTTTGCTCATATGATGATGGTTTTTAGAGTTTAGGTCACAAGCCATGAATATAGAATTCTTAGTGACTAATGAGGTTTCATATCCTTTGCGCATCTATATGTTGGGAAAAGCTATTAAACATCCTCATATTTAATATTTTTTTGCAATTCTTGAGTTTGTAACAAAAGAGAATTTGAATTGTATTGAATATAGGAAACATTTAATACATAAAAATTTCAAGTCAAGATCATTCTCTTTGGCATCTTGGGTGCACCATTCTTGAGAGCATGCATGTCTCTATGTATGATTTATTAATGTATTTGTGTATGTAGATATGCATGTATGTATATGTATGTATGTATATGCATGTATGCATGTATGTAAATATGTATCGTGCATGAGTTTATGTATTTATGTATGTATGTGTTTGTTTATGTGTATCTACATACGTGTGTATGCATGTAAATGTATGTCTATGTACATACATATGTATGTATGTGTGTATGTACGCATGTATGTATCTATGTACTTGAATATGCAAATATACATGTATGTAATTATGTATACTCATATGTATGTACATATCTATGCACATTTTCTAGATATACATGTATGTATGTATTTGTGTGTATTCAGGTGTGAATGTATGTATGCACTAGTACCTAAAGAAGAATGTTGTTGATTAGTCCCATTTTCCTAAACAAAGCCTTGCAAAAGATGTAGTTAAAGCAAACATATAGAACAACACTTAACATGATGGAAAACTAATGGAATGTTTGGGTGTGGCTTAAACAATACCCATGACTTGAGAAAAAAAGAAAAAAACTCCTTCCCTATAAATAATCAACCATGAATTGGAAAAAAAAGAAAATCTTTCACAAAATTAATCGCTTGTTTGGCACATGAGAAAGGGAGAACTACAATCCAAACACACACATTGCATGCACCATAAGTTGATCCCCATCCACAACAAGGGAGAGAGAGAGAGAGAGACAGAGAGGGAGAGAAAGGATATAGAGACAACAAAGGAGGTGGAAATAGAACATATATGTTTGTGTGTGTGCATTTATGTATGCAAGTATGTGTGTATGTTTATGTTTGTGTGTTAGTGTGTGAATATGTGTATGCATATGATTATATTATAAACATATAAACACATACAAACACACACATGGACACACATACGCACACACACACACACTCACACACACATATACATATATATATATATATATATATATATATATATATATATATATATATATATATATATATATATATATATATATATATATATATATATATATATATATATATATATATATATATATATATATATATATATATATATATATATAGTGTGTGTGTGTGTGTGTGCGTGCATTTAGCAAGCCTAAATGCTTGGCTAAATATTCAAGACTACATTTTCTTCTTCTTCATCTCACAGGAGGAAGTACATGTTAATATATGGTTGTAATTTTTGGCATAACTATCTTCGAAATATTTAAATTTTAAAAGAAGATGGAATATCATGGCTGTCTATTTTGGTGAAGGAATCAAATCAATTATGTACCTAAAGTGTAGGAACACTTTTGGGTGGGGGAAATTCAAAATTCAAACTCAAACACTAAGTATAAATTCAAGTGACCTAATGGCGGGGCAAGTGTGCCATTCTTGAGAGCTTTGACCTATATCATTGAGCACACATTGAGCTCAACTAGTTTATGCATAGTCCACTACATGTCCCTTGTATCATATGTTCATTAGCATACACAATTCGATACATTTAATCATGTTCAATTTTGTCTAATATTCTCCATTGCATCTTCATCTTTGTAGTGATTTTGTAGAAACAATTTCTTTGTGTGTATTTAATATTTTACTACACTTTAAATTATTATAGCTATATTGAAGTGTCTACTATCCACGTATCAAGTCTCATCAACTTTGGTTCAGCGAATCGCGAGATATGAAGTGAGAAAGGTCACTATGTATGCATAGATTCTAGTTTGTAAAATGTTGGGATGGCCCCATTGACTTGCTAAATCCATTTCACATTGTATGGTGCCTCTAAATTCATGAGAATACTTTCTTTATTTAGCTATGATCACGAAATAGATGTGTGCAAAATCTCTCTTGTCAATTCATAGTAGGTCATGAGCTTTGAGAAAATTACTAAAAGCATTTATTCCCAAAATACAAGGTTTCTTCACATTTCTAGTACATGCAAGTTATTTGTTTTGATGTAGACTTTTGGGAATGATGTTCCAAATCACTTGGTTGGTTCTAAATGAATATATGTGAAGCCAAAGAGGCCTATTAAAAATCTCTAGAGTTAAATTTGTAAGTGTACAATAGATTTTGTGCAACACCAGCTCATCTATGGAACATACCAATCCATCTCATCATAGTGGTATCAGAACAACAACAAATCAACATGGGAAGAACAAGAGAGGTTAACCACATGGTGCTCAAAGGATGCTCTATCCAAGTCATGCATTCTTAAGTCAATCTCTCACTTTTTCCTTCCACACATCTGCAATTGCAAGGTTCACAAGAGACCTAGAATGCTCTTGAAGCATTCTTCTCATCACATATCAAGGCTAGCAAAAATCAAATATGGATGTTCACTAAACTCAAAAAGATGTTCAAGCCAAGTATGATTCATTTTTTCACCAAGATGAAGGACCTAGCTCATGAACTTTGGAACATTGGAGAAGTCATTGTTGAAGAACACATAGTAAAGCAAGTGACCAATGGAATAAAGGCAGATGAAAAATGGGAAGATTTCACCACAGCCATGAACCTCTACATGGATAAGTAGGTTCTTGATTTCAACACCTACATGGGTCATTTGTTAATACATGAAGCAAAGCTTATGAAAAATGGAGAAAACTCAAAAGGTAATTAGTCCTCTACCCTATAACCAGAAAAGACCAAGAATAAAGATCGTAAAGGCAAGAGTAAAAAATCCGATGATGATGGTAGTACCTCTCAAGCATACTTTGTAGGTGGAGGTAGAGGCTCAAGAGGAAGAGGAAGAGGAGGAAGACAAAGAAGGGGTAGATCTCAAAGCACCTCTCCATGTGACATATGTGGCTTGACTAATCACATAACTAAGCATTCTCTTATGAAACCTAGAAATCAAAGAGGAAGAGGTCATAACAACAAAGGCTATGGAAGCTCAAAATGAATATTTAACAACAACAATGGCTACAACAACAACTCATTCAGCAACAATAATTATCAAGGAGGATATAGAAGAAGGAGATACTACAAGAATTACATAGATGATCAACCCCATGAGGATTCATTACTTTTGATGAATATGATCATGAAGCAAGGTAAAGTAGATGAACATGTATTCTTTATACAAGTTGTGCAAATCGTGTAGCATGGAATGTAGCTCTACTCGTAGACTTGGAGGACCCTAGCAATAGACATGAAGTCTAAACAAGATATGACATCTAGTGGAGACGATAGACAATGTGAAGACTTCAAATGGTAATATGAACCTATTGAGCAAGGTATTGTATGTGCCTACCATAACTAAAAATCTCATAAGTGTAGGTCACATTGTTGAAAAAGGATTGTAGGTCAGGTTCACAAAGAATGGAGCATTTTTTGAGGATCCACATCCAAAAATCACGAGCGCAAACGAGGATAAAGTTTGGGTAGATTATTTACATTTAAGCTCTAGGATACTAGTAACATTGCATTGTTCAATTATGGTAGTCAAACCTTGTCAGAATTGGAGATTTGACAAAAACGTTTAGCTCATATAGATGAAAGGGCTCTGAAGGAAATTGATAGGGATCAGAGTGTGCTGGGGCTAGCAAATATCTCCAAGCAACAAATTATATACAAATGAAATGCTTGTCAATTCGGCAAGCCTCACATGCAACCATTCACAAAGAAGGGATACATTCATAGAGATTTATTGGCATTAGTCCATACACATATATGTGGACCAAGCAAAGAACCTTCAATCTCTCAATACAAGTATTATATGTCTTTCATTGATGATTGTAGTAGATGACCAATACTAAACTTCATGAAAGATAAGGATGAAGTGTTTTCATGTTTTGAGAATTATCTTGCATTAGTAGAAAATCTAATAGGAAAGTCTTTGAAGAGGCTAAAGTCCAATGGAAGGGGAGAATATTTCTCCCATGACTCTCCTTCTTATCTCCAAGAGAGAGGGATTGAAAGAGATATTATAAAAAGGTATACTCCACAACAAAATGGAGTGGCAGAAAGGAGGAATAGAAGCATAGTGGAGGTTGCAAGATCAATGCTAAATGAGAAGAATTTGCTCAATTACCTCTAGGTAGAGGTTGTGCCCAAAACCACCTATCTAATCAATATACTCTCATCAAAAACACTAGATGGGATGACACCATATGAAGCATTGAATGGAAGAAGAACTAGCCTTGATCATTCTAGGATCTTTGGCTGCATAACATATGCACACTTACCTTCAAAAATCAGAGGAAAATTGGATCGAAAGTTGGAGAGTTGTATATTTATTCACTATGACCTTAATAAAAAAGGTTATAGATTATATAATCCAAGCAATAAAGGTTTTATTATTAGTAGAGATATTGTCGTTGATGAAAACAAATCTTGGTTTGAAGATGATTTCAGGAAAATCAAACTTCCTTAAGACCTAGAGGAAGACTTTCCAACATTATCAAAGAGGAATGACCATACGCATGAAGACTCAAGTGATTTTGATGATGATGAGAAGACTCTAAGAAGAGAAAATATTTTTTGGAACTCCAAAGGAGAAGCTAAAGTGCACGTTTTGAGTGATGTTGCAAAATCATCTCAACAAACTATAAGGAGGTCTACTAGAGAGAAAAGCAAGCCAGGAAGGTATGGTTATGACACCTCCTTTGTCACTAAGCATTCCATTTATATTGCTTAGAATACAAACTTAGAAGAACCATCAACATATGAAGAGGCTAAGAACAAGTGAGAGTGAAGGGATGCCATGGAAGGAGAGATAGAAGCTCTACAAGAAAATCAAAATTGGGAATTGGTTCCCAAGAAAGCATCTATGAAGGTCATTGGATCAGGGTGGATTTTCAAGCTAAAGAAGAATTTTGATGGATCAATAAATAGGTAAAAAGCAGGGCTTGTAGAAAAAGGGTTTGGTGGAACCCAAGATATTGATTATAAAGGCACTTTCTCACATATGGCAAAGATGCATAAAATTAGAGTACTCATGAGTGAAGCATCTTGTAAGAATTGGAATATCTATCAAATGGATGTTAAACATTCTTCTCTAAATGGTTGGAGTTTATACGAGGTATACATGGCTCAACCTCTTGGCTTTGAAGATCAATCATTTCTAGAATATGTATGCAAGTTGAAGAAATCCTTGTATGGCTTGAAACAAGCTCCTAGAGCTTGGAATCATAGACTGGTCACTCATTTGTAGGATAAAGGATTTATGGTGAGCAAGGTAGATCCTTCCCTCTTCATACAGAGGAACCATTTAGAGGTCATATACATCTATGTATATGTGGATGACATAATCATTATAGGTAATGATAAAGATGGAATCAAGAGGATCAAATCTCATATGAAAGAAGAATTTAAGATGAGTGATTTCTTGGCCTTTCTAGCATACTTCTTAGGTTTGGAAGTGGTGTATATAGATAAAGGTATGTTCCTAACTCAAAGAAAGTACATTGCAAATATGCTTTCCAAACTAATAATGGAAAATACAAAGGTTGCAAGTAAACCCATGGAGGTAAATAAGAAACTAAGTGCTCATGAAGGTGAAGTAATTGAGGTAATTGAAGAGGTATATAGATGTCGAATGATTTTTTGATGCATATTGGGGAAGCTCTAGAGATGGTACGAGAAGCACACCAAGGTATCTTACCTTTGTGGGTGCCAAATTGATCTCATGGTCATCAAAGAAGCAACCTACCGTTGCTCTTTCATCAACTGAACCTAAATAAAGGACTTGCAAATGTTACTCAAGAAGCTATGTGGATTACGACCCTATATTTAAATTTAGGGTTACACACTTTTATTGCACACATATTTAGAGACACGTTAGCTAAATGAAGCTTGCTATGAACCCTCTCTATTATGCCAAGACCAAACATATTGAAGCTCACTATTGTTATGTCAGGGAAAATATCATGAGTAAGGAGATACAACTCTCATATGTATCTACCAATCATCAATGTGCAGATATGATGACAAAAGCATTGTATGGAGGCAAATTAAATAGGTTCAAGTCAATTATGGGCTTGTAGGAAATTATGAAGAACTAAAGACTCAAGCATCTTAGCCTTTAGCGGGAGCTGTTGGTGCATTTAGAAAGCCTAAATGCTTAGCTAAATATTAAGGACTACACTTTCTTCCTCTTCATCTCACATAAGGAACTACATGTGAACACATGCTTGTTATTTTTGCCATAATTATCTTGGAGAAATGTAAATGTTAAAAGAAGATGGGATCTCATTGATTCAAGAATTTCAAGTCATGCCTTGCTTGGTGGAGGAATCAAATAAATCATGTACATAGAGTGTAGCAGCACTTTTAGGTGAAGGAAATTCAAAATTGAAACTCAAATAATGAGCATAAATAGAGGTGACTTAGTCCTTGGGCAAGTGTGGCATTGCTTAGAGACTTTGAGCCACATAATTGGGTAAAATGTGAGTGCATCTAATGTATGACTAGTCCACTACACTTCGTGTGTATCATATGTTTATTAGTATACACAATTTGATACATTTCCTCATGTTCATTTCTATCTACTATTCTTTGATGCATCTTAATGTTTTTAGTGATTTTGCAAAAAGGATTTCTCTCAATGTACTCAGTTATTTATCAATATTTAACTTGCTATAACTAGATTTTGGTGTCTACTATCTAGATATCAAGTTTTAGCAACATTGGTTTTGCCAATCATGAGATATGACGTGAGGAAGGTGACTATGTCTGCACACCTTCTAGTTCCCAAAAAGTCGGGATGAACCCCCTGACTTGCTAGATTCATTTCTCAGTATATGGTGCCTCTAAATTCATGAAATAGATTTCCTTATTTAGATATCTCTCTAATTAGATGTATGCAAAAGCTTTCTTGTCAATTCATACTAGGTTGTGAGCTTGAGCAAATTAGTGAACACTTCTATTCCGAAAAAAGAATGTTTCTTTAGACTTAATAGTACATGCAAGTAATTTGTTTTGATGCAAACTTTTGGGAATGATGTTTAAAATCACTTGGTGGTTCTAAAGGCATTGATGTGAAGACAAAGGAGTCTACTAAGCATCTCTACAGCTAAATTGCAAGTGTAATGCAGGTTTTGTTGCAAGACTAGCTCATCTCTAGAACATACCAATCCATCTCATCACTATATATATATGCAAGTTATCTTAATAGTACATGCAAGTTATCTATTTTGATGCAAAATTTTGGGAATGATGTTTAAAATCACTTGGTGATTCTAAATGCATTTATGTGAAGACAAAGGAGTCTACTAAGCATCTCTACAACTAAATTGGCAAGTGTAATGCAGGTTTTGTTGCAAAACTAGCTCATCTCTAGAACATACCAATCTATCTCATCACTATACACACACACACACACACACACACACACACACACATATATATATATATATATATATATATATATATATATATATATATATATATATATATATATATATATATATATATATATATATATATATATATATATATATGTATATATATATGTATATATATATATATATACATATATATATATATATATATATATATATGTATATATATATATACACACACATATATATATATATATATATATATATATATATATATATGTATATATATATATATATATATATATGTTATATATATATAACATATATATATATATATATATATATATATATATATATATATATATATATATATATATATATATATATATATATATATATATATATATATATATATATATATATATATATATAATGTTTGGATGGAACTTCCCCTCTTTTTCTCTTGCTAAAAATGCAAAGAATGAGTTATCACATCCATCTGAGGAATTGTGGTGTCTCCCATAACCAATTGGATGGGAAACTTTTTCAAGACTACCTTCTTGGTAGTTCTATTTCTCTTGATGGTAGGCGAGCTTGAATCCTACTTGTTTCCTCCTTGCACATCAAGTTCACCAGGTATGTCAGATTGTTCTTGGAAAGGAGCCTGGAAAAGAAATGAAAGAATTTCGCTCGAAACTGCATGGCAACATTGAAGATGGGGTCAAAACCACATATGTTTAGTGATTAGAAGCTTTTTGATAAACTAAGGTCAAAGGTTTTGTGAATTTGTAACAGATCCCTAGATTTACCTCTTAAGTGACTCTTCTCATTGTCTCATTTCATCAACCTAATCCCATATCTGGATTCATATTGGCAAAAGAATTTTATGGTAGACTAGCATAACGGTTTGTACTCTACCCACCCATCACTAGATTGTATGCATATGATTCAAGGTTTGTTATTTCATGGCATCCGCTCTATGGCAATTATGCCATCACCTTTGGGTTATGAAGCTTTTGCACTAGTCCATGGTAAGGTCTGGAATAAATCATGCTTCTTCACTCATGAAATGCGAAGTCCTTATCATGCATCTCATGGAGATTAAATTGTTTTTCTGAATACCAAAGTTGCTTTTCTCCTTCCCAATAAAAATGCTTCGCATATAGCATCCATCAATTTCAAACGATCTTTTATGATGATCATACACATGTTCTGATTCATGTAACCAAGAGGAGATTTTTCTTTGTTTTATTTAATGGAAGCAATTCTATATGCATTCCACACCAAAACATATAATTTATAAAGAAAATTTCGCATTAACTGAAATGGAACTTAAAACAACCTGTAAAATTTCAATAAAATAAGAAAGAATAGAGTCTCATCACTAGAATACAAGATACAAACATTGACAATTCCATCAGAGATTGTACTAAAACAAAACAAAAAATCTACGGACAATCTCCTTTTCTTTTGGTTTTCAAGAAAAACTTCAATAAGCTCATTTTGTTCTCTTTAACAGCACTTGATAAAATCTTTTGATTTCACGCACAAGGCTAAAGAGGATTTTGTACATTAAAGAAACCTTTCATTAATGCAAAACATTTCTTACATTTATGCTAGCAGTGAAAGGTCATTCATCAAAGGATTAATGCAACAGACAAATTGTTTGACTAAAGCAGAGAATGATCTTTGAATCATATGCTGAAAATATTCTCTAAATCATACCTTAAAGATCTAAATTCTTTTGCAAACCGATGTCTTTTACTTAAGAAGTTTGACCCTGATTTTTGATATGAAGAACATTGAGTTCCATTAAACAAGTAGGCTTCAATTTTCGATATCTATAACTCCTTGTCTCGTAGTTAAGCATCTCCAAGGTCTCCATTCAAAGGTTACAAAGGAAATCCATATAGAAGGCTTTTGCTTTGTTGCCTCTCTCAATATCTTCCTACTTGCCAATAATTCTTGTGTGTAGAGAAAAGAAAAATCCAACTCTCCTACACCTATTTAATGCCTCACATCAAGGTGAGCTCTATTAACATCATTCTTTGCTCTCAAGGCCTTTACGACCACACTATACCCAATAGTTCTAGGACTTCATTTCCTAAATCTCCCAAGAATTTTGAGCTATGTGTAATGACCCATCAGTCTTCTTCACCTCACGTGCAATGATTGATGTTTCTTTATATTGTCCACCTTTTAGAGCATAAATCAAGAACAAAAGAGACCACAACGAGTCCACTCTCAATATTTCATTTGTATAGATTCTTAATGCAATTGTCAAGCCCAAGATGGCAAGATGCACAAGGAACTGTAAAATTATTCCTCTAGAATTGTGGCCACATCAATTAGGTAATACATTAATCTTCCATTATATTCCTTTCACTTGTGCTATGTCCTCCATCTTCAAAATCATCAAAAGCATTCCTTTCCCATGGCTTATATTAGTGTCAGTCTCCCTATTTTGAGGAACAATTGCCTCTTTTGTTCCTGTGCTCCACATACCCATCTTGTAATATTTACAATTCTAAATTTACATATATTTATATGATTCTATATACATGTTTAAATGTGTTCACACACACATTACTTGCACATATATATTTTTCGCTCCCTTAATGCACATGTATACACATCAACTTGGAGACACTCTCACATACATGTAAAGACACTTAAACAATAGAAGCCATGCTTGGGATCCTCCACAAATGCTCCATATTGGTTGAATATGACCTACAAACCTTTTTCCACAATCTGTCAGACACTTATCAAATTTTTGGTAATGGTTTGTACATATAGTACCCTACTCAAAATTTTTTTATTCCCATCAGAAGTCTTAACATTTCCAAATTTAACTACTGAGTGCTTGGTGTCATCACCTGTTTGTACTTGATGATTTCCTCTTGGTTCTTCAAGGTCAGAGAGAAGAGATACATTGCCTGCTACATGATTTGAGTACCCTAAGTCAATGTAGAAGAGATGGTCATCATTTGTACCTGGTTTTGAAGTCATGTTCATGATCAGAAGAGAATCATCTTGTTCTTCTGTGTAGTTGTTGTTATCCTTTCTAAACTTGTATCGTCCTTCGTAGTTGCCATTGTAGTTGTTGTTGTAGTTGTTTTTATAGTTGTTGTTGTACCCTTGATGATGGTTGAATCTACCTCTTGACTATGAGTATCCAACTCTTTGATATCCTCTACCTCTCTGAATCTTATAGTTCTTGAAACACTCATCTGTAGTATGATTTGATAAACCACAAATGTTTCATGGTGAGGAGTTATAAGGTCTCCCCCTACCTTGCTTACCTCCTCAGCCCCTTCCTTTTGATGATCTACCTCTCCCTACATAGTTGTCTTGGGAGGTAGTGCCTTCATCCTCTCCTTTCTTGTTCTTGCCTTTATCTTTAGACTTAATTTTTTCAGTGTATAGGGCAGAAGAGCTATTACCTTTGGATGAGTCTCCATTCTTGTTGATATTGGCTTCATGAGTGAACAATTTCCCCATGAGAGTGGTAAGGTCTAGAATTTTCACGTCCATGTATATCTCCATGGTAGTGGTGAAGCTTTCCCATTTTTCATCAGCTTTAATCCCATTGATCACTTGCCTTACTATCTGCTCTTCTTAAATCTCTTCTCCTATGCTTGCTAACTGATCTGCTACATCTTTAATCTTAGTCACATACTCTGAAATAGCCTGCTTAGGTTGCTTCCTTAGTGTGGTGAATTCAATCCACAATTGGTTTTTTTTGGCCCTTGTGTTGGAAGAGAAATAGGATGACAAGGTTTCCCAAGTCTCTTGGGATGTCTTAAAGTTTCTAATATGTGGCAAAAGAAAATCAGAGATGGAGTTGAGTAAGTAAGGCCTTGCTAATGCATCCTTGGCACACCATGTGTTGAGCTTCTCATGTTCTTCCTTTGTTGGTAGTCCTCTGGTTTTGAATGAGGGCAATTCCTCATCCCTTGAGATGTATCCATAAAGACTCCTTCCTTGTCGATATGTCTTCATCCTTAGAGACCATGCCTAATAGTTGTTCCTATCCAATTTATCAATAAATGAAGGAAAACCATCTCCCATTTTACCTTAACTTTGCTCTAATACCATTGTTGGGAAGATGGATTAATACTTTAGGAAGATAAGTAGGTACTACCAAATCCTGCTTTGTACCAGCCCGTTGATGCTTCAGAGTTGATAAGTAGACCTTCTTAGATTTCCAATGACACCATAGAAGTGCCTATGTACTTTGGAAATGATGTATGAAATGATTGAATCAAAACAGATCACTTTGAACTTCAAGTCTTCAAGAAAACCTTGTATTTTTTACAATGCACCTGCTCCATCTTTTGCTTAGTATGACCAGCATAGTAGGAATTGAAAAATTTCTTTTAAGGGGTATCTAATTAGCTTAGTAAGCTAATTATTTTAAGTGAAATCACTTAAAAAGATTAACTATGCTCAGAGAAAGTAATTTAGCAAGTAAACCTTTACACCCAATGTTTTCGGACTGTTGCAGACTTCGACCAATGATCACTTCGACGCATTTTTCTCTGAAATGCTTAAATAGAAATCCTTCAAATTTTGGCAGCATGTAAAACACTTTGAGATGGTTCCTGCAAGCTATAGATCTTTGAATTTTCTAGAAAAATGAGTGAGATATGAGCTGCACAAGTTGACTGACTGATAGAGACTATGATAGAGAACTCAAAAATGAACAATGTAAATGTAATGTATTAATGAACAATTTTTTACAATGCCATAGGCATGAAGATCATTGCCTAATGGTGTAGAGAGGTGTGGGCTAGATTGTAGACCTCACACACACTCATAGATGAACATGAGGAGCTCGGAAAGTGACTTGCACCCGTGAATTTTTTAGTTGATCTTTTATAGAGGTTGAGTCCAAAGTTTGAATTTGAATTCAAACTTTGTCTCTCTATAATCATGATCCTAGATCCTAGGAGATATTCTCTCTAATTGATTTATGCTTTACAACTAATAAAGTCCACGACTCCCTTGGGTAGGTGGTTACACATATTCTCTCAAATCATTGAAGATTTAACTTTTATGAAGAGGTAAAGATATAAGAATCCTCTAGCTATGGTTCACATGGAACCTCATTTCTTTATAAACTTCAAGCCAAAAATGTAGGCTTGTAAGTTGCACCAACAAAAACTTGAAAGTAGAAAACCTTCTTTATTTGGGACCAACTTAGAACTTGAAAGTTGGAAAATATCACTGGATTGTAGGGACTTTTTCCATGTTGAATTTTCTTCAGTTCCATCCTTCAATTTTACTAAGCACTCTTCGTAAAAGTAACTTCTTGTACATTTATCTCAGGTGCAAAGTATTCTTTCAGGTTCATAAGGAACTGTTTCTCTTATTGGAAGTGGAAGTATAACCTGTTGTCCAACTAGATTATCTGAATCTCTCAGACTCTTCCTAAGTCGACTAACATGGAACACTCGAAGAATCCAACTATCGTCTGGAAGTTGCAATTCATATGATGTCCTCTATAAGGTACATTCTACTTCTCTAAAATAAATTCTTTTCTAAATTTCCCTTGTTGGGAATTGGGCACACAAATCTTTCCTTTTCTCTTAAGCAAACTTTGCTCCACATGAAAATTAGAAAATGCCTTATCCTCATTATTCTTTGATAGCTTATTAATTATAGACTAACAATAAGCATCATCAATCTATGAATCTTTGGTCTCTTTGATTAAATCATTCTCAAGAAGTGTGAGGCTAATCTGTTGCAAAATATGAGATAATGCATCCACAAATCTATTCATTTTTCCTTTTCTATATAGAACTTTCATGTGAAATTCTTGCATCAACTTAGCCTGCAACAGCATAGTCCAGGAATTGCTCATGAATGAATGACTCTCCTTGTTCACAACCTTGAGAATTAACCACTAGTCTAAGTGGATTAATTGGTTACAAGAGTAAATGACCTACTAGTAAGTGTAGACTCAAGATCTTTGGTCACACATACAGATGACCAAAGTATCCGATTTCAAATCTGTCTGAACCAGTCAGACCCTTAGATCATAGAATTACTTTATTACATTTCCCCCCCCCTTGGAAAGCATTTTTGTCCTCGAAAATTAGAGGTATATATACCGTAGGCAACCCCCGAGCCTCATGTTCTAAAACTTGAAGAACATGCATTCATTCAATCAGGTTATTTTAAAGTAAAAAACCTTATCATGTTCTAAAACTGGAAGAACATGATTGGTTTATCCACTTAAGACTTGAAAGTGGAAAACCTTCTTTATTTGGGACCAACTTAGAATTTCAAAGTTGGAAAACATCGCTAGATTGCGGAAACTTTTTCCCATGTTGAATTTTCTTCAGTTCCATCCTTCCATTTTACTAAGCACTCTTCATACAAGTAGCTTCTTGTACATTTATCTCGGGTGCGAAGTATGCTTTCAGGTTCATGACAAACTGTTTCTCTTACTGGATATGGAAGTATAACCCCTTGTCCAAATAGATTATTTGAATCTCTTAGACTCTTCCTTAGTCGACTAACATGGAACACGAATCCAACTATCATTTGGAAGTTGCAATTCATAATCCCACAAGCCAACTTTCTTGGTGAATGGAAAAGGACCGCAATATCTAGGTGACAATTTGGTGCATTGAATAGTCTTGAACTTTTTGGATATTTTAGGAATACGAAGATAAACGTGATCAGCTACGTGAAAAGTAACATCTCTTCGCTTCGGATCACCATAGGCCTTTGCACAATCTTGAGCTTTCTTTAAGTTTTATTTAGCTAACTTCAGCTTAAAGTTCATGTCTTGAGGGAATTCTTGAGCTCCTTGAACTAGTTCATTCTGAAGTCCAGCATACGGAGACTTAGGTTAGAACCCATACATCAACATGAATGGACTAAATTCAATTGATGAATTCTTGGCACTATTATAAGCAAATGCAGCTAAAGGAAGATAGTCTTCCTAATCAATCTGTTTGGAAGTGACATAAGCTCTTAGTATGTCTTCCAAGATTTGATTGACTTTATCTTTTTGTCCATCCATCTGGGGATGTTCAGCTCTACTTAAACTTAGTTTAGTTTCAAGTCTACCAAAGAGTGCTTGCCAAAAATAACTTGTAAATTGAGCATCTCTATCAGAAACTATGTCTACTAGAAGACCATAGATTCTATAAAGTTGATTTACAAATATTTTTGCAAGTTCTAGAGTCTTATAAGTATTCTTGACTAGAATAAATTGAGAAAGCTTAGTGAATCAATCAACTACAACCCAAACTGAATCAAAGCCCTTCTTAGTGGAGGGTAATCTAGAAATGAAATCCATGGAAATACTTTCCCACTTTCCTTTGGGAATCTCCAAAGGATGGAGAAATCCTCCAACTTTAAGTCATTCAAACTTATTGACTTGACATCTATGGCACTTGGATACATAGTTTTGCACATCTTGATATAAAATTGGCCAATAAAATTATCGTTTAACTAACTCATAGGTTTGGTTAATACTAGGATGTCCTGCACTTAAAGCGTCATGGAATTCCAGAAGTACTTGATTTCATATGTCCGACATACTTGGGACACAAACCTTACCTTTATAAAGCAAATATTCATCTTGGAGAGAATAGTGTTTAAACTTTCCCTCAGAAGTACTTGCTTCATTCTGTTGAGCTTGTTGAGCTGCTTTCCATGCATGACCGTAGCTTGGATCTTCTTTGTAGCTTCCTTTCAAAGTTAAAATAAATTCACTTTGAATTTGTACAAAGCTTAGGTTGTTCAACATAGGCATCTGACTTAAGGCGTTGAGCACGACTTAGTATTGCTCTTACTGCAAATGAACTTATCTGTTTCTAATTGGAAAGGCTTATTTGGATCTATGATTTGTAAAACCGAGGCCAAAGCTAAAGCAAGTTCAAGTTCTTGAAAACACTTTGCTTGCTTCTCTTTCCAATTTATCTTCTGATGCTTCCCTTTGAGTTGGTTTGTCAAATGTACTGCTATTTTGGCATACCCCACCACAAACTTCTAATAATATCCAACCAATCCAAGAAAACTTTGTAATTCTTGAATAATCTTGGGCTCAGGCCAGTTAAGAATCGCCTGGACTTGGGTCAACTTTGATTCCTTTCACAGAAATGATATGGCCTAGATACTTTACTTTTGGGGTAAAGAATTCATTTTTTGAATATTTACCATAAAGTTGATTATCGGGAAGTTACTCAAAGACTTTCTTCAAGTGCGCTAGATGATTTTCATGATTAGTACTATAGATCAATACATCATGAAGAAAATCAACTACAAATTTTCCCCGCAAGTGGGTCGTTGCGCCTACGGGTTGGATGCCTAATTGCTTAGGCGGTAACAAAAGGTAGTATCTTCCACCTAAACGGGTGGCTAACTTCTTCTCCAGGAATGTGGGAGGAGGACCAAAACCGGCTTAAGCACTTGATTCATTAAAGTCATAATGTGTTGGGTGCATTTGTCAACCCGAACAGCATCACTAAAAACTCGTGGTGACCATACTTAGTTCGAAAGGCTCTCTTGGTAATATCATCATCTTTGATTCTAACATGATGCTAATCTTGGTGTAGATCAATCTTTGAAAAGACTTTAGCTCCCTTTAGGTTGTTGAAAAGATCTTCAACCAACGGCATGGGATACTTATGCTTTATAGTAAGATTATTCAACACCCTATAATCCACACATAGCCTTAAAGTTCCATCTTTCTTTTGTACAAGAAGGATGGGCATGGCCGATGGAGACTGGTCTCGCCGAATAAATCCTTTATCTAGATAGTCTTCAATGTGTTTCTCGACTTCTAGATTTTGGACATAGGGGAGGCGGTAAAGGTTCTGAGATATTGTCTTGGTTCTCGAAAACAAATCGATTGCATGATAAATGTCTCCACGAGAGGGTGGAAAGCCATGCAGGAGGATTAAAATTCATGAGGATTAAAAGACAAGACATAAGAAACTTGATTTATAATATCACAATCCATTAGATCAGTGCGAAGGACTAGAAAAGCTTGGATCCTAGCTTCGTGCCTACAAGTTTCTTTATTCTATGTGTGAAAGCTTGGAACATTATGCTCACCCTTGCTCTTATACAACCCTCCATCACACTAGCATTCCAAAGTGTTTGTATAATAGCATCTGGATAATGAATAACCAAGACTAAGACAACATTAATTTTGGACGTTGAGGGTACCACGATGCGAGGGGATATCCACACAACCTTAAACAAGAGGAAAGATCTTCAAGGTAGGATGTTGAGAGTAGAACAGGACCTTGCACATTTGTCCAACATCCCGGAGAAGTTGCGAAGCTCTGGCAATATTTGATCAAATTTAAAATCACCTTAGGGCTACTGTGAACTTACTCCAGAAGCCCATGGAAGTTGGTAGGGCTACTCTTGGTAGCCATACGGACATGATAGAAACCTCATCCATGGCTATTTTGATGGAGAAGGATCCAGCTATATCCATCTCCCAAGAGGACTTATTTCCCCTGACTAGTAGCATTAGTCATCTTAGTTTGATGACTCCTACCGCTCCACTTTTTTCTAATACATCGAGGCAAGCAATAGGTCAAAGTCGTCCCATAGATCTTTCCTTAGGAAAAGATCTGCATCCACCTTACTTCTCGGGAAAATATAAGGATAGGAATAAAGATGTTGTTTTCACTTTCTTAGAGAAGTGGCATGATGTCCACGAGCTCAAGAACACCCTCGAGCATGTGAGAGTGGTAGAGGCTAGTTTATCGCTGGGCCCTAAGGCTTATACGTGATGGATGAGTCGCTCTAAGACTCATAAAAAACCTTCAACCCAGGTTGCGTTCACACATCTCTTTAAGAAAGAGTTTCTCCCCAAGAATGAGGAGGAATGCAACTGGGAGGCGTGGGATAGAATTCGATAGAAAGTAAGACCATTATCGGTTTACATTTCAAAATACCAAGACATTATTTTGAAATTGAGAAACCTGGCTCTAATACCAATGCAATAGTTTAGCCCCAGGAATTGCTCATGAATTAATGACTCTCCTCCTTCACAACCTTGAGACTTAACCACTAGGCTAAGTGGATCACTTGGTTACAAGAGTAAATGACCTACGAGTAAGCCTAGACTCGAGATCTTTGGTCACACATACGGCTGACCAAACAGTATCCAATTTCATATCTATCTCAATTACTCAGACCCTTCGACCATAGACGTACTTTATTACATAGCCCATCTAGCTTGTCTCCCCTAAAGTTCATGCTGGGAAAAGAAATACTTCAATGTATGATGATCTTTGTATTCTTTAGAACTTAGCCCATATAGATAGTGCCTCTAAATCTTCAAAGCATGAACTATTGCATATAATTCTTGTTCATCAATTGGCCAATTTCTTTGAGGTGGAGAATGTTTCTTACTTTCAAAAGTTACTCGTCTACCATCTTGAATTAAAACTTCACCCACTACGATGCCACTACCATTGGTATTTATTTCAAAAGGTTTTAGGAATTGACCACTAATAAAATTTAGGGCACTTGAACTTGCTTGTTTCAATGTGTCAAAATATTGTTGTTGTGGACTAATCCACAAAAACATTTGATTATTCTGCAATAGATTCATCAATAGTGCAGCTATGTGTGAATAGCTAGCAATGAATTTCTTATTGAAGCTTGATAATCCTAAGAATATTCGCAACTAGTGCTCATTTTGAGGAAACGCCAATTGTGGATCACAAAAATGTTTCGTGGATCTCTTCTAATTCCATCTTCAAAAATTATATGTCCTAAGTAGTCAACCTTAGATAAACAGAGTTGTGTCTTCTTTGCATTGATATACAAAGTATTTTCATCTAACATTTGAAAAATTGTATGCAAGTGAGATTCAAGCTTTCAAAATCTTACTCTAAACCAAGAGATCATCTACAAAATCGACCACAAAATCACCAATAAAAGGATGAAAAATATAATTCATGAGCATTATAAAAGTAGTTGGAGCATTATTTAAACCAAAAGGTAGTATAAGATACTCATAATAACCAAATATAGTATGAAAAGTTTTTTCATGTACATCATCATACTTAACTCTTATTTGATGATAACTACTTTTTAAGTCTACTTTACTATGTAGAAGAGTAGCTCCTAGTGCATCTAGAATATCATCAATGTGAGGCATCGGATATTTGTGCGTTAGTGTAACTTTATTAAATGTTCTATAGTCTATACACATTCTAAAGGATCCACACCTCTTGCGAACCAAAAGCACTAGGGCCGCAAAAGATGAATAACTCGATGTGATGAGTCCTCTGTAGAGATACTCCTTGATCTGTATGATGTACTTATGCCTCCTCTTGTAGACTCATTCGATACTATGCTCTTGATGGTGGATGAGCTCTTAATACTAGATCAATCGTATGCTCCACTTTTCTACAAGGTACAAGACTTGAAGGCAATTAATCCATTTTTACCATCATAGAGGTAAACATGCATCTATACTTCTAAATATTAGGCTCTCGATGGATGGTGATGCAATGAACATTATAATTAAACTTATATATGTGATTCCAAAAATCAATAATCAGCTTCTTGCTCGCATGCCACCCTTTATTAAGAACGAGATCAAATCTAGCCAGCCTAGTGATCTTGAAATCCAACTCATCTTTGTATGACTAGACCTAAACTCGTAATCTAACAACTCGCTGATCTGAGGTCTCAGATCCCTTCCCATCTACTAACTCTACTCTATAGGAAAAGTGAGATTGACTAGTCTTTAGCTTTATTCTCTTTACAAGAGAAGAGTCACTAACATTATCCATCAATCACGTGGCAAACAAAACGTTAACAAGATGACCATTAACCTCCCCGCTCATGACAACTAGCTCGGTGTCTAGAAATTGATAACCTTTTTGAACAACTAGGGATAATACTACACCTAGAACATTCTTCACCTTCTTAGTGATGGGTATGTAAGAGATACATTGTTTGTGTTTAGATGGAGGATTATCTCCATGTATGTAGTTGAAAGGTCAAAATATGAAGGAGATGATGGAATGAAGGGTGAGGAATGCTACCTTTCCAGGACATCAATGTAGATATCTTCTTCTTCTTCTTAGGAAACATCCTATAAGCATGTTGACCTAGGTATTTGTAACCTAGAACCTCACATGAAGCCTTTTTTTCTATTGCTGCATCAAACTAGATCATTAAAAAGCTTTATCCATGGCCTGAAGTCTCAATGAAATTCATCTATCTACTAGGTGTAGGATTTGAAGCTATAGGTTTCATGAGTCTCGTCCAAGTATTCTTTTGTCTTGAAGGTTGTAATCTAGAGCATCACCCATCCTTCAAGACCAAGGCAAGTTCTACTTCCACATTTAAGATGTGGCAGCACTACTTGCACACAAGCGAACACAATGTCTCCCTAAGCCCAAGCACAAACTTATGCACCTGAAGAAAATCATGCACCTGATCTAGCATCTTCAATATAATTTGTCTATACTTATATGAATACTCTTGAATTGTAAGTTGTCTTTGTTGCAAGAAGAACTAGGCATCTAAAGCCTTGGTAGAGTCATCTCGAGGAATAAAAATTATAAAATATGATCTTGAATTCTGCCCAAGTGACAGGTTCTATCTTGTCCTCCTCTATTTTCCTACACCATTGGTGGGGAACATCCATCAAACTTTCAGTGGCATGCTCGGTCTTTTGCTTCTCATGATTGATATTGAAAATTCCAAAGCATTGCTTCCACTTACTAATCTATTGCTCTATCGCATCCGTGGTCCTAACAATAACTATCCATTCTACTTTGGTGGATTCAAGTCCTTCACTTGCCATTTGAAATCTATCCTAGCAGACAACCCCACATGTGTAGGTGGTATCTATGAGATAGATGGTTCAAGAGTTGGAACTTCCATATTCTCCACTGACCTACCAACTAGTGGCAGCTCTAGTTTTTGAATTGCTTCAAGGATCCTTGCAAGAATATTCTCCATGCCTATAATCATGGCATTGAGAGCCATAATGTCTTGATTGTATGGCCTTGGATCCCTTGAGCTTGAGTCCTTGACTTGACTAGGGTGATTGACCAAATGTAGGTAGAACATGGAGAATTAAATAAATCTAACATAGAGAATGAACTCAATATTGGGTACAATCTCTCCCCCACATACCTTAATGGAGGATTCTATCATAATATTTGTATTTATAGGTATTTCTCATTACATCTTGAATAGAAGATAGATGAGGGTGGTGCTTTGAAAAGCATGCATTTATGAGAATCTACTTTATTTACAAAATCATCGACTTCTAGGCAATCCACTATTTTTACAAAAACATCGATTTCTAAATGATCTACTTTTTTACAAAAAGTATCTAAAATAATATCTTTTAACTACCTTAAATAATAGATGAATAAGTCCATAGGCATTCAAACCCTCATGATTCTTCACTTGCTAAATCAAAACACAATCACATTAAGAATCTCAAGAAATTAAAATTCATATAACAATCCATTATTCCATAAAGTATAACATGCCTCCTAGTTGTCAAGCAATTGAGCTCAGTTGATAAGAATAAAATAGACATGGATAGCAATTCATATGTCCCATCGTTGAACAATAATAAGCATATTCCATGTAAAAACACATGCATGGAAATGGAAAACTAGAAGTTAATGTGATTGTGAATGAAATGCATAGCTAAAGTCTATTTTGGAATCTAAATTTTGAAATAATGTAACCCAAAAGTGATTATATAAATGAACATCTTGATCTCATAGAATAAATTTTGGAAAACCATGATGCACAAAAATATAGTTAATTAATACCTTACCATGAGGAGAATTTAACTAATAGCACTTAATAAATAAGTTAGGAAAATCCTTGGTATATGGGTAGGATGCATGGCCTTACATAAAACCAAAACCTATTACTAAACATGTGAAAAGAATGTTAGCAATATTTGAATCGAAATAGAAAGGAAATGCTTTGTCTTGGAAATATATAAAAATAAATAATAATAAATAAATAAATAAATGAGAATGTTAGAAAAATAAATAAATAAATGAATAAGGGTAAGCGAGTGTTGGAAGTTATGTTAAATATAATATAAAAGGAATGGGGTATCAATATGTGTAAAGAGGCTAGTGGATAAAGCATATCTCTCGTAAGTGAGAGGTGGTGGGTTCAAATCGCCTATTTGCTAACTATAAGTAAGCTAACTAGGGAAATAAGGAAGCTCTTATTGCCACTCATAAGTTAGATATGGTTTGCATGTAGCCAACTACTACCAATAGAACCAAAGGGAACCAAAGTGAATCAAGAGAACCATGAGTGCTAGACAAGCCAAAGATGCCTTCTATGCATTAGTCAATGCCTTAGAGTGAGCCACACGCATAACCACATGGATAACCAAATTGATAAATAGACTTCATAAACGAATTTGATACCAAAATTCGATAAGCAAACCAAAACAAGAACAGTGCACAATGTGATAGTGAGCATAGTGAGAGCAATGAGTTCAATGAGTACAATGAGCATAGTGACTACAATGAGTATAGTATCATAGTGAACACAGTGTGATAGGAGCACAGTAATATATTCAAAATAATTTCAAAAAAGGCATGACTGAACCAAAAAAGAACATGAATTGACAAACACAAACTTAGACTAGATGAGAGTTGATGAGCTAAAACAGATGCTAAATCACAAACAGATGTCATGAATCATGAGCAGACATTGAGGAGCACACATCTTTGTAGACATGTGGAGGGTCTAATACCAGTGTTGATTGGATCTGGCAGACGCATGTATGCATACGTAATACCAAAATGGAATCTCACAGAAGCATACACATAATAGGGAGAGACAAGAGATTGAACAGAAGATTGCGTACAATCTACCCCCACATATTTTGATGGAATAGTCTATCAAAGTATGTGTACTTATAGGTAAATCTCATTATGTCCTGAATACAAGTTGCATGAGGGCACCGCTTTGAAAGTGTGCATTTACAAAAATCTACTTTATTTGAAAAATTGACGCTTTCTAAGCGATTGACTATTTTTTCCAAAAACATCACTTTCTAAGAGATATACTATTTTTACAAAAAATATCTAAAATACTATCTTTTAACTATCTTCAAAAATATCTAAATAAGTCCATGCATCATCACACCCTCATGATTCTTCACTTTCTAAATTAAAACACAATCACATTAGAAACCTCAAGACATTAAAATCCATATAACATGCCATCATTCCGCAAAGTATGACAAGACTAAGAAATCTGTAAAATCACATGAATAAGAACGAGCTTGCCAAAGGCATGGAGTAGGCTCCTCAAGCTTCTATCCAAGTTCAAATGGGGGCAGATGCCCATCAACTTATATAGAGTTTGAGGGAGATCTACAAACTACATCATATGTGGGATTATTCTCATTGAAGGAGAATCAATACATAGGTAGACAGAAATGGAAATGTACCCAAATACAAAAGGATATATTATAAAATGGAAATGGAAATAGAAATGGAGTGTCTCTTAGATACAAAATCAAGATAAACTCTCATATTCTCAACACTAACAACTCCTCTTATCTTGTACTAAAATTTGGAAAGATCATTTTAACTATTGGTGACCATTGACAATTCATGTATGCTAGGAATCAACAAAAATTTATCGCTAGTTTCAACATTAGCAAAGAATGGCATGGCTTTCAAAATTATCGATGACATACATATTGTTCATGATCTCTCAAATGGTAATGTTGTTATTTCTTCTTGCAATTTATGATTTGGGTTGTTTAAGGTCATAGAGTATGCAAAATTTGTGAGTGACTCAACATGTGTAGTTCAAGATTCTAAGGCTATCTCAGAAGCAAAGCTGTGGGATGCATGCTTTGGTCATTTCAATCTTGGTAGCTTGATTTTTGTGTAGTAATTTGAAATGGTGGCCTCTCTACCCAAACTTAACCCAACTGGTAAACATATATGTGACGACTATAGTTTGGGAAAAATTCAAAATTCCTCCTTCCTAGCAGATGGTTCAATTCAAGCTTCTCATAAATTGCAACTTTTTCATAGTGACGTATATGGTTCTATGCAAATACCTTCATTTTGGGACAATCTTTAATTGATGATCTCTCCAAGCATGCATCAATCTATCTATTGAAAGTAGAGTTCAAAATGTATATGTTCTTCGGGGGGTTCTTGGTTATGGCTACATATGTGCTAGCATGTAAATTGGGAACCCTTCATTATGATCAAAAAAGAAAAAACATGTCTTCTAATTTTGATGCATTTCTAGTTCAGCATGGAATAAAAAGAAAACATTTTTACAATGCCCTAAACATCTCAAGAAAATGGACTTGTTGAAAGAAAAAGTAGATTTTGCATGAAAATGATGAGTTGTATGGTTAAAAGGTAGGCTTGAGCATATAGCTTCTAGCATGAGGGTATTATTTCTATGGAATATGTTCTTAATAGCTTTCCCACAAAAGCACTTCAATCGATCACTTGATATGGTGTTTTCCCAAGCTATGTGTTGCTTATCTAGGTGTCCTTTGTTGTCATGCATATGAATGAGTGCCTAAACAACAATGCATGAAAATGGTAAAGTAGTGAAATGTGTTTTTGTTGATTATAGCTCTCAAAGAAAATGCTATCATCTATATCATCCACAAACTAAACACATTTTTTTATCCATGACATTCTTTTGTGGAAGATGGAATTAAGGAATTGCTTTTATGTACCAAAAAGACATCAGTTAGGTCAAAGGATGTCTATGTCACTTCGCTCCCTCTTTTTACTAGTTGATAATCAAGTGCTTCTCCAAATGAGTCAATTTCTTGGCTTTTATAGGTCCCATATGATGATGCAAATTGTTCCATTTGTGATGTAGATCTACATGATGCACTTGTTGGTTAGGGCCAAACATAGAAGGGGCTAAAACTATGCCTAAATGGCTAATCAAGACTCTTAAAGATAGCAAAATAGGTACACCTTTGTCATATCATCCCTATTTAGCTCTGAAAGTGCTTCATTTACATCGGATTTCTATGTAATGGCTACCTTTAGTCTTTACGATGAGAGTCAGCATGTTTACTCTGATGAAGCATGAAATTTCAAAAATTGGATGGTTGATATGAAATAAGAATATGATGCTATTATGAAGAAGGATACTTGACCTTTATGTGATTTTCATGGATGAAAAAGAGCCATGGGCACTAAATTGGTGTACATGTTTAAACGTAATCATGATTGAACAGTTGATAGATTTAAGGCTTTTCTTATTGCTAGAGGTTATCTTAAGATAGAGGGATTGATTCTTATTAGAATTTTCTCTCACTTACCAAATGAGAATTGTTTGTAGCATTTGTGCACTTGCAACTCATCATAATTGAAATAAAAATCAGTTGGACAGTAAAAGTGCATTTCTGAATTGTTATTTACATGAAGAACTGTATGTATTTCAAATGCATGGTTTTATGTGAAAAGAGCATGAAAAAAAGGTGTGTACGTTAAAAAATGCATTATATGATTTGAAGCAAGCAACATGCATGGTATGAGAAGACACATGTAACATAATCCTAGTAGGAGATGGTTGAACTACACCCTAAGAGAGAGGATTAGGAAGTAATCCTCAACCATGGCTTTTGGGGCAAGTGGTTAGCCCATCACATTCCTAACCAAGAGGTTGTGAGTTCAATTCCTTACATTGGTATCAGAGCCTATGAAGTAGGCTTGGGCAAAGTGGAATGATCCAATGGCCTCTAAAAAAGGCGCTTGGGCATCCTCCATGTGAAAGGGTAGGAATTGTGGAAGGCGCGCGTCGATTTCAATGATGGACCTTACAATGATTGGGGTGTATCTCCCAATCCGTAGGTCGGATTGAGGCGTGTAATATACCGTTGGAAAGCTCTCGGAATGAACTTTCCAATGAGCTAGGTTGGAAGTGTGAATTCCTTGGGAATCCTTGGGTGGCACTTGATTGAGTGTTCAAGAAACTGTGTGAGGGTGCATCCTGCCAGTCCCATAGCTGGTCAAGGTACATCCTGCCAGGGTACATCCAGGGTACATCCTGCCAGTCCCATAGCTGGTCAGGGTACATTCCCTAGGGAGTTCAAGGGGGGAAGAATGTAACATAATCCTAGTAGGAGATGGTTGAACTACACCCTAAGAGAGAGGATTAGGAAGTAATCCTCAACCATGGCTTTTGGGGCAAGTGGTTAGCCCATCACATTCCTAACCAAGAGGTTGTGAGTTCAATTCCTTACAACACATGTGTACTTGCTCACACATGGATTTGAGAATAGTCCAATTGAAAGCACCTTATATGGTAAGCGTGTAGATAATGTGCTTCTAATCATTGTTGTATATGTTAATGACACATTGCTCATTTTTCTAATGAGAATCACATTGCTGATTTTAAAGTTGATTTGCATACCTCTTTTGAGATCTTAGATTTAAGGCATTTATCATTATAAGGGCATTCATTTTATGCAAGGTGATGGAGGAATAGCTTTGTGTCAAACAAAAGACATTGACAAAAAACTGCAAGATTTCGGCAATGAAAATTGCAAACCTATGGCCACTCTCATGAAATGGGTATAAGGTTGAGTGCATGATGATAGAGATGCATTTGGTATTATTCTCTATCAACAAGGTGTTGAATGCATGATTCAGTTGTTCAAGAAATATGGAATGTTCAATTTTGTTTTCTCTTAGAAAAGAAGGTTTATGCATTGCCCAAGTGTCAAACATTGACATACGATTAAGTGCACCTTTCATTACTTGAGTGGTACAAGGCTACCATGATTGGTTTATCCTACAAGGGGATCATTTGTACCAAATTAGAATGTTTTCTTCTGAATTAGACTCTGTTGGTTCCTATGAAACATGTGTGTCCATTAGTGTTTCTTTCATGCTTGCTAGTGCCTGCATATCTTTGTTGACCAAGAAGTAGTCTACTTTGCTCACTTATAGTTGCCATGTTGATATAGGGAAGCTTTCATAGGGAGTGATGAGAGTGTCTGGCTTAGATGCTTTTTCGTTAATTTGGGTGTTGGTGAGTCCTCCATCACCACAATCCTCACTAATAGTTAAAGTGCATTCGCAATTGGTAGGAACCCTATGTTTCATGCTTGCACAAAGCACATTGAGGTGCACTATCATTATATGAGGGAGATGTTCCCTATTGGAGAGATCAATTTGTCTTATGTGTCCACACATGATAATGTTGAAGACCTTTTCATCAAGCCTCTCCCTAGGGAGAAGTTTGAAGCTTTTCGCAAATGTTTGGGCATACTTCCTTTTGTGGACCTATCTCTTTGCACATATCTTGACACTTCCTTAAACACGAGTTCTAGCTTTTTGTTCACCACATGACTCTAAGGGGGTATTTGTTGATATATTTCAGTAGTGACGTCTGTGAACACACTTAAGGTTATCAAGGCACCTTTCTTCCTATTCAATAGGTTTTCTTACCCCTACTTTTGCATACGAGTATAATGCTAAGGATCACTTATCTTTGCACATTTACTTGTAAATACATTCTATTGTGTTCTGGTCCAAACTTCTTCTTTTTCCTTGTGATGTTCATGTTCTTCCACAAGCGTCAAACTACAAAATATCTATCTATCTAACTTCTAATTGTCTGTCTAGATTCGATCTATCTATCTATCTATCGATCGATCTATCTTTCTATCTCTCTACCTATCCCTTTATCTGTCTATCTATCTATCTATCTATCGATCCTTCTTTCTTTCTTTCCATCTATCTATCTATCTTTCTTTCTATCTATCTATCTATCTATCTATCTATCTATCTATTTAGCAATGTATCTAGCTATTTATCTCGCTTCTTGTGTTCACGTCTGCCACATCCAAAAGATTTTCCATCATCTTTTAACTCTCTCAAGCCTTTTGAGCAATTTAAGTGGCTTGATGAAAAATCTACCATGTGAGAGAGAGCAATTTAAGTGGCTTGATGAAAAGTCTACCATGTGAGAGAGAACTGCACATCCACAGGATTTTCCATCAGCTTTTAAGTATCTCAAGCCTTTTGAGCAATTTACGTGGCTTGATGAAAAACCTACCATGTGAGAGAGAACTGTTTTAAAGGATCTAGCTATGCTGAGGCACATTTGAACCTACGTATCCACCGCTTGGAGTTCCGGTTCAAATCTGACCTCATCTTCAACTTGGTGTTCAGAATCTGCGATCAGAACAGAATTGTGACAACCTCTTATAATGGGAGTACATAACTCTTGACCACCTGATTAAGAGACCGGACTTTGCGTTTATTGAACTTGTAAAGAATCGACAAGCGGATGCCATCTGCTAGTGATGGTCGAAACGCGGCGATCAGGTACCTTCAACCTTTTCGCGTATGGAAGGCACTTCGTCACGATTAGAAGTTAGAACAGCATTTCATATATAACGATTGAAAATGCCCAGAGTTTGACGCACCTGCATCCAATTCTCTCTCTCTCTCTCTCTCTCTCTCTCTCTCTCTCTCTCTGTGCGCCCTCCCTAGGGAGCCCTCCATGGAACACACGCCCGCGTAGTTTGTGCAACAACAGGAGGAACCCATCGTATGTAGCTTACTTACGCAGTTTTGCACTTTGATTAGATTTATATCAAGATCAATCCTTCATCTACTTGAATGTCTCCTCCCATAGTCCGCTAGACAATAGTCATTCTCCCTATGCGAAATCTGAATACGCAGAGAGCCAGGAACGGCAGAGAACCCTCAAATATGAGCGCGTTCTATGCAATCCATTAGTTTCGGCCGTTATAAAACATATCAGTGATAACTCGTTTATGCGCTCGCAGGTTGCGTTGTCCGTTTCATTAGTTCCTTCTATGACGTTGTGCTTTTATCGCTGCTAACGAGTAAGAGAGACTGTAAAGCGCGATAATTGCACTTTAATCATAAAGAATAAAAACAGGGTTATTACTTGCTTGAAAGGTGAAGCTATTGCGCGCACAGAAGACTCATGGAGTTGACGCTGGGGATCGCCAGTCATAAATTCAGAAATAATCAATGTAATCACCGTTCTAATTCCGTTCATTCTGATCCTCAGAGTGTCACCCAGTCAGTTCAGGATTATCTGAGGTTTCTCATTAATGAACGGCAAAAGATCGAGGTCTTTAAGCGAGAGCTTCCCATTTGCATGGAATTACTTAGCAGTGGTAAGAATCCTCAGGCCTCTCCCTCTTCATATGATGTTTCGCGTTGATTAATATTGATCTTTAGTTGCGTTTCGTAACTGATTGCAGAAATTGAAGCCTCGAAGATGCAACTCTGTGACCGTATACATGGTGACATGTGTAAAAGAAATAGTGCACCTATCGCAACCGAACTCCGAAGATCAGGTTCCTCTCTCCATCAAGCTGATTTTATAATACCGAAGATCTCGAAGTCACTGCATGAGAAGGACTTTATAATACCGAAGATCTCGAAATCACTGCATGAGAAGGAGCCAATCTCCCGTAGCTTTGGTAATGGACATGCTATGCTTCCGCCAGGATCAGCGCCAAGCTTTCATGGGCGGACAAGATGTTTTCCCGAAGATCAAGAGGTAAGATAACTTCTATCATACGAGAATGTACGTGCTCCATATTGGAATCTGAGTTTGTCCTTTAAGTTGCTCTCTCCGCTTCGCATAAATGATAGAAAATTATTACTTGAGAACTCGAAATTCGTTTAGAACCCTCTTTATGAAGTGTGAAAATGTAATCGGAAGTGTATAACTCCCGTCGCATGTGAAGCCTGACGTTTTTGCAACGCAATTTGTAGCATGAAGTTCATGAATTCCATGATACATGGAAACATGTGTGACATCAGTCATACAGGCTGCATGTTTTTTATCTTGAGAAGTCATTCCCCAGCAAAGGATACAGAACTAAAGATTGCAAATAATGCAAATAATATATAGTATATGTGCTGTGTATAGAAGTAATGTATTAGTGGAGCTTGATCAACCGTTGTGGCTGAAGACTTTACATTGTCATGTCAGGCAAATTTTGCTTCTGAAAGGTAGCTGGAGTTAAGAGCATCTAATCACTTGACTATATTTCAGGATGTCCTAGATTTAGCAAACGAACTCTACAATACACGGACAATCAGAAGCTGCAATGAGGATGCACATTCCTCGAAGAAGAGTTTCGGAACAATGACAGGAAGTGCTTTTGTGCCCTTTCATAGGGATACGCAGAATCTTTTGTCTGAGTCATTCGAGAAACCTTCATGCAAATTTCGGACCGAGCATGAGTATATTTCGCACAACAAAGATAGATCAAGCTCAAACTTGGCAGCTTATCAATGGGGAACCTCCTCAGAACAATCGCCTGATTCATTCCCCGCTCATTCAGATCCTGCAAGTTACCAAGCATGCCGTGGCATTTCTAACGGAGCATCCCCCTATCGCAAACGAAGACGGTTATGGTCTCCTGAGCTGCATCGCAAGTTCATCTATGCTATTCAACATCTTGGTGGACCAGCAGGTAGTCTAGCTGCCATAGAGATAAAGAAATAATAGCATTGTTGATCTCAAAGATTTATCATTATATGATGATTATATATTAATCTATTCAGTGACTCAGAGCCCTCTTACCGGTATATTTACGTGATATAATGGTGCGTGTTCATGCGGGCGCACCCATCCGTTTGTCTGCGTGTGTCAGAATGTGTCTGTGTTTGTGTGTGTATGTTTTCTCTGTGTGTGCGTGTCTGGATGTGTGTGTCTGTGTGCGTGAGAGAGAGTGTGCGTATTTGTGTGTGCACGTTGTCTTTTGATCAGGCAGAGAATTACTTTTCAGCTGAAACGATGCAAGAAGAAATGGCCTCGGTGATTGATTTGTGATCCATTAAATCATCTTGAATCTGAGTTTCCATGACAAGGGTGCAATCAGTTTTAAGTGAAGAAGAAATCTGCCAAACTTCACCGTTCCTATCTATATTAATTTTGTTATACCATGAAGGTCGGTGCGAAAGGCACCGTTGTAAGCAGCCGAAGGACTGCTCTGTCGTCATAATGCTTGAGATCAAAAGACTGCGTGACACAATTCATATGTTTTATCGATGATGGTTAATCACTTATCTGTTAATATTCAAGCACTGACCGAATGTTTTCAAAAACGAAACGAGCTTTCACACTGTCTGTACGTTTTGATAACGATTCCATATGAACTGAAGCTCAAAAACGTTTGCAGTTGCCACTCCAAAGCGAATTAAGCAAGTTATCCAAGATGATGGACTGACAAGTGATGAGGTTAAGAGCCATTTGCAAGTAAGTAAGGTTCTTCTCGTGAACGAAGCGTATTTTTTAAAGCATCTATGATGATTGCACCACCGTTTTGTTGCGTTTCCGCATGATTTTTCATTAGTTTCGTGTCACTTCAACGGAGCCGTTTGTCGTAATTTTGCAGAAATACAGATTGCACATGAGAAGACCTAGTTCTCTCATGTCTATGATGCACGTCCCTGCTGAGATGACTCAAAGCAGACAGAATCTGCAAACCATTTGATCGTTTTCGACGGCATGTAAATGTGTGAAGATTATACTGTAACGCAAACAGTCAATTGAACGTCATATGACTCAGCTGGCGGGCTCTTAACTTTAGGCCTACGAAGAAAATGTTCGCAAATAGGAACAATTGTGTATACAGAGCAAGTCGACTTCTGCGTGATTGACATGTCCTCTTTCGTTCCGACATCCATGAGGAGCTCTCTCACTTTGGTGAGAACTCCTAATGATTCCCCCATCTGTTTCCATATACGCATGGCTTCTTCAGCGTCAAGTGAGTAAACAAAGCAGGCTCTGTTGGACAGACCAGCGAGTGCAAGCTTTGACAACGCCAACAAAAGAACGCAGAATCCCTATGCATAGTATATGTGGAGGGAATTCTCGGCTCCAGGGACAATTAACTACAAAGAATTCAGAGGAAATCGACCGCTTATCTTCCAAGTTTCTGTAATAAAACGGTTGGTGATTTGCATTAATGATTTCTGTTTGGGCAGATTTTCTTTTATCGTATAGATCATCTCAAATAAAAGAACTCTGTAATGAGAAACCAAGATACTCAAATACATGAACATATATTTTTTCATATCAAATTCAAAAAGGGATTATAATATTTATATAATCAGGTCATAAATATCTGCCTCGAGATTTGAGAAAAGAGCATTATTTTTTCTACAAATACGGCAAACAAGTACTATTTCGTTGGGTAAATCCTCATTTTGTTATCCAAAATCTAGGTCTTCTCTTGGAAATTTACCTAAGTTACTCATACGACACGTATGGGAAATTTTAAAAGCTATCAGTTTTTTAATGGCTAATTCGATCCTACTACTTACTTGTTTTGCGTCTTCCAAGCAATGAGCTTCCGAAAAGAATTAGTGAAAGGAGTAGTGTTCGTCAGACCTTTGGTAGCC
>CM035424.1:104857568-105057568 GCA_020310875.1 Ceratopteris richardii | reverse complement strand
CCCTAGTTGTGCTCAGAATTGTGATTCTCTAAGTTTTTCAAAAACACGATTCTCTGGTCACCCTCAGAAGCGTGATTTTTTTTGGCGATTCTCAAAAAATACGACTCTGAGCAAGAACACCATTCTGGGGTCATTCTCAGAATAGGGATTCTGTGGTTGTGCTCAAAATCGCGATTCTCACAAATCACGATTTTCAGCCAAAAACAAGATTGTGATAAAAAACGATTCTCTGTTGGCAATCATGATTCTCAAAAACACAATTTTTTGAAAACACGATTTTCATCCAAGGTACAAGATCGTGATTTTCATAACACAATTTTCAAAAAACACAATTTTCAAAAAACACGATTTTCAAAAACACGACTCTCTGTTGGCAATCGTGATTTTCAAAAACATGATTCTCTAAAAACATGATTTTCATCCAAGGTACAAAATCGCAATTTTCAGAACACGATTTTCAAAAAACACGATTTTCAAAAACACGATTCTTTGTTGGCAATCACGATTTTCAAAAACATGATTCTCTGAAAACACGATTTTCACTAAGGTACAAAATTGCGATTTTCAAAACACGATTTTCAAGCTCGACTCAGCATCACGATTGTGTAGTCTTTAGAATCGCGATTTTCATAGGTGCACAGCATCACGATTCTCTTGAGATTCACAGCATCGCGATTCTCTTGAGATTCACAGCATCGCGATTCTCTTGAGATTCACAGCATTGCGATTCTCTTGAGTTCACAGCATCACGATTCTCATGATTTCACAAAATCGCGATTTTCACACAAAATCGTGTTTTTTTTCATAAGTGCCTGTTTCCCTGTTTTGACCCCCAGGAGCCTGATTTGACATAACGTTTTCATCCAAAGTCCATTTTTTGAGGTCTATAGCGTTGATTTTCAGATAGACTAATTTGAAGTTGACTCTCAAGTGGGACTAGGGAACCAAGAGGTCTCCAAAGGATTTTGAACCATACCAAGGGGAAATTTTGGACTCTTAACCAAAGCTTATGAACCTGAGATCTGGTAGACACCTAGGCAAGGATAGACAAAGCATTACATCTTCTAAGTCTAGTGTCAACCATACAACTTAGGCACAACAACTAAGTGGTTGTCCTTACATACTAAAATCTGACACAAGTGACTCAGAAATGTCTTTTAGCATGGGGAAACCTGCATGTGGCTCATGAACTGCCCATCTGCAAACACCAGAAGGTCCCTATAAGACACAATTGGAATATATTCGGACCCAAACAATTAGGTGCTCGCATCTATGAGGATGGCCTGAGGCGATCAGTGGTCCAACTCAAAAATCCAGATCAACCCTTTGGACTTGAACACCCGGTGGTCAAGTTCGAAGAGGATTCATACATTGATAAGGAAGGAACCATGTATGTGGTCACCAACCTACCAGATAGGACTGATGAGTTTGGAAATGTCATTCCTGAGAATGAGATAGGAGACCTAGAACAAGGAAATGTAGGCCAAGGACCCCAGACTCCTAGAGGTAAGTCAGTTTTGACTAGAGTGATCACTCTAGATTGGATCCCTCAAGAGAACAAAAGCATAGAACTATTCTTGAATAGAGAAACAAAGGAAGCCTTTTGGATATTCAAGCCAGATCAACCTAGCCAATTGGGTATAGTCATCATCTACGAGTTCAAGGATCCAAAGATACCAGGCAAAGTTGTCTACCAGGATAACACATCAGAGAAGATGTTCTTCGTAACAGAACATGATAGACATGCATATACTTGGAAGAGTGAATTGATTTCCCCTCCACCAAGATCCAATGTTTCCCATGGCCTCCAAGGAGTAGGATCATCCAAAGCTCATGAAGCCCAGAGAGAAAGAACTAGAGAGAGACCTGAGATAAGTTTTGCACACACTATGGGCCGAAATAGATCAGGTTTGAGAATGAAAGACCTGAAAGAGAGAGACATCAAGCACATAGGCAACAAAGAGATGAACATGATTTTCCATTGCCTAGACCCCGTGAGCACCCAAGAACCCTTAGACCCACTCAAGTGATCAAGGTAATGAAGAATTATTTTGACGGGACAGGAGACCCTTATGATCATGTGGTCGAGTTCAAATAAGTGTTAAGAATTCAACAGGTTGAGGATTTGTTCACCCAGTATGAGGCACTTGGTTTAACTCTTAAAGGCATTGCCTTAGCTTGGTTTTAGCCATTGAATAGTTGCAACTATCGCGATATAGGTCAACTGCTAGACGAATTCATTGTAGAATTTTTCAATAGTGGTATCAGGCACAACACATCATCTTTGATCCACAGCTTCAAGTAGACGCCCCAAGAAACAGTGCAGCTAGCAGGTAGAAGGTTCAGACAATATCTAGAGAGATGCCCTGCTCCAAAGTTACTCACACAAGCCAAACAAGTGGCTTTGTTTTTAGATGGCTTACTAAGCACCAAGTTAAGATCATATGTGTACTTGAAAGAGCCTAGATCCATAGAAGAGTGTGTGCGGACCTGCATTGACATAGAAGACAACTTGGGTGAGGAGTTAGGACTATCCAAACTCTATCAAGAATCTGAGAGTTCTACTAGTCATACCTCTAGAGCCTCCACTGAGATAGATGAAATAGCAGAGCAAGTTGCCAAGAAGCTAGGAGTTCAAAATAAACAAATACCAAGAGTCACCTCATTGAACCGGTGTTATACTTGTGGAGGCGACCACATGGCTAATGTATGCCCATTGCACAACCAGAACATGAGAGAAATGAATGCTCCATATTGCACTATTGAGAGAAAATACACGAACCATAGGGCTCAAGATTGTCCATACAATAGAGAGGCTGTTAGACAGAATTATCAGCAACCTTACCAACAAGGTAGGTATCAGAACCAATACCAACAACCATATTATCGACCACATCAACAGTATCAGGCACCATATAGGCCACAACCAGTCCTAGGAAACCAACCACCAGCACGTGCCAATGTAATTCTAGTTAAGTATGCAGTGGCAGAAGAGAACCTTAATAGAGCATTGGTGCTAGTGACCCCACTGATCTCATAGAATGACTCTCATGCTCATAGTTTAGACTACTCTCATGAAGGTAGTCCACATGCTTATTACACAGAGTCACCTGATCATAGTGAGATTTACCCGTATCAATATGAGGCACCACCTATGGAACAAAATTGGGAGCCTGAATACTCCAATATCATGTACACAAATGCTAACCCTAGGCCCCAATTGAGACAAGTAAGACCACAAGCCCCTAGAGGACCATGTTTCAAATATCACGACGACCATTTCCTTTGTCATTGTCCCCACCCACCATCTCCGAGTCAAGGACAGGCTATCACAATACAGGCTTTTTGTCCTAATTGTGGCAAAGACCATCTCCCCAGAGATTTTCCAAGAAACCCCTCTAGTGCACCCAAGATTCCACCCATTAATGTGGTAGGCTTAGTGGTGGATTCAAGCTCAAGTAGGAGTAATGTGGCTCCTATACAAGCAGTCACTAGGGCACAAGCCTTAAAACAGGATAAACCAGCAGAGCAATTAGAGTCAAGTGAATCAGGAGAGCCGAGCAAGCAAAAAACAAGAACATGGAAAGATACCAGAGAGAAGGCCAATCACAAGTGGAATAGAAAGTTATCGGAACTCGAAGAAATCCTGAAAGAAGCGAAAACAAAAATAGATGACATTGCATCTCAAAGCCCCTTGCATGCCCAAACTCCATCTACTCCACCTCATCCCACCCCACCACCCATTGTAAATAGACCGCAACCAGGGTCTATTCTTGCAGATCCAACCCCAGAAGGCTTGGACATGATGTTCAAGGCCTACCAGGCTCGACTTCAAGAAGGGCCAATAGCTGCAAACCTAGACAGGAGTTACCCTAGAGCAGATTTAGAGATTGAACGAATGAAAATGTGCATGAAAATGGTAGAACAAGCTCAAGCTATACTTGAGACTAGTCAAAAGTTCAATCAGATAAACTCTGTCAAACCAGATTTGCATTTCCAGGGCTTACTAGAAAGATTAGAGAAGTTGGTAAACAAACCACAAGTTTCTTTACCTCCATAGGCTCAACCAGTTATTCAAAGAGGAAGCTCACCACCAATGAGAGCTTATGTTCCTAATTCCACGGATGTTGGAATACCTCCTTCAATTCAACAGTACTCTCAAGAGTTCTTGCGGGAAATACAAGAAGAGAAATGGGCCAAGGAGAAGGGTAATTTCCCTCCTATTCTTGAGATTGATGATCTTCATGATCAATTTCCCCAAGACATTCCATCTATTTACTGAGATGAAGCAGAACAACAAGAAGATGAAAGATTAGATTTTGAATCTAATACTTTAGAAGAGCTAGAACAATTCACTAGCCCATGGGAATCTGAATCTATTCAGATCAGAGCTCCCACAATACGGTAAGAAATGAAGACTCAGTGGTTCCAAGGAACACTGATGTCGTGAAGAACACTAAGGTTCAGTGTCATCTCACGGTAGAAGAGTTGCTCAAAGAAAAACGATCCTCTAATGACAAAGTATGTATAGTCCTCAAACAAACCTTCATTGAATTCCTCCACCAACCCGCATTCATTTGGATCGACCATTACCAAGAGTTATGGAATCACGTGAAGGATCAGGTCCCGGAACTTGATTCCAATATGCCAAAAGGAGGCTCTAAGCGGAAAGTACCAGAGATACCTCTAAACAAAATAGGGGACATGTGTGAGGGTGAAGAAGGTAATACTTATCTCCCTATCACCTACCAAGGTTACACAACCAAAGTAGTCATAGATTGAGATGCTTGTGTTGCTATTGCGACCACCTCTTGGTGGAAGCAATGGGGCAAGCCCACATTAAGACCAACTAAAATGAAGCTTCAAATGGCCGACAGTCATTTTGAAAGACCTCTAGGATTGCTTGAAGGGATAACTCTAACCACTTATGCTGTAGAGTTTGAGCACACATTTGCTATATGTGACTTTGAGAAAAATAATGTTTATGAGATGATCCTAGGAAGACCCTTCCTACGACAATTGCAAATAGTACAAGATTGGGAACCAAATCCTTGTACTAACAACGCTTAGGGGTCACCACCAAGGTCAATTTGAAGGATTACTTCTTTAGAGATGTACCACCCCTATAGTGGAACCCTATCCACAAAGCAAAAGAAGATTCAATCTCTGTGCATTCCGAAAGTTCACCTGATCCATCTTGGTTGCATGAAGATACTCATTTGTGGATGTGCAAGGTCATAGAGGAAGAGGAAAAACGTTTAAAGGCAAGAGAAGAAGGAACTTCGCCAGGAGATAGACCAGTTAGAGACCCAGCCTACACACCGATGATCTTCCCACATGAGGAACTTGAGCCTCATGGCTGGCTAGAAATCTTAGCCACCATGGACATTGTTGTCAACGAGGAACAATGGACACCTCATTGTGATGAGGAGGGTTATGATATCTCAGTGTTCATGTGTCAGCCCTTGCTAGGAGAATGTGACCCTAGTGATGTCATAGAAGAAGAAGAGAATGACGATGATATAGAGTCCATTGTGATGGATAGTTGCTTTAACTCAGAGCAGCACTATCTAGAAGATATAGGAGTGTTCACCCAAAAAGAAGAAGAACCTCTCACAAGTATTAAAAGGGTAAATTCAAAGGATGGAAGTGAGAGCAGTTCAAAAGAAAAAGAAAAGAAAAGCCGTGAAACAAAAAGAGGAGGAATCATTGTTTGAAGTACCAGAAAACCTCACGAAATATGAAGTTGACGACCGCAAAATTTTGGTATGAATGCCTAAAAGAGAGGCCATCATAGGAGAATCATATGATAATAAAGAAAAGACCAAGAAAATTGTAGTGATCATTGAAGAGAACGAAGAAACATGCACATATATAGGAGATGACCTAAGTGCAAGAGAAGAAATGGAGCTCGTTGCTCTATTAAGGGAATATAGGGATGTGTTTGCGTGGCACTATAGAGACTCGAAAGGGGTAGATCCAAGAATTTGCTCTTATACTATCCCCATGACTGCTGATGCCAAGCCCACCAAACAGAAGCCTTACACATATAATGATACATATGTAGCCAAAATAAAAGAAGAAATTGATAGGCTAATTGAAGCTGGATTCATCTATGAGATTGAGCATACTGAATGGGTGTCCCCCATTGTAGTGGTGCCCAAGAAGAATGGGAAGTTGCGAGTGTGTATTAATCTTAAAAAAGCTAATGCCGCTACGATTAGAGATAGTTATCCACTTCCAATCACAGAACACCGATTGGAGCGTGTTGCGGAAGTTAATAGCTTCCTTGATGGATTTTCAGGTTACAATCAAGTAGCCATTGCCCCAGAAGATCAACACAAAACAGCTTCTGCCACAGAGTGGGGAATCTTTGCATTTCATGTGATGCCATTTGGGCTCACCAATGCACCTGCAACATTCCAAAGGCTCATGTGTCATGTCTTCAAAGAGTTCTTGTGAAAGATCTTAGAAGTGTATGTGGATGATTTATGTGCTCATTCCCAAGAAAGAAGATTTCACATCCTTGAGCTCAGACAAATCTTCAACAAGTGTAGAGAATATCGAGTGTGTTTGAACCTAGAAAAGTGTGTGTTCATGGTGCGTCAAGGTAAAATCTTAGGTCATATTGTTTTTAAGAATGGAATCTCAATAGATGAAGATAAGGTGCGAGCCATAGCGGAGCTACCAAGGCCAAGGAATGTTAAAGAGGTACAAGCCTTTATTGGCCATTGTGGATATTACCGTAGGTTTATCCACATGTACGCGATCATAGCTAGACCCCTTTATGCCTTGTTGTCTAATTTTGAGTGGAATGACGAATGCGAGAATTCTTTCAATGAACTGAAGAAACCTTTGTGCACAACACCAATACTGACCACTCCTGATTGGAATAAGCCATTCCATGTCCATGTGGATGCATCCAATCACGCCATAGGATGTGTGCTAGCACAACCCACAGGTGAAGGAAACTTAGATTTGCCCATAGCATATGCTAGTAGACAGCTCACCGCAGCTGAACGAAACTATACCACAACTGAGCGAGAGGGCTTAGGCATGGTATATGTTGTGAAGAAGTTTAGACACTATTTATTGGCCAACAAGTTCAAATTTTTCATTAATCATCAAGCTTTATTATATTTGGTCAATAAACCTTGCAATACTGGACGTTTAGTAATATGGTTCCTCTTACTAATGGAATATGACTTTGAAGTTGTTGTCAGGAAAGGTAGAACCCACCTTTGGGCAGATCACCTTTCTCACATTACTTGAGGAGAGTCACCGCAAGGAGTGTCTGATGAACTACTTGATGCTTATCTGTTCAATTTGGAAGTTCTTCCTAAATGGGCAAATAAGTTGGTACCAATCCTCACCTTCGGACCCGCAAATAAGAATGTGAAAACCTCGCAAGAAGAAATTGTAAAAGCACAAAAATATCACATATTGGCAAGAAGCATGTACAAACAAGATACAGAGGGTGTACTCGCTTGTTGTGTCGAGGATGACGAACATACTAGCTGGTTGCAACAAGCCCATGAAGGATTTCTAGGAAATCACTATTCTAAACAACGAACATTGCAGAATCTAAAACGTTTAGGAGTGTATTGGCCTAGCATGGACAAGGAAATACATGAGTGGATTAAGACTTGTCCAGTGTGCCAGGTACAACCCCCAGTGGAGCATGCCACTCTTTATCACATGTCACTAATTCCAGATTGGAGTGCTCCATTGGTAGGGTTCATGAGATCGGGAACCTTACCCAAAGAAGCTAGTCTAGCAAGAAGAAGAAGCATGGAGCAAGAGGCTCAAGACTATGCTTTAGTTGGAGACAACTTATATCGAAGAGGCAAGGATGGTTATCTAAGATTGTGCGTTCACGAATCAGACTATTTGAAGGTCTTAGAAACTGCACACAGCACTGTGGACACTTCGGTTCTGATCGAGTAATCAAGACCATTCTATTCTCACGACTTTGGTGGCCCACTCTTCATATGGATGCTCACACCTATGTGAAGAAATGTGACACATGCCAACGTGCACAATATCCTATTAGAAAAGACGAGATGTCGTTGAGGCCAATGATGGGAGGGTGTGCGTTTTTGAAATGGGGCATAGACTTCATAGGTCCTATTAACCCCCCAGCTAGAAACTCCCATGCAGAGTATATTATTGTAGCCATAGATTACCTTACAAAGTGGGTAGAAGTGAAAGCCACAACAAAGAATGATGCTCAGACTACGGCTAAGTTCTTATTCGAGAATGTGTTCACGAGATATGGGCTACCAATAGAGTTAGTGAGCGATAGAGGCACACACTTCTTGAATGAGGTCATTGAAAATCTTCTCCACGATTTCTTGGTGATACATAAGAAGTCTGCCCCTTATCACCCACAAGCTAATGGACAAGCTGAGAGCACCAATAAGATCCTCTGTAACATATTCACAAAACTGGTAAATAATAAACGCTTTGATTGGGACAAACAACTTCATCATCTTGTTTGGGCTTATCGAGTTGCCTACAAAATGGTACTCAATGCCACCCCATTTCAGATGGTCTTCGGACAAAATGTTGTTCTACCATTCGACTTCCTCATCCCAACTTTAAAAGTAGCACAAGAGCATGAGTGGAATGGACATGAATTGTCCTCTAGGATCTTCGATCTAGAACGCTTAGGTGAGACAAGGCTACGCACGGTGGCAGGCATCTATGCTACAAAGAAAAGACAAAAGGCTTACTTTGATGCACACATCAAAGATAAAGGATTGAAAGAGGGAGACCTAGTGTTGGTGTACACACTAAAACAACATGCCCGTAAGTTGGAAAAAAGAGGATACAGACCCATGATGATTAATAGAATTCCACTAGCGGTGCAGTTCAGTTGGCCACTCTAGAAGGAGATATCTTGCTAAACTATATTAGTGGATGTAGAGCCAACCTATATCAAGAACCTCTTACTGAGGATATGCTAATGAGACTCAACACTGCTAAGACGCGAAAAGAAGAAGAGTTAAGGGTGAGAGAAGAAGCACAGGCAGAAGCCAGAGAGCGTATGAGGCGAAATAAGTTAAGGCGACTAGGCCTAGATGTCAACTCAAAAGCCCCAAAATATCACATGGATATGTGCCAAAAATCGGGCATAACTACTTCTCAAGTCATTGACCGACGTCCCTTTGTGACCATAGAGATAGGACAAGGAAAGGGTGCCAGGACTGTGAAAGGATTGATTCACTCAGGTGCAGCAAGTAGTGGAGTTAGACTATCCTACTGCCAAGACTTGCAGTTGAACATCAATCCCATAGAAGCTTATCTCATAGGATTGCGAGGTGTGGAAACCCCTTGTTCGGGTGAGGTGGAACTTCCCATCTACCTTCTAGATGTTCCAATGAAAGTCAAAGTGCTAGTGTGTCAAGATGAGAACCTTACAGAACCACTTGTCTTGCGTCAAGATTGGATCTATGACAATGCATTTAACTTAAACCTAAGAAGTCAAATTCTTCAAGTTTGGGTATAGGAACAATGCATTACATTAGAATTAGAGAATTGCATGCTCACAAATCCAGATGTTCCACATTCTCTTAGTTCTCCTAAGACTAATCATCTGGAAGAAGATGTTACATGTGTCAAAAGCTCTATGATCCAGAAGGAATCAATCATGGAAGGAGACTCGCAAAGGCAAGCAAACCCTCCTTCTTTTTTGAAGAGTAAAGCATCCATAGTAGTTCAACCTTAGAAGCAAGCATAACAATTCAAGACAACTGCTATAGCAAATAGAAAGACACCCTTCAACAAGAAAGCAGTTCCGAGCATGAAGCAGATCTGGGTACGCAAAGGAAAGCAACCACCAGCCTTGCTCCCACAAATCCCATCCAGGCAAGCCAACTGGGCCAGAAGACGAAGGAAGAAGCTTGGACAAGCTCAACCACAAGGTATCCGACAAGTTTGGGTGCCTAAGAAATTAGCTACAGCTCAACAAGGGCGATTAGAGATGTGGGTACCTAAGAAGCTCTTACATCCACAACAACCTATGTTCTCCCACATGCAAAAGGTCTCAACAAAGAAGCGACAAAGAGAAAAGGGTCAGAACCGCATACAGAGATTGAAAGAAGATCAAATCACCTCTTCAACAATAGTAGGAAGATGTGTAAAAAGGGTATGGGTTTGGAAGCCAAAAGTACAAGTAGCCTCCACCTAACCAAAGCACCAACCACACTGGATACCACAGTTAAGAAAGCATCCAAAGAGGAAGACACCTGAAGTGATCTCCACAGTGCCAAATGTTGTTCTAAAATGGACTCCAATAAGGAGGATTACATCAGTTCGAGACCCATTGGATACCTCCACCAAAGCGGGCATCAACATCCGCAAATAACATCGAAAGCCTCGACGAGCGACAACCATGTGATCCTTGCACAACCTTGTCTTCTGCACCATTCACGTCATGCATTTCCAAAGTATGCATTAATATAGGGCCACATTACATGGTTGTGCATAGAAACAATTGAGAGTCCCATGCACGAGAGCGCATTGACACATGTAAACCATTTTTTGATACTAAACTTTGTCTTCTTGTTTTGTGACATTGTTCCAAAAGAAAAAGAAAAAAAAAGAACTTGTTCCCAAGTTTCGCTCATGGAACATGAATGAGTCATGCTTAATTGACGATTGAACCATCGATTACTAGGTATTTATCAGTTTGGATATAAGTGTGTCTCAGCCAGAAGATGATATAATTGTTGTCTTATCTGGTAGATGTCAAGAACTTGGCATGAACATGGCATCCACAACTATGGTTCCCCCTTACCATGGTAGGAGTGAAGAGCTTGAAGGTCCGCAACTTGAGAGATGCTTAACTACCATATGTACAAGAGCATCCAAGGAGATATCTGCAAGGGATAGTTTTGGTACCATGGAAATCCTTGTATGAATACTGGATGAGAAGATTCCTGCTTATGAGAGCAGACAAGACCAGGCACTCAAAGAATTTCATCAGTGGATCCTCAACACGGACATTCATCAACAATGTCCATCACAAATGCCAGGAGCACAACAGGATGAGATAAACATCGATTGATGCTTCACCATGGTAAGTATCTTTTACCTTGGCAACACCATAACCATGATAGATTAGAAAACCTCTTCATTGGCATACCCTTGAGCACTTAGCTCAAGTCCCCAATTTTCGCACCATACTTCTTCCAATGCATTTTCCAAGTAAGCATGTACAGGGCTACATTACAAGGCCATGCAGAGGGCACATATTTTCCTCAACCCATGCACGAACACACTTACCCATCATTCATTATGGGTTATTAGTACTTGGCATGATTACTATGAACATCATTTTAAGAAGATCTAGAGGCAATCAATGGTGACTCACAATGACACAATCATGCTAGAATCCAAGGAAGGAGCGCATACCAAGGGACAAAAACTTCCAAAGGCTTTTAGTGACAAATGAAGAACCGGACAACCAACACTACCTCTCAAAGCACTACATGGAACAACCATTACAACAAGGGTCTGTAAGGGACGACAGACTCAAGAGGGGGGGGGAGTGTTGAAGCTGAAGGTCAAGGACAAAGCACAGGAGCACATAAAAAAGGTGGACACACAAGAAGAATGAGCAAGTAGGGAGCTCCAAGAAGTGTATGTCAAATTTTAAGAAGAAATCCCTATAAAAATAGTGATTTTCATCACTAAAAACCATTGTAAATACCATTTTCTAGTTTTGTAACTCCATTTTGTTCAAGCCGAGGAGTCCTTGAGCTTGAGGACTATTAGGAGTATCATCCTACCAATTTTCATAATTTTTAGACTTCATTTGAGCCCTCAAATAAGCCCTCGAACCTAATTTTTAACTAGGTCGGACACTAGGTCTGAACAAGGCCAAAACTAGTCAAAAAACTATGAAAAGAGCTAGAGAGCTCATTTTTGAGGGTAGCTGGTGAGAGAATAGAGCTTTTGTAAGAGAACTCTTTTGCAATCGAAGCTTTCCATTGTTCCTCTCTTTGATCTTACCTTGTGCGTGTGTGTATATGTGTGTGCATGTTTGTGTGCTTTCACTCACGCACTTGTGCCTTCACTTGCATATACACATACACACACACACACACTGGGAGAAGGACATAGAAAAATACAAACACCCCAATGCAACTTTTAAAGGATTTGTGTCTTCTACTAGGCCTCTACATAGAGATATATGCCCTCCATTTGGATGTTTCTCTACAACAAAGCATATACTCAACATGTTCTTTTGTTAACTTTAATAAGACCCTATGATTTACCACACATGCGTTGAATCAAAGCATTTGTATATTCTATCACATAGAATCATCCACTACACAACATTCTTTCTACAACTATCCATGCCTATCTCTATTGGTTTTCAAAAGGTATAGTATTTCTCATAGCTTACCTAAATAAAAAAACTTGTGACTATATAATACATTAGTTTACTAAATAAATAACCAAATAATGATTGAATTCTAGAAAGATGAATACAATGGATATGAAAGAATTTGACCACAAATAGATAAAAATAGATAAGTGACTATCTAGCTACACATATAGATAGAGAAGCGTAATATTGAGATAAATGAAGAAAAGCAAACAAGAGAACTTCTTGCTTGACTTGAAGATTCAAATAATAATTGAAGTATGTTGTAAAGTGCTCATTAGAGTAAACTAAAATTTGAAATCAAAATTATATATAAATAAGTGTTTTCCCACTATCTATGAAACTAGACAAGTAGGCAATTTGAAAAGTTGATGATATTACCTCCATGGTGAAGAGCTTCACTTTAGTTTCCTCTTTGTAATTGCAAATACATAGACAATCTACTTATTTGCAATTGAAAAGTAGACAATGTGAGGAGTTGATGATTTTACTTCTATGTTGAAGAGCCTCATTTTTGCAAAGTGACTAGTAGGAGGGAAGTTGAACCATACCCTAGGAGGGAGGATTAGGAATTAATTCTCAACCATGGCTTCTAGGGGAAGTGATTAGCCCATCAGACTCCTCATTGTGAAGTTAGGAGTTCCAATCCCACTATATACAACACTAGTGTCAGCATATATGAAGAAGGCTTATGCAAGGTGGATGCTAGGCCTTTGTGCCACCTTGAGAAATTTATCGAAAAAAGATGGAAATTGAGTGAGGGTGAGGACATCAACTCAAGGGCCATAGGGAGTTCACGAGCCAATCATTTAGGACAATGTTCCACCAAGGGGGGACAAAGGTTGTAAACTGATCACTAGGAGATGGTTAAACCACACTTAAGGGGGGAAGATTTGGAAGTAATCCTCAACCATGGCATTTCGGCCACTCCTAATGATGAGATCATAAGTTCAAATCCCATTGGATACAACACTCACTTTTTCCTTCCATTTTTTAATGAACTTTTTTTTGTTCTTGCGATTCTTCAATAATTTACCATTTATCATTAAACTTCATTTCATGAAGTCTTTTACCATTTCTCCAATCCACACAAAATTGTTATTGATGATTTGCACATGCAACACATCATTCAATACCTTTGAATTTTGAGACCCATCCAATGGGACATGATCCATAGATGTGTTGGATTTTGAGGTTTATGGATGCACAAAAACAACACAAGGAAGATTAGAAAACTTGGAGAACAACACAATGTTAAATGTGTTACCAGGTCAATGTACAAAGATAAGTGACATGTTAGGGTAAAACGTGTATATACAATCCAAGAGATAAAAACTCCCTAGAGCGGGAAGCAAGTTTCTTGATAGTCCTAAGTATGTTCACACACATAACTATAGAAATATATCAATAAATCCCCCCTAGGAGGGATGAAATCAACAATATGCTGGCAGTCATGAAGAAGGAATTGTCAAGCTATGTGGAAACAAATCAGTCCAGAAAAGCAAGTAAGCCAAAATCGTTGTGAAACGCTTGAAACTTGTTCCAAGGTAGGGCCTTTGTGAAAAGGTCTACAACATCATCAAGAATGGGCACATAAGATGGAGTGATATTTCAACAAAGATTCTATCAATGAAATAATGTTAGTGAATCTCAATACTGTTCGAAAAACATGGTTCTACAAAACTTCCAGATGTACATTGATTGTTAATAAATATGGTGATGAAACAAGATTAACGAATGTAGGAGTCAACAAGAGGGAATCTTGTTGGAGGAGATGATGGATACTCACAAGAGATGAGTTGGTGTAGCTAAAACCTGCTTCACAGTTGCTATAAGTAATCACTGGAGAGTGTTGTGGGCCTCTTTATCTAGCTAAAAAGCATAAGTAATCACATATGTTGCTTGGAAGATGATGCACTAATGATAGAATCAAAATAGATAGGTATGCATATGATCCAAGATCCAAAACTTGTTATTTTGGTTGATACACCCACTCAGAGTTTTGAGCCATTCTTTGAATAGAGCAGCAATTGATAAAATTCCTTTTGGGGAACTTCAAATAGCTTAAAAAGCTACCAATCCTGAGTGATCTCACTTAAAATGATGGAATACATGCAGAGATATATGTTTAACAAATTGATCATGCATCTCAACATTTACGGGCCTTGACATTCAAAGACTAGTGAGTAGAGATTGATTAGTATCTGATGATCACGAGAAGCATTATTAATGAAACTTTGTTAGATTGAAGTAGAACATATGCTTGAGCTATCATGCTTTAAATCACGGGAAATGATCAACTATAGAGTGAGAACAAGCTCTAACAAGTTCACTGTCCTGATGGAGTGTGACAGAGATATCAGAGTAAAAAGTAATGATCATGTATGAATAAAATCACGTAAAAGTACAATGTCGTTGGCAATAAATCATTGCTCAATGAGTGAGGAAAGAGTGAGCTATGAGGTGAGCTCGTAGTTTCAATGATAGTATATGAAAATGATCTCTAAAACTCGAGATACATGTGGGCGTTTCATATCCTCTTTTATAGTTTTTGTTGGAGCCAAAGATTTGAATTCAAATTCAAATCTACACCTAAAAGTGAATTCTAAAGTATAGGATTGATTCTCTCTTGACTCAACTAACAAATAATACAATATTATATGCTTCCTAACCCCTCGTGGGTTTATTTACCTTTTACAATGGATAATTGTAAAGCAAAGTTACAAGAGGTTGTACATATGAAGCCTTTCAAATGTAATGTCAATACATCAAGTTTATGTGAGGTGATCAAGGATGTAGGCTTGGGGTTAATTGCACCAACAGCACCCCCTCAAGCCTAATGTACTTGATCTTCATTGCTCCTTGATTTCCTACAAACCATTCATCAATTTGAACCTACTCATCTTTGCTCCAGGCAATGCTTTTGTAAGTATATGTGCACAATGCAAATGAGTTGATTTCTCCCTAACATAATGATAGTGAACTTCAATGTGCTTAGTCCTAACATGGTATGAAAATTACATCCATACTTGCACATTAGATGCACATCTAATTGCACATAAGATAAATTGTGGATGCATGATCAAGATTCAGTTTGGATTCGAGTGGAGAAACCTCACCATCACATGCTTAATACCTCACCTTTGCACCATTTTCTTCTTTAATGCATTCCAAGTATGCATGTATAGGGTCCACTAAACTGCCATGCATAGGCAAATGTATTCGATAACCCATGCACTTGAATTCGAGAATGGTACATATGGGAATCGGAGAATGAATCATTCTTTGAGGATAAATCTTTACTCTAACAAGCTCTTTCGGGTGATCTAATAAAATCTTTTATCATTAACTCATTAGATCCTTTGAATTTTGACCTCAAAAAATTGCATAATTCTTTCACTTAAAACCGCACAAGATGCCCTTGTATATTATCTTGAAGAACTATGTTCTCTTGTGAATATCATAAAGAGAACTATATTATTTCTTTTCTAAAAAGAAAGGGGAACTTGAGTATTTCAAGAAATCACATGGAAGAATGTTCAAGGAGCTATTTGTGATCAGAAGGTTGCTAAGGAATAGGCAACTACGGAAATAGAAGAGAGGAGCGGAGGCACTTAGGTGGAGGATTAGACCTGAAGGGAAGACGATTCAAGTTTTTTGGCAAGTAATTGTCATGGGGGATGCTCTCTCTGTCGCTCTCTCCCTCTCGGGTTTTTTCTCTCTCGCTTTTAGTGGCTAGCACTCTGGACCCAATAGTAGGGGAAGGACAGGATAGGCAGAAGAAAAGCCTGATAAGATGCCCAAACATTGGTGCCATAACGTTGGAGCTTTATTACCAAGAGTGTGGAGGATTGCCCTCCTCTTATGGAAGCTTTAAACTTATTGTTTTGTTGTGCTAGCAGTGATGATAGGAATGGAGTAACATATGAAGAAGATATCTTTTGTCTATGTGATCGAGTTCTTTGTAGTGATGACACACTTCCATGGCATTGGACATGTTTAAAGAATGTGGAAACGAATTGTGTTATGTCTTCAAGTATGAAAGGCCATGTCACACCAGTGGAATGAACATCTTCTTATGGTCCTAGAAAGGATGTGTAACAAAGTAGATCATACGCAGGAGTAATCTATTTGCATGTCAGATTGAATACTATCGAGTGTTGTTTATGTGGAATTTGGGCTCTCCCACAAGGGAGGGTCTGATATGGATTGTTTTCTTAGAGCATAGTGAGCATCTCAAGATCTTATTATGGTGGCTTCATCCTCGATCTGAATTATGCTGAGGCTATTAATTTTGCAACACTCGATTGGATTTCTTTGGGCTGATTTGGAGTAGAAAGATGTCGACTTTATCACAAAGTTATAGTACTGTTTCAAGGAGAATTACTCTGTTGTGGTGAAGGATGCACAAAGCTACAGTAGGTCCTCATTTTCATTAAAGAAGGAGTCAGCTCATATGATCTCCAGGGAACAAAGGCAAAGAAAGGCTGGCTTGGGTAGAATGGGTGGCATTGGGGTCCTCGAAAGGCCTGGTCTAGATCAATCTGAGGTTGGAGGCTTTCAAGATACCAGGTCATGAGCAAGAATAGCAATCATTGTTGAATCCCATGGAACAAAGAGAGAAAGTATGAATCAAAAAATAGGATAGAGAATGAATAATCAAGGAAATTTAGGCATATGGAGGAGCTTGCAGAGTAGCATTCAGTCAAGCAAAGGTTAAGCCATTGCTGATAGTAGTGGAGGTTGAAAGAGAAAGATGTTGTTCTATGGACAACGATGATTGATGTTTATGGAGAGCTTGGTTATGTAGATGAAGCTTTTTATGCTATCAAAGTATGCAAATTCAAGTTCTCATACTTGCATCATATAATTTTCACTGATTAACATGTATATGAGAACTAGAAGCATAACACAGGTAAAGGAAATCTTCATAATGAAATAGGTGAACTTCCTATCACCTGTGTATGACTTGCAAGCTCACTAATCCCAAGGTCTTTTGGTTTGGATATGAACACTTGGAGTACCTTCTTGTTCCCATCTTAAAGTGGATACAAAAAGGGCTTGTCTTCTATTTTATTCACATGCAAGTTGACTATCCAGTCCATCTATGCATCTTACAAGGCAAAAGTCTATAGCTTCCTCTACACTACACTTGAGAGACATTAGTAGACACAAAAGTGCTCCAAATGATGCTTGGACCTTTTGACCATTCCTTGTTGGAAGTTATATCCATGACAATAGAATTGAAGTTCTTACAGAGGTGAACTATGAAACGGATTTTGTTGCCTGAGGTGAAATTCCTGAAGAGCTTGTGAAAGACTTGGCAAAGCAATTGGTGGCTTGTCAACAAGTGAAGTTTTTATCAATCCAAGACATTCCTGAGGACTTTATGGATATGAATAAAGAGAGAGATGATTCCTTGGGAACAAGAGACAAATTCAAGCGGCAACTTTGAAAGACTAGGAAATGGATTTGGATGCCTAGTACAAAAAGTTGTTTTATGTATGGGTTTGCAAGGGTTTTTCTTCCATACACATATGTCTAAAAATAGGTTTCTTAATAGCAAATCAAATAGAAATAGAGCAGAAGGGACACTCCAATTAATTTCGTGATTTACAAATGTTAATTTGGAATGATGGTCTTGTGTTTGAAAAATAAGGAATCCTATTTTGGATGCATCTAAGTAGTTGCATGATAAATGTTAATGATGTTGAAGTAGTATAAATACATCTATTGAGAGAGAAAGAGATTTAAAGTGTGCATTGTAGTCTTATGTGTTGCAAACAATGCTAGAATGTAGAAAGTGGAACATGTCACTCAACAATTATGTGCTTGTATTTGTAAATCTCGTTGAGACATAGTCATTGAGGAATGCCGCCAATGTCCTGCACTAGGGCATACAAGAAGAAACAACAGTATAGTCTAGAATTATTGTTGGTGCATCTTTATCCAAGCCTAGTGCTTGATCGTCATTGCTGTAATAACATTATTTTGTACTCTCAATAAGAGAAGCCATAGAAACTATCTCTTGTAAAAGTTGAAATGTAAAATCACAAAAGGTAAGGGGGAGAAGAGAACTTCACGACTATGTTAGGTGCCAATCAAGCATCTAAATTTGGAAGAAATCCCTTAGATAAGATTCCCCTAAGTTGAAGGAACTTTTAGGTGGACTATCTTCAAAGTTTAAATTCAAATTTCTCTATATATGCACATGAGAAGAGTTGTGGAATAGAGAAGAGTTCTTAGCTACATTTGGAGGAAGTTATGAGCACTATCAAGTCAGTAGTGAAGCACACATTGTGATCCTCCTTCCCAAGGCTCATGTGTAATCAATCCATGTATCATCTGTGCAATACATATTGATATTTCAACTACATCTTGGATTTCTATTCATATACTGCTACAAGTCATTTTTCACAATTTTAGTCAATTTTGGACATTGATTTCTCTATCTCTACTTACTCTTTTGATGAGATTTAAATTAGTATAGGTAAAGTGATACATTTTTTGCTTCATCGCATTTTTCATCATATCTGATTCATTAGTCTATGAGCTACATCTATTTGAAGTGACCTATGTATGCAGGTAGAGTATTCCTGAAAAGTCGAGATGGCATCCAAATGTACCTAAATTGATTTCTCTCAGTATTGTGTAATAAAATTCATCAAATTTTTTTCTTTAAGTTCATCATATATCTAATTGAAAGTCTGCAAAGTATCTCTAATCAATTCTCAGCAGGCTATGAATGTTCAGTGAAATTCCAGAGTGCTTTCCATCCCAAAATAGCAAGTTTTTTATCAGTTGTTTTGTATCAAGTCAATTGTTTTGATTAATCAATTTGAGATTGATTTTCCAAAGCACTAAGAAGGTATTAATGGATCATTAGCAAGCCCAATTTGTCTACTCAACATCTCTAAAACTACTTTGGTAGGTGTAGAGCAAGATTTTGCAACATGAGACTCATCCTTGGAGTGTGTCCACGATCTTTTCTCATAATGGTATCAGAGCATAGTTGAATCAACATGGGAGATGGTTTTCCCTCGACCATTGACACATTGGATAGGAACAACTAATTATCTTGGTCTCTGAGGATGGATGCCTACCTGAAAGGAAGAAATCTATTTGGATACATATCTGAAGGTGAAGTCATGCAAAAATGAGAAGCAAAGGGCAACCATCACATGGAGAGCAAGAGAGACTTACAACTTGGTGTTCAAAGGATGCATTAGCCAGGTCCAATATTCTAAAATCAATCTTTGATTTTCTTTTATCTCATATAAAAGGATGTAAGGCCTCAAGGGAGACATGGAATGCACTTGCTACCTTGTTCTCTTCAAATACTAGAGCAAGAAAGAATCATGTATGGATGGCGTTTACTACCTTGAAGAAAAGCCTTAAGCAAAGTGTGATTGATTATGTCACCAAGATGAAAGAGATATTTGATCAATGAGGAAGCATTGAGGAGGTGATTGAAGAAGAGCAAATCATAAGGTGAATCATCAATGGCATTAATGCTGGTGACAAGTGGGAGTCCTTCACAACTGCCATGGATCTATACATGGACATGCAAGTACCTAATCTCAACATTCTCATGGGCCAACTCTTCACACATAAAGCAAAGCTAAAACAAAATGGTGAACCCTCAAGAGGTAATTAGTCTTTTGCCCTATACTATGATAAAGATAAAGCTAAGGATAAGTCAAAGTCCAAGAAGAATGAAGATGAAGGAACTTATTTCCAAACCAACCTCACAAGTAGAGGAAAAGCTAGAGGCAGAGGCAAATGAGGAAAGCAAGAGAGGGGGAGACCTCAAACATCCCAACCTTGCAACACATGTGGTTATTCTAATCACACTATTGAAGAGTGTTATAGGAAGCCAAGAAATTCTAGAGGAAGAGGATTCAATAGAGGTAGCTATGGATCAAATAGAGGGAGATATAATGGAGGATATGACAAAAACTATCAAAATAACAATAACAATTATCCAAGTGGATATAGAGGAAGGAACGACTACAAAAATTATATTGAGGATCAAAGTGAAGAAGACTCACTTCTTCTCATGAACCTATAACTGAAGCAGGGTAAGGATGATGATCATGTCTTTTATATTTACACAAGATGCTCTAATCATGTATCAAATTATGTAGCATTGCTCTCTGACTTAGAAGATCCCAAGAACAATCATAATGCGCACATGTGATGATAGAAGGCATTCAATGGAAAAGATAGGTAATGTCAAGACATCAGATGGAAATATGAATCTTCTAAGAAAAGTATTGTATGTACCTACAATAAACAAGAATTTGGTAAGTGTTGGACGAATTGTAGGGAAAGGATTGCAGGTTCGATTCACAAGACATGGAGCATATGTGGAAGACCCCAAGCAAGGATTCCAAAGGATAGCTAAAGGAGATAAAATAGGAAGATTCTTCACTTTCGAAGTGGAAGACACCAAGAACATAGCATTGTTTAGCTATGGATCTCAAACACTCTCTAAATTACAGGTATGACATAAAAGGCTTTCTCATATTGGTGAAAGAACTTTGAAAAAAATATGCATGGACCGAATTGTACTTGGATTGCCCAACCACAAAGCAACATATGATCTACAAGTGTGGAGCCTATCAATTTGGCAACGCACATAGACAAACCTTGTACTTGGATTGCCCAACCCCAAAGCAACATATGATCTACAAGTGTGGAGCTTATCAATTTGGCAAGGAGCTATTGAATTTTGTACACAAATGTGTGGGGTCCAAGCAAAGAACCTTCCATTTCAATTTCAAAATATTATGTATCTTTTATTAATGATTGCAATAGGTGGACAATCCTATACTTTATGAAACATAAAGATGAAATTTTCAATTGTTTCAAAAGATATCTTGCACTTGTAGAGAACCAAGCAGGTAGATGTCGCAAGAGACTCATATCAGATGGCGGTGGAGAATCCTTCCCAAATGAATTTGATGCTTTCCTTCATGAAAGAGGCATCAAAAGAGAGGTAACAACCAGGTACACCTCTAAACACAATGGAGTATATGAAAGAAGAAACAAGATCATAGTTGAAGTAGCTAGAGCTATGCTAAATTAAAAGAACCTATCTAATTATCTTTGGGCGTGATTCTGAAGATGACATGATCGAGTTGGAAAAATTGAAGCTATGGAGGAACAAAGGGAAAGCTAAGGTGCAAGACCTAACTCAAGGTTTAGAAAGCTCTCTTCAACCAATTAGAAGATCAATGAGGGAAAAGAAGAATTCAGAAAGATATGGGTTTGATACATCTTTGGTCACAAAGCATTCAATTTGTATGGTTAAGGATCTCAATCATGAAGACAGTACATCTTATGATGAAGCTCAAAGAAAGGAGTTGAGAGAAGCAATGGATGAAGAAATGGAAGCTCTCATGGACAATGACACATGCAAACTTGTTCCTAGCAAACCATCAATGAAGATAATTGGATCAAGATGGATTTATAAAGTTAAAAGAAATCTAGATAGTAGTATCAATAGAAATATTGCAAGGTTAGTAGCCAAGGGGTTTGCTCAAACCCATGGAATAGACTATGAAAAGATCTTCTCATGTATATAAAAAATACCTACCATTATAGTACTTGTTAGCATTGTTGCATCTAGGAATTGGAAGCTCTATCAATTAGATGTAAAAAAAGCATTTCTCAATGGATGGTTTTCAAAAGAAGTCTATATGGCACAACCACCTAGTTATGAAGATGCACATCATCCCAATTATGTGTGAAAATTTAGAAGGGCCTTGTATGGTTTGAAGCAGGCTCCAAAAGCTTGGAACCACAGGTTAGTAACCTACTTCCAAGACCAAGGCTTCAAGGCTAGCAAAGGTGATATATCACTATTCATCAAAAGGAATAGATTAGAGTTTATATATCTATGTGTTTATGTTGATGAAATCATAGTTACAAGAAACGACATCTTTGGAATCAATGAGGTAAAATTGGAAATGAAGGATGAATTCAAGATTTGTGATCTTGGCCCTCTCACATATTTCCTTGGACATAAAATTGTTTATACAAATTATGGTATCTAAATCACTCAAAGGAAGTATGTACATGACATGGTTTCTAAACTCAAGATGGAAAATACTAAGTGTGCAGGTACACCCATGAAGATGACTCATGAGCTAAGTGCATATGAGGGAGGACTCATTGATGATATCACAAGCTATCAAAGCTTGGTAGGAAGCTTGAACTATGCAACTCTCACAAGGGTGGACATATGCTATAGTGTTAGCATACCCACTCAATTCATGCACAAGCCAAGGAAGCCACACATGGAAGTAGCCAAGAGAGTTCTGAAATAGTTGAAGGGCACCACCAATGATGGACTCTTCTACCCCTTCACATCAAAAGTTGATCCCAAACTCTACTCAGATTCAGATCGAGTTGGATCAAGGGATGATAGGAAGAGTACATCAGGTCATTAGGCTTTTGCATGTTCAAAGTTAATCTCATGTTCTTCAAAGAAGCAACTAATTGTTGCTCTATCATCAATAGACGCTGAATATAGAGGATTGCCCAATGCAGCACAAGAAGCAATCTGGTTGAAATGTTTGTACTCAGATTTGGGGTTGCATACTCTAACTCCTCATACCTTTGGTGATAACACTAGCTCACTTCACTTAGGAGCTAATCCTATTAACCATGCTAGAACAAAGCATATTGAATTCCACTATAACAACGTAATAGAGAAATTGTTGAGCAATGTTATTCAATTATCCTATGTGTCTACTAATCTTCAATGTGCAGATATGATGACAAAATTTTTGGATAGTATCAAGCGAAGGAGATTTAAAGGCATGATTGGATTGATGAAAATCAAGGAACAATGAAGAATGAACCATGCTAGGCTTGAGGGGGAGCTATTGATGCATCTTTATCCAAGCCTAGTGCTTGATCATCTTTGAACACACATGAGAAGAGTCACGAAACAGATCAAAGTTCTTAGCTACATTTGGAGGAATTTTTCATCAATTATCAAGTCAATAGTGAAGCATACATTGTGCTACTCCATCCCAAGGCTCATATCAAATCAATCCATGTATCATATGTGCAATACAGATTGATATCGCAACTACATCTTGGAGTTCTCTTTATATACTACTACAGGTCATTTTTCACATTTTCTGTCAAATTTGGTCATTGATTTGTCTTAGTGTAGTTATTCTTTTGATGAGAGATAAATTAGTATAGGTAGAGTGTAAAGTCCATTTGTTTTATCTCAATTTTCATCATATTTGGTTTATTATGCTATGAGCTACATCTATTTGAAGTGACCTATGTATGCAGGCAGAGTATTCCTGAAAAAGTCGAGATGACACCCTAATGTTCCTAAAAGGATTTCTCTCAGTATAGTCTATTAAAATTCATCAAATTTGCTGTTTTAGGTTCATCATATATCTACTTGAAAGTGTGCAAAGTATATTTAGTCAATTCTCAGTAGCCGGTGAACTCTTAGTGAAATTCTAGAGTGCTTTCCATCCAAAAACAGCAAGATTTTGATCATCAGTTTTGTATAACATCATCTGTTTTGATGAATCAATTTGAGATTGATATTCCAAAGTACTAAGAAGGTATTAATGCATCATTGGCAAGCCCAAGGTGTCTACAAAGCATCTCTGAAACTACTTTGGTAGGTGTAGAGCAGGATTTTGTAACACCAGAATCATCCTTGGAGTGTATCCACCATCTCTTCTCAAAATTATGTCTAGTCACGAAACCTATTTAAGTCAAAGAGTGAAATATATTCTGAATTTGAGCTTTGGAATGCATTTTCTATTGTGCTTCATTTGTGTCCACTTATGAAAATATGAATTAAGAATCTCACACATCCTTCTCACCCTCCTTTCCACGATCCCCATGACAACATGAGATTTCTCATAACAATTAAAAGATTTTCCTAGAAAGATCTTGGTGCTCTTGTTGTGTGTAGTTGTGTACTAAAATATCCTTGAGAAAATTTGCCAAAAATCATCCAAGAAAGTGTCTTAGAAAATAATTCCGGAGTTTCATGAAAGTGGTTAGGGAATTTGAGAGTCCACAAGGCATAATCTTAAACTAATAATGCCCATATCGACTGTGAGAAGAGGTTTAAGGAATGTGTTTTAATCTAGGATGATATCTTTTCCTAAGGTCAGGTTTAGTGAAGACTTAGCTCCATGTAACTCATCAATCATCCCATCCATCTTAGGAATAAGGAATTGAATTTTTTATAGTTATTTCATTAAGCTCCCTTGAATCAATGCACATTTGTATTGAGCCAACTTTCTTCGTTACCAATGGAACTAGCGCTGCCCAAGATGAATTGCTATGGTACGTTGATCCCTAATCCAAATAAATTTGGTTTGTTTTACAACTTCTTAATGCTGATTTGAATCGTCATATAAGGTTATTTCATAATAGTCTTGGATTTTAGTACCAGATCAATATCATGATCCACATCTCCAGAGTAGGTGGCTAACCTCTATGTAACTTAGATGAAGATATATCACATCACTCAAGCACTAAATCTTTTAATAATATGACATAGGATTATTTCTATTATAAGATCTACCTATAGTATATGATGAAGATGAATCTTAAGAATGAAAAATAAGCCACATTTATTTAATTGAATCTTCCTCTAAAAGATGAGAAAATTCTAGAGAAGAGACCAACGGTTGACTACTCACATTATCCTGCCCCTACATTTTATAATTACTTTCATTCTTTCGAGAATAAATGGTATTTGAATGATAGACACAATTTAATGCATCTCCCAAAGCTCTGAACCACTCATGCTTCAACATTAAGTCCCTATTCTCCATATTAATAATCTCAAAGTCGAGATTGTCACGATGAACTTGCAATGAAATCGTATCACTAGACATCCTAGTATCCCATACACATTTTTCTTCCCCCTTTATCGTGGAGATGATATCTTGATGAGCACTCACACTTTAGGGAAATTTTAACTATTTAACTCATGCGTAATTCATAATTTTTTAGATAGTTTATTTTTAAATCGGAATTCTAACGAGTATCCATGCACTGATCCATAGAAGCTCAGGAAATCATGGGGTCCACAAGTCTCTGAGCACATCCATTGTCTAAGATAAAAAGTGTGTGAGGTATCCTCGTGTAAAAAATTCATCCAAGTGTGTGAGGTATCGTCATGTAAAAATTCATCTAAGTGTGTGAGGTATCCTCATGTAAAACTTCCACTAACTTGCACTAGTTTCTACCATAAATAGGTAAAGTTGTTCTAAATGGACAATCTATAGTTGGGCTTTTCACACCGCATTATTATTAAACTAGAAGGGCATGAGTGGAAGAAAGAAAAATGAAAACAAAGGTTAATTTTCTTAGCATGGTTGCGGAAGGATATGTGCAATTTAAGATCTCATGATGCAATGATGATTAAATTCTTTCTGCTGTGAACAACTGAGAATACCATTGGAGAACTTATGCTGCATTTCCTTTGTCCATTTTCCACGCAAATGCTCTCTTCCTTGAATGAATAATTGCATTGTCGATATTAATTCTGAATCCATACAAATGAAAACATCAATCTTCAAATCCAAAGGAAAGTAACCGCAACACTTAAAGCCATGGAGCATAACTAGTTTGAGCAATAATAGAACTTGGATGCATTATTCTTCTAAATTTCTAATCAAGATGTGTGTCTCTAAACAAAGGCCACATCATTTTGGAACTTGGGTGCATGTTTCTTCATTTGACTAGCTTTCACAAAAGTCAATACCGAGCGATGTAATAATAAAAAAGAAAGAATATCTCTTTCATGCCACAAACGAATAGGCAAGCGTTGAACTTAATGTCTTTTGGCTTTTTCTTATCGTTCTGAAAATTTCCTACATCCGACACTGCTGTAAAACTTAGTTTTCTTAGATTCTTGAACATTTTAATTTTGACTGCCATGGATGCATCTTAAAACAAGCGATTGGCCGTAATTTTCTCATACGAAACAATAAATCATTCACATGCACAAAAATTGAGTTTAAAGAGTGCGTTTCTCTGTCCCCCTCTCTCTCTCTCTCCTATCTTTCTTTGCCATTAACTTTAACCTACGACTCTATCTCTCTCATCCCACTTTTTCATGCACCATCAGTTTTATCCTACGTCTCTCTCTCTATCTCTCTCTTTCCCCGCTCCTAGCATTAGTACATGAATCTTGCATATGCTCTCGGGCCATCTCTAGTCTGCAATGAGATTCTATTGCACCTATCAACACAAAGAGAATGAAGAAGTAGTCACACAATCACACATGCACACTCAGATGTTGGTGTAATTAGTAAGCCTAAGTGCTTGACTAATCATTCGGGACTACACATCATTTTATCTCTTCACAAGAAGGAACTTCATGTGAACCTATGCTAGTCATTTAGGGCATAATTATGTTGGATAAATCTAAAATCAAGGAGAATAAGGAATCTCGTGAAGTTAGAGAGCCGAACCCATGACTCATGTCGTATGAAGAATCAGTTGAAATCATCCCTAAAGTGTAGGAACACTTTTAGGTGGAGGAAAAGTTAAATTAAAAAACTGGAACATGTGTATAAATACACATATTTTTAGTCATGAGATATGAGAGCCATTCTGAGAGGTATTGAGCTACTTCAATGAGCATACATTGAGCTCATCTCATGTATGAATAGTCCACTACACTTCCCTTGTATCATATCTTCAGTAGCATATAGATTGTGATACATTACTTCAAGTTCATCTATTTCTATTCTTCTCTCCAGCATCTTCATCATTTCAATGACTTTGTGGAATCAATATCTCTGTGTGTACTCCATCATTTGTTGTACTTCAACTTGGGTTAGTTAGCATAAAGGTCCTAATACTTGCGTATCAATTGTAGTCACATTTTGCTCATAGGATCTTACGATATGAATCATACAAGGTGATTGTGTCTACACACCTTCTAGATCTTGAAATATTGGGATGAACCCCCGACTTGTTACAATCATTTCTCAGTGTATGGTGTGACTAAATTGATGAAATGACTTGTGTTAGTTAGCTTCACACTCCAATTAGATGTATGCGAAAGCTCTTTGGTCAATTTGTACTAGATTGTGAGAATTGAGGAAATTACTAAGCACTTCTATTCCCAAAAGAGAAGGTTTCTCCCCATTTCTAGTACATGCAAGTTATCTGCTTTGATCTAAACTTTTGGGAATGATGTTGCAAGACACTTGGTGGTTCCAAATGCATTAATTTGAATGTAAAGGTTTCTATTAAGCATCCCTATAGTTAACTTGGTAGGTGTAGAGTAGGTTTTGTGCAACATAGCATCTCCTCAAAATGGAATAGGAGCTATAACAAATCATGATGGGAGATAGATTTCCTTCATCCATTGACAAGTTGGATCAAGCTAACTACTCAACTTGGTTAGTTAGAATGGAAGCTTACCTTCAAGGGAGAAACATCTATGGTTACATATCTGGAGATGAGATGATGCCTATCCGCAAAGGACAACCAACTCAAGGAGAACAAGAGAGATTAACCCATGGTGCTCAAAGGATGCTCTAGCGAGTTCATATATTCTTAATTGAATCTCTAATGTTTTACTTCCACACATCACAAATTGCAAGACTTCACAAGAGACTTGGAATGATTTTGAATCATTCTTCTCATGAAGTACCAAGGAAGGAAAGAATCAAGTATGGATGGAGTTCATCACACTCAAGAAGATGACGAGGAAAAGTGTGATAGATTTTGTCACAAAAATGAAGGACCTAGGAGATAAACTTGGAAGCATTGGAGAGATCATTGATGAAGAATAGATAGTGAGGCAAGTGATCAATGGAATAAAGGAAGATGACAAATGGGAAGCTTTCGCGATAGCCATGGACCTCTACATGGACATGTAGGTTCCTGATTTCAACACCCTCATGGGACAATTGTTTACACATGAGGAAAAGCTTATGAAGAATAAAGATAACTCAAAAGTTAATCAATCCTATGCCTTATAAAGAACAATAATAAGGACAACAAAGGCAACGGTAAAAAGTCTAATGATGAAGGTATTACCTCTCAAGAAAACTTTGTAGGAAGAGCTAGAGGTTGAAGAGGAAGAGAAGCGAAGAAAGACAATGCAAGGGGAGAACACAAAGCTCCTTTCCCTATGCCATATTTGGTTTAACTAATCACATTACTAAGAAGTGTTTTAGGAATCCTAGAAATCCTAGAAATCAAAGAGGAAGAGGTTACAACATAGGTGCCTATGGAAGATCAAGAGGTAGATTCAACAACAACAATGGGTTGCAACAACTCATACGACAATAATAATTTTCAAGGAGGATATAAAGGAAGGAGAGATGACAAAAATTATGTAGATGATCAAACTCAAGAGGATTCATTACATCTGATGAGCATGACCATGAAGCATGGTAAAGCAAATGAACATGTATTCTATATAGACCCAGATTGCTCAAATCATGTAGCTGAGAATGTAGATCTACTATCAGACTTAGAGGATCCAAGGAATAGACATGAAATCCAAATAGGATATGACACAAGGCATCGAGTGGAGAATATAGGAAATTTGAAGACCTCAAATGGTAACATGAACCTATTGAGAAAGATATTGTATGTGCCAAATATCACCAAAAATCTCATTAGTGTAGGTCAAATTGTTGAGAAAGTATTGCAGGTAAGATTCACAATGAACCATTTGTAGTTGATCCACATCACGGACTCAATAGGATAGAAAGAGGAGAAAAATCAGGTAGACTATTTACATTTGAGTTGGAAGATACTACGAACATTAATTATTCACTTATGGTAGTCAAACCTTATGAGAATTAGAAATTTGGCACAAGAGGTTAGATCATATAGGTGAAAGGGCTCTAAATCAAATCGGTCGGGATGAGAGTGTGCTTCGTCTCCCAAATATCTCCTAACAACACATGATTTACAAATGTAGTGCTTTTCAATTTGGCAAGTCTCATAGACAACGATTCACAAAGAAGGGATATATTCATGGAGACCTCTTAGAGCTAGTCCATATAGATGTATAGGGACCAAGGAAGGTGTTCTCAATCTTTGGATCTAGGTACTATACATCATTCATTGATGATTCTAGTAGATGGACAATACTATATTTTATGAAGCATAAAGATGTGGTGTTCTCTTGTTTCAAGAAATATGTAGGGCCTCTAGAAAATCAAACACGTAAGACTTTGAAGAGGCTAACGTTAGATGGAGAAGGAGAATATTTCTCCTATGACTTTGATTCTTATCTCTAAACTAAGAGACAAGAATCAAAAGAGAAATTACAATGAGGTAAACCCTAGAGCAAAATGGAGTTGTGGAGAGAAGAAATAGAACCATAGTAGAGGTTGGAAGGTCAATGCTAAATAAGAAGAACTCACCCAATCACCTATGGGTAGAGGTTATATCCATAGCCACCTATCTTATCGATAGACTCCCATCAAAAGCATCGGATGGGATGATACCTTATGAAGCATGGAATGTAAGAAGACCTAGCCTTGATCATTGCAAGATCTTTGGGTGGATAGCATATGCTCACATACCTTCACAAAATAGAGGGAAAGTAGACCCAAAGGCAGAGAAATGCATATTCATTCGCTATGAACTTAATGAGAAAGATTATATGCTATATAATCCAAGCAATAAAGGTTTCATTGTTAATAGAGATGTTGGTTTTCATGAAAACAAATCTTGTTTTGAGGATGATTGCAAGAAAATAAAACTTCTCTATGACCTAGAGGAAGAATTTCCAACATTTTCAAAGAGAAATGAGCATACACATGAAGAATCAAGTGATTCTGAAGAAGAACAAAAGACTCCAAGAAGGGAAATCAAATCATGGAACTCTAAAGGCAAAGCCAAAGTGCAAGAGAAGAGAGATGTGATAGAATTGTCTCAACAAAGCATCACAAGGTCTATTAGAGAGAAAAGGAAAACTAGGAAGGTATTGTTATGACACCACTTTAGTCATTAAGCACTCGATTTACATAGCATATGATACAAAATCAGAAGAACCATCTTGATATGAAGAATCCAAGAAGAAGTCAAAATGGGGAGATGCTATGGAAGAAGAGATACAAGCCCTACAAGAAAATCAAACTTGGGAAATGATTCCCATGAAACCATCGATGAAGGTCATTGGCTCAAGATGGATCTAAAAGGTAAAATAGAAATGCCGTGGCTCAATGAAAAGGTATAAAACAAGGTTTTTAGCCAAAGGCTATGCACAAATCCAAGGCATTGAATATGAAGAGAAATTCTCACCTCTAGAAAAAAAAGCCCACAATTAGAGTACTCATGAATGTCGCATCTTCCAAGAATTTGAAGATATATCAAATGGATGCTAAAAATGCTTTTCCAAATGGTTGGACTTCAGAGGAGGTATACATGGCTCAACCTCCTGGGTTTGAAGGTCAATCATGTCAAGAATATATATATGTAGGTTAAGGAAAGCCTTGTATGGCTTGAAGCAACGTCCTAGAGCTTGGAATCATAGACTTGTTACTTACTTGCACGATAAAAGTTTTATGGTAAGCAAGTTAGATCCTTCCCTTTTCATTAACGGGAACCACTCAAAGGTCATATAGCTTTGTGTATATGTGGATGAAATAATCATTAGAGGTAATGATGTGGATGGAATCAAGAGGATCAAAGCTTAAATGAAAGAAGAGTTCAAGATTAGTGATCTTGGACTTCTCTCATACTTGCTAAGTTTGGAAGTAGTATATACATGGAAAGATATGTTCCTAACTCACAGAAAGTACACTAGAGATATGCTTACCGAATTTGAGATCCAAAAATACAAAGGTTGTAGGTACACCCATGGAGCTAAATCTGAAGCTAAGTGCTCATGAAGGTGAGCTAATTGAAGATGTTACTAGCTATCAAATCTTAGTTGGAAGCTTGAATTATGCTAATCTAACTAGATTAAATATTTTCTATGGAGTTAGTATCCTAGGTCAATTCATGCACACTCCTAGGAAGCCTCTCATGGAAGTAGCCAAGAGTATTGAAAAACTTGAAGGGTACAATCAATCAAGGATTCTAATATCCATATACATCTCATATAGATATGAAGCTCTTTTCTGATGGAGATCGGGCAATTTCAAAAGATGATAGAAGAAGCACGTTAGGCTATCTTAGTTTTGCATGTACCCAATTGATTTCATGGTCTTCCAAAAATCAACATATAGTCTTTGTTTCATCCACTACAAGAAATAGAGGGGCGTAGGGACGCCCCCGAATTGAAAAAACATAGGTACCGTTGCTTATGCGACGCTGTCGTCGCATAAGCGACCGTACAATTTTTTATTTCTTTTTTTTCTGACATTCGTCGCATAAGCGATGCTAGCGTCGCTTATGCGATGCTAAATTAGTGTGTCGCAAATACCGTCCCTGACTAGCGACGTTGGCAAACTGAAGAGCGTCGCATAGAATGTAAAAAAAAAAATTGATTTCTCCCGGCACATTTATGCCAGGATTTGGATGTAAGAGCAAGAAGAGAGAGAGAGAGAGAGAGAGAGAGAGAGAGAGAGAGAGAGAGAGAGAGAGAGAGAGAGAGAGACATCTACTTGAAGCAAGGTATGCACACATACACACACTTACACACACATACATATGCATACACACATATACACACATAGACACACACACACATACACATAGACACACACACACATACGCACAAATACACACACATGTACACACATGCACAAATAATGTTGCATACACACATGCACAAATAATGCATACACATGCACACACATATACACATACATATACACACACATACACACACACATACACACACACATACACACACACATAGAGAGACATGCACACACATACATATACATGCATACATAATGCATATGCATATGTGTACATCCTTACATACTTACATGCATACACACGTATGCATACATAATGCATATGCATATGCATACATACATACATAATTACATGCATACACACACATATGCATGCATAATGCACATGCATACATACACATACATAATGCATATGCATACATAATGCACATGCATACATACACATACATAATGCATACACACACATATGCATACACACACATATGCATACACACACATATGCATACATAATGCATTCACACACATACACACACATATGCATACATAATGCATTCACACACGTACACACATATGCATACATACATGCATACACATACACACATAGACACATAGACACACATAGACACATACACACACATAAACACATACACACTCATAGACACACACACTCATAGACACACACACATACACATAGACGCGCACACACATACACACAAATATACACACACACATACACACATACACACATACACACATACACACATACACACATAATGATGCATTCACACACATACACATGCATACACACATAGACATACATATACACACACACATACACACATACACACATATATGCATATACACACACATAGAGAGACATACACACACATACACATACATGCATACATATGCATACATAATGCATATGCATACATACATACTTACATGCATACATACACATACATAATGCATACACACACATATGCATACATAATGCATACACACACATACACACACCTATGCATACATACATGCATACACATACACACATAGACACATACACACATAGATACATACACACACATAGACACATACACACACATAAACACATACACACTCATAGACGTGTAGTGACACATACACATAGACACACACACATGCACACACACATATACACAAACACATACACACATAATGATGCATACACACACATACACATGCATACACATACATATGCATACATACATGCATACACATACACACATAAACACATACACACTCATAGATACACACACATACACATAGACACACACACATATACACAAACACATGCACACATAGAAACATACACACATACACATGCATACACACATACAAACACATATACACACACATACACACACATATATGCATAAACACATACAGAGAGACATACACACATATACACATACATGCATACATATGCATACATAATTCATAATATGCATATGCATACAATGTACATACATACTTACATGCATACATAATGCACATCATAGATACATACACACACATAGACACATACACACATACACACACATAAACACATACATACTCATAGATACATACACATACACATAGACACACACGTACATGCACACACATATACACACACATACACACATAATGATGCATACACACACATACACATGCATACACACATACAGACACATATACACACACATTCACACACATATATGCATACACACACATAGAGAGACATACACACACATACACATACACATACATGCATACATAATGCATATGCATATGCATACATACATACTTACATGCATACATAATGCACATGCTTACATACACATACATAATGCATACACACACATATGCATACATAATGCATACAGACACATACACACATATGCATACATAATGCATATGCATATGCATACATACATACTTACATGCATACATAATGCACATGCTTACATACACATACATAATGCATACACACACATATGCATACATACATGCATACACATACACACATAGACACATACACACACATAGACACATACACACACATGAACACATACACACTCATAGACGCATAGCGACACATACACATACACACACACATATATACACACACACACACGAACATACACACATAATGATGCATACACGTACATAAATATGCATACATACATGCATACACATACACACATAGACACATACACACACATAGATACATACATACATATAAACACATACACACTCATAGACACACACACATACACATAGACACACACACATATACACACACACATACACACATAGACACATGCACACATAATGATGCATACACACATACACATGCATACATACATGCATACACATACACACATAGACACATACACACACATAGATACATACATACACATAAACATATACACAATCATATACACACACGCATACACATAGACACACACACACACACATATACACACACACAAACACACATAGACACATACACACATAATGATGCATACACACACATACACATGCATACACACAAACAAACACATATACACACACACATACACACATATATGCATACATACACACATATATGCATACACACACATAGAGAGACATACTCACACATACACATACATGCATATATATACATACATAATGCTTTTGCATATGCATACATACATACATGCATACATACACATACATAATGCATACACGCACATATGCATACATAATGCATACACACACATACACACATATGCATACATACATCCGTACACATAGACACATAGAAACATACACACACACAAACACATACACACACATAGACACATAGACACTCATAGATGCATAGCGACACATACACATAGACACATACACATACACGCACACATATACACACACACACAAACATACACACATAGACATATACACACATAATGATGCATACACACACATATGCATACATACATGCATACACATACACACATAGACACATACACACACATAGATACATACATACACATAAACACATACACACTCATAGACACACACACATACACATAGACACACACACACATATACACACACACATACACACATAGACACATACACACATAATGATGCATACACACACATACACATGCATACACACACATATGCATACATACATGCATACACATACACACATAGATACATACACACACATAGATACCTACATACACATAAACACATACACACTCATAGACACACACACATACACATAGACACACACACACACACATATATACACAAACACAAACACACATAGACACTTACACACATCATGATGCATACACACACATACACATGCATACACACATACAAACACATATACACACACACATACACACATATATGCATACATACACACATATATGCATACACACACATAGAGAGACATACTCACACATACACATACATGCATATATATACATTCATAATGCATATGCATATGCATACATACATACATACAGACATGCATACATACACATACATACACACACACACACATATACACACACATACACACACATATACACACACATACACACATAGACACATACACACATAGACACATACACACATAATGATGCATATACACACATACACATGCATACACACATACACACACACACATACATACACACACATGCATACATACACATACTTAATGCATACACACTTACATATGTACACGTATATATATTGATTTCTAACCATTTTGTTTTTATATGTTGGGTATTATGGATCCCAGTCGAGAGAGAAAGGCGAAACTCACTCTCCTAAAAAGTCTTATGAAAGCAAGAGTTCCGTCTGATACTCTAGGGGCCATAATGCATGATTACTGAGAGATGTTTGATGAGGAGTTGGACTATACGATCCAGATGCTTACCTAGCGATCAGACGAGGGCTCTTCTGTGGCTCCACATCCAAGAAGAGAGCTATCTGCTCATAAGTATGTTTTTTTTTCGTAAACTTTTTTTATGATATTATAACACATATTTTTATTTATTTTTATCTATCTATTTTCAGGACACCTATACCACCTCCAAATCGTGATAGCAGAGCAGAGTTTTCTATGAGGACATGCATATGCACCTTAGGACTAGAGTGTGACATAGAGCCAGAGGGGAACATTGTGTACATAGGGAATGGATTGGAGTTCAAGAGAAGAATGTGGGCACTATGCGACTCTTACCTGCACTTTGTCCACTTACCGTGGAAGTAAGTAAAAATTTTACATATAAATTGAAATAAATATCTTATGTTTTATTTACATTATGTTTTTTATTTTTGTAGTGAGCATGATGAGAGGGATAAAAAATAAGTAATTAATTCACTTGAGACAGAGTTTGGGACAGGATGCTCGCTTAAGTGGTGTCTAAAAGAGATGCGGACACTTATGGCTCATCATCGCGATAATGCACGGTATGCACTGCTTTTATGTATATATATGTGGATATGAGTATGTGTGTTTATGCATGTATGTATGTATGTGAGAGAGAGAGAGAGAGAAAAGAGTGAGACTAGAGGTATAAATATACGGATACACACACATATACATCATACATGCAAATTTACACACATATACATATACATGCACATTTATACATACATGCACATTTTTACACACACATACACATGCATGCAGTTACACACATATAATGAATACACATAGACACATACACATACTCACATACACGTACACATACTCACATACACATACACATGCATAATCATATGTACACACACATAGACTCATATAATCATATTTACATGCATATATACATATACACATGCATATATACATACACACAAATTCAGTTGGAAGGATTTAGTAGGTTTGTTCATGAAAGAGTACTTGAAGAACTTGAAAATTTTCCAAAAATTGAAGATACAGATAAGGAAGTCGAATTCTGATTCATTGGTAAACAATATCAATTCACAGAACCTTTGGTTGAAGAAAAAGATGCTGCGTATCAATGCATTACTTATTCTGCCGATCCATATGTACCATCTTAATTAATTCATAATAGAGATCAAGTAGTACAAGAAGAAGATGTGCGGCTCGGGTCTATTCCTTGGATGAATTCTAGAGGAATTTTCAGTAGTATTGAATTACCTGGATGGGCGAACGACGGGGATTGAACCCGCGCGTGATGGATTCACAATCCATTGCCTTGATCCACTTGGCTACGTCCGCCCCCTCTGTGAATGCTGCGACACCCCCAATTCGAAAATAGTTATGCTGGTATGCACATATAGATACACATACATACACAACACATGCATACACATAAATAAATAAATTAATTAATTAATCCCATTTCAAAAATCCTAATTGAAAACACTAATTTCGATATTAGGGTTTTAAAACCCCTAATTTCAAAACTCTAATTCAACCTTTTAGCCATATGTTTTAAGTATATGTACACCTCCGACGTCCTACTAGAGAGATGTCTCTCCTCCCAACCTTATGCCTCTATATATAGCTACTCGAATCATCGAGGATCATAATATATATAAAGATATATACACATCATGTAGATAGGATACATAAATATAAAATGGAGTAGATATATTATGCATCACACATACATGCCTAAATGCACACATAAATATATATATACATACTAACATATTTACATGTAGACATTTACACATAGAAATATATACATATATACATGTACACATCACATATACATGCCTACATGCACACATAAACATATATATACATGCATACATATTTACATGTACATATTTACACATAGACACATTTACATATATACATGTACACAATTATAAACACTTGCATATATTACATGAATACATGAATATTTTACATAAATGCATATGCATATATACACATATGCATATTTAACACATGTATACATATATCACACACATGCAAACACATACATATACATGTAATACATATATATGCATACTAACATATGTATACATATAATACACATGAATACACACACTTATGCATACATACATGATAAAAATTTTCTCCTCGAAGATAAAGCTATATATAAAATAATTAGGCATACCCCCGAGCTTCATGTTCTAACTTAGAAGAACATGATTTCATCTCTCTAGTAGGATTCATCATTACTCAAGTTAATAAAAAAATCTATTATCTGATATCCATTCAGAACTACACATATTCACATATACACATACTATCTGTTAATACACATACACACATATTCACATATACACATTTACAGATACACACATATTCACATATACACAACTACACATTATTGTGGGATAAATGCATATATTTTGTATGAATGAGTGTATATGCATGCATGTGTGTGTACATATATATGTGGATATGTATATGTGTGTTTATGTTTAGTATGTATGTATATGTGTATATGTATACATATATGTATGCGTATATGTTTGCATGTATATGTGTATGTGTATGTGTGTGTATATATGTGTATGTATTCTGATTTTTTTTTTTGTTTGAGATTAAATTAATAGGAGATATTGTATGGTCGAAAAAAATAAGAGGCGAGCTAACATACCACTTAAGACGTGGCAATTTTTTCGTAGACAGCTATGTCTTCAGGAGTCATTTCCTCAGCAGAAGGTACACAAATTAATAGTTTATATTTATAATTTTTATATATTTTAGTAATTTTTTACATTTAATTTATGTATTTTTTTTCTTGAATAGACAGGCTGCTGTAAAGAAGAGAGTGGATTCGGGCCACACATCGCACCTAGGCCAAATGGGCCATAATGGTTTTGTAGCTACATTTGTATGCATATGTGTTATTGTGAGTATATTTTTTATTTTAGTTAAGATGCAAGCAACTAATGTTTTTTATTTGTTTCATTGCAGTGGAAGGATTATGGCTCATATCCTATGAAACATGAGATCAAGTACGCTACACATTTTGGATATCGGCATTCGAGCGAGTATGTGCAAGATCATCCTGATGCCTTTGTGAGTATTTTTAAATTTTATATAATTATTTTATTTTTATGAATGGTTTAATTATTTTATTTATTTATGTTTGTTATATGTAATACAAGAGTATTATGGAGAGACAAATATGGATGAGGTGGAGAGACAGACACAAGAGGGACGATCTCGATCGTCACAGGGTGATCATGACGATGAGGATGAGGAAGATCAGGATGATCATGATATTGCTGATGATGATGATGATAAGGATTTTAGTTGATTATGACATTGGATTATATGTATTTACATTGTTATATATATATATATATATATATATATATATATATATATATATATATATATATATATATATATATATATATATATATTGTTTTTTTATCTATATATTTTTCATTTCAGTTATGTTTTGAATTGTGTGTATGGTATTCAGTAATGAAGAGTTTTGTTCTATTGATTGTTATTATTGTTTATATTAAGCATGTGTTTTAATACTTTAATTATATAATTCATTCATATGTGTGTACCTAAGTGTATATGTATGTAGTGTATATGTATGTAGTGTATATGTATGTATGTGTGTGTATATGTATGTATGTGCATGTGCATGTGTAAGTGTATATGTGTGTATGAGTATGTGCATGTGCATGTGTATGTGTGTGTATATGTATGTGCATGTATATGTGTAACTCTATGTGTATATGTGTGTATGTACATGTTTATGTGTATATGTAGGTATGTGCATGTGTGTGTGCATGTGTATATGTGTTTTAATACTTTAATTATATAATTCAATCATATATGTGTACCTAAGTGTATATGTATGTGTGTGTATATGTATGTATGTGCATGTGTATGTGTGTGTATATGTATGTATGTACATGTGCATGTATAAGTGTATATGTGTGTATGAGTATGTGCACGTGCATGTGTATGTGTGTGTATATGTATATGCATGTATATGTATAACTCTAGTGTATATGTGTGTATGTGCATGTATATGTGTATATGTAGGTATGTGCATGTGTGTGTGCATGTGTATATGTGTTTTCATACTTTAATTATATAATTTATTCATATGTGTGTACCTAAGTGTATATGTATGTGTGTGTATATGTATGTATGTGCATGCGTATGTGTGTGTATATGTATGTCTGTGCATGTGCATGTATAAGTGTATATGTGTGTATGAGTATGTGCATGTGCATGTGTATGTGTGTGTATATGTATATGCATGTATATGTATAACTCTATGTGTATATGTGTGTATGTGCATGTATATGTGTATATGTAGGTATGTGCATGTGTGTGTGCATGTGTATATGTGTTTTAATACTTTAATTATATAATTCATTCATATGTGTGAACCTAAGTGTATATGTATGTGTGTGTATATTTATGTATGTGCATGTGTAGGTGTGTGTATATGTATGTATGTGCATGTGCATGTATACTTGTATATGTGTGTATGAGTATGTGCATGTTCTTGTGTATGTGTGTGTATATGTATATGCATGTATATGTATATGTGTGTATATGTATATGTATATGTATATGTATATGTATATGTATATGTATATGTATATGTATATGTATATGTATATGTATGTGTATATGTATATGCATGTGTATATGTATGAAACATACATGTGTATGTGGATGCATTTCCATTTCCATCCATGTGCATGCATGTGGATGTGCATATACATGTATTTGCATATATATATATATATATATATATATATATATATATATATATATATATATATATATATATATATATATATATATATATATATATATATATATATATATATATATATATATAATGCATGCATGTTAGTCTTTTTATGTGGTTGTAGGAATGTTTGTGCATATGCATGTGTATATGTGTGTGTCTAAGTGTATGTGCACATGTATCTGTGTGTATATATGTGTGGGTATGTGCATGTGTATATGTGTATATGTGTGAAAGTGCATCTTCATCCTGTATAAGTGTATAAGTGCATATCAATAAGTGTGAGTATGCTATGTAATGAAAATAACACAATTCAAATAATATACAAAGAATAAAAATTGTACTTACAATAGCTAATTAGCCATACTTTTTTCTTGGTTAGCTTCTTGAATAACCTACAATAAAGAGAGAAGAAGAGAGAGAGAGAGAGAGAATTCAAAGAGAGAAAGATGTAGAAAGAGAAAAATAGAGACAGAGGGAGACAATAAGAGAGAGCTTAGGCAAAACAACAATTCTGCATATACTTGCTTCAGCTCGTAACCACAGCGCAATTGCGAACGTTGGAGAGTTCTTTGATCGGATGCGTGAAAATGCCGATCGAAGAGCCTCCAATGTTTTAATTTTTGTCTATCAACAGATGGTCATGTAAGCGATGCTGCCTGTCATCGCATAAGTGACATCTTTTTAGCATCGCTTATGCGATGCCAAAGATCGTCGCCTATGCGATGCAGAAAAGTGTTGCTTATGTGACGCTATTTAAAAGCATCATGTTAGCGGCGCTGTATGGGAGCGTCGCAGCCCCGTCACGCCACAAGTCGCATTGCATGCTTGATTTACTCAGGTGTAATTTTGTCTCATATTCAAATTTTTTCTCTCATATGACTAACTTTATGCATTGCAAAAATTTAAAGAATTTCTAGGATCATCAATGTGCTTAGTCCTGGCTACTAATCTTGTGTACCATGCAAGGACTAAGCACAATGAAGTGCACTATCATTATGTTAGTGAGAAATTGCTAAGCAAGGATATCCAATTATCCTATATATCAATGCATTTGCAATAAGCAGATATACTCGCCAAAGCATTGGATGGAAAAAAGATGAACATGTTCAAATTGATGATTGGTTTGCAGGAAATCAAGGAGCAATGAAGATCAAGCATGTTAGGCTTGAGGGGGACATGCACGTGCAATTAAGCCCAAGCCTACATCCTTAACCAGCTCACATAAACTTTATGTATTGACATTACATTTGAAAGGCTTCATATGTAAAACCTCTTGTAACTTTGCTTCACAATTACCCATTTTAAAATGTCAATAAACCCACGAGGAGTTAGGAATCATAGAATCTCGTATCATTTGGTAGTTGAGTCAAGAGAGAATCAATCATATACATTAAGATTCACTTTTAGGTGTAGATTTGAATTTGAATTCAAATCTTTCGCTCCAACAAAAACAGTTACTATGAAAGAGGATATGAATGGCCCGTGCGTATCTCAAGGTTCACAGATCATTTTCATGTACTTTCATTGAGAAGAGGAGCTCACCTCATAGCTCACTCTTTCCTCACTCATTGAGCAATGATTTATTGTCAATGAAATTGTACTTTTACATCATTTAATTCACACATGATCATTACTTTTTACTCTCATATCTCCGTCACATTCCATCAAAATAGTGAACTTGTTAGAGCTTGTTCTAATTGCATAGTTGATCATTTCTCTTGATTTAAAGCATGATAGCTCAACCATACTCTCTACTTTAATCTTACAAAGTTTCATGAATAATGCTTCTCGTGAGCATCAGATATTAATCAATCTTTGCTCATTCATCTGTGACTGTCAAGGCCCGTAAATCTCGGGATGCATGATGAATTTGCTAAACATATTTCTCTGCATATACTCTTTCATTTTAAGTGTGATCACTTATGATTGGTAGCTTGTTAAGCTAATTGAAGTTCCCCAAAAGGAATTCTATCAATTGCTATGTACTCAAGGAATGGTTCAAAACTCTGAGTGGGTGTATCAACCAAAATAGTAAGTTTTGCATCTTCGATCATATGCCTACCTATTTGTTTGATTCTATCATTAGTGCATCATCTTCCAAGCAACATATGTGATTACTTATGCTCGTTAGCTAGCTCAAGAGGCCTACAACACTCTCCAGCCATTACTTGTAGCAAGTCTGAAGCACGTTTTAGCTACACCAACTCATCTCTTGTGAGTATCTACCATCTCCTCCAATAGTGGTATCAGAGCAAACACAATCAAGATGGGGGATGGATTTCCATCCTTAATTGAAAAATTGGATAGGAACAACTACTCAACATGGTCCCTAATTATGCAAGCATACCTTCAAGGGAGAAGCTTATATGGATACATCTCAGGAGATGAAGACATGCCAATCTTGAGTAGCAAGAATCAACCAACAAACAAAGAGCAAGAGAAGCTAACCACATGGTGTGCAAAGGATGCTCTTTCGATTTCATATCTATTAAACTCAATCCTTGATTTCTTGTTACCACATGTTAGAAATTGTAAAACCTTCTAAGAGACTTGGGAAGTGCTTTCATCATACTTCTCCTCAAACACAAGAGCTAGGAAGAATCAGTTGTGGATGGAATTCACAACCCTTAAGAAGCAACCAAAGCAAGGAGTGGCTGATTATGTAACCACAATGAAAGATGTTGCAGAACAGCTTGCAAGCATTGGAGAAGAGATAGAGGAAGAGCACATAGTGGGGCAGATCATCAATGGAATTAAGGTTGATGACAAGTGCTAGTCCTTCATCACACCAATGGATCTCTACATGGATATGCAAATACCTCATCTCAACACCATGATGAGACAACTCTTCATCCATGAGACAAAGCTCAATAGAAAATGTGATAGCTCAAGAGATAACCAATCTTATGCCCTTTATATAGATTATAATAACATTAAGGATAAAGTTAAAGGTAAGAAACAGGATGAAGAGGCTACTAACTCTCAAGCTAATTATACAAGAAGAGGAAGAGGTGCTAGAGGAAGGGGTAGAGGAGGAAAACAAGGTAGGGGGAGATCCTATAACAATTCACTATGCAACATATTGTTGATGTATAAAACACCACAAGAAATGAATTAATGTGACACTAGAACACCTCTATGGTCACCATTAACTCATTGCCACTCCAAACTTTGAGAAATGATAGCTTAAAGTGAGAACTTTGCTTCTACAGAAATTCCTAGTCACCGAAATGACATACCTTCAGTATTTCATTAATTTCTCCTAACTCAAGTATTCTTTCTCCATGAAACGTTATAGGCTAAAACTAGAACAGTAGAGCTTTCCAACAAGCTATCATATGCATCAAACGGAGCTCTAGAACTCAAGTTATGGCCCTCACAAGATGACCCTGTATGACCTTCCAAAACTGGAAATCTTGCCTGTTTTAGTATTCTTGATGTCCAAAAATAAAAAATTCGATGCCTAGCATCGAATTTCAGTCCAAGTCGATGCCAGGCATCGACTTTGGGCTTTTTTTGGCTATTTTTCTGCACCAGAAACACTCTATTTTACACACACATGAAGAAGATGACTTATATGATAGAAGTCGATGCCGGGCATCCATTTTTTGTTGGAACTTGATGCCAGGCATCGAGTTGCTCCACAAACTTCATATTTTTAGAAGATTCAACAACAGTTAACACACAGAGAATGAAAAAATGACTTATCAGCCAAGATTCGATGCCAGGCATCGAATTGCTCAGAAAACTTGAACTTTTGAATTCATCACACAGTAGGCAAGCATGGAGATGATGGAGAGAGACTCATACATAGAAATTTACTCAGTTCTTTCTCATAGCTATGAAAACTCAGAAGTTTTACAGATGCTTTCTCACTCAGAGAAGCCCGACTATACTCAGTCGTATAAAATGAACTCCTTCTTCTACTTCTTCTCTCTCTCTCTCTCTACGTCAGTTGATACAAACTAACTTATATAGATTTTCGTATTCTCGTGATTTTAAAAAACTTCTAGAACTAAAGTGAACTAACTTTACAAATATGATACATTTGTGAATTTGTCCCTTCACATAGGCGTGGGGTTTTCTTCCTAAGATTTGACCTTCAAATATATGTCTAATTAGTGAGTGTTTCTCCAACACATATGTGGTCTCAACAACCACACTATAGAAGAATACTAAAAAAAACAAGGAACAAAAGGGGAAGGGGCTTCCATAGAGGAAACTATGGAGAAGCTAGAGGTAGGTACAACAATGGTGGAGGCAACTACAACCATAATTACAATCAAGGCTACAACAACAACAACAACTATCAAGGAGGCTTTAGAGGAAGAAGGGACTTCAACAATTATATGGAATATCAAGAAGACTCTCTACTCATCACGAACAAGATATCCATGCAAGGTAAAGATGGTGAGCATCTTTTCTACATTGATTCAAGTTGTTCCAATCATGTGGTAGCAAATATAGCTCTATTATCTAATCTTGAAGAACCAAAGGGCAAGCATGAATTACAAACAAGTGATGACACTAAACACTCAGTCAAGCAATTGGGAAATGTCAAAACATGTGATGGTCATATGAACCTTTTTGAGCAAAGTTCTCCATGTGCCTACTATAACCAAAAACCTAATTAGTGTTGGGCAGATTTTAGAGAAAGGTCTAGAGGTCAGATTCACTAAGCATGGAGCATATGTGGAAGACCCCCAACAAGGCTTCAAAAAGATTGCCATAGGTGAGAAGTCCGGTAGATTATGTACTTTTGAAATTGAAGATACAACGAATATAGCACTATTCAGCTATAGAGATTAAACCTTATCTAAGTTGGAAAAATGGCCAGAAAGGCTAGGGCACATAGGAGAGAGAACTTTGACGCAAATTTGTAGGGATCAATGTGTGCTTGGCATTCCCAATGTGACCAAGCAGCACATGATATACAAATGTGGAGCTTGCCAATTTGGCAAAGCTCACAAGTAACCATTCAACAAGAAAGGATACATGCATGGAGACTATTTGGAGCTTGTACACACTTGTGTGGTGTCCTTGCAAAGATCCAACCAACTCAGGTTCAAGGTACTATATGTCATTTATTGATGATTACAGTAGGTGGACAATTCTCTATTTCATGAAGCATAAGGATGAGGTATTTATATGTTTCAAGAAGTATTTGGAACTAGTTGAAAACCAAACAAGAAGGAGCTTGAAGAGACTCAGGTGTGATGGAGGTGGTGAGTACTTTTCACATGAGTTTGATCTATTTTTATAGGACACAGACATTAAGAGGGAAGTAACAACTAGTTATACTCTTGAATTGAATGGAGGGGGAGAGAGAAGGAACATGCTAATTGTTGAAGCAACTAGGTCTATGTTAAGTGAGAAAAAAATACCTAATTATTTATGGGCAGAGGCTGTATCCACAACCACCTACTTGGTCAATAGGCTTTCATCCAAATCATCGGATGATATGACACCATATGAAGCATTGAATGGCAAGAGACCATCATTGGATCATTGCACATCAGAATCAAAGGGATACAGACTATACAATCCCACTAACAAGGCGTTCATAGTTAATAGGGATGTAGTATTTGATGAGAATAATTCATGATTTAAAGATGATTGTAGGAAAGTTAGGTTCCCATATGATTTGGAAAATTATTTTCCAATCCTCACTAAAGAAGATCAACACCAAACAGAGGACATCAACTCAGAAGATGAGGAACAGATTGACTTCAAAGCTTGGAAGTCAGGAGACAAACTCAAATACAAGCAACAAGAGGATCTACCCAAGTCTTCCAATCAAGCTTTAAGGAGATCACAAAGAGAAAGTAACAACCCCATAAGGTATGGATATGATACATCCTTAGCCACAAAGCACTTTGTGTACATCACTAAAGAATCTATGCTAGAGGAGCCTTCTTCATTTGAAGAGGATAGGAAGAAGAAAGAGTGGAGAGAAGCCATGCAGGAAGAAGTGGAAGCATTGCAGGAAAACCACACTTGGAATCTAGTTCCCAAAAAGCCAGATATGAAGGTAATTGGATCGAATTCTTCTCTCATAAGTCTAGTGATGTATGAAACATCACAAGAAATGAATTAATGTGACACTAGACAACATCTATGGTGATCATTAACTCAATGCTTCTCCAAACTTTGAAAGTGATAGCCAAAACTGAGAACTTTACTTCTTCAAAACTTTTTAGTTACTAAAATGACAAACATTCAATCTTTTGCTTATTTCTCTTAGCAAAAAATATTATTTAGCCAAGTTTTTTTGGTGCATGAAAGTAGAAGAGAAGAGCTTTCGAAGAAGCAAATTATTTCCTAAAAGCGCTTCACTACACACCAAGTTATGGCCTTCACAAAATGGCTATGTCTAACTATCAAAATAGGAAATTTTGCCTCTTTTAGTAAAAGTTTCTATCTTAAAATAAAAGTTTTCAACTTAGCATTGACTTGCAAGAAGAACTCGTTGCCAGACATCAAATTGGTGTGTTTTCAACCACTTTTTCAACACTTGAAATACCCCCGTGAACACCAGGTATGAAGAAAACCTCTTTTATGTGGGAATTTGATGCTAGACATCCACTTTAGGCTGAAACTAAATGTCAGGCATTGACTTGATTTAGAAACCTCATGTTTTCAAGAAGATTAAGTAGTAGATAAAACTCAAAGAATAAAAAAAGGACTTATCAACACAATTTAGATGCTAGGCATCCAGTTGCTTGAGAAACTTGAAGTTTTGAACTCATTATCGCAATAGACAAAGCATGGAGATGGAGGAGAGAGTTGCATACATAGAACTTCTATTAATTCTTCTGATACCTATGGAAACTCAAAAACTTTACATGTGCTTTCTCTCTCACAGAAGACTGACTATTTCTCAGTCATACAATTTGAACTTTTTCTCACATTCTTTCACACTCTCTCCTCTATCTCACCACGTGAGTTGATAAAAACTAACTTATTTAGATTTTCTCAATCTCATGACTTTGAAAATTCTACAACTGAATTTAAGTCTAACTTTATGAATATATTACATGTGTGAAATTGTCTCTTCGCATAGGCATGCACTTTTCTTCTTAGACTTTGACCTTCAACTTAATGTCCAATTTGTGATTTAATCTCCAAGAGCTCCCCCTCAATCAATAATTGACATTCTCTATTTCTTCACATCATCTTCTTTGCTTTTTACTCCTGCCATGCTTTTGAATCTGTTGGTCTTCACACCATCCAAGTTATTTGTCATTATATCTGCTATCTGATCCTTTTTAGAAATGTACTCCACTTCAATTTCTTTCTCCATTACCTTTTCTCTTAGGAAATGATAATGTATCTCTATATGTTTTGTTCTTGCATGAAATACTAGATTTGCTGCAAGATAAAGTGAGCTCATGTTATGTCCATGTATTATAGGTATACCTTGATTAATGCCCAAGATTTTGAATAATGTCTGCATCCATATGACCTCCTTATCTGCTTCTACAAGTCCTTTGTACTCAGCTTCAGTTGATGATAATGCTATTCTATGTTGTTTCTTTGAACACCAACTTACAAGCTTATCACCAATGTATATCATGTATCCATGAGTTGATCTTCTGTCATCTTGATTACCTGCCTAGTCTGAGTCACCATAGGCTCCACTTCAAATCTAAAGTAAAAGGATAATATAATCCTTCCTTTATAGTCCCTTTGATATATTTCAGAACTCTTTGACCTGCAACCCAATGTGGATCATTTGGACAATGCATGAATTGTGACAAAACTCCCATTGCATAACTAAGATCAGGTCTTGTTAGTGTAGCATAAATCAAACTACCCACAAGAGATTGATCCTTTCTCATATCTTTGTATTCTGCACCATCATTTTTATTAAGCTTGTGATTGACTTCAAGTGGAGTTCAAGCTTCTCTGCAATTTTCCATACCAAAGATCTTCAACAGGTTCAGAAGATACCTTTCTTGTGATACATATATGCCATGACCTGTATAAGTTACTTCCATTCTAAGAAAATATGATAACTTTCCTAGGTCACTGATCTTGAATTCTTTCTCAAGTAATCTCTTTACCTCCTTGATTTCTTCATCTAAAGTACATATGATTATAATGTCATCTACATAAATACAAATGTAGATTGTACCTCCCTCTATTCTTTTGAAGAGTAGACTTGGATCTGCTTTTGAACTTTGATATCCAAGATCATTGAGATACTTCACCAATCTATAGTTCCATGCTCTTGGAGCTCGCTTCAATCCATAGGGTTCTCTTCTCAATTTGAAGACAAAATTTGGAGACCTTGAATCTATAAAGCCTTGAAGTTGTTCCATGTATACCTCATCTAATATGTATCCATTCAAGAATGCATTCTTTATATCCAGTTGACTGAGATTCCATCCTTTTGAAGCTACAATAGCAATGATTGTCCTTATAGTTGACATCTTAGCTACAGGAGTAAATGTCTCACCATAATCTATGCCATAAGTTTAGGCATAGCCTTTCCCCACTAGTGTAGCTTTGTATCTAGCTATACTTCCATATGCAAGATTCTTCACATTATAAACCCATTTATTTCCAATTACTTTCTTACCATTTGGTTTAGGAACAAGTTCCCAAGTCTTGTTCTCCTCTAGTGCATTGAGTTCTTCCTTCATTGCTTCTTTCCATTGCTTCTTACCTTTTCCTTCATCATAGTTGTGAGGTGCTTCATCATCTTTGACCATATATGCATAGTTATACTAAGTTATGTAAGAAGTATCATAGGAATACCTTTCTCCTTGCCTTCTTGTCTTACTTGACCTCCTTGGTTCACATTCTTCATATGTGTATGGATACACCTCTTCATCAAATATAGGAGCTTCTTCATTTCTTCTTGTTACTCCACTTCTGAATGTACTTGCTTGCATATATTCTCCATCTCCATTGATCTACACATGAGCTCCTTTCTCACATCTTCGTACCTCTTCTTCAAATTCTTCAACTATATGACTTTGATGTGCATATGAACTTTTTTGTTCATCAAATGTAATATCTCTAGAAAGAAGAAATTGTTTCGTTAGAGGATTCCACAACCTGTAACCCATCTAATTTTCATCATAACCAATGAACACATATTTTTCTACCTTTGGTTCAAGTTTATGTCTAAGTTGTGATGGCACATAAGCATATGCAATTGATCCAAACACTTTACAACGATCTAGTGTTGGTTTCTTACCCCACCAAGCTTCATATGGAGTCATTCCATTTAGAGATTTACATGGTAGTCTATTCACAAAATATTTAGTTGTATTTACAGCCTCAGGCCAAAGACAATTTGGAAAATTCTTCTCCTTCAGCATAGCTCTAGCAAACTCAACCAAAGTCTTATTTCTTCTTTCTGCTACACTATTTTGTTATGGTGTATACCTGCAAGTTATCTCTCTCTAAATACTTGCATTCAAAAGATAATCATTGAAATCTTGGGAGAAGTATTCTCCCCCTCCATCAGACCTGAGTTTCTTAAGCTTTTGACTTGTGACTCTCTCTACATATGCATGAAAATGCTTGAAAGCTCCAAACACTTATGATCTTTCCTTCAAAACATACAGAGTTATCCATCTTGTAGCATCATCAATGAAAAGAACATAATACCTTGAGCCACTGCTAGATCCTTCTTTTGTTGGTTCCCCAACATCTGTATGAATGAGCTCTAGTACTCCATCATGTTTGAATCCTTTTTTTTTGAAATGGTAACCTGTGTGATTTTCCCATTTAACATGCTTCACCTTTATAAATCATATGTTGAATTTTCACATTTGGTAATCCTAGTACAAATGTATTTGCAACCATAGCTTTAACTCCTCTTTCATTGAAATGACCTAATCTCTTATGCTAGAGATCAAGTTTTGTAATCACTCCTTCACCATGTGTGAGCAAAGCTTGACCAATGTTCCCTTGCACTCTTAAAATAAAGATCCACCTTCTTTCTTACCACAAACAATCTGATTATATCCATTCTCTAGATCTTCAACGAATACTCCTTCATTTGTAAACATGACTTGAAAACCTTTTTAAACTATCTATCTCGCACTAGTCAAGTTTTTAGGTATTGTAGGAACATACAAAACATTGGTTAGAAAATTTGCTCCATTCTTGCATTTAACTTTTCCAACTAAATGTAAATTATGTTTTGTATTATCATTTGTTTGAACTGTATGACTAGAAATGCCTTTTTCCAATTCTAACATCAATTTTATGTTTGCTGAAAAATGATTAGAACATCTAGAGTCAATGTAAAGTACCATTAGATCTTCTTTATCTAATGTGCTGATTGATATCATCATCAATGATGTATGAATTTCATTCTCTCTGTCATTTGCACAATTGTAGTAGGTGGTGTTGTGGGATTGATTTTGTCCCCAACTTCTTCCTCCACCTCTGCCATAGCCTCCTCTTTGATTTTTTCTACCTCCATGAGAATAACTTTGATATTGTTATTCTAATTTTGATTTGATTGTTGTTGATTATGCCAACAATCATGATCCAAATGATTACTCAATCCACAGATCTAGAAAGCCTTCTTATTGTTATTCTGATTACCTATTCCTCTTCCAAAACCTCTTGCTCTTCCTCTACCACTGCTTCTACCTCTTGCATAATAAACTTGAGAACTTGATTCCTCTTCATCCTTTGCTTTACCTTTATCTCCTTTCTTCTTGTTCTTCATGTACATTGCTGTTTTTTGTCCTTTATCTCCATCTACCTTCAAGTCTTTCTCAAACGTGAGCATCAAACCAAGCTATTGATTCAAATCTAGAACATAATGTTTCAAAGAAAGTTCTGTTGACAAGAAAAACGGTTTCCACCTTTTATCGCCTCTCAAACCTATGATCAATTGAGCAGTCAATCTATGATCTTCAACATCTTCATCTATGGATCCAAGACTATCTTCTAGATCCTTCATCTTAGTGACATAATAACTAATACTTTGACTTGGCTTCTTCTTGAATGTAGTAAACTCTGACCAAAGAATTGCTTTCCTTGCATTGGTAGCACTTTGGAAATGATATTCCAATGCATTCCATATATCTTCAGCTGATTCCAATCCTCTTATGTGTGGTAGCAAATGATCTGAGATTGAATTGTACATGCAAGCCTTTGCACTTGCACTCTTCTTCTACGAATGCTTTAAAGCATCTAATTCCTCTTTCTTTGGTCGGCTTTCATCTTCAAATATTGGATTCTCTTCTTCACCTATTATGTACACCATGAGACCCTTACTCATAAGTAAGGCTTCCATTCGCATTACTCATGCAGGACAATAAACTCTATCTAGTTTGTCAATGGAGATATGATTTGCCATAAGTCTTTGCTTTTGCTTCAACCAATGAGTTTAAAGGCTAAAGAATAATACCTTTTGGAGCTCTTTCTATATGAATATACTTTTGAAATAATCTCTCAATGCCTTCTGTCTTTGAATGCTTGTGCTTTCAAACTTTAATGAAAACTTTCTAAAACTTCTCGTACCTTTGATGCCTTCTACTCTCTAGAACCTTTTTGCTCTGATGCCACTTGATGTATGAAACATCACAATAAATGAATTAATGTGACACGAGGCAACCTCTATGGTCATAATTAAGTAAATGCTTCTCCAAACTTTGAAAAATGATAGCCAAAACTGAGAACTTTACTTCTTCAAAAATCTAGTCACTAAAATGACAAACCTTCAATTTTTGCTTTTTTCTCTTAGCACAGATATTATTTAGCCCAAGATTTTCTAGTGGATGAATGTAGAAGAGTGGAGCTTTCCAAAAGCTATTAGTTGCTAAAAACACTTCACTACACTCCAAGTTACGACCTTCACAAGATGACTATGTGTAACTATCAAAATAGGAAATAATTTTGCCTCTTGTAATTGCCAGTCTAAGAATAAAATTTATTAACTTAGCATCAACTTGCAACAAGAATTCGATACCAGACATCAAATTGGTAAGTTCTCAGCCACTTTTTTAGCACTTGAGATACCATTGTGAACACTAGGTATGAAGAAAACAACTTATTTGTGAGAATTTGATGTCAAGCATCGACTTTACATTGAAACTCGATGCTATACATCAACTTTACTTTGTAACTCGATGCCAAACATTGAATTCCTTCAAAAACCTCATGTTTTCAAGAAGGTTTAGAAGTAGATAAAACTCAGAGAATAAAATAAGAACTTATCAACACAAAATCAATGTCAAGCATCGAGCTACTTGAAAAACTTGAAGTTTTGAACTCATTACCACAATAGACAAAGCATGGAGATGGAAGAGAGAGTCTCATACACAGAAGTTCTATTAATTCATTTGATAACTATGGAAACTCAAAAACTTTACACATGCTTTCTCTCTTAGACACGCCCAACTATTTCTCACTCATGCAAAATGAACTTTTTCTCACATTCTCTCACTCTCTCTCTTCTATCGCAGTGTGTTAGTTGATACAAACTAACTTATATAGATTTTCTCAATCGCGTGACTTTTAAAAAAATCTAGAACTAAAGTTAAGTCTAACTTTACAAATATAGTACATGTGTGAAATTGTCCCTTCATATAGGCATGTGCTTTCCTTCTTAAACTTTGACCTTCAAATTATTATCCAATTTGTGATGGAATCTCCAAAAAAAGTCCACTCTTCAAATGCAATCACTCTTATCTTCAATCACAACTCCTCTCAAATCAGTTTTGTATATGAGTTTTATTGTGCAAATGAGAGTGCACCTATGGGAATGAAACATGTGCCCTTCTCAACTTAAAATATGCATACTTTATGTGCAATGCAACTCGAAAATGGTGCAAAAATGATGAACGCTAAATAAAGATAGCTAATAAAAAGGTTTTCTCAACTTCATGCTTTGTTCTTCATCTCCATTGTCTTCACTTAATTATTTCCTGCACTCATAGAATCTAAACAAAAGATAAGAAATTCCAAATCAAAATGAAATTATATATATATATATATATATATATATATATATATATATATATATATATATATATATATATATATATATATATATATATATATATATATATATGCAGTCTAGGAAAGAACTTCTCAAAAAACCATTTGAATTAAAACATGAACAAGCAATTGTAAAGTGGTTGCCTTCTGTATGATCCATTCAAACTCTAGATCTTCACCTAGCTCCATATCAACACTTGTTCTCAAAGCCTCATAAGAAAAATTTAGAAGAATCACATTTAATAATCACATTCTGAAAAACTTCATTCATTTGAACATTAAATACATCTTTTTTAGTTATATTGAATTGTATTCTAATATAAAGGAAGTTTGGCATTCGCCTACTCTCCCGAACTTGAATTAAATAAAGAAAAGTACAAGAGAAGGGGACTAGTGCCCACGGGACCCCCCAAATCCCACAAAACAGGGGCTTTTATAGAGCTTAGATGGCATTACAAAGAAGGTTAATCAACCTCTCATCACGCTCATGTGGGGCCCACTTGGGTTTAAGCTTTTTATTGATCAAAAGGAGTACTTGATGATGCCTATTTCTTAGAGTTAACAATCCTTTTGCCAAGGAGGAACAACGATTTCTCAATTGACCACTCTTTAGGGGATTCATTGAAGTTGATAGCACATCATTCCTGCCAGATTTTCCATAGGACCTCCCCTCTGATGGCATTCCAGAGAATCGTGAAGCAGTCGATCGCTTCTCCCAGCAGGGCTCGCTACCAACTGAGATGTTTCTAAAGTCTAATTTTCTTTCCAATCGTCTGCCAAAGTCTGTTGGAGTTGGGGCAGGTAAAGAAGATGTGTAAAACATCTTTGATAGACCGGTGGTAGCGTTTGCACTAGGGAGGAATCCCACAAAATTTGCTAGCCTTGAGGTTGGTCCAAATTCCATGATGAAGAATTTGCCATAAGAGGACAGACTTTTTGATTTCTATGAGGGGGTGCCAGATAGCCATGAACTTCATGTCCCATCGAAGCCGCGTGCATGACAGGCACCACTTCTTGTCGAGGTTAACGTGATAGTCAATCATTTCTTTGATGTTCGGGATTTTTGGTAGGCTATTCCTATTGTGCCATTTGAGACCTAGCGAGCTCGACGTGTTGTGTCCCATGAGAAGGTGAACTTTGTGTCGGTCTCATGCAAGACATCAGCTTCGCAAAGTGTTCCATTCTTGTACGAAATGTTGACGCAAGGGTCAATATCCTGGAAGTTGATCCAGCTGTTGGTTTCTTGTTTCCAGAGATGTTTCCATGTTTGAAGCCTTTGTTCCATTCTTGGCATTTTGAATGTTCCAAGATTCCACACTCCGGATGCCATGGATCGGAAACCAGATAGAGTCGTTTTGTCTAATACCGGCTGCCCACTTCCAGTCTTCATTTATTCTTGTGTAGCTTTTGACTTTATTCCAACTCTTCCATAGGGAGCACACGAGATTTGAGCCTTTTAGGAAGACGGGCATCGTGGAAAACAACAAGGTCAAGATGTCAAGATTCTTCCAATTTGGGAAACCCATGAGAGCCAACTCATTCTTGTTTCTGAAGATCAACTTGGCCCACGAGGCCTCCCCATTGCACCAAGCCTTAATCATCCATTTGGCCGCCAGATTGTTAGCCGTGCACCCAATGTCCAGGATACCAAGACCCCCACTATCTCTATGGCTGGTGCAAATGGACCATTTGATTTTAGGCACCCCCCTCCTATTGTGGTCGCTCGTCCAAAGGAAGTTTCTACAAATACTCTCTAGTTTGGACAGATCTTGCTCTTTCAGTCTCCAACAAGAAAGGAAATAAATGGTAGATGATAAGAGGAATGTGTTGATAACCATAGCACGACTAGCAAGATTGATTTGCATACCTCTCCAATAGTTGAGCTTGTTTTCGAGTTTGGCCAGCACCCAGCTCCACCGCTGTTCCAAAGAGACACCCAACCCCAAGGGAGTCCCAAGAAGCCGAAAAATGTGGCCCTGCGGAATGATTTGACAGCCATGATCAATGAGAAGGTCGGGTTGTGACCCAACAATAGCTCTAAAGGCAGTCTTAAAGTGGTTGATTGTGGATCCAGAGGCTTCACAAAAGGTAGCCAGATTCCTCCCGAACGTCTCTAGGCTCGTACTATCATTATGAAAAAACGCGTTCATATCATCGACAAAATGTCTCATGGTGATCTGACTGTGGTCATGAGGCAAACGGAGGCCTTTGATATTACCAGCTTCCACCTGATGCTCCACCAACCTGCTAAGCCCTTCCTTGTAAATGGAAAAGAGAAGGGGAGCCAATGGGCACCCTTGTCTGATCGATCTTCTACGTTTGATCACCTTCAAAAGTTTTCCATTAATGTTAATTTGGGTCGATGCGTTTCCGAGAAGGGTCACGATCATCTTGGTGAACTTTTGACTACATCCAAGATCATGGAGCGAGTGCAGAATATAGTCCCATTCTAGCCTGTCATAGGCTTTATCAAAGTCGATCTTGAGGAAGACAACGTCTTGTTTAGAATCATTCGCAAATTCAAGACCTTCCTAGATATCTATATTGGTTTCCAAAATTGACATGCCTTTTATGAAACCTTTTGGGTCCTTGCTTAACCACACTCTCAAGTGGCAAGAGATTCTGTTGGCAATGACTTTGGCAATGATCTTGTATCTTGTTTGGAGCATCGTAATAGGATGACAGTTGTCGATTCTGTTCTTTTCCCCTTTTTTGTGTATTAACTTGATAATGCCATTGTTGAGACAAGAAGGAAGCACGCCAAACTTGAGCGCATCTTGCCAAACCAGACAAAGAGGGGTGGCAACCACCAACTTGAAGGATTTAGAGAACTCATTAGTGATCCCATCGGGTCCCAGGCTTTTACCAGAAGGGCGGGCATTAATGACCTCAATGATTTCTGCTTCAGAGATAGGGGCATGTAGCTGGGAGCGAAGGTTGAGTGGTATCTTGTGGGGGGAAACCCTAGATATGGCTGCCATACAGACCCTTCTATCGTGGGAGAGGGGGTTCGAGGTCCCCAAGAGTCGCGTGAAGTGCCCTTCAATGATCCCAAAATTATCTTCTTCCATATTGCATACATTGCCATTTACGTCTAGCAATAAGGGGATCGATTCTTTGCTATGTTTCCTTTTAAGGATATGACACATCTCTTTGGTGGGTTTGTCGGCTTTGCCAGCCCACCACTCCTTGAAGAAAATTTGCAAATTTTTCCTTTGTATTTCTTCTTTGTATCTCAGCAACGCTCTGATTTTTCAAAGGCCTTTCTAGGCTTTAGATTTTCCTTTCTTCACTTCCTCCTCGAGCCTCTAGAGTCTATGATATAGAACTTCTCTACGAGCCCGCCGCACAGTCTCAAGCATCTTCCTGGATCTAATCATGATCCATCATGACTTATCGACTGCACTTCTCCAGCACTTGGCTGGGGACAAGCTAGAGGCGAACGCCTCCTTCCACACATCAGCAATTTCTTGATGGATGGAGGGGAGAGAGAAGGAGGGCGCACTGGCATGGAACCAAGGAGCCTTAGGGATCTTGGTGGAAGGTTGGAAAGTGATAACGATCGGGTAGTGATCTAAGATGGTGAGGTTAGTGCGATGCGAGAGGGAAGGGTGGCCCCACCGATGAGTAAAGCTCTGAGAAATGTAGCATCTATCAAGTTGAGCTTTCCTCAGGTCTTGGCCCACTTGGAGATTTGACCAAGAAAAGCCATTCGAATCTTTGAATTCAACCAAATCCTTGGTTTTGTCTCACGTTTCTTTCTCCCGACTATCGATGACCCTGCCCTTGCCCATCCATCTGTCCATAGGTTCCTCCACCATGTTGAAGTCACCACAAATAAGCATGTTGTGGGGGAGCGAGTCCAAGGAGGCCCAAGTATTCAGTCTCTCTAACTCCGCATTAGGGGCATACAAAGAAACTAAAGTAAAACAAAAAGGAGCACCAAAAGAAACAGCAATCCATCGATGGCAGTCATCTTCAACGGAGTTCTCAAGGTTTTCAAACCAGAATTGATTAATACCGATGATCATTCCAGCGGACCCCCACTAGTGTGCCGTTGAAATCCAAACATGGGTCGAGGAGACATGTCTAAGACTTTTCTGGAGGTCTTCTCCGTCAATTTTAATCTCTTGAATACATATAAAATCTAGGTTTAGGCCATTGACCAATGATGGTTGCTCTTGAGGGGTCGGTTAGCCCTCTAGCGTTTAACGAGATGATGATCATTGTCGTAGTGAGCCCTCTTTGCGGGAGGGAACTTTGTCCTTTCTTTTCTTGGATTCATCTTTCTTTTTTGCTAGGATCGGATCCCGAGTTAGCAATAGGTTCTTGTGGGGGCTTTTCCACAGTAACTCCATAGGTTGTTTTCCTTTGCCGGATGCCTCCTGCAAGGAGGAACTGGGCACCATTTTCGACACCATTTCCGGAATAGTCGATCCGATGATGGAACTTTCACTATCCATGTTATCTTCGTTACTAGTAGTAAAGCCATCTTCTTTGCTTGTAGTGTAACCCTCCTGGGAGGTTTCTTTATTGTGAGGGATCTCTAGGGCTTTGTTGTTGGTGTCCACCTCAAGTTGGTTCCCACCTGGGTAGTCAAACTCATTGATCTCCTTTTCCAAATTGCAATACAAGTTGCTGGAGGGGGTAACTGACATGTTGTTTTGCTCAGAAGTCGGCCTAGGGCTTCTTTTCCTTCTTCTTCTGACTTTGATGAACCCGTCTGCATCAGCTTCTAGATTAAGGGGGCCCTTGACTTCCTCTTCCTTCTTCGAGTGAGTCAATGCCCCTTTGTTGTCTTGAGCATTTCTTGGGGCTTCTTGATTTTGCTTGCTTTTGTTTCTCAGAGGGCAATCTTTAATCATGTGACCTTGTTGGCCACAACGAAAGCAACATGCATAAGTATCTCTACTTTAAATCTCTCATCCAACATGCATTTATTATCATAAGTATCTCTACTTTAATTCCTTTCCTTCTAAATTTTATTTAGTTCCTTTTATCTATCTTAGAATTAAAACAAAGAACATGAGATATGTATACATTTTTATTTACAAATTCTTTTAGGAATTGTCAATTCTCATTCATTAGGTTTTTCCTTCAAATTAATTTTGTTTTGATGCATGCTCACCAAGGAAACTATGCTTATAGAGAAGCCATTTTGGAATTGCATCAACGAGCAACACATTCAAAAATAGGTTAGATATGAAGATTAGCCATCTCATTTGCTTGTCAATACATTCATAAGATTTATACTCTGAATGGGAGGGTTCATCATTCTCTCATTGCAATTTATGTTCATATTTGTCATTCAATCTATCATGATTTCTTCCTACTTGAGTGACTCCAATTATAGAATGTACTTCTATCTCTAATCTATCCAAAATTTATCATCATTATTATGATCCCAAACCATCTCTCCTTCAACATGAAGGGGATCCATACCCTCATAATCAAGAAAGTCTTGATCTTCAATGTCATTAGAGTCTTGCTTATTGAGGTCCAACTCATCACATTTTCGACACCTTAAAGGACTATTTATATAGTGTGGTGACAAAGAGCCATGCAAATCAGCTTTAAATCCATTATCCATTCATAATTTTAAAAAAAAGAAAAGAAAAGCGTTTCTGTGCATGATGGCTTTTTATATTACAAAACTTTAGGAAATCATTCATATGTGAGTTAAGAATGAAACAAAGGTCGTGAGTGAATAGCGTTCTTTTGCAAGAATCGATTTTGTTAATGGATTTAAATCACTTCAGTTTGTGAGTATCCCCATCAGCTCTATTCCCAGTTAGGTTCAGAACTATTGTAGATTATGTTTTTATTTGAATAGAAGAGTTTGCCTCCACGGCTACATGACTGAGCCATGACTCTATGCCTCTCTCTCTTTCTCTAGAATTGTACCTGCAAGCAAAGAAGCATTAGAAAATAGAAACATATAAAATTCTTATTTATATACAACAATATACATACATGCACACATACTTGTTCTAACGAACACATTGTTACTCACATCTTTGCATACGCACATTAGTTAACATTTGATCACTCTTTCAATACATCACATCTCTCGTTATTGAACTCATCATTATTATTTATATACACTTATCAATATTTACATTCATACATGTACAAACTGTTTTTTTTTTCAAGTTCCATTATTTTCTCATTTCCATCTTAATCCTCCTCAATAATTTCCTCAACTTCTTCATCTTCATCTTTTTCTTCATCTATTAATGTTTCATAATTTTTATTTTGTCTTCTTTTAAGAAGCTTGATCCTTTTCCTAGTGATAAAGTCTTTTAGCTTTGTTCCATCTAACTCTCTGAGTAAGTATCTGCCATTATTAAACACCTTGCATATTAGTAAGGACCGAAACACCTCTTTCTTAGTTTATGTTGGGCTTCATATTGCATGTCTAACAAACTATCATGGAAAAGTACCCAATAACCTTCATTTAACTTTTTGGGCCTCGATCTATGGGACTTGTCAAACACTATCCTATCTTTTCTCTTGATGCTGTGATTTTCATTGTAGCCTCTTCTATAAGGTTCCTTGCTTTTTCCATTTAAAGGATTCATACTGCTACAAGATCCTCTCTTGACATCTCATCCTCCTAGGGTAATGAGGTCCATGCTAGAGCATGTGACTCCATTCTTAATATAGGTTTTTAACAGTATATTGGTTATGTTGGCATGTATCCATTAGTCCTTATGCATGTCATCCTATTTGCCCATAGGGCAAAGGGAACATACTTTGGCCAATTCTTGACTTTTCCTTCGTAGACTTTAGTTGAGGCTTTAATGATTGGAGGATGTCCGCTCTCAAATTTTCCATTGGCTTCAGGATTATATATTCTGGTGGTTGATAGTTGAATACCATATTTTTCAAAGGAATCTTTTGCTTCTAGAGCATCAAGGTCACCTCTCTTAGCAACTACCTTTTCAACATAACCAAATGTCCTAAATACATGCTTTGGTAGGAACTTACATACATTACTTCTAGTTTCTTTTCTGAGAGCTTTACCTTCAACATGATTTGTTATAAAACCTTCTCTCGCCACTACAATAATATCGCATCTGTTGTATCCCTAAAGGCATTGTGACCAAATCAACAACCCATTTGTAATAGATGTTTAAAGTATACATTGGATTTCATCTCAATGCTTTACAGCTGAGGATACCTCACAAATCTTACATGTGTCCACATAATTTTGAATATCTATATACATCCTAGGTCACCAATACCTTTCTTTTATCTCCTCCTATGTCACCTAAAAGCCTTTGTTCCCAACCCATAACGAATTATGTATCTTCACATAATTTTATCTTTCACTCTACTATAACTTTCAACTCGCAGAGGAGTTTTAATCATTCCAAGTTTATGTCTCCAGAGCAAACTATCTTTCAAGAAATATTTATTTGATTCTCTTCAAATGTTCCTAAAATTTTCTTTAATCTTTTCTCTATTAGGTGACATGGTAATTAAGTATTTTCTGATATTTTTCCATTCACTTTCATCTTCACTCCCATTAAATCTCTCTATTTTTGCCATTTGAACCTCGTAAATATTCTCATTTCTCTTCTTATTTTCTTTTCCACTTCCTAAGTTCTTTTAATTTTTTCTTCTCAAAGATTTGATAGTTGGTTCTCACTTCTCAGTTTGATGAGTAAGCCCATTTTTTCTTGGTTTTGCACATGCTTCATCGAGGCTAGAAGTATATAAAAGTGAATCATAAAACTCTAAGCCTATCTCTTCATCATTTGAGGTCATCAAGTATTCATCTTCATATATAGCATGTGACAACATATAAACAACTACATTATTTCTTCGAGCTATATGGAAAAACTCAAGGTTTAGCGACTTGATATATGCTATCCATCTTAGCATACCGATGTCTGAAGCAGAACAATTCACAATCATTCCTAAAAATGGCAAAAAATCCATTTCCACTACTACATTCGATCTAATTAGGTATTCTTTATCGCTTTTCAATGCAATCACTATTCCCTAGAGCACTCGTTTGATCTAAGGTAGCCTCTTTGGCAAACATTTTGCACTTTAGCTCCAAACCCAATGACGTATCTTTTTCCCTAGTCATCTTCCTAGGAAATTGTCCAACCTCTGCCCATTGGACTTGTATCTAAAGTAATATTGATTTGTTCATTGTCACTATAGTCGGAATTTCTAAGTATTTGAGCCTCTAAGAGTGTTTCTTTCAATTTTTTTACATCTTTCATATGGATATACTTCCATTAAATTTTTTCCCCTTTTCATAGTAGTTGATAGAGGGAATGTGCTACATGTGTGAAGTGTGGAATCCACACAACATAGAGAACACATGCACAAGTAATCTCCTCACCTCAATGATTGAGGAGCAGACTTCTTTCATATTTTGTATAGAATCTACTTTCTTTGGGCATGTTTTTCTTCTCTTTGGACTGCATAGAGTTCCTACAAAGCACTTCTTGCATTCCAAATAATGATTTTTTTGTGGATAATGTCAAATGTACCTCTTCAAGTCAACTAAGAACAGATTTTCAATCATTTATATGATCTTTAACAAACTTTCAACATCCTTTTTCATCAAGAGTCACATCGTTGTCCCTCTCTTCACAACCTTTAATGGGAACATCATGATTCAATGAATGGCATCGTCAGGTGTGGAATATAACTTATGCATACCATTCATCATATGTGCCACCATCTTCGTGGCTCCTTGTGGTAAGGTACACATGCAGAAAGCCCAAGTGGCATCCTCATGGTCCTCAAGTCACGACTCTCAAGAGCTAAATTGACTCCTTCATAACCAGAATGGAAATCTACCATTGAGTAAATAGATCTCCTTGAGAAAGCCTCCGCATATTCATCCACGATGGGTTTACTTCGCATATTCGGAATCATCACTTTATTAATTGGTTGTAGCCATTCTTTTTCGGAACGATAAACCAACAATTAGAATAGGGAGCACTTGATGGCTGAAGAGTCCCCATTCTAATTTTCTCATTCAAAAGGTCAATTTTCTTTTCAATATGAGCTTTTGGTACCGGAATTGGTTCAAGATTCCATGGTACATGTGGTATCGTAAAAATTATCATTGGTTATACCACAGATGGATCTACACACCCAATTTATTAGGAATCAAAGGAAAAAGCTTTCCCATGTCCAAATATCATGTGAAAGAATACATCCTTCCCTTTTTTATTGAGGAAGTCATCTTTCCCTAATTGAATTTTTTGAAGGGTCTCTTTAGAACATATCTTCCTCTTGTCCCTAAGTGCCGGCTGATTGTTCATTCCATCCATAAGTTGATCCCTATTATGGGGAAGCAGAATTGCAATTGGTTTAATCTTTTTATCAACTATCTTATACTTCATTTGAACAAAAACCTCTTTTCCCTCTTTATCCTATTCAAACTTTGCTATTTCCTTGTACATGGAAATAGAGTGACCATGAACCACACAATCACTTCTCCTTCCATCAATAAACTCTTGTAAGTCAAATAGTGTATCAGGAAATGAGATCTCAGAAAAAATCCTAGATATTTCTTCATCAGAATCAAGTACTCTACATCTATAGAGATTCCTTTAAAGATCTCTTATATATTGTTTTTCCCATTTTCTTAGTTCTGAGAAAACACAAAACTCAAAAAATTTAATCGACGAAAGTGCTATAAAGCTTGATATCAAAATATTTACACTCATGAACCTTTCATTGCCTAAGCTTTCATAGTGCCAAATTATGAAAGCTTCCTTCAAAAATTGTGTTCATCAAGTTCTTCAAGAATAGGTCTTCTTCTGAGAGAGTCATATTGTTTATGTGATTTACACAACCTATCATAAATTGAACTACCTTATTGACATCTTTTCTTCAGATTTGCACATAATCGGAGCATCGATCAAAACTATGATTTTCATCCTAAGAGAGGTAATTTATGGTTGCCCTAATATATCTTGGAGGAAGAACTTTTGGTAGTCACTTACATCGCCAATGGTGACTAGTACTTGTGGGCATGCACTGAAAAGATCTCCTAGCATTGTCTTAGTAGCTTGGATTCTCCATCCTAATTGCATGTCAATCGGCCATTTTCCCTTCATATAGAGGTCTTTTTATATTAGACTAATTTTGGATCCATTGTCAATAAGAGCAACCATAGGAATACTTATGGGATTCAACCTTACTAATGTCTCTATCAAGGCTCGATCCCAATGATATTTGGTATAGTGACTCAAAGGAATTGCTTCTTGATAGATTCATTCCAAATACATTTCCTTGTGTGTACATGAATGCACATTAGTCTCGATTTGTTCGAGCATATTTTTCTTTTCTTGTGCTTGTGCTTGCGAGACTTGAAGAGGTAAGTCCTCATCCATCCTCTCGAATTCTTGAGTGTCAGCTATGGGTTGTGGTTTCCTTCTTAAGAGGTCAATAATTACTTCTAAAAATTCTTGCTTAACTATTCGTAACAACTCACCTAGTGTAAACTCAATCACACTCTCAAGTACTCACTTCTCGAGAACTTGCTTTCGATCAATAGCTTGCTCAATGTGTGACTTCAACATGTATGATGGATTCTTTGTTTTTCCTTGGCCTCTTTTTGCGGGCATCATTTCTTGATCTTGAGGAAGATTAGTAGTTTATATCGGAATCAACACCTCTATAGAAGTAGGATATTGAGCCTGAGTTGGAATTTGATTTTGTTGATTCATTTTCAGTTCTGATGATGGAACAATTTGAGTAGGTTGATTTATTTGTGTCAGTTGATTTTGGTTTGGTATTTGAGGTTGGTCTTGTTTTGCTTCCACTTGTTGCCTAGTTCTCATCTTCTCTTCCTTACCTTCATTGACCCTTCTTTTTTTCTCTTCAACTACTACTTCGTGCTCCATTGAAGAGCATAAATAAGTGACCATTGAGAGTGTATCTATTGGATCTTTCCATATATGATCACAATCATTAAGGAGGAATAGACGTATGTTAAGACCTTCTAATGTCTTGGTTCATAGCAAAAACTTCCTCATGTGTTATGCTATGTTGGATTGTATGCTTTGGAATCCATAATGTAAATAAGATTTTAGTACTGTTCATCAAGACACGATTTGCAGAGGGCCATTCAACTCAAAGCTTTGAATTCTTGTGCTATCACAATCAAGTGCATCAAAGATCACATACCAAAATTGAAAGCACAACATCAGGAAGCTGAAGATCAACATCCATAATTATCTCTAAACATTTGAACTTCTTGCGCTATAATAGTCAAGCAGCTTTGTATCAAAAAAAAAGTGTTAGAGTTTTGCAACAAATGACAAATTCAATTGGAATTTGGAACATGAAAACTTATGTGACTATTTATTGAAATTCCTAATTCGCATCACGAGTAAAACTAAATAGAAAGAGTTTGTTCTCAAAAATGTACCCAAAAGTGCTTGTATCAGGAGGAAGTGAATTTCATCAGACATGAAACCTTCATGGGAAGCAACTATGTGAGACAAATTGAATAGAACAAGTGCAATCACTAAATGCACTCCTCCATAAATCAAGGAAAACTGGTTTCATTTTGTCTAGATGGTGCCCTGCATATTATTCCACAAGGCTTTCTGTATCTCCATCTCTTCGGGATTGTATTCTTATTAATTAGAAGAAACAACGCTTCTCTCATCATAGTACATCATAAAAAGTAGAGAGACAGATATGTGCAGCTCAAAGAAGTCAAAACATCTCAGTGTTGGATTCCCTAGATATTTTTGTCTTTTTTTTTTCGTTCGATGCTCTCTGTTAACCTGTGCTTCTAAGGAACATTTCATCCAAATGCCGATCCTCTATATATTTCCTTCCTTAAGGATCCTTTTCACTAGACAAACAATATTCTCCCCAATAGTTTTCATTCCTAAGCAAATTACTCGAATATCCCTTATTCGATTCAGTTTGAGAAAAAAAACATATATAGATGTCGATGAAAGCTAGAGCATGCACAAAAATCCCTTCAACGTACCAATCGCCTCCACAGTTCTATCCCCTCAGCATGTAACCACTTAATGAATCAGAACCTTGCTTCTGCGATATGCCCTCATCGCAGGCCACATGTTGTTCCCCATGAAGATATGAGACTGTGCCCTTATGACCGCCTGCGTACTAAGATGATAACCCCAACAGGAAGATTCCTTTTTCTTTTTTTGGTTCTAGCCCCTCTCTCAATGAGGACGAGATCCTCCATCTTCTTCTCCTTCTTGCTGCCAAAATAAAAAAGCTTCCACTTACCCCCTTTTCTGGGTGTTGTTTCTCGAAATCGTCTCTAGAGTGTCTCATATACTTGTCCAAGCACAGGTACAATCATATGTGCACATATACATATATGCATACATGACATCACATTTGAAGTCACACAAATTATTTATTTACATGCAAATATAAATGCATTCATACTCATGCTCATGCTAACAAGCACACTTGCACCATCGCATGGAATATTCAAGTGTCTTCTATATTGAGATGCACATACATTGTTTTGCATGCTCACATACTCACATACTCATCCACATAAACCATACTTTAAAGAAACGACTCTTGAAAGTGGAGGAATATTTGGTAACACCATAAAATCCTCGTACGATCAGAACCAATAATATTACCTTTGTGTCAAACGGTAAAATACTGGTCTCTTGTACCGGTACATTCACACACATATTCTTATCATCATGCACATCCAATCTTGAGCACATACATAGATACACAAATACATGTGTACATTTGATCTTGCACATGTACACTTATATATTCACATATATAAATGCATACACTGATTCCCTTTGTATGATCCAGTTCTCTGGAACTGAAATAACCATGAACAATGGAAAAAGAACACACCAGGATACAAACATACATAAATCAATTAAACTTACATTCAAGTATAGAAATCACCTCGGGTGATGACTCCCTTTTTGAGCTCACAATCTTAAAACATCTATATGATTGCTTTTGAAAGTTTTCAACTCTTATACCTACTCAACTACGAAAAAACAACAAACATGTACTCTTTATAGTTGAATTACACTTTCCTTCCATTGTCATTGGCTCATAATTTTTGTTTGGTTCAAAGTTTTACTTGAAAATATAACCACATCCACCCCCGATGAACCTATACATCCTCTAGATATGCCAAGCTATAAGTTGCTACTTCCGATCAGATCATAGGCTTAATCTTTGAATCTCGACCACAATGTAAATGCCTACCAACACTTGACATGCTCCAAATGCATAAAATTGATTATTTAAGAGATTGAAAATTGAGTATCAGGTTGTGCTATGCATAAGTAAATCAAGCATGCAACAACCAATTGATAGAGAACAACATTTAATGAATCTCTCACAACATGAAGACTTTATCCTAAACTTGTTTCCCTAGGATTGGCATTAGTTTTGTAATATTCAAAGACAAAATAATGGAATTATGTGTCAATATATTTTATTTGACACAAAGCTATTCCACCATCAACTTGCATAATTTGAATTCCTAAATAATGATGTAAATGCCCGAATTTTTCCATCTCAAAAGAGGCATGCAAATCAACTTTAAATTCAGCAGTATGCTTCTCATTAGGGCAAGTGAGAAGCATGTTATCAACATATACTACCATGATAAACAACTCATAACTTACATGCCTAACATCTAAGGTGCTCTCAATTGGATTGTTCTCACCCATGTTCAACCAAGTAGACACATATATTTTTGTATGAAGCATGTGATGCTCTCTTTAATTGGATTTTTGTTTACCATTAGATGAGCATCATTCATGTTTTCCCTTCTTACTGTCTTGGAAAGCTTGATCTAAAACATATATAATGGAGTTGTTCTTCGTTGATTGATCTTGTTGCAAGAAAATAGAGACTAAATCCTCAAATTTTAAGGCACTTGGATTGAATTTCATCATCAATAAAAGAGTAGAAAACTCTAATATGAATCTGAAAGACTTTTCAGAAGAGTCTATAGAATTGAACTATCTGGCAAGACTTCATGAACAAAAATCAACTACTCATTAAAATCTTTGATCTTGATAAAGAAATGCTCACTCTCCAAATGTTTTCAAAGGTAAGCAACACAAGGCTCAGTTCTTGCCTAGTATATAATTGTAAGTGTATCTAAACTATTAACTGATTTTCATGAGGGAATGTGAGTGATAATGAAATGTTTTATAGACAAAGCTATCAATGCATATATTGGAGCATATCTACCATCCCAATAAAGCGATCAATGCATATGCTGGAGCATATCTATCAATGCATATGCAGGAGCATATCTACCATCCCAATAAAGATGTTCTACATTAGTAGAAAACAACATAGCATAAAGAGGAATTTGAAGATCATCATCTTCAACACTATCAACATCACATTCAATAACTCTATTAGCAAGTGTAGTAGGACATTTTTCAACACCCTGCACACTATACCACACCCCTTTTTCTACAAGTCAATGATGCACCCTATATGCCCACAATGGGTAATAGTACTATCCAACCTATTCTCAATAGCCAACATAAAAAATACATCATTGCTTTCAACCATGGCCACTAATTAAATACCTTGATGCAAAAAAAATAATTGTATCTCAAAACATTGAACTAAACCACCATGTCAAGGTCTTCTAAACCTATAATAGACTTCAAGGAACTTGTACTTGCAAGAAAAATCCTAGATATATGTTTGGCACAAAAGGAGGAAATCGCTTGCATAGGCATTGTGACAATGCATTCGAAGATCCAAACTAGCTCATATCGAAATTAAAGCAAACTTGTTTTGAACTCCTTATCACCCCAAGTATGCTCACAAATTTTCATGCGATTCTAAGAATATGATCGGAGAGGTATTGATGATGCCCTAGACAAAGTGGCAACCTGCTCTAATATCAATTGTTTGAGTTTGACATATGTGGAAGCAAATGCAAAGAACAAGGAAGAAGAAGAAGAAGCTTGGAGCAAAATAAAATACAGAATGTATCACCAAGTGAATGTAAAAAGATAAATGACCTCTTACACTTATAGGCATAAACCAGTGCTCATATATTTTGATAGTGATATGTGTGAATTTAGGACTTTTGGGGCATCTTTTTCCCTCTTTAGGAGGTTTTCTCCCCCTATCTTGTATATATGTCTATAACCCTAATGGCTTATTTATCTTTTTACATTCACTTGGTAATACATTTAGTTTTATGTGCTATGATTTAAGCTTCTTCTTATTCCTTATGTTATTTGTGTGCTTCTGTAGACCTCAAACTCAAAAAATTGGTATCAGTGTAGGTGGTCGCTTCATCTACGACATCACAAACATCCCTCTTGACATAGTCTTAGAATCCCATAAAAAATGATGAGACTATCGCCACTCTATGGTGTCGAAATTCGGGTCATGTGCTCCTTTGTGACCTCAAAACAGTATACCAATGCCTTTGTAGGAAATTTCATCCTTTTTTTGCCAAAGATATATACAAATTTGGGTTTGGAAGTACAAGCACCTTGAAGTCCACTATAGGTCAAGTAGAGCTCGATAGGGTAGTTCTACTCAATGTTTTGAGATACATTCTTTTTTTTTGCACTAGGATGTTTTAATTAGTGGCCATGGCTAAAAGAAATGATGTATCCTATATGTTGGGTTTTGAGGATAAGTTGGATGGTACCAATTACCCATTATGGGCATATATGATGCTTCATGTATTCGTAGCAAAATGACTATGGAATATTGTGAGTGGTGTTGAAAACCGCACTACTACACTTGCAAATCCAATTATTGAAGGTGATTGAGATGCCATTGAAGATTATGAATTTCAAATTTCTTTTCATGTTGCACTTCCTATTTCACTTATTGAAGAGCAACTTCATTGGGATGACAAAGCTGCTCAAGCACATGCATTGAAGGTTTTTTCTATATTCAAACATGTCATCATCCCTCATATCGGCTCTTGCAAAACAACAAAGGATGCTTGGGATACACTTACCACTTTGTACTAGCCAAGAAATAAGGCTCTTGTTTCTTAACTCCAAAAATAGTTGGAGAGTAAAAATATGAATGAAGGAGACTCTATGGATAGTTTGAAAAAGATTAAAGATTTGAAGGAGTAGTTGATTTCCACAAATGAAGTCTTGCCAGATAGTTTACTTGTGCAAACCATTCTTAATGTCTTTTGAATTCATTTCAAAGTTTTGCTTGTACTCTTCGATTGATGATGAAAGGTGATTCAAATACCTTAATGTTTAGGGAGTTAGTCTCTCTTTAATTCTAGGAAGATTAGTCCAAGTAGAAGAGGTCTATTATGCACATTATAGATCAAGCTTTCTTATTTATTCAAAATGGCAAAGTTAAATGGATCTCATTTACTACTAAGCAAAAATCTGCTAATGTGGCACAATCAAAGAAAGAAGACAAAGAGGAAAAAAAACAAATAAGTGGAATCAATTATGCAAATATTTTAAAGGTAATGATCATGTCATAAAGAGTTGTCCAAAACTAGCTCCAAGAGAGGAAAATAAAAACGAGGCTACAATGGTTGTTGTAGAAGCTTATAAAGCTATAAGAGAGGCAAATAAAAGAGAGGCTAGAATGGCTGTTGTAGAAGCTTCTAAACCTAAAGTTGAGTTTGCAAATCTTGTGTAGAATGAGGAATGGGTGTTTACTATGTTTGGTGTTATGACCGATCTTCTCATGAAGAGTTTATGTCTATAATAGACTCAGATGTTACATACTTTGATAGTGGAGCAACCAAACATATTACCTTGGATCATAATTTCTTTAGTTCACTTGAGCCTCCCCCTTTCGGGAAGATTGTTACATGGACCTAAAAATACTCTTATCCTATCACATGAGTTCATAAGATATTTATGACTACTTCTAACGGTGGTTCCTTTACATTGTGAGTTGATTTGATTGCACACATGAACAAGAAAACGTTTTTTTAGTTTCAATATTAGCCAACATTAGCTTCCTTGTCAAATCTATTGATGACATGTGTATAGTTGATGATCTCTAAAGGTGATGTCATTATTACTTTCTGCATTTTTATGTTGTGGGTTGTATAAGCTCATACACTATGCTAAATCTATCAATGATTTAGCATGTGGAGTTGAAGATTTTAAGGCAAATAGAGATGCAAAGTGTCGGCATGCACACTTTCATAATCCTAATTTTGCTAGCTTTCTACACCTAGAGAAATAAAAAATGGTGTGTTCTCCTCCCGACCTTGAGCACCTGAGAAACATGTTTATGAAGGTTATAATTTAGGAAAAATGTAGCATTCCTCCTTCCCAAAAGATGGTTTAGTTCAAGCTACTAAGGAATTGTAGGCTTTTCTTAGTGATGTCTATGGTCCTATGTAGACACTTTCTTTTGGGAACTACCTTTGCTTCGTGACTTTTATTGATGAGTTTTCTAGATATGCATGGGTGTATCCATTGAAAGAAAAATTTGAATAGTTTATGTGTTTCAAACAAATTCTAATTTTGGCTCAAAACTTGTTAGCATGCAGAATGGCTAGTCTCCCTTTTGATTGAGAGGGGGAATACATATCTTCTAGTTTCAATGCATTTTTGGTTGAGCATGGAATAAAATATCATTATACAATGCCATGAATTTGCTAAAAGAAAGAATAGTTCTCTCATGGATATGGTGAGGTGTATAGACAAAGCAAGCTTTACCACATATAGTCTAGCTTGAGTGGATTATGTGTGCAACATATGTACTTAACAAGTGTCCCATAAGAGTGCTATAGTCTATCACTCCATATTATGCTTGGAATGGTCACAAGACATTTGTTGCTCATCTGCATGTCTTTGGTTTTCTAGCATATGCACTACTGCTTGATCAATAATATGAAAAATTGGATGATAAAGTAGTGAAATGTTTTTTTGTTGAGTAAACTTCTAAAAGAAAAGGCTATCCTCTATATCATCCCCATATTAAATGAATTTTGGTTAGCCCTAATGTTGTTTTTGTGGAATTAGATGAAATTTAGACATTACTTTCATTTACTAAGGAGACATTAGAAAGCTTCGAGGATGTGTATGAGACTTTGCTATCTCTTCTTATAGGTGGACAATCAAGTGCTAGTCTGAATTAGGTGATTTCTTGGCCTTTATAGGTTCAACATGATGATGTATCTTATTCCATTTCTGATGCACATCTACATTATACACTTATTGATGAGATGGTTGATACATAGTACCTTGATCCTGATATTGAGGGGTCTTTACTTGGTCCCCATACATCTGTATGTACAAGTTCTAGGTAGTCCTCATGCATGTAGCCTTTCCTTGAGAAGGGTAACCTGTGAGACTTTCCAAACTGACAAGCACCACATATATATCATGTGTTGTTTGGAAACATTTGGTATTCCAATTACACATTGATCCCTGCATATTTGCTTCAATGTTTTTTCTCCTGCATGCCCTAATCTTTTATGCCAAATCTCAATCTCTGAAAGTGTTTGATCTTTATAATTGTAGATTGGAATATTCTTTGTATCTTCTAGCTCAAAAATAAAAAGTCTACCTGTCTTTTCTCCTTTAGCAATTCTCTTGAACCCCTCCTTGGGATCTTCCACAAATGCTCCAAATTGGTTGAACCTAACCAGCAAATCTTTTTCCACAATCTGTCCAACACTCATCAAGTTTTTTGTAATGGTTGGTACATATAGTACCCTACTCAACAAATTTTGATTTCCATCACAACTTAACATTTCCAACTTTAACTGCTGAGTGCTTGGTGTCATTACCTGTTTGTAATTGATGCTTACCTCTTGGTTCTTCAAGGTCAGAGAGTAGAGCTACATTTCCAGCCACATGATTTGAACATCCTAAGTCAATGTAGGAGAGATGATCATCATTTGTACCTGGTTTTGAAGTCATGTTCATAATTATAAGAGAATCATCTTGCTCTTCTGTATAGTTGTTGTAATCCTTTCAGGATTTGAATCCTCCTTGATAGTTTCCATTGTAGTTGTTGTTGTAGTTGTTTTTGTAGTTGTTGTTGTATCCTTGATGATAGTTGAATCTTCCTCTTGACTGTTAGTATCCACCTCTTTGATATGCTCTTCCTCTCTGATTCTTGTAGTTCCTGAAACACTCGTCTGTAGTACGATTTGATAAGCCAAAAATGTTGCATGGTGAGGAGTTATAGGATCTCCCCCTACCTTGCTTATCTCCTCTGCCCCTTCCTCTTGATGATCTACCTCTCCCTGCATAGTTGTCTTGGGAGGTAGTGCCTTTATCCTCTATCTTCTTGTTCTTGCCTTTATCTTTAGACTTACTTTTATCAGTGTATAGGGCAGAAGAGCTATTAACTTTGGATGATTCGCCATTCTTGTTTAGCTTGGCTTCATGAGTGAAGAATTGCTCCATGAGAATAGTAAGATCTGGAATTTGCATGTCCATGTATAGGTCCATGGCAGTGGTGAAGCTTTCCCATTTGTCATCAGCTTTAATCCCATTGATCACTTGCCTTATTATCTGATCTTCTTCAATCCCTTCTCCTATGCTTGCTAATTGATCTACTACATCTTTAATCTTAGTCACAAACTCTGAAATAGCCTGCTTAGGTTGCTTCCTTAGTGTGGCGAATTCAATCCACAATTGGTTTTTTTTGGCCCGTGTGTTGGAAGAAAAATAGGATGACAAGGTTTCCCAAGTCTCTTGGGATGTCTTAGAGTTTCTAATATGTGGCAAAAGAAAATCAGAGATAGAGTTGAGTGAGTAAGACCTTGCTAATGCATCCTTGGCACACCATGTGTTGAGCTTTTCATGTTCTTCCTTTGTTGGTAGTCCTCTGGTTTTGAATGAGGACAATTCCTCATCTCTTGAGATGTATCCATAAAGTCTCCTTTCCTTGTAGGTATGTCTTCATCCTTAGAGACCATGCCTGATAATTGTTCCTATCTAATTTATCAATAAATGAAGGAAAACCATCTCCCATTTTACCTTGACTTAGCTCTGATACCACTGTTGGGAATGATGGATGGACACTTCAAGATGATGAGTAGGTACTGCCAAATCCTCCTTTGAACCAGCCCTTTGATTCTTCAGAGTTCATAAGTGGACCCTTTTAGATTTCCAATGACACCATAAAATGGCCTATGGACTTTGGAAATGATGTATGAAAAGATAGAATTAAAACAGACAACTTTGAACTTCAAGTCTTCAAGAAAACCTTCTATTTTTGACAATACACCTGCTATATCTTTTGCTCAGTATGACCAGCACAATAGGAATTGGAAAAATTCGTTTTTGGGGTATCTAATTAGCTAAGCAAGCTAACTATTCCAAGTGAGATCACTTAATAAGATCAAATATGCTTAGAGAAATTAATTTAGCAAGTAAACCTTTACCCCCGATATTTTAGGACTGTTGTAGACTTCGACGAGTGATCCCTTCGATGAACTTTTCTCTGAAATGGCAAAATAGAAATCCTTCAAATTTTGACAGCATGTAGAATACTTTGAGCTGGTTTCAAAGGGCTATAGATCTTTGAATTGGGTGAGATATGATCTCTACAATATGAGTGAGATATGATCTCCACAAGTTGAAAAACTTTCAGAGACTATGACAGAGAACTCAAAACTCAATAATGTAGATATATGTATTAATGAACAATGTTGTACAATGCCATAGGCATGAATATCATTGCCTAATGGTGTAGATAGGTGTGGGCTAGAGTGTAGGCCTCACACACACACACACACACTCAGAAATGATAATGAGAAGCTTGGGATTGATGAGTCCTACCCGCGACTTTTTCTTAGAGGTATTTATAGATGTTCACTTTTAATTTGAATCTGAATTCAAATTGTTGGCTCTCTCTAAAAAGGTGATCTCCATTATAGGAGATATTCCATCAATCAAATCTAACTTTTCCACGAGTTCTTTTTGGTAGGTGTTTACAAAGATTCCAAGTCAAATGTGACTTTTACAAAAAGATAAAGTGGTAATTAGCCACTAGCATTGATTCCTATGCATCTACATATGTGTATGAATTACAAGCCAAATGTGTAGGTTTGTGAATTACACCAACAGTACCCAACTACTTGGATTGCTTTATCCCAAGTAAGGATGACTGCTGCCAGATTTACATGATTTTTTGATTTTCACTAGGCTCATTGTTATGAGCTTGTGTGTCAACTAGTTGTTTTTGCTTGATATGATAGGTCATACATATCTTTTTTGATCAAGAAGCAACCTACTTTGGTCATTTTTAGTAGTAAGGTTGACTATAGGCAAGCTTTCACAACAATTGTTGAGTGTGTGTAGCCTAGATCCCTTTTGGATGATTTCGGTGTTGGTCAATCTTCTTCCACCACCATCTTCACTGGTGACTAGAGCATATTTGGAGTTGCAAGGAACCTTGTCTTCCATGCTCACACAAAGCAGATTGAGGTGCATCATCATTATGTTAGTAAGAGTTTCATTACTAGAGATATCAATTTGGCATATGTCTTGAATCCTTCCTCATACATGAGTTCCAACTCCTTATTCACCGAATCACTCCGAGGGGGGATTTGTTGATATATTTTGGTAGTGATGTGTGATAACACACTTAGAAACTTTGGGGAACTATTTCCCTTCTTCACGAGCTTTTTTTGGTCGGCTTGTATACACACCTATAACCGTAACAAGTGAGTTATCTTTGTACATTCACATAATAATATATTCATTATTGTGTGTTATGCTCCAAGTTTCTTATTCTTTGTTGTGTTGTTTGCATGCTTTCGTAGACAGCAAAAGCCAACAATCCGAAGTGTCCCTAACAATCCTAAAGAGGGTCCCTAATAATGCTAAGTGTCTTCACACACATCATTTCCACAATTTATCATCATTGTAGCCTCTAGCAATCGATACCATCCCTCTTGTGTCTGCCTTTCCACCTATTCCACATGCTCATCTCCATAATACTCTTATATAAGATATAATAAACAAAAATAAATAAATTCACATAAGACATTACTCAAAATAAAGTGAAATATATGAAATCTAATAATACTCACAAAATCATTTGGATCATCTACTATGTTCAAATTCAAATCATGATATCAAAAACAAGTAGCATGCGCTATTTCCTCTTTCATAGGATTATGTCCATAATCCATACGTTGCATTGAAAAAAAAAAGAAAATGTTAATAATAAGTGTGTAAGATAAACTAAAAAAATAGCCTTAATAATACATATGTTGATATGTTTAGGTAGTGATGTGTGTCAACACACTAGGGCCACTGAGGCACTTTTTTTCCTCTTACACCTATTGCCCTAATGGGCTAATTATCTTTGTACATTCTAGTGGTAATACATTCAGTATTGTCCTCCAAGCTTCTTCTTCTTCTTCCTTGTGCTATTCGCGTGCTTCCATACCTGTTGATGTTGTGGTTTCTGCTGCACCTACTATAGAGCAAATTTGTTGGGATGGTAGAGATGCTCAAGAACATGCATTGATAGCCTTGTCTTTCAAATGTGCCATTATTCCTCACATTTGCTTTTGCAAGTCAGCTAAGGATGCTTGGGATACACTTAGCACATTGTATTGAGTTAAGAATGAGGCTTTTGTTGCTTACCTGTGAAAAATAGTTGGAGAGTCAGCATATGAATGATCTTGAGAGTCTATGGACAATTTTCTTACAAAGATCAAGGATTTGAAGGAACATTTGATTTCTGCTAATGAAGTTATACCAGATAGCTTACTTGTGCAGAGTGTTCTGAATGGTCTTCCTGAATCATATCAGAGTTTTGCTTATACTCTTCATTTGATAATGAAAGGCAATCCAAATGCCTTGTCATTTGATGAGGAAGTTTTTGTTCTCTTGGAACAAGATCACTATAGCTAGAATAGGTCCATTATGCATGTTGCAGATCAATCTTTCTTGGCTAGTCACAAGGACAAGGAAAATGGAGCTCTTCCACTAGTAAGCAAAAATCTACAAATGTTGCACAATCAAAGAAAGAAGACAAAGATGACAATGAATAAAAAAAGCCGAAATTGTTTTGCAAATATTGTAAAGCAAATGATCATGTCATTAAGAGCTATCCAAAACTGGCTGCTAAAGAGGAAAAGAAGAAAGAGGCCGGAATGGTTGTTGTAGAGGCCTTTAGACCGAATATCGATTCTACTAATCTTGTGCAAAATGAAGAATGTGTGTTAACTAATGTTTGCAATTTTGACCCATCTTCTCATGACCCATGTATGTTTGCACTAGACTTAGATGTTTAGTATTTTGATAGTGGGGCAACCAAACATATTACCTCACAGCTTAGTTTGATCACTTCACTTGAGCCTTCCCTACAGGGAATAATATGACATGCACCAACAACTCCTTTTATCTTGTCATGTGAGTTTGTAAGATCATTCTGACTACTGATGATGGTAGTTCTTTCACTTTGTCAGATGCTTTATTTGTGCCAGGGATAAAAAAGAATATATTACCACTTTTGGCTTTAGCTAAGATTGGCTTGGTTGTGAAATTTTTTCATGATAGGTGTACAGTTCATGATCTCTCAAATGGGAATGTGATTATTGCTTATGTCATTTTATGTTGTTGTCATTATAAGCTCATAGACTATGAAAGATCTATGAATGATTCGGCATGTGAAGCTCATGATTCTCAGGCTATGTCAGATGCAAAGCTTTGGCATGCACCCTTTGGTCATCTGAATTTTGCTAGTTTGTTATGCTTGCAGACATCAGAAATGGCGTCCTCTTTGCCCAAACTTGAGACACCCGGAAAACATTTCTACGAAGGCTCTATTTTGGGCAAAATTCAGCGTTCCTCATTTCCAAAAGATGGTTTAGTTCGGGCTACTCGAAAATTTCCGCTTGTACATAGTGATGTCTATGGTCCTATGTAGACACCTTCTTTTGGAAATTATCTTTACTTAGTGACTTTCATTCATGATTTATTCCAGGCATGCATGGGTATATCCACTCAAAGCAAAGTCAAAAGTGTTTATGTGCTTTAAATAGTTTTCTTTTTTGGCTGAAAATCTATGAGCATGTAAACTGGGCACCCTCTGTTCTGATCGAGGGGGGAATATATGCGTTCTGGCTTTAAAGCATTTATGGCTGAACGTGGGATAGAACATCAATGTATAGTGCCATATACACCTCAACAGAATGGAGTTGCTGAATGGAAGAATAGGTCCTCATGGAAATGGCGAGGTGCATGGTCAAGAGTCAGGCTTTACCACATAGTTTCTAGCTTGAGGCTATCATGTGTGCGACATATGTACTTAAAAGGTGTCCCACTAAAGCAATGAGGTCTCTCACTTCATATGAGGCTTGGCATGGTCGCAAGCCATCCATTAGGGCGAAAAACGGCCCAAAAAGGGCCGTGTAAGGATTTCAATTAGTTGTGCTTAATCGGGATTAAAGTTGTCAAATCCTTTAAGAAATTCTGTGTAAGTTCATTTAAAACGTATCTTATGCAAATTTTGAAGAGAGAGAAACTCGTATCATATAATCACGAAAAGTTTTTGTGATATCTTACGCCTCGAAGTTTGTGTGATATCTTACGCCTCAAAAGTTGAATTTTCCTCTTGTTCACGGACCTATATAATGTGTGCTGATCACGTTTTGCGCTTTTTTTCTCTACTTTTCATAGCAAGCCTGTTTCTCCCTTTCACGTCATTTTAGACACTTGCTGGTCATTTTTCATAGCAGACCATGGAGAACGTTAACCCAAATACTCTCCCTGAGCTTTCAAACATTCGAAATCATTGTAAAAAGTTCCATATCAACATTGCAGTTAGTCAGGAGTATGCGACGACAAGAAACGTATTTCGAAGGGCTCTTCATCCTCTTGAAGTGGATGGATTGCGAAAGGAAGGCAAGAAACATATCGACATATGGACAGATGGATCTGTTTATCCAATTGATCCACAAACTGGAAGGTACCCCCCTTTTCATAATCTTCATGATCTGATTAGATTTGTGGGAGATGGTGAGGATGGTTTACGAGGCTATTGTTCAAGGCTCTTGGATATTTCAAGGAATTATGTACAATACATAAACTATTTACAAAACACACTACACCAGAAGAATTTACATATGAGAGAGCTAGAAAACAAATTATCCACTTTATCTTCTCAGTTAGAGTCTTTTAAAAAAATGAAAGAAACTCCTATAGGTTTGAGAATGCGGTCAAAACAAGTAAAACCTTTTTTAGATTTGACTGAAAAATCTGGCCAGAAAAAGAAAAGAATGAAAATTGTTAGAGATCATGTGACAAATGTGTTAGGTTTCAATATGTCGAGCAGTTTTGAGCGCATACATTTCTATAATGAAATTTTGAGTCAAAATGATGTTTTAAGAATATTGAAACTAAATGAAAATACATACTTGAAACGCTTTGTTTTTCAAAAACTCATGACAAAAATGAATCTTTTACTAGAACCCTCTCAAATTCAAAATATTTGTGATAGTGTCGGAGTGAGTAGGAAAGGTTATAGAGCAATTTCAAAAGTTTGGTGTGAATTTTTAAAATTTAACAAAGTTAGAAGTTTTGGATTGCCTAGACCCCATCATGTAGGAAAGTTTCGGCTCTGCTTGAATAAGAAGATCACATCAGTATTTGGTGAATATAAACATATTCACGGTAACATGCCTTACGAAGTAGGAAAACAAAAGTTACATTTCACTTACAATGGATTTAACAACATATGGATAGATGTTATAAAACTTCAAACATACATGGTTCAGTTCTATAATATAAAAGAGCATGAATGTTCTGGTCTATTGAAATTTGTAATCAAACTTGATGAAGCTGAGCTTAAAAAACATCAAAAGATGGAGAGAATAAGCATTGCACTGATGAACAAAGCTTTGGACTATAGCCTTGGGAAATTGGATACTCCATCTCTCAAAGTACAATCAGAAATGGAGTTATGGTGGGTTGGCTGTGCTCAAGTTCCATCTGAGAGCCATAAAACACTTAAATGGTTATTCTCACAGACAAACATTCCAAATGTTATCCAAGGGCATCATGCAGGAGAATTGTTGAATGTCAAAGACTACGGAAACTTTCAAGTTGAGTGGCATTTGAGTGGAGACCTAAAGACACTCAAATGCATGTTTGGTATAAGTGGGGGAGCAAATTCTAAATACCCTTGCTTGTACTGCATGCAAAGCCCAGGCACAAATGGATGGATTACTAGAGCTGAGGGTGAAGAGGCTCCTTCTAGACAAAATGTTATTCTTCGTAACTACTCATCTTCTTCAATGATTTGGGATCCCATACTTCCAATAGCATTGACAAATGTACACATATGTACACTACATGCAGAGTTAAGAATCATTGACAAGTTGGTCCGTCTTCACTTGGATTATGCATATTCTATCAAGCCTACAACTCTTGCAGATGAATGCATAAAAAAATGTGAATGTCTTCTTTCAGAAATGGGGTTTCATGGTGGTGATGTTCATCTAAGAAAAGATCCAAAGCTTTCACAAAATACAGGTGATGTTTTACAGGATGTCTCAATGGGAGGTGCAAAAGCAAGGAGATTCTTCAGCAACCATGATGGCAAACAACTTAATGCCATGTGGAATTCATGGAAAACATTTTGTGAGGTCACGACTAATGTAAAAAGCAAACCAGAAATAGCAAAAAACAGAATGGAGGTGTGGGTCAAACTCGATAATCTTTTAAAGATCATGAGGCAGCAGGTAACATCAAAAAGTTATGTGACAGATTTCAGGATGGCGACCACAGAGCTTATAGAAACCATCATAGAGGCATGGGGTGCCAAATACATAACATACTACTTGGTGAGCTCCAAAGATATTTTATTCAATTTATTTATTTTTAATTGAAATAAAGATCTAATGAAATTCTTCTGCTTTCCAGCATATTCTTCTTGTGCATGGTGCATTCTTTGCAGAAAAAGAACCACTTGCCATGTGGAACACCCAAGGCATGGAAAAATCTCATTATCAAGCAAGGACAAGCTTCTTTAGGTGTACAAGGAAAGGAGGAGGAGTAACAAAGAGCAATGCCTTCAGAGAGCTTTTTGATTGGTTCTTTAGAAGACAATTACAAAGGACCTCATGCCAAATATAATCAGAAGGATATGGCTATCTCCAGACAAATCATGTATCAATATCACAAACTGAAAAAGACCACATTTCAAATAGAGCTTTAATATTTGCAATGTCTTTTATTTCTTTGAGAAATAAAAGATGTCGTGTATGTACATTTCATGATGTATTATGCTTTGAAAAGAAATATGTCTACTACCATCAGATGACTTTGACCAAAGAATCAATAACAATTACACCAAAAAAGTTTGCAATGTCTTATATCACATTGGGCAATTTCTGTATATGTACATTTGTTGAGATATAGAATTTGAAAAAATCAAGTCATTCCTTGAGCCTTTTGAAAGAGCTTGGCTATGGCAAATCACCTCTATATCTCAGGAACTCTTTTCTCCTGTATCCAGCAATGCTTTTTAAATCTGACACCCCTACAGCCATTGCATAGCTTGAATAACAAAGAAAGTACCCTGCCCTTGAAGCATTGAGTCCAGGGGCATATCCAAAAATTCTGAATGCAGTTGCTCTTTCAAGCAGTAAAACTCTGAAAGCATTAAAGGGTATTGGAGTAAAACCCATGTATTTTGATAGAGTCCTCAAGCAGAACAATCCAAAGTCTGGCTCCTCACTATAGTGCTTGTGAATAACACAAAAAGTGGCTGGGTTCAACTTTGGAAGATAGTGGATAATAGAATGAATATCCACCTTTGCTTTTCCTTTCTCTTCTAAGGTTTTTCTTGTTCCCTTGCCCCTGCCAAGGTAATTGTCTTCATCCAATAAAGTTAACTGTGATAAAAATGAAAAACATGGTTAGATGAAGTGCAAGCACACTTAAGGAAACATGTGAAGTAACTTGAAACTATTAGAAAGAAAAGCAAGAGACACGACTGATGCAAGCGATAAGGGTCTTCAGAGAAATTGAGATTGTCGTTATCGCTTGCATCGGTCGTCATCAATATCTATTTGCAAACTGCCTAGAAACATCTAATGTTTGATAAATGAGGGGAATTCCCACAAGCAAGACATGTATAATCATTGTTGCATGCAACTCCTAGACACGATCGATACAAGCGATAAGGCCTAGCGGAAAATATCCGATGGGCCTAATCGCTTGCATCGGTCGTGCCTCCATTTCTGACACTTGGAATGGAGAACTTGGACAAATCTGATACAAGAAAGAGATTTTGCATTGGTCCCATCTCATATCCTTAACCTAAAGATCTTGAGAACATAGTTAACTGTAGACCTTGATGTCATCTTCCTAAAGTCCAAACACGACCGATGCAAGCGATGAGGCCCAACGGAAAATATCCGATGGGCCTAATCGCTTGCATCGGTCGTGATCCATTTCTGACACTTCGAATGGAGAACTTGGCCAAATCTGATACAAGAAAGAGATTTTGCATTGGTCCCATCGCATATCCTTAACCTAAAGTTCTTGAGAACATAGTTAACTGTATACCTTGACGTCATCTTCCTAAAGTCCAAACACGACCGATGCAAGCGATGAGGCCCAGCGGAAAATATCCGATGGGCCTAATCGCTTGCACAGGTCGTGATCCATTTCTGACACTTCGAATGGAGAACTTGGACAAATCTGATACAAGAAAGAGATTTTGCATTGGTCCCATCTCAAATCCTTAACCTAAAGTTCTTGAGAATATAGTTAACTGCATACCTTGACGTCATCTTCCTAAAGTCCAAACACGACCGATGCAAGCGATGAGGACCGACGGAAAATATCTGATGGGCCTTGTCGCTTGCGTCGGTCGTGATCGACTTCTGACACTTCTAATGGAGAACTTGGACAAACTGACACAAGATAGAGATTTTGCATCAAGCCCATCTCATCTCCTTTTCCTTTAAATCATGAGAATATATTTTACTACATACTTGACCTCATCTTCCTCTTCAAGTTCGAACACGACCGATGCAAGCGATAAGGCCCAACGGAGATTATCCGTTAGGTTGTATCGCTTGCATCGGTCGTGGTCATTTTCTCACTTAAAAATAGAGATCTCGGACAAAAACTTCAATTGATAGAATATATCAAACAACATACCTTGACCTCATCTTCCTCCTCAATGAGCTCTTTTGAGTCAATACAAATTGTTCCTTTGTCCTCAGCGACATCCAAGAATGAATAGCCACGTCCAAACGAGTATATTCCAAGTTGCTTCTGATGCTCATCAAACTCTTCATCAGCAAGTTTTGGCTTCTCTGAGATAGCTTTCTCAAAGCATTTTGAAAGAGCTTGTGATGAATCTTTGAATTCTTCATTAGACAAATCCAAATCAAGACGCAAAAATTCCTCTCTTCTTTCTCCTTTCTTATTGATGAATCTCCTTGCAACTTCTTCTGCCTCAGCCCAAGGGGAAAATGTCCTCGAGCAAAATTCCCAGAAGGTTCAAGCCAATGTGCCAGACAAGCCTTCAAAAAAAAGGGTCAACTACCATGTTAAGTCTTTGAGGGAAATTAGAAGAGCCCAAAAGTCTGTGGGATTGTTGATCCCAAGACTTCCATTTATGAGAGTTGTCAAGCAGATCTCAGCCAACCTCTATTCTTTGATGAAGACCTCATCCTTTGTCAATGTGAGGTGGCAAACTCAAGCACTGCTATGCCTGCAAGAAGCTGCAGAGGACTTTGCTATTGATTTCATGAATGATGCGTACTTATGTGCTGCTCATTCTCATAGGGTAACTTTAATGGTGAAGGATTATGTTATTGTTTCAAGAATAAGATATAAGTTTGATAAAGCTCTGGTTCCTATTGATCACCACGACAAAAAATTCTTCGATATTTTAAATATACCTCCAGCTCGAGCACCTAAAACAACAGTTGTCATTGAAGAGATCAACGCTCAAGTCACTCATGATCATGAGACTAGAACTACAGCAAATAGTGAGGAGGAGAGGAAAAAGCAGGGATTATTTACAGAGGAAAGTGCCATCTTAACCCAGATTCAAAAGTTACAGAAAGCAAATAAAGAGCTCCTCAAGAAAGGAGATGGGCAGGTTATAGTTAATGTTGCAATGCCATGGCAAAGTGAATTGTTTCTTGACATTAGACCTGAAGATAACAAAATGTTGAGGGAGCTTCATCTTGAAATATCAGATAGTGTGGTCAACATTTCACTCAGGTATATCTAGAGGCCTTAAAATGCTTTTGTTTTGCATAATTTTCTAGTTCCTTAACTGCATTTTTATTTCTTGATTTGTAGGGTTCTTCTTCAACAATGTGAGGAAGCGGTTCAAAGAAAAGTATTTATTTTAGATCCTCTGGTGACACAATGTTTTTTGCATAAACATGGAGATGCCAAGTCCTTTCTACGGGGTTTTACAGAAGAAGTAGAATGTGTAATTTACCCATATATTGAAAAGTAAGTATTCATCTTCATTTTGGAAACATATTTGTTTCATTTGAGAAAGTATATTTACATGCAACTCATTGACAGGGGCCATTGGAGTTTGATTATTGTGGACTTCAATGCATATCAAGCTCTTTTCCTCAATTCTCTTCCATCGCAGCATGGGAATTGCAAAGTGTAAGTTACTATACATTTTGTTGTTCTCTATTTTAAAGCCATGCCCCGTTTTGATTTTCACTTTACAATGCAGTGCTGCAAAGCTTCTCAAGATGCATATTGATCAGAATTTTCCAGGAATAGCTAAAATGAATGAACAAAAGCAATTTGGATACAGCCAAATTCATGTGCCATTGCAGAGAGACTCAACATCATGTGGCTGGAGAGTGATTGCAAATGCTGTAAGATTCTTGGAAAGAAGGTTCCACAAACCTGAATTGAATTTATCAGGCTACCCGGAAGCATGGATCATCTTGATCAGAGAGAGAGCAATAAATAGTATCATGAAACATGCAATCTGCCCATATGATCCAGACTCACCTCCACCCCCTCCACCTGATAAAAAACAGTCTGAAGATAAAAAGAAAGGGCTTCCTCTTCACTCACCACTAAAGCATGGGAACAACATAAAGAGTCAAGCTGAAAGCTCCAAAAAGGGACAGAAGCAACAGAGAAAGCAAGGCTCTAAAAAGGATAGAAAGGGTTAAATCAATTTTTGAGTCTTAGATTGAAATCAATTGTAAAGCCAACCGAGGTTGGAAGATTTATTTTTTAACAAATTGTAAGTAGTTATGCCAATCTTCATCTGGAAGATGGTCACAGTTGTATTGAACCTCTTGAGAGTTTGACAAAAGTTCATTGGATGGTCCAATTAAGTTTATTAATGTCACAATTATGAATGCATTGTGGGTTTTTTACTTCATTCTTGTTGGAAAGTGTTTAAATTCGAGAAGTTACAGAAGGACATAAAGAATTAAGAGGACACGACCGATACAAGCGATACGGGGAATCGGAGAATCTTGGATTGCCCCTATCGCTTGCATCGGTCGTATTATCCATTTCATCGCTGTTGCTAGTTTTTATACTCGTGAGTCAAATCTTTACGCAAGGTCACTTCTTGAAGTCTCCCGCGGTAGTTTGCTAACACGACCGATGTAAGCGAAAAGGGCCATCCGACAATTTCAGATTGCACTAGTCGCTTGCATCAGTCGTCTTCACTTATCTCGTCTCCTCTGCTTTATGCCTTGAGACATGCTCTTCTAATATTGAAATACCAAACCTTGGATTGGAATTTGCACCAAGTTCTCCACTCTCTCTTATATTACTTGGTAGTTTGCATTTGTACCATGATAATTTCTCTCGCGGTAGTTTGCTAACACGACCGATGTAAGCGATAAGGGCCATCCGACAATTTCAGATTGCCCTAGTCGCTTGCATCGGTCGTCTTCACTTATCTCGTCTCCTCTGCTTTATGCCTTAAGACATGCTCTTCTAATATTGAAATACCAAACCTTGGATTGGAATTTGCACCAAGTTCTCCACACTCTCTTATATTACTTGGTAGTTTGCGTTTGTACCATGATAATTTCTCTCGCGGTAGTTTGCTAACACGACCGATGTAAGCGATAAGGGCCATTCGACAATTTCAGATTGCACTAGTCGCTTGCATCGGTCGTCTTCACTTATCTCGTCTCCTCTGCTTTATGCCTTAAGACATGCTCTTCTAATATTGAAATACCAAACCTTGGATTGGAATTTGCACCAAGTTCTCCACACTCTTTTATATTACTTGTTATGTGTACCATGATAATTTCTCTTGCATTACTTGAGGATAGAAAAGTTGGATAGAATCAAATTATTTAGCTGAGACTAGTGTGCACCTTTGATAGACTATAATTATTAAATTGAAATTAGATATTCAATTCTAGATCTCTTCTTCATCTAGAATTAACTTATGCAAGTTCCTGTATAATTATTTCTTAGTCATCAATTCACTCCTGCAAAAAAAAATCAATGGAAATATGAAATTAAGGACCTAAAAAATATCTAAGACATTTAAAATTAATAATTTAACACACATTGTTTGTAACCATCCTGCCAAGAAAATTCAATGGAAGTATCAATAGAAGCTTCTATTAGATGAAGATACATTATGTAAGAATGTCAGGGTTAACTTGTTACAATCTTAAAGGTTGGAACTTAATCACCCTTGGTGGCAGGCAGCTTATGCAAGATAATGATTTCTCTGATCTAATGTTAACTATTGCATCATCAATTGAGAATCTACACTGAGATGATACCTCATCAAGGTATTCTAGAAGCTCCCTTACATTTCTGAGATTCCAATTTGCAGTGACAATTATTTTCCTTGATTGAAAATCTGGATGAATCAATACTTCTAACTCAAATTCTGGACAGCTCTCCTCTGAGTCCAAGGCTATCCAAAGTCCAAGCTTTTTTTTCCACCTTCTATAGTCATATCCTAGAACCAGAGATTTTCGACATATCTGATATGAGATTGAAAGAGAATTGGGACTAACTTTACATAAAATAATGTCACCTAGCTTTTGAACTTCTTTGCTATCCCATTCCCTACCTAAAACATCATCAATCTCTGAAATAGGGACTCTCCTATTCAACCACATTGTTTTTGTTTTCTGTAATAACATGTTTTTAAAGCATGCTACAAAGACATGAATAGGCAAAAACCATTGAATCTTTATCCTTCTCGAAATTCGGCCTGCTGACATTGCCTTCTGGATGTCAAATTTAATTTTGCAGAGAAAACTTGAAACTGTTGAATGATCAGGAGCATCCCAATCTAATGAAGAGATGCAAGGACTAGGTACGTGTACAAGAATTCCATAAGAACTCCTCCCTGACGGCACTTGATAATCTGCATAATGGACAAATAACTCTATGCTATTGAAGAATTGAACAGATTTCTCTGCATACATGAGTTCTGCATATTCCTTATGAAGAACTCTGAATGTTCCTGTTAAACATTCAACAGGTTGCCATTCCACAATATTGGAAGGAAAGATATCTGCAGTACAAAAACATATGTTTCATTATACAAAATCAACTGGAATGATAGAAGAGCATTGTCAAACTTCACTTACAGTACGAAGGGAATTGCAGATGATTTTCTAGAACAAGATCCTTAGCGGTGTACACATGCTGTACTCGTGCAAACCAACCGCATCTCTTCAATTTGAAACTGAGAATACGTCCCTTCCAATGGTTTCTTGTGTTGTCTCTTTTGGCACGCTTGACTTTATGGGCACCTCTACAGCTAGGAAGCATAGTAACCCAGTCATTTACTTTCACGGAAAGAGGTTTCCACAACGAATCCTCTCTTCTGTTGTAAACCTCACATGAAGTTATGCGATTGGAAGGATGACGAGAAGAAGAAGCCATTTGAACTTAGGAGAAGAAGAATGTTCAAAGCGAGAAACCGATGTTCACAAATTTTGGCAGTATTTATAGAAAAAAAGGCTTTGTACACGTGGAAACTTTTGATTTGATGTTAACCCTGTCGTTGAATGATCATGACATTTTGTGAACCCAAAAATATTTCGTATCTTCAAAAATCAATTCCTTCTTGGAAATTCGAGAATATGCTTTGTGTAGTGTGCAAAAGTATCTTTTTTTGCATCAAACCGAAAAATTGTACACTGAATATGAGACTCTTCATCACTTTAGCGGCACTTTGAAAGAAAATTGTATTAAAAAAAGAAATTCTCCATACGGTTAAAAGAGACAGCAATGTTATATTCTTGTACACGTGGAAAGACGCTATTTGTCAATTTCCTTAATCTCTCATTAGCAAACAGCCCCTTTTCGGCCGTTTTTTGCCCTAATGCTATTGCTCATCTATGTGTTTTTGGTTTTTTGACATATGCATTAGTGCCTGAACAACATCACAAGAAATTGGATGATAAAGCAATAAAAATGTACTTTTGTTGGGTACAATTTTGAAAGCAAAGGCTATCATCTGTATCATCAACAAACTAAATGTATTTTGGTTAGCTGTGATGTTTTTTTTGTGGAAGGTGATATTCAACCTTTACTTTCATGTACGAAGGATGTATCTATTAGCTCCAAAGACGTGTATGATACTTTGCTGCCTCTTTTTACAAATGGATAGTCTAGTGCTAGTCCTAATGAGGAAACTTCTCAGCCATTGGAGGTTTCATATGATGATCTAGATCATTCTATTTCTGATGCAAATTTACATGATGCACTTGTTGATGAGAGAGCTAATAGTGAGGAGGCGGAAACTATGCCAAATGGATCGTGTAGACTTTGCGCGCCAACAAATTAGATGCACCTCTATCATATCGTACTCCTTCAGGCTCTCATAGTGCCTCTTTTGCATCAAGTTGCTATGTTATGGCTGCATCTAGTCTCTGTGATGAGATTGATCCTGTTTTGATTGATGAAGCACATAATTCTGGACATTGGATGGCTGCAATGCAATCTGAATATGAGGCTATCATGAAAAATAGTACTTGGTCTTTATGTGACTGGCCTCCTAGCAAGAAGGCCATTGGCACTAACTGGGTATACATGCTTAAGCGTAAACCTGATGGGACAATTGACACTTATAAGGCTAGGCTTGTTGCAAAGGGTTATGCATAGGAAAGAGGCATTGATTTTGATGAAACCTTTGTACTTGCTTGCCAAATGACTATTGTTCGTAGCATCTGTGCACTTGCATCTCATCATGGTTAGAATGTATATCAATCGGACATTAAAATAACATTTCTAAATGGTGACTTGCCTGAAGAAGTTTATGTTCTTTAGCGTTATGGCTTTGTGCAAAAAGGGCATGAAAACCAAGTGCGATGGTTAAAGAAGGCATTATATGGTTTAAAGCAAGCACCATGTGCTTGGTATGAAAAGATACATGCCTATCTGATTGCACATGGTTTTGAGAAATGTCAAACTGAAAGCACCTTATATGTTAAGCATGCTAATGATGTGCTTATGATCATTGTATTGTATGTTGATGACATGTGGCTCATTGGTCCTCATGAGAAGCATATTGCTAATTTCAAGGCTGATTTACATGCCTCATTTGAGATATCTTATTTGGGGCATTTGCATCTTTATTTGGGCATTCAATTTATGCACATTGATGGTGGAATGGCTATGTGCCAAACAAAATATGTTGACACATTATTGCAACATTTTGGCCTTGAAGATTATAATCCTATTGCCAATCCTATGGAGACAAGTTTATGATTCAGTCTTCATGATGCTAGAGATGCATTTGATGTTGTTCTCTATCAGTAGGTTGTGGAATGCTTGATTTACTTATGCATTACTCGGCCAGATATTCAGTTTGCTGTCTCATAGATGAGCAGATTTATGCATTGCCTAGGTGTCAAGCATTGGCTAGTGGTTAAGTGCATCTTTCGCTACTTGAGTGGTACCCAACTACTTGCATTGTTTTACACCAACGGGGGATCTCTACTGCTAGATTTGCATGATTTTTTTGACTGTCACTAGGTTGGTTGCTATGACACTCATGTGTCCACTAGTGGTTTTGGCTTCATGCTTGGTAGCTCATGCATATCTTGGTTGAGCAAGATGCAACCTACTGTGGCCACTTCGAGTTGTGAGGCGGAGTATAGGGCAGTTTTCATAGCAAGTCTTGAGTGTGTGTGGCTCAAATGCCTTATGGCTTATTTGGGTGTTGGTTAGTATTTTGCCACCACCATCTTCACTGATAGCGAGAGCACATTGGTCGTGTAAGACAATAGTTATGCAATATAACACAGGAGCAATAACAGAGAAGATAACAGATATAGGAGAATCTCAACAATTTTCTACTAGCAGCAAGTACAAAGATGATGGCGTTGTCCACCCGTGCACTCTCAAGGTAGAGCTTAAATGGTGATCTAGACAACTCTAGATAGGGAGATACAAGGTAGAGGTATGCTGGCTCAACTCGGTGTCTTAGGTAGTGCAGAAGTCATGTATATATAGGATCATGGGTGGCCTGCCATGGACGGCTATACATGGGCGGTAGAGCGTGGGCGGCCACCGCCCGCGTAATTGCCATACACGGCTTAGACTGGTTGAACTGACCTAACAAATATAAATGATTTCTGACTCCGACAGGGAATATTCCATGGAATATTCCCTTTATCGTCGCGCCGGGGGCGCTGCCCCTGGACCCCCACCAGGGGGCCCGCTGGCCCCCTGGGACCCCCCAGCCAGGGGGCCCGCTGGCCCCCTTGGACCCCCCAGCCGGGGCTGCTCACCGCTGCCCCGGACCCCACAATTGGGGACCCTGATAACTCCCTTTCCTTATAATATCTTACATGGTCCAATATGACCTTCATCCAACATTCAAGTTGGGATTCCCATCAATTGGGTAATGCATGCTTGGCTTCTCCTCATAAAGGGGGCCTTACAAAATGTGCATACAATCATGAGGGGTAGACATTGATCATATACTAACACCCCCCCTCAATGTTTACCGATGATAAATCAAGTAGGTCTCCGTCCTATGCCCATCTGTTGAAGATGCTTGTTGAGCTGCTCTCTTCCAAGTGCTTTAGTGAATATGTCAGCACAATTTGCCTCTGTTGGGCAATATTCTAGCTCCACAATTTCATCTTCAATTAGCTCATGAATGTAATGGTACTGTACTTCTATGTGCTTGGTGCGAGCATGAAATACTGGGTTCTTTGCAATAGCCATACAACTTTGATTATCACACTTGAGTACAGTTGGCATATTTGATGGAAAGCCAAGATCTGCAAGAATTCTCCTTAACCAGACTGCCTCACAAGAAGCAAAACAAGCTGCTTTGTACTCTGCTTCAGTGGAGGAGAGTGCGAGAGTTGGTTGCTTCCTACTTACCCAAGAAAATATTCCTGAACCAAGTGAGAAACAATATCCAAAAACTGATTTTCTAGAATCACAATCTCCAGCCCAATCTGAATCACAATATCCTTGGAGTGTATCACCTGTGGTATACAAAATACCAAAATCCAAGGTTCCTGCAATGTACCTTAGAATTCGCATTCCAGCATTCCAGTGACTCTCCTTAGGTTTGTTGGAAAACCTGCTTAACACTCCAACAGCATAGCAAATGTCTGGTCTAGTGTTGCACAGAAAAATAAGACTTCCAACGAGTTTCCTATACTTCTTAGCATCTACATCAGGCATGTTATCATCCATAGATAGCTTATGATTTACCTCCATAGGTGTGCTAGTTGGTTTGCAGTCCATCATTCCAAATGCCTTGAGAATTTCTTTGGAATATTTTTGTTGTGAGATGAAAATGCCATCCTTCCTTTGCCATACTTCAATTCCCAGACAAAAATGGAGTAGACCTAAGTCTGTCATTTCAAACTCAGTTCCCAAGCTGATCCGAGTTTGATTGATGAGTTCCTGATGATCTCCTGTAATGATCAAATCATCTACATATACAATGACAATAACTAGCTTGCTATCCCTTTTCGTTACATACAAGTTAGCATCAGAAGTACTTCTTTCAAAACCCATATTTTTGAAAAAATGATCTATTCGTTGGTACCAAGCCCGTGGAGCTTGCTTAAGTCCATACAAAGCTTTCTTCAACCTGCAAACTTTATTTTCTGAATTGGGCACCTCAAAACCTGGTGGTTGAGATACATATACCTCCTCCTTGAGGTGACCATTCAAAAATGCAGATTTGACATCCATCTGGAAAATAGGCCAAGACTTTTGTGCAGCTACTGCAAGTACCGTCCGAATAGTTGTCATGCGTGCTGTTGGTGCAAAAGTTTCTTGAACATCAAATCCTTCAATCTGTGAAAAACCCTGTGCAACTAATCGTGCCTTATACTTTTCTAATGTTCCATCAGCTTTATACTTAGCTTTCCAAATCCATTTAGTACCTATTACCTTCTTCTTTGGCGGCAAGTCGACTAGATCCCATGTATCATTTTTGAGTATACTATCATACTCAGACTGCATTGCCGCTCTCCAATCTGGATCATCAATGGCTTCTTCAATGGTGGTAGGTTCCTTTATCGAAACCATGATATCTGCCATTAGAGCCATGTTAACAATGTGTTCTGAGGCTCTTCTTTGCTCCTCTATTCTCTTTGATCTTCGTAATCCATCCGATGATGATTCTGGTACATCTACATGTGGATTAAGATCATCAAAGAGCTGTTGTGCCCACTTCGGTAGTGGCTTACGCTGTGCAGCTACAACTGGTTGGCTTTTTATTGAGGAAATTTCTCCATCAGATGTTTCCTCCTCCTCAACTTTAACCTGTCTTTTGATAGGCACAAGGTGAGATATTTCTCCGCTTGATGAGATAGTAGATTTACCTTTATCTTCTACTAAGTGTGGTCGTTCATCAAACACCACATCTCGGCTGACAAAAATCTTCCTTGCCTCAGGATCCCATAACCTGTATGCTTTAGACTCTTCACTATATCCTAGGAAGACACACTTTTTGCTTTTTGAATCCAACTTTGATCTTGTTGAATCAGGAATATGTGCATAACAGAAACAACCAAAAATTCTGAAATGCAAAACTGAAGGCTTTTTACCAGAATATGCTTCTTGAGGAGTCATCCCCTTCAGTGCTTTTGTGTAGCTTCGATTGAGGATGTAGACTGTTGTATTGACTGCTTCTGCCCAGAATGAATCAGGCATGTCTTGAGCCTTCAACATACAACGAGCCATTTCAACTACTGTCCTATTCCTGCGCTCAACAACGCCATTTTGTTGGGGTGTATGAGCTGTGGTAAGTTGCCTTTTCACACCATGCTCCTTACAGTAATTGTTGAATTCTGTTGACAAGAATTCACCTCCTCTATCTGTTCTAAATTTCTTCAATTTCCTTCCTGATTCATTTTCTACATACTTATGCCACGTTTTAAATTTTTCAAAAGCATCAGCCTTCTCTCGAATGAAATAAACCCACATCTTTCTACTATAATCGTCGACTAACAGCAAGAAGTAGAAAGATCCTCCTAAAGCAGGTGTAGACATTTTACCGCAGAGATCAGCATGTACCAACTCTAGAGGAGCTTGAGATCGATTGCTGGTCTCTCTTGGAAATGCCTTTCGTTGTTGCTTGCCCATCATACAAGCTTCACAAGGTTCCTGCAACTCTGAAAATGCAGGCATATGAGCAACCATCCCTGTTCGTTGCATCTCCTTCAAAACTGCAAATCCGAGATGCCCAAATCGTCGGTGCCATACCCTACTTACATCTTTATCTTCTGTAGCAGTTAAAGCACTTAACTCATACAAGTTATCCCATCGTATGCCTTTACCTACAACATTACCTGATGAATCCATGATTTCCGCACCACTCTTATTGAAGTGAACTTCGAGTCCACGATCTGTTATTGCAGAAACTGACAACAAATTTCTTTTGAGTGTAGGTACATAGAGAACATCGGATAACTTTTTCTCAACACCTGGAGAAGTGATAAAAGAGATGGTTCCAGTTCCTTCAGCTGGACACTTGGAGTCATTTCCCACCACTACATTGATGGATTCCCGCAGAGGCACTAGGGAACTATACCAATCCTTTTTACTAGTCATATGGCGAGAAGCTCCACTATCTAAAATCCATGGCTCATCAACACGAGCTTGAGCAGATGAACATACCTCTTCAATAGCTACCCAAAGTTCCAGCTCTGTGTTGTTTGCAGACTCTTTGTTCTTCCATGATGATTTTACAGTCCCATTCCGTTCATCAGCTTGCTTCTTTCTGCAATCCTTGATGGCATGGCCTTTCTTTTCACAATAGAAGCAACTTCCTGTGAACTTTTTCTTCTTTCGCTTCTTCTTTGATCCCTCTGAAGAGCCTTTACCTTTTGCATTTGCTGAGAATGCAGCATCAGTTGTACTTTGCCGATTCTTCAGCCGCATCTCTTCTTCTAAAAGCATGGCACAAAACTCTTCAAATGTAAGAGGAGTTGGCCTTACCTGAGTGTTAAGGGCTGTTACTAATCCATCATACTTTGCTGGAAGAACACGTACAGATCTTCGAGCCAGCTCTTCTGGTGTTATAACAACACCAACTGCAGCCAATTGATCTTGAAGATGCTTTATCCGTTTGATAAAATCTTCAGCCTTTTCAGAATCAGAATGTTTTTCATTTGCCAACTGATTTTCTAAATTCTGTATCCTAGTGTGGTTCTTGGTCTCATATTGTCGAGCCAATATGCCCCAAGCCTCATGTGCTTTAGTAGTATGTTGAACTAAAGTAAGCACAGAATCACTTACACTAGTGACAATCGCACATAATGCATCAGCATTCCGCCTCTTCCAAGCTCGTAGAAGATCTGGATCTGGCTGAATCATCAATCTTGAATTTGCTGGATCTTCAACTGGTATAGGCTCTGGATCCAATCCCATCGGTCCCATGACAGTGTCAAGTAATTCATAGGAGTCCAAAATTGCAGAAATTTTGAACTTCCAGAGTGTATAGTTGGTTCCATCCAGCTTCCCTTCAGTGAATGCAGGTGGACGAATTCGAATAGGTGCAGCATTAACATTAGCTGAAGCACCAAGACTACTGTTCGATGATGAAGCCATCATGTAATCACTCGAATAATCTACTGATATTCTAGTCTGCTAGTAGGCTAAAATAATGATACTTCTCAAGCTATTCGAACCTTACGGCTCTGATACCATGTAAGACAATAGTTATGCAATATAACACAGGAGCAATAACAGAGAAGATAACAGATATAGGAGAATCTCAACAATTTTCTACTAGCCGCAAGTACAAAGATGATGGCGTTGTCCACCCGTGCGCTCTCAAGGTAGAGCTTAAATGGTGATCTAGACAACTCTAGATAGGGAGATACAAGGTAGAGGTATGCTGGCTCAACTCGGTGTCTTAGGTAGTGCAGAAGTCATGTATATATAGGATCATGGGTGGCCTGCCATGGACGACTATACATGGGCGGTAGAGCGTGGGCGGCCACCGCCCGCGTAATTGCCATACACGGCTTAGACTGGTTGAACTGACCTAACAAATATAAATGATTTCTGACTCCGACAGGGAATATTCCATGGAATATTCTCTTTATCGTCGCGCCGGGGGCGCTGCCCCTGGACCCCCACCAGGGGGCCTGCTGGCCCCCTGGGACCCCCCAGCCAGGGGGCCCGCTGGCCCCCTTGGACCCCCCAGCCGGGGCTGCTCACCGCTGCCCCGGACCCCACAATTGGGGACCCTGATAACTCCCTTTCCTTATAATATCTTACATGGTCCAATATGACCTTCATCCAACATTCAAGTTGGGATTCCCATCAATTGGGTAATGCATGCTTGGCTTCTCCTCATAAAGGGGGCCTTACAAAATGTGCATACAATCATGAGGGGTAGACATTGATCATATACTAACAGGTCGTTGAGAGGAACCTAGTGTTCAATGCTCGCACTAAGCACATTGAGGTGCATTATTATTATGTCATGAAGAGGTTCTTTACTAGAGAGATTAGCTTGGCATATGTGCCCACACAGGAGAACATTGCAGACCTTTTCATGAAGGCTCTGCCTAGGGAGAAGTTTGAAGCTTTCTGCAAAGCTTTGGGCCTACTTCCTTTTGTGGATTGATTCCACATAGCTTAGAACTTCCTTATACATGAGTGCCAACTCCTTGTTCATAGCATCACTCCCACGGGGGATTTGTTGATATGTTTAGTTAGTGATGTGTGTGAATACACTAGGAACGCCGGGGCACTTTTTCCCTCTTTAGGATGTTTCTTCCCTCAGCTTGTATATATGCCTATTGGCCTAACAAGATACTTATCTTTGTACATTCTAGTGGTAATACATTCAGTATTGTGTGTTGTGCTCCAAGATTCTTCTTCTTCCTTGTGTTGTTCATGTGCTTTTGTAGACATCTAACTCCAACAACATATACTTACAAATGAGACAAGAAACTCATTGTGCTGCATATGACCTAAACTAGATTTATGACATGTTTCAATCCTTTTTTTGTGTTGCTGCATGTGTTTATTTAATGAAATAGAAGTACATTGGTTAAAAGTAAATATTTCAAAAACATGTAATAGCCAAAAGTCACATTAATACTAACCATTTTAAATACCTTCTATTGAGAAAACAATTATTGTAGAGGTTTCTCTCTCGGAAAATATTTCCATCTATGAAGTGTTATGTCATGCCTTATCATTTTTCTTTTACCATGGAATATTAGGTGTAGGAGAAATTTTGCCAAAAAAAATAGATCAATATACAAGAAAACATGAAATTTATAGACATGCATGTGAATGAGTGTGTGTGTGTGCAGTGTGCATGTGTAAATGTATGAATGATTGTATTTGTGAATGAGTATTTTTGTGATTGTGTATGCCTATATATATCTACCATGATGTGTACTTATGTATATGTGAATGTGTATGTATGAATATATGTATGTCTAAATATGTGTATCTCTTCTTTTCTATATATCTATATGTCTATCTATGTATTTCTCTTTCTCGGTATTTATCCTTTTAACTTATATAAATGTAATAAAATTTCTTATATCTTTATTTCTTCTACACACTCATATAAGTCTTTGAAATCTTTTGTTCACAAAGATAAGTCCATACCCAAAAATTCCTCTTTACTTTCATCCTTCTCATTTATAAACCTCATTGCAACTTATTCTGATTTAGTTATAACAACAACGTACTAGTGTTCTCTAATATTGAAGAGATCTTGAACACAATACAAAGGAACAAAGTCCTTCCCAGAAATAAAGCAATATGGGAGATTTTGTAGGAGTAATTTCTTTGAGATTTTCACATCTTTTGCTGGCTCTCTAATGGTTGTCTTTGCTCTAAAAGTAGCGACATCAAAGTTTCTTACCTCTTCTTCTTCTTCTTCTTGGAGGTTAATCTCTTCAATAATCTCTTTGACTTGACGTTTTGAATATTTCTACGAAACCCTTAGCCAGAAGCCTAGCTGTATACATGTTTATGGATCCATCTGAGTTCCTTTTCATTTTATAAATCCACCTAGAACCAATTACCTTCATTGATGCTTTATTGGGTACTAGTTCCCAAGTTTCATTCTCTTGGAGTGCTTCTATTTCTTCATCCATAGCCTCCTTCCATTCTGCTTTGCTACTTGCTTCTTCATATGAAGAAGGTTCTTCAAGTAATGAATCCTTAGCAAGATAAATAGAATGCTTAGTAACGAATGAAGTATCATATCCATATCTGATTGGCTTCTTACTCTCTCTTTGTGATCTCCTTAAGGCTTGGTTGGATGACTTAGGTATGTCCTCCAACCTCTTCATCTTGACCTTTCCTTTTGATTTCCATTCTTTGAACTCTTCCAAGATGATGGTGTCCTCATCATCTAATTTGATGTCTTCAATTGTGCTTGGCTCCTCCTTGGTAAGGCTTGGAAATTCTTCTTCCAAGTCATATGGTAATTTGACCTTTGTGCATTCACTTTCAAACCAAGAGTCACTCTCATCAAACACAACATCTCTACTAACCATAAATCCTTTGTTGGATGGATTATAAAACATGTACCCTTTTTTATTTATATCATAACCTATGTAGATGCATTGCTCTACCTTAGGGTCCAACTTTCCTCTGATTTGATATGGAACATGCACATAAGCAACACAACCAAATATTCTACAATGTTCAAGTGATGGTCTCCTACCATGCCATGCCTGATAGGGGGTCATCCCATCAAGAGACTTAGAGGGTAACCTGTTAATAACATAAATGGTAGTAGAAACACTCTGTGCCCACAACTAATTAGGCAACTTCTTTTCATTTAGCATTGATCTAGCTGCTTCCAAAATCAATATGTTCCTCCTCTCTACTATTCCATTTTGCTCAAGAGTATATCTAGTAGTGATCTCCCTCTTGATAACTTTGTCCTCCAAAAATGCATCAAACTCATTGGAGAAGTACTCATCCCCTCATTGATCTTATCCTCTTTAGGCTTTTGTGTGTTTGACTTTCCATAAGTGCAAGATACTTCTTGAAACAACTCAACACTTCATCCTTATGTTTCATGAAATACAAGGTAGTCCATCTACTAAAATCATCAATAAATGATACATAGTACCTTGAGCCTGAAATTGAAGGGTCCTTGCTTGGTCTCCACACATCTTTGTGGATAAGTTCCAAATAATCCTCATGCATATAGCCTTTCTTTGTAAAGAAGAACCTGTGTGACTTACCAAACTGGCATGCACCACATTTATAAATCATATGTTGCTTGGATAGATTAGGTATCCCAAGTACACAGTGATCTCTACATATCTGCTTCAATGTTCTCTCACCAATGTGCCCTAATATTTTGTGCCATGTTTCTATCTCATACAAAGTTTGATCCTTATAATTATAAAGTGCAATGTTTCTAGTGTCCTCAAGCTCAAATGTAAACAATCTACCTATTCTCTCTCCTTTGGAAATTCTCTTGAATCCATGTTGGGGGTCCTCCACAAAGGCTCCAAATTTATTGAACCTAACATGCAAACCCTTTTCCACTATCTCTCCCAGACTCATCAAATTCTTTGTGATAGTAGGTACATAAAGAACTCTACTCAATAGATTCCTATTCCCATCAGAAGTTTTGACATTTCCTACCTTGACCACTGAATGCTTGGTGTCATCATGTGTCTACACTTGGTGGTTTCCCTTGGGCTCATCAAGATCAAAACGGAGAGCTACATTGCCTACTACATGGTTTGAACAACCTGAGTCAATATAGAAGAGGTGCTCATCATTCATACCTTGTTTCAAAGTCATGTTCATAATGACAAGAGAATCCTCTTGATCCTCTATATAGTTGTTGAAGTCTTTTCTTGATTTGTATCCTCCTTGATAATTGTTTTTGTAATTGCTATTGTAAGCATGGTTGTATCCTTGATTATGGTTGAATCTTCCTCTTTATTTTGAGTAGCCACCTCTTTGAAATCCTCTTCCTCTCTGGTTCTTGAAGTTCCTATAGCACTCATCTGCTGTGTGATTAGAAAATCCACATAAATTGCATGGGGAAGAGGTGAAATGTCTCACCCTACCTTGCTTACCTCCTTTGCCCCTTCCTCTTGAATTCCTTTGTCTCCCTACATAGTTAGCTTGAGAATCAGTACCTTCATCTTCAACTTTCTTACTCTTTCCTTTATCTTTAGTCTTTCCTTTAACTGTATATGGGGCAGAAGAATTGTTACCTCTTGATGGTTTACCATTTTTGTTGAGATTGGCTTCATGGGTAAAGAGTTGTCCCATGAGAGTGGTAAGATCAGGGATTTGTGTTGTGGATGTGTGGTATACTTCCTTTTCTCTGATACCACTTCTTGTCAACGCGACGAAGGCTGAACCTTAGTAAGCCTGCGGAAAAACGCCACGTCAAGAAGAGCTGAACTAGAGTGATTCAGAACACCTCTGTAATCAATCAATAGCTTAGCAAATTACATATAAGACTGCGCTCTAAATTCACCAGAAAAACTCCACCGGAACTTCATCGGACTATCACTGGACTGACACCGTAATCGTACCGGAATTGCACCGGAATGAACTTCAATTCTGTTTCTAATTACTTCAAGTGAACATACATGAAGTAAGGAAGTGACGCAAAAGCTTCCTTAACTTACTGAACTCTTTCTGAAGTTTAAGAAAAAACTCCTCTAGTTCAGATGACCTTTTTCCGGTCAGACTTTGTACTATGCGTAGATATCTTTTCCACTGGAAAGCTTGATCAACTAAAAGTAGAGATGTCTAGCTATAGAATAAGCTATCTCTCATACAAAACTTCGCATTACTCTGTGAGATCTACTTCATTCTTTTACCGAAAAAAACACGTTTATAGTAAGAATTGTAACTGACCGAAAATGCATTTACTGAGAAAAATGTTAACTGTTAACTAACTTTAATTGTAACATAAACATACTCTGTTTCTTTCGCATACAAAACGGTACGCTCAAACATCCACATGAACATGTGTTTTCTATTAGAGAAGATGTGTACAAATGAGCTTGGCCTCTTCTTGCTCAAGCTACAGAAACTCTCCTATACTGAGTAGTTTCTTATTACCATCTCTCTTAGATGAATACCCGATATCTCAGGGTTCTGTTATTCATCTATACATACGCGATCTCTGGCGTCTTCTTCTACATACGCGATCTATGGCGTCTTCTATCTATATCTCTGCGTCTCTACGCATCTGCTATATTTCGTCTCTCTCTCTTTTCTTCCTCTTCATTCTTCGTCTATTCATGCTCTTATTTATATTGCGCGTTCTTCTTACGCACGTTCTTGTTTGCACTTCCCTTCTTTGTTCCTTTGCACGTTCTCTCTATGTACAATCCGATTCGGTGTAACGAACTCTGATCCTGGAAGATTCTGTATTGTATATAACGGTCGTGGATTTGTCCCTCCACTAAGGCTTTTGATTTTTTTCTGATTTTGCTTCTCTTTCCTTTTTCTTTCTCTTTGTCTGTACGTCAAATTCGTGAGTGTTTCTTAAACAGCTCCCCCTCAATCACTAATTTGACATCTTCCGGTCTTTCATATATCTTCCTTTCCTTTATACCTGCCTTTTCTTTGAATATGCTTGTCTTCGTTCCATCCAAACTCTTTGTCAACATATCTGCAATCTGATCCTTTGTCGGAGTGTATACAATTTCTAACTCCTTCTCCATTACCTTTTCCCTCAGGAAATGATACTGAATCTCTATGTGCTTTGTTCTTGCATGAAATACTGGGTTTGCTGCAAGATATAGAGAGCTCATATTGTCTCCATGTATAACCGGTATACCTTGATCAATACCCATGCTCTTGAGTAAGGTCTGCATCCATATTATTTCTTTAGCTGCTTCTACAAGTCCTTTATACTCTGCTTCTGTTGACGATAAAGCCACTGTGTGTTGTTTCTTTGAACACCAGCTTACCAGCTTATCTCCTAGGTATATCATATACCCGTGGTTGACCTTCTGTCATCTTGACTTCCAGCCCAATCTGAGTCACTGTATGCTCTGAGCTTTATATCCGACGTGAAAGGATAATATAATCCTTCTTTTATAGTTCTTTTGACGTATCTAAGAACTCTTTGTCCTGCAACCCAATGTTGATCTGTCGGACAATGCATAAACTGTGAAAGAACTCCCACCGGATAGCTGAGATCCGGTCTTGTTAGTGTAGCATAAATTAAAATTCCTACTAATGATTGATATTTCTTCATATCTTTAAACTCTGCTCCACTGTATCTACTGAGTTTATGATTTACTTCAAGCGGTGTTGAAGCTTCTCTGCAATTCTCCATATTAAACTTCTTAAGTAAGTTTAAGAGATACCTTTCTTGTGACACATATACACCATGATCTGTGTATGTGATTTCCATTCCTAGAAAGTATGAAAACTTTCCTAGGTCACTGATCTTGAACTCTCTTTCGAGTAGTTTCTTTACTTCTGAAATCCCTTCATCAGATGTTCCTGTGATTATTAAGTCGTCTACATAAATACAAATGTAGATCATTCCTTCTTCTGTTCTCTTTATGAGTGGACTTGCGTCCGCCTTCGAACTTTGGTATCCAAGTTCATTTAGATATTTCACAAGTCTGTAATTCCAAGCTCTTGGAGCTTGCTTCAGTCCATAAAGTGCTTTCCTTAACCTGCAAACAAAGTTTGGGTTTTTGGAATTTACAAACCCTTCAGGTTGTTCCATGTACACTTCATCAGAAATGTATCCATTCAGAAATGTGTTCTTTATATCTAGCTGACTTAGCTTCCATCCTTTCGATGCTGCTATAGCAATTACTGTCCTTATGGTTGACATCCTTGCCACCAGACTAAACGTCTCGTTATAATCTATGCCATGCGTCTGGGCATAGCCTTTGACCACCAGCCTTGCTTTGTGTCTGGCTATCCTTCCATCTACAATTTTCTTTATTTTGAAAACCCATTTATTTCCGATTACTTTCTTACCTTTTGGTTTTGGAACAAGTTCCCATGTCTTGTTCTCCTCCAGTGCGCTGATTTCTTCTTTCATTGCTTCTTCCCATTGCTTCTTGCCTTTTGCTTCATCATAGCTCTGTGGTTCTTCATCATCTTTGACCATATATGCATAGTCTTTCTGAGTTATGTATGAAGTATCATACGAGTACCTTTCTGGTTGTCTTCTATTCCTGTTCGACTTTCTTGGTTCAAACTCTTCATATGTATCTGAATGCACTTCTTCATCAAATCTCGAATCATCTTCATTTCTCATACCTGATCCGTTCCTAGACGTATTTGCCTGCATATGATTCTCATCTCTGTTTACCTGAACAATTGATTTCCCTTTCTCTCTTCTTTTTATTTCTTCTTCGAATTCTTCAGTCGTATGACTTTGATCTGCATACCAGCTTTTCTGTTCATCAAATGTAACATCTTTGGACACAGTAAATTGTTTGGTTAGAGGATTCCATAACCTCTAACCCATCTACTTTTTATCATATCCGACGAACACATATTTCTCTGCTTTCGGTTCAATCTTATGTCTGAGTTGAGATGGTACATAAGCATATGCTACTGATCCAAACACCTTGCAGTGATCAAGTGTTGGCTTCTTTCCCCACCATGCTTCATAAGGGGTCATGCCTTCCAGTGTTGTACATGGTAATCTGTTTACCAAGTATGTAGTTGTGTTTACAGCTTCAGCCCAAAGATAATTTGGACAATCCTTTTTGTTTAGCATGGCTCGTGCAAATTCAACTAGAACTCGGTTCCTTCTTTCTGCTACTCCATTTTGTTGTGGTGTATATCTGCAGGTTATTTCTCTCTCAATACCTGCATTCCAAAGATAGTCATTGAATTCTTGGGAGAAGTATTCTCCCCCTCCATCAGACCTTAGTCTTTTAAGTTTTCGTCCGGTAAGTCTTTCAGCATATGCATGAAAATGCCTGAAAGCTCCAAATACTTCTGACTTCTCTTTCAAAACATAAAGGGTTATCCATCTTGTTGCATCATCAATGAATAAAACATAGTACCTTGATCCGCTGATTGATCCTTCTTTCGTTGGTCCCCATACATCTGTATACTTCATCATATTTGAATCCTTTCTTCTGGAAAGGTAACCTGTGGGCTTTTCCCAACTGACATGCTTCGCACTTATGAATCATATGTTGATTCTGTATATTTAGTAATCCCAATACTGACTGATTCGTTATCATAGCTTTAATTACTTTTTCATTGAAATGACCCCAATCTCTTATGCCAGAGATCAAGTTCTGTAATAACCTTTTCTCCATGTGTGAGCAACGCTTGGCCAATGTTCCCTTGTACTCTTAAAGTGAAGAGTCTGCCTTCTTTCTTTCCAGAAACGATCTGGTTGTATCCGTTCTCGGGATCTTCTACAAATACGCCTTTATTTGTAAATCTGACCTGAAAACCTTTCTCAACTATCTGTCCCACGCTAATCAAATTTTTCGGTATTGTTGGAACATACAAAACATTGGTTAGCAAATCTGCTCCACTCTTGCATTTCACTTTTCCAATTGAGTGTACGCTGTGTCTCGTATTGTCACCTATTTGAACAGTGTGACTAGAACTACCTTTTTCTAGTTTTGACATTAGTTCTATATTTTCTGACAAGTGATTAGAACATACAGAGTCAATGTAGAATACCTTTAGATCTTCATTTTCCGATGTGCTAATAGAGTTCATCATCAACGATGTATACTTTCATTCTGCGTGTCGTTTGCGTAGTTGTTGTAGGTGGTGTTGTAGGATTGATGCTGTCCCCAACTTCTCACTCCACCTCTACCATAGCCTCCTCTTTGATTTTGTCTTCCTCTTTGATATCTTCCGCTTCTGCCTCTACTATTACTGTTTTGATTTTGATTTGATCCTTGTTGATTGTGCCAGCAATCATGAGCCAAATGATTATTGAGTCCACAGATCCAGCAAGCCTTCTTGATGGTATTCTGACTACTTCTTCCTCTTCCAAACCTCTTGCTCTTCCTCTGTTAGTGCCTTTACCTCTTGTGTAATAGGCCTGAGAGCTCCACTCTTCTTCGTCTTTTGACTTACCTTTGTCTTTCTTTTTGTTCTTCATGTACATTGCAGAGCTTTGTCCTTTATCTGCATCTCCTTTCAGGTCTTGCTCATATGTGAGCATCAACCCAAGCAACTGATTTAAATCTGGCACAAAATGATTTAAAGAAAGTTCAGTTGATAGTACGAAAGGTTTCCACCTTTCATCTCCTCTCAACCCTGTGAGCACTTGCGCTATCAATCTATGATCTTCGACTTCTTCATTTATGGATCCAAGACTATCTGCTAGATCCTTCATTTTAGTGACGTAGTCACTTATGCTTTGACTCGACTTCTTTTTGAATGTCGTAAATTCGGACCATAAACTAGCCTTCCTGGCTTTCGTAGTATTTTGGAAATGATCTTCCAATGCACACCATATGTCCTCTGCTTTCTCCAGACCTCTAATATGCGGTAGTAGATGATCTGTTACGGTATTATAGATGTAGGCTCTTGCCGTTGCATCTTTCTTCTGCCACAGCTTCGAGGCTTCTAATTCTTCTTTTTTCGGTTGACTATCATCTTCAAAAGTCGGCTTCTTTTCTTCTCCGGTCACATACATCATTAAGTCCTTACTCATAAGTAAGGCTTCCATGCGCATTACCCATGCGGGATAATTATCTCTGTCCAACTTATCAATATTAACGTGGTCTGCCATGATCTTCTTGTTTCTTTTACTTTCGGTGTGTTTTTGAGAATCTTTCTGCTCTTCAGAATCTTTCTCGTTCTGGTTCCACTCGTTGTGGTTAACCGGCTCTGATTAAATATGCCTAGCTCTGATACCACTGTTGCGGATGTGTGGTATACTTCCTTTTCTCTGATACCACTTCTTGTCAACTCGACGAACGCTGAACCTTAGTAAGCCTGCGGAAAAACGCCACGTCAAGAAGAGCTAAACTAGAGTGATTCAGAACACCTCTGTAATCAATCAATAGCTTAGCAAATTCTAGCGCTCAACATATAAGCCTGCGCTCTAAATTCACCGGAAGAATTCCACCGGAACTTCATCGGACTGTCACTGGACTGAAACCGTAATCGTACCGGAATTGCACTGGAATGAACTTCAATTCTATTTCTAATTACTTCAAGTGAACATACATGAAGTAAGGAAGTGATGCAAAAGCTTCCTTAACTTACTGAACTCTTTCTGAAGTTTAAGAAAAAACTCCTCTAGTTCAGACGACCTTTTTCCGGTCAGACTTTGTACTATGCCTAGATATCTTTTCCACCGGAAAGCTTGATCAACTAAAAGTAGAGATGTCTAGCTACAGAATGAGCTATCTCTCATACAAAACTTCCCATTACTCTGCGAGATCTACTTCATTCTTTTACCGAAAAAAACACGTTTATAGTAAGAACTGTAATTGACCGAAAATGCGTTTACTGAGAAAAACGTTAACTGTTAACTAACTTTAATTGTAACATAAACATACTCTGTTTCTTTCACATACAAAACGGTACGCTCAAACATCCACATGAACATGTGTTTTCTATTGGAGAAGATGTGTACGAATCAGCTTGGCCTCTTCTTGCTCAAGCTACAGAAACTCTCCTATACTAAGTAGTTTCTTATTACCATCTCTCTTAGATGAATACCCGATATCTCAGGGTTCTGTTATTCATCTATACATACGTGATCTCTGGCGTCTTCTTCTACATATGCGATCTATGGTGTCTTCTATCTATATCTCTGCGTCTCTGCGCATCTGCTATATTTCGTCTCTCTCTCTTTTCTTCCTCTTCATACTTCATCTATTCGTGCTCTTATTTATATTGCGCGTTCTTCTTACGCACGTTCTTGTTCGCACTTCCCTTCTTTGTTCCTTTGCACGTTCTCTCTATGTACAATCAGATTCGGCGTAACGAACTCTGATCCTAGAAGATTCTGTATTGTATATAACGGTCGTGGATTTGTCCCTCCACTAAGGCTTTTGATTCTTTTTTGATTCTACTTCTCTTTCCTTTTTCTTTTTCTTTGTTTGTACGTCAAATTCGTGAGTGTTTCTTCAACAATTTGCATATCCATATAAAGATCCATTGCAGTTTTGAAGGATTCCCACTTATCATATGCCTTGATTCCATTGATTATCCATCTCACTATTTGCTCCTCTTCAATCTCCTCTCCTATGCTTTCCAATTGATCGGCCACATCTTTAGCTTAGTCACATACTCTGAAACATTCTGGTTAGCCTGCTTCCTTGGAGTAGTAAACTCAATCCACAACTGATTTTTTCTAGCTCTTGTATTGGAAGAAAAATATGAAGATAGTGCATCCCAAGTCTCTTGGGAAGTTTTGCAATTCCTAAAGTGAGGAAAAAGGAAGACATAAATAGAGTTAAGTAGAAATGACCTGGCCAAAGCATCTTTGGGACACCATGAGTTGAGTCTTTGTAGCTCCTCTCTTGTACAGTTATCTTTGTCCAATTTATCAATGAAAGAAGGGAAACCATCTCCCATTTTATCTCAACTTGCTCTGATAGCACAATTGGAAGAGATGGATGGATATCTCAAGGAAGTGAGGTGGTACTGCTGAAACCTACTTTGTACTTGCCCTAACACACTTCAAAGTTATATAGTAGGCCCTTATAGCTTTAAAATGGCACCAAGAAAGTAGCTATGTACTTTGGAGTTGATGCTTGAAACAATTGAATCAAAATCAGACTACTTCGCGAATAGCTAGTGTCATTGAAATTTCTATTTTAGATCATACACCTACTCGTTCTTTTCCTTAGAGCTCACACTATAGTAACAATTGATGAAATTCCTTTTGAGGGAATTCAATTACCATAGATGGCTAATAATTGCAAGTGGAAGCATATAAAATGATAAATTGTGCTTTGAGAAATAAGTTTAGCATTCCAAAGGTTACCCCCGACTTTTTAGGGACTACCTAGTAGATGACCAATGAGCACTTCAACGAGAATTGCACCCAGATACCTGAACCAAGTGCTTTGAGATTTTGGTAGCACAAATTAAACTTTCCATTGGTTCCAACAAGCTATATATCATGCAAAATGGTTGCGAATGCACTAAGATATCATCAAAGAAAAATGACTATTCTGAGTAGTCATAGCAAAGAAGCAAACACTGATGATCAATCAACTATATGTATTAAAAACATGATTATACAAGATCATTGGCATTAAAGAGATGCTTAATGATGGTGGAATGAGTAAGCTAAAGGGTGAGCTCGTGAAACTCTACAGATGGTCAAGAAATGAGCTCTAAGATGAGGCCACACATCACAGGATTTACACAAGGTTTTTTATAAGACGTTCTTCCAAGTTTGAATTTGAATTCAAACTTGGCCTCATCTAAAACGTGATTCCCTTCATCTATGACTTATTCTCTCATTAAAACTCGTATCTATTGTTCTTCCTAACTCCACGAGATTAAGGCTTTTTACAACATTCTCTCAAGGTATAAACCTTTTACAATGGTAAATGATCAAGTAATTATGAGCTAAGGTTCATATGAATCTTCATATGCTTCCACATATAGTATTTCATGCTAAGCCAAATGTGTAGGCTTTTACATTTGTAACAACAATAGAAACATCTAGGGATGCCCCTTTTTCTTCATCATGTTCCTTTTCTCCATTCTTCCCAATTGAGATGTGATGAAGCCAAATCAGAAACCATATGCTCAAGGGCAGTAAACAACAATTGTCTTTTTGTTTTGGGAAAAGATATATCGTGTTTAGCAAGGGGGAAATCTTCCTAGTGATTTTGTCTCTATCCAAAGGATCCTTCTCAAAAATGATTAGGTGAATATAGGTTTTCCCAGATATGATAAGCTCTTGAGGCTTTACTATCCTAATGAATGTCTCCCATTCATCCATAAGAAATTATACCTTGCTTTTCTCCATAAGTGCTTCAAAATAAAATGTGGGATTTAAGATTCTCATTGCATCTAGAAAATGATTCACTGTCAACCAATTTTGAACCATAAAATCTAGAAGTTTCTTGAATGGAGAAAAACTAAGAATCACATTTTTCTCTTCCTTTTCAATAGGGGACTGATACAAGCAAATAGAGGCAGTCAAAGAGAGTCAAGGTAGCATAATTTCTTGAATCGGTCATGTATAGCATTCAAGGTCAGAGTGCTTGTCTATGGAGGTAGAAATTTTTTGAAGGTTGAAAATTAGGAAAGACCAAGGCAACTAATATTTATAGATGAAGAGAGAAAGAAATAATCACATGATCTGGACCAATGAATGTGTGACACATGACAAAATTGAACTTGAAAATTTTGATGGTCAAATGAAATGGAACACTAAAAGTTGACACATGGAACTAAACATTGGGACTTGTAATGGTTAAATGATGTGGACCAATCAGATGATGCCACATGGCACTAAAAGGTCAACTCAAATTAGAGACCTATTTAAGCTCCTCCCTTCATTTATGATATTTTTTTCAGGCCTATGTGGTACCTCTGACTTCTAATGTTTTTCATGATCTAAGCCTCTTCTGCAAGTTTCTATAATTCATCTTCTCCTTGATCTTGCTTGGTGTGCAAGGTAATATCCCTGAGCTTGGAATCTTCTACATGATCAATTTAATCCCGAAAATCCCATGAAATTCACATGAATGTGAGTGAAACCTTGAATTGTTTTACATGACCGATTCAATCAAATAGAACAATCCAAATTTTTTATATGACCCTAATCGCTTGAACTGGTCATCTGTTGAATTCTTTATTTTCTTGTTGTGTTCTCTCATGTCCATGCGTTTGATCCTATTCCATTCCTTCTTTTTATAGATCAAAGCTAGGGTAAAGAAGAGAGCTAGGAAGTTGTACCCTCAAGAGCAATCGCATGGGGGACCTGTTCTAGAGGCAGAGGGACGTGCTCTAGAGACCACAAATAGCCAAGATAGGGTTGATCCACAAAAGGCATATGCTAAAAAGAGAGTTAAATATCACGTCAAGTCACTGAGGGAAATCAGAAGAGCTCAGAAGTCTACGGGACTCCTCATTGCAAGACTTCCTTTCATGAGAGTGGTTAAGGATATCTCTACCAATCTTTGATCTATGATGAAGACTACTTCATTTGTGAATGTCAACTAGCGGACCCAGGCCCTTCTATGCTTGCAAGAAGGAGTAGAAGATTTTTCATTTGGTTTTTATGAATGATGCTTATCTATGTGCAACATGTCATAGGGTGACATTTATGGCCAAGGACTATGTTTTTGTGTCCAAGCTAAGATACATGTTTGATCAAGTCATTGTCCCTCTTCACAAGCATGATAAAAAATGTTTTGATATTCTTAATATACCTCTAGCAAGAAAGCCTAAGCCATCTACAATCAAAATTGAAAAGGTCTCGTCTCATAAACATTCAACAAGAAATGCAGCAAAGTTTGAGGAGGAAAGAGAAGGATGAATCGTGTGTCAAAAGAATACATTATCCTTGAGGACACTCAAAGGCTGAAGAAGGCTAACTTAGAGCGTTTAAGGAAAGGAGATGGATAGCTAATTTTAAATGCCTCAATGCCATGGGAGAAAGACTTCATGCTTGACATAAGGCCTAAAGACAAAAAAATGTTAGAGACTTGGATGTTGAGATCTCTGATAGCAATGTCAATATAGCTCTCAGATGTTTTTCAAGCCATCATATGCTCCATTTTATCAATAGTTGATGTCCTTGATGCATCTGCGCAGCTAGTGGTTCTAGATTGTAGGGTCCTACTCTATGTGAGGAGTCAATCTCAAGGAAGGTCTTTATTTTGGATCCCCTTGTTACTCAGCGTATATTATACAAGCATGGAGAATTGGTCATTTTCTCAAGAATCTTAATGAGGACATAGAATATATAGTTTCTGCATATATTGATAAGTAAGTTTTCATTTCTATATTTCATATAAAGTCATTCCTTCCTTAATGGTGGTTTAATAAATAAGTATGAATCACATTTTTAGGCATCATTCGAGTCTTATAATTATTGATTTTTTATTGAGTATGAAGCCTTATTCATGAACTCTCTCCAATCACAGCATGGGAACTGCAAATTGTAAGTTCTTTTACACCTCCATTGCTCTTGTACTTCATTGCCATGCATTCTGATATTAATTTAGTCTTGCCGTGCTAAAGAACTTATGAAAATGCACATCGATCAGAAATATCCAAGCAAAGTGAATATAGAAAAAAAGTTTGGTTATATCTAAATTCATGTGCCACGATAGAAAGACAATACATCATGTGGACAGAGAGAAATTGCCAATGCATTAAGGTTCTTACATCATAGATTTTACACTCTTAGTCTAAATCTATCTTACTATACAAATGCATTGATCCTTTTTGTCAGATAAAAACCAATTCATGCCATCTTAAAAGATGCTATCTATCCTTATGATCCAGATTCTCCTCCACCACCTCCACCACCATGACATAAGAATACTGAAGATAAGAAGAAAGGACCTTCTCTTCACTCTTCATTGAAGCATGTAGCGATGAACAAGCAAAAAAGTGAAGGCTCCAAAAAGAAGAAGAATCAGCACAAAGGTGAAGGCTACAAAAATGTATATAGTTTTGTATCTATCTTGATACTTATCCCATTACTTCCAACATATGTTGGAAGATATTTATATGCTTTTTGTTGTAAATACAATTTTGTACACAAAATAAACTTCACAACATTCTATGTATTGGTAAGTGATGTCATTCTATCTTTATCTAGAAGATAGTAATTGTAACTCATGTTTCTACAAAGAAATGGTTTCAACTTATTTATGTTGGTAGTATTTACTCTACAATATAAGCTGTGGTTTGCCCCTTATTCATGAGATAAACAAAGATAATAAGTGGAGTCTCATTAATTTCTTCATTAATGTGCTATATCATGATTTGATTATATCTGAATTGCAAACTTGAGCTTGTGAAGGACAATAAAGAAGGCTGGAGGACATGACCAATTCAAGCAATTAGGGCACTTGGAGAAGCTCCATTGGCTCTAAACGCTTGAATTGGTATCAATCCATATTGTAATCCTTTATGCTCTTAAACTTTTTGTATCAATCACACTAAAGGCACGACTAATTCAAGCGAGAAGAGTAGTCCGAGAACTTCAAATGAACCTTATCGCTTGAATTGGTCATGCCTTTTCATAGATGTTCCATTCACATAAAAAAAGAAAGATGACCAATTGAAGCGATAAGGGCCTTCAGAGAAACTTCATTGCCTCTTACCGCTTGAATTGGTCCTCTCCTTCAAGCTTCCCCCCTTTGTAATACTCCTACCTTATTGCACTATATAACTAAGCAGTGACATGGAGAACTTCATACCCTTACCTTGACAAATATAATATGTTTGGACAATAGAAACCTTGCACAAAAATTTCATGTTTGAGACAATGATTAAAGTCTTTGCTTAATGGATATATTCTTTAACCTATAGAAGTCTTTACACAATAGAAACCTTAAAAGAGTGATGATATAAACCAAAACAATGCCAATACGAATATGGTGAGTTTACATAAAAAAGAGATGTAACCTTGGACAACAATTTCATGTTTGAGACAATCATAGAAGTCTTTGCTCAATGGAGATATTCTTTAAATTATAAAAGTCTTTGCACAATAGAAAACTTAAAAGAGCGATGATATAAATCAAAACAATGCCCATATGAATACTAGATCACTGGATGGAGTTCCGCATAGAGATGAACCCTAGGTAGGGGAATATGCATTTACATAAATAAAAGATGTATTTAGTAGAAGAAAAAGGGAAAGACTGATTACATTCTTAGGTGTTGGAGCTTGATCACCTTCGGTGGGAGGGAACCAATGAAAGATAGTTTTTTCTCTGATCTAATGTTTACCATTACAGCATCAATTTAGAATCTCAACTATGGTGAAACGTGATCAAGAAACTCTACGAGCGCCCTTACTTTTTTGAGTTTACAATTTGTAGTGACAATTATTTTCCTAGGTTGAAAATTTGGGTGAATCAACAATTCTAACTCAAATTCTGGACACCTCTCCTCTCAATCCAAGGGTATCCAGAGTCCAAGCTTTTTTTTCCACCTTCTATGAAATTGAAAGAGAATTTGTACCAACTTTACATAAAATGATATCTCGTAGCTTTTCAGCTTTTTTGTTATTCCATTGCCTACCTAAAACATCATCAATCTCTAAAATTGAAACTCTCCTATTCAACCAGATTGATTTTTTTTATAATAACATGTTTTTAAAACATGCTACAAAAACATGAAGAGGAAAAAACCATTGAATCTTTATCCTTCAAGAAATTTGGCTTCTTGACATTGCCCTTTGAATGTCATCTTTCATTCTACATAGAAAACTGGAAACTCTTGAATGATCAAAAGCATCCCAATCTAATGAAGAGATGTAAGGAGCACATAGATGTACATGATTTCCATAAGTATTCCTCTTTGATGGCACCTGATAATCTACAAAATAGACAAATAATTGAGTTCTATTGAAAAATTAAACATATTTTTATGCATACATAAGTTTCACATAATCCTTATGAAGGACTTTGAATGTTAATGTTAAATATTCAAGAGGTTGCCACTCCAGAATATTGAAAAGAAAAATATCTACAATAAAAAGTATACAAAAACAATTGAAATTGATAAAGGAACATTGTTAAATTTAACTTATAGTACAATGGGAATTGTAGATGATTGTCTGCACCAAATCCTTAGTGTTGTACACATATCGAACTTTTTCAAAGAATCCATCTATTGTCAATTTGAAACTAAGAATATGACCTTTCCAATCATTTTTTGTGTTGTCTCTTTTAGTATGCTTGACTTTATGGGCACCTTTGCAACTAGGAAGCATAGTCACCCAATCATTTAGCCTCACAGGAAGATGCAAAGATGCAATCAAAGTTTGGTGCTTGAAGGTCACCTTTGATCCCATAAATCAGGTGCATCATAAACAAATTTCCTATATAAGGTTTTCTATGGCCTATGTGGACTCAACCAAAGAGAAGCGAGAAGGAAGAGATCCTTCTCACATTTTATTTCAAACTAAAGATGTGGGCATGATGAGATGTTTTTATAAATAATCTTCGATATGGTTCCTTCTATGAGGGCCACATCACCTATTTATGCTTGCTTGGAGGGACTCAATGCTCCTCTTTGGGCAGGGTAGGCGGACTTAAAACTCTTTTTGTTTCCCTCTCCTCTACAATTCTCTTGCAAGGACAATGATGATGCCTTCTCTTTTGTCTATGTGAACAATAAGTAGATAAACAAAGTTGAAAGTCTCTTCAAGGCTCCATGCCCAAAACCTTCTATAACCAAAATTTGATCACCAAATGTGGGTTTCTAAAGACTCCAATTATAAAGTAATGTAGCACAAAAACTTGAATAATGTGTATGAAACGTAGCTCCCATCCTTTATATTCATTTTCCCCATAAATAGACACTCTCAACAATGTTCTAGTATGACATGTGGCCATCATTCACACTTTTCTACCTATCCACTAATCCTAGGATATCACCCAAGCTAGAGACCTTCAATTGCATTATCCTCTTTCCCCCACACACATGACATATTCTCTATAGACAAAAGCCTAAAATAGAGAAGCACAAACATCTAATAGAAAATTGAACAAAGTTAATAGAATTGCAATCCAAACCTTCTACAATGAGATAGACACAGAGGCGTATCTCAATCTCTATGGAGATGAGCAAGTAGGAGGCAACTTAGAAAACTCATGGCGGGGACATTGTATATAAATGATGAAAACTATGATAAGATACATGTTATCAGAAAATTAATTCATGCACACACTGATGTTATGAATGTTGAAAACACATAGAGAAAATGATATGCAAGGAGACAAGACAAAACATAGTATTTGGGTGCAATCTCCCCCCATGCACTCTGTTTTGATAGTCTAGACAGTGCATGTATTTATACGATTTTTCCATTATGTCAAGAATAGTGGTTGCATGAGAGCAGCTTTGAAAAGCATGCTTGAAAGTAAAAGTTGGTCTCTCTTGTGGAGAGGCCTTGCTTTTATTAATAGAGATTGTGGTCTATAGCGATTCCTATCCTAACCACTACTTCTACTTACTATTTCTAGAAATAGAACTCTCTACATGGATTTATTTACAAACTATATAAAATACAAATCTGATTATTGACGTACGTCCTTTCACGCCTTTCACAACCTCACGAACTTTGAGCTCCTATATCAAAAACACCAAAACATATTAATACATTAATAAATTAACACTTCAACAATTCCTTGTTCAACACATTCTATAATTCATAACATGCCCCTCAGTTGAAAAAGCAAGTGACCTCAGTTGATTAAATAAAACTAAACATGGATGGCGGATCGCATGATCCATCACTGAACAAGAATAACCATGTTCCGTGTAAAAACATGCATGCAAATATTCATGGAGAAGTTACATTAATGTGTGTGTGTGTGATGTGCAAAAATTAAGTGATCATAATGGGTTGTTAGTTGTGATTTATGTATCCATTGACATTCTTCAATAGAGTTATTTTTGTACTTAACTAAATATCAATGATACTAAGTACCTATGCATGTAGTAGTGACATCATGATCAATAATTTTCTCAAGAAGTAAGATTTCACGTTGCTCTTCAATTAAATGAAGGTCATCAAGAATTGGAGTGAGTGGTAAAGTTCCTATAAATGGTTCAAGTAAATCAATATGAAAATAGTTAGGTATATTCCTTAAATGGTTCAAGTAAATTATTATGTGGTCATTTTATTTCAAACTAAGTATGTGGTCATGATGAGATGTTTTTATATCTGATCTTGGATATGGTTCCTTCTATGAGGGCCACATTATCTATTTATGCTTGCTTGGAAGGACTCAATGCTCCTCTTTGAGTAGGGGAGGGGGACTTAGAATTCTTTTTTTTCCCTCTTCTCTAAAATTCTCTTGCAAGGACAATGATGATGCCTTCTCTTCTATGTATCTCAACAATACGTAGATAAACAGAGTTGAAAGTCTCTTGAAGATTCCATGCCCAAAACCTTCTATAACCAACCTTTGATAACCAAATGTGGGTTTCTAAAGACTCCCTTTATAAAGTAATGTAGCACAAAAACTTGAATAATGTGTATGAAACTTACCTCCCATCCTTTATATTGACTTTCCCCATAAATAGATACTCTAGACAATGTTCCAGTATGACATGTGGCCATCATTCACACTTTTCTACCATTCTACTAATCCTAGGATATCACCCAAGTTAGGGACCTTCACTTGCATTATCCTCTTTCCCCCACACACAGAACATATTCTCTATAGACCAATGCCTATAATAGGGAAGCACAAACACATACTAGAAAATGTTGTCTACAAAAGGAACCATTGAACAAAATTACTAGAATCACAATCCAAACCTCCTACAATGAGATAGATCTAGGGAAGTATCTCAATCTCTGTGCATTTGAGCAAGTATAAGGGTAACTTAGAAAACTAGGGATGGGGACATTGTATACAAATGATGAAAACAATGATAAGATACATGTTATCAGAATCTTAACTCATGTACACACAGAGGTTATGAATGTTGAAAACACATAGAGAAATTGATATGCAAGGAGACAAGGCGAAACACAATATTGGGTGCAATATCCAACCATGTACTCTATTTTGACAGTCTAGAGAGTGCATGTATTTATATAGGATTTGTTCATTATGTTGAGAATAGTGGTTGCATGAGAGCGGCTTTGAAATGCATGTTTGAAAGTAAAAGTTGGTCTCTTTTGTGGAGATCCCTTGATTTTATTAATAGAGATTGTGGTCTGCAACGATTCCTATCCTAACCACTACTTTTACTAACTATTCCTAAAAATAGAACTCTCTACATGGATTTATTTACAAAGTATATAAAATATAAATCCGATTATTCATGTACCTCCTTTCATGCCTTTCATGACCTCACAAACCTTCAACTGCTATATCAAAAAAACCAAAACAAATTAATACATTAACAAATTAACACTCCAACAATTCCTTGTTCAACACATTCTATAATTCATAACATGCCCCTTAGTTGAAAAAGCAACTGACCTCAGTTGATAAAATAAAACTAAACATGGATGACTGATCACATGTTCCATCATTGAAGGTGAATAACCATGTTCCATGTAAAAACATGCATGGAAATGTTCATGGAGAAGTTAAGTTCAATTTTAGTAAAGACATGAGGTACTTTTAATTTATCTAAGACATCACCTATTCAAGGAATAGGGTATCTATTCTTTATTTTAATCTTGTTAAGGGCTCTATAGTCGATGCACATCTGATAAGTTTTGTTCTTCTTCTTCTCTACCAAGAGAACTAGTGATCCAAATGTGAAAGAACAAGGCCTTATAAGTCCTTTGTGAAGAAATTCTTTCGCTTGGTTTTTTATTTTCTTTTGGTGTAGTAGGCCATGCATATAAGGTGATTTATGAGGAGGAGAACTACCAAGAATTAAGTATATTCTATGGTCAAAGGATCCTCAAGATGGTGGTAGTTTAGAGGGATACAATAACATAAGACATTCCTTATAAGTAGTCATGAAAGATGTATGTGCATCAGGAGGTGTATGAGTATAATCCATTATGAAATTGACAAAAAATAATGCATGAAATGTATCCTTTCTTAAATGCATGTTTTACTTGAGTATGAGTAATCAATGCAAAAGGTTGGAAATCACATCTTAAAGACAAAGTAATTATTTCACCTTTAAATTCAAAGTTAAAGGTATGTATATGGTATTCAATGCATGGGTTAATGATGATGATGAAAAGGCATGCCGAGTATAACATTATAAGATTGCAAAGGTGCAGTTAAAAATGATCGTGCATCTACATATGGGCCTATACTAATCATAATGTCTTGCACTTCTTGAGTTACATTATAACGACTACCTTGAAATGCAACTTCAGTTTATAGAAGGAAGAAAATGTTTTTAATTTTATTTCCATATGTAGAGTCTTAGTCTCATAGAAAAAAAATTAATAATGTAGTGATGAGGGACTCCAAGACTATTCTTCACTATTTGCATCAACCATCATATCTTATATTCTTCATGCTCCATGTAGTGAAACAACATTGGCATTATATGATCTACACATTTCCAAAAAAAGAAAACGTAATTAAGAAACAAAATAAGAGGAGACGAAAATCAACTAGGCCTTATATCCTCCATGCAAGTTAGATCACCTAAAACATGAAAAATATTTTAGTGGCAAATGATACAAAACTCAATCGGAACACAAATAGTTCATATGAAAACACATGGTCCCCAACGTTCCATGGAAATGAGAGTACACAAAGATACAGAAATCATCCCTAACCACTCCACATCATCACCTTACATATGGGATTGAACCTAGATTACATGCACATAGCACATCCATAAGACACATCATCTTTCATTATTAGGAATAACATGCTTCCCTTACAAATAGGGTTGCTTTGAAGAAGATAGAAATATTACAAATTAGTGTTGGAGTTTGAGTTCTAGGGAAGAACACAATCAACACAAAGAAGAAGAAGAAGAAGAAGAAGAAGAAGAAGAAGAAGAAGAAGAAGAAGAAGAAGAAGAAGAAGAAGAAGAAGGAGATAGTTGCAAAACACAAGAGTGAATGATTTATCTAGTGAATATAGGATGAAAAGTTATGTTAGGGTAATAGGAATATATAAAAATTGGGAGAAAAACCCTCCTAAAGAGGTGAAAACGTGTGTGGGTGGTAATAAGTGTATTCATACACATCACTGCCAAAGTATTTCAACAAACCCACCTTGGGACTCATGTAGTGAATAAGCATTTTGCACTCATGTGTAAGGAAATGCCAAGCTATGTGGAAAGAGATCATTCAGAAAAGAAAGCAACTCACAACTTTGCGGAAAGCTTTAAACTTCTCACGAAGCAGAGCTTTTGTGAAAAGGTTTGCAACATTATCATGGATGGGTACATATGTCAAACTGATATCTCTAGTAGAGAATCTCTCCCTCAAATTATAATGTTGTATTTCAATGTGCTTTGTGCAAGCATCTAACAAAGGCTTCGTTGCGAATTCCCATGCACTCTACACTATTAGTAAAGATGCTGGTGGCAAAAGGCTGATAAACACCCCAATAAACCAAAAGGCAGATTTTCCACACACACTCAATAGTTGGTGTGAAAGCTGCCCTATACTTCACCCCATCATCTAGCTTCACCAAAAGAGGTTTCCATAAAGAATCCTCTCTTGTGTTGTAAATCTCACATGAGGTTAGACAATTGGAAGGACGAAGAAAAGTAGAATCCATTTGAATACTCAGAGAAATAGTAAAGAATTCTCAAAGTGGGAAACCAAGATTCATAAACTTTGTAAGTATTTATAGACAGAAAACATTGTACATTGATTACAAAAAATTCTCCATCACTTTAGCGGCACTTTTAAGCATAATTTCTTTAAAAAAAGCATGTCTTCATACGATTAAAAGAGAAAGCAATGTTGTATTCTTGTACACATGGAAAGACCCTATTTGTTAATCTTCTTATTCCATCATTAGCAAACGTCCCTTTTTCATCCATTTTTTGCCCTAATGAGGTATATAGATATTCATCTAGTTCAACCTATTTCAAAATCCAAGTGCAAAAGTAGTGAAAACGCTAAAAAATTATCACAAATCACCCTTTGAATGCTTTGGAGTTGACATATATCACCTATATATTTCCTTTTGACTTATATGAAGATTTGTGTTTATGAATAGTCAACCTCAAAGATTTCAATATTGATCTCATAGAGATAAAGCAATAATGTTCAAGTAGTTAGGCTTGGATAGTTCCAAAATGTTCAAGTATACATGTTTATGGATCCATCTGAGTTCCGTTTCATTTTGTAAATCCACCTAGAACCAATTACCTTTATTGATGCTTTATTGGGTACTAGTTCCCAAGTTTCATTCTCTTGGAGTGCTTCTATTTCTTCATCCATAGCCTCCTTCCATTCTACTTTGGTACTTGCTTCTTCATATGAAGAAGGTTCTTCAAGTGATGAATCCTTAGCAAGATAAATAGAATGCTTAGTGACGAATGAAGTATCATATCCATATCTGATTGGCTTCTTACTCTCTCTTTGTGATCTCCTTAAGGCTTGGTTGGATGACTTAGGTATGTCCTCCAACCTCTTCATCTTGACCTTTCCTTTTGATGTCCATGCTTTGAACTCTTCCAAGTTAATGGTGTCCTCATCATCGGATTTGATGTCTTCAATTGTGCTTGGCTCCTCCTTGGTAAGGCTTGGAAATTCTTCTTCCAAGTCATATGGTAATTTGACCTTCGTGCATTCACTTTCAAACCAAGAGTCATTCTCATCAAACAAAACATCTCTAATAACCATAAATCCTTTGTTCGATGGATTATAAAACATGTACCCTTTTTTATTTATATCATACCCTGTGAAGATGCATTGCTCTCCCTTAGGGTCCAAATTACCTCTGATTTGAGATAGAACATGCACATAAGCAACACAAGCAAATATCCTACAATGTTCAAGTGATGGTCTCCTACCATGCCATGCCTCATAGGGGGTCATCCCATCAAGAGACTTAGAGGGTAACCTGTTAATAACATAAGTGGAAGTAGAAACACTCTTTGCCCACAAGTTATTAGGCAACTTCTTTTCATTTAGCATTGATTTAGCTGCTTCCACAATCAATATGCTCCTCCTCTCTACTACTTCATTTTACACAAATAAATATGCTCCTCCTCTCTACTACTTCATTTAGCATTGATCTAGCTGCTTCCACAATCAATATGCTCCTCCTCTCTACTACTTCATTTTACACAAATAAATGACACATAGTCACTTAAGCCTGAAATTGAAGGGTCCTTGCTTGGTCCCCACACATCTCTGTGGACAACTTCCAAATAATCCTCATGCATATAGCCTTTCTTTGTAAAGGGGAACCTGTGTGACTTACCAAAGTGACATGCACCACATTTATAGATCATATGTTGATTGGATACATTAGGTATCCCAAGTAGACATTGATCTCTACATATCTGCTTCAATGTTCTCTCACCAATGTGCCCTAATCTTTTGTGCCATGTTTCTATCTCATACAAATCTTGATCCTTATAATTATAAAGTGCAATGTTTCTAGTGTCCTCAAGCTCAAATGTAAACAATCTACCTGTTTCCTCTCCCTTGGCAATTATCCTGAATCCATCTTGGGGGTCCTCCACAAAGGCTCCAAACTTATTGAACATGCAAACCCTTTTCCACTATCTGTCCAAGGCTCATCAAATTCTTTGTGATAGTAGGTACATAAAGAACTCTACTTAACGGAATCCTATTCCCATGAGAAGTTTTGACATTTCCTACCTTGACCACTGAATGCTTCGTGTCATCACGTGTCTACACTTGGTGCTTTCCCTTGGGCTCGTGAGGATAAAAAACGAGAGCTACATTCCCTGCTACATGGTTTGAACAACCTGAGTCAATATAGAAGAGGTGCTCATCATTCATACCTTGTTTTGAAGTCATGTTCATAATGAGAAGAGAATCCTCTTGATCCTCTGTATAGTTGTTGAAGGCTTTTCTTGATTTCTATCCTCCTTGATAATTATTTTTGTAATTGCTTTTGTAATCATGTTTGTATCCTTGATTATGGTTGAATCTTCCTCTTGATTGTGAGTAGCCACCTCTTTGAAATCCTCTTCCTCTCTGGTTCTTGAAGTTCCTATAGCACTCATCTATTGTGTGATTAAAAATTCCACATAAATTGCATGGGGAAGAGCTAAAATGTCTCCCCCTACCTTGCTTACCTTCTCTGCCGCTTCCTCTTGAATTCCTTTGTCTCCCTTCATAGTTAGCTTGAGAAGTAGTACCTTCAGCTTCAACTTTATTACTCTTTCATTTATCTTTAGTTTTTCCGTTATCTGTATATAGGGTAGAAGAATTGTTACCTCTTGATGGTTTACCATTTTTGTTGGTCTTGGCTTCATGGGTAAAGAGTTGTCCCATGAGAATGGTAAGATCACGGATTTGCATATCCATATAAATATCCATTGCATTTGTGAAGGGTTCCCACTTATCATATGCCTTGATGACATTGATTATCTATCTCACTATTTGCTCCTCTTGAATCTCCTCTCCTATGCTTGCAAATTGATTAGCCACATCCTTTAGCTTGGTCACATACTCTAAAACATTTTGCTTAGGCAGCTTCCTTTGAGTAGTAAACTCAATCCACAACTGATTTTTTCTAGCTCTTGTATTGGAAGAAAAATATGAAGATAGTGTATCCCAAGCCTCTTGGGAAGTTTTGCAATTCCTAATGTGAGGATGAAGGAAGCCAGAAATAGAGTTAAGTAGATATGACCTGGCTAACACATCTTTGGCACACCATGAGTTGAGTCTTTGTAGCTCCTCTCTTGTAGGTTGTCCTTTGCTTCAAAATATGGGCATCTCCTCATCTCCTCATATGTATCCATAGAGAATCATTCCTTGTAGATAGGTCCTTATCCTTAAGGACCATCCTAGAGATTTATTCGTGCCCAATTTATCAATGAAAGAAGGGAAATCATCTGCCATTTACCTCAATTTGCTCTGATAGCACAGTTGGAAGAGATGGATGGATATCTCAAGGAAGTGAGGTGGTAGTGCTAAAACGTGCTTTGTACCTGCCCTAGTACACTTCAAAGTTATACAGTAGGCCCTTATAGCTTTCAAATTACACCAAGAAAGTAGCTATGTAGTTTAGAGTTGATGCTTGAAACAATTGAATCAAAATCAGACTACTTCATGAATAGCTAGTGTCACAAAAAAATGCTATTTTAAATCATACACCAGCTAGTTCTTTTCCTTAGAGCTCACACTACAATAACAATTGATGAAATTCTTTTGAGGGAATTCAATTACCATAGATGGATAATAATTGCAAGTGGAAGCATCTAAAATGATAAACTATGCATTGAGAAATAAGTTAAGCAATCCAAAGCTTACCCCCGACTTTTTAGGGACTAACTAGTAGATGACCAATGAGCACTTCAAAGAGGACTTCACCCAGATAGCAAAAACAAATGCTTTGAGATTTTGATAGCACAAAGTAAACTTCCCATCGGTTCCAACAAGATATATTTCATGCCAAATGGTTGCGAATGCACTAAGATATGATCAAAGAAAAATGACTATTCTGAGTATTCATAGTAGAGAAGCAAACACAGATGATCAATCAACTATATGTATTCAAAAACATGATTATAAAAGATCATTGGCATTAAAGAGATGCTTAATGATGGTGGAATGAGTAAGCTATAGTGTGAGCTAGTGAAACTCTACAGATGCTTAAGAAATGAGCTTCAAGATGAGGCACACCTCATGGGATTTACACAAGCTTTTTTATAAGAAGTTCTTCCAAGTTTGAATTTGAATTCAAACTTGGCTCCATCTAAGAAGTGATTCCCTTCATCTATGAGTTATTGTGTCATTGAAACTCGTATCTATTGTTCTTCCTAACTCCATGAGATTAAGGCTTTTTGCAACATTCTCTCAAGGTATAAACCTTTTACAATGGTAAATGATCAAGTAATTATAAGCTGAGGTTCATATGAATCTTCAAATCCTTCCACATATAGTCTTGCATGCTAAGCCAAATATGTAGGCTTTTACATTTGTAACAACAATAGAAACATATAGGGATGCCCCTTTTTCTTCATCATGTTCCTTTTCTCCATTCTTCCCAATTGAGATGTGATGAAGCCAAATTAGAAACCATATGCTCAAGGGTAGTAAACAACAATTGTCTTTTTGTTCTGGGCAAAGCTCTATCGTGTCTAGAAAGGGGGAAATTGTCCTAGTGATTTTGTGTCTATCCAAAGGATACTTCCGAAAAATGATTAGGTGGATATAGGTTTTCCCAGATATGATAAGCTCTTGAGGATTTACTATCCTAATGAATGTCTCCCATTCATCCATAAGAAATACCTTGCTTTTCTCCATAAGTGCTTCAAAATAAAATGTGGGATTTAAGATTCTCATTGCATCTAGAAAATGATTCACCCTCAACCACTTTTGAACCATAAAATCTAGAAGTTTCTCAGATGGAGAAAAACTTAGAATCACATTTTTCTCTTCCTTTTCAATAGAGGACTGATACAAGCGAATAGAGGCAGTCAAAGAGAGTCAAGGTAGCATAATTGCTTGAATCGGTCATGTATAGGATTCGAGGCCAGAGTGCTTGTCTATGGAGGTAGAAATTCCTTGAAGGTTGAAAATAAAAAAAAGCAAGGCAACTAATATTTATAGATGAAGAGAGAAAGAAACGATCACATGATGTGGGCCAATGAATGTGTGACACATGACAAAATTGAAGTTGAAAATTTTGATGGTCAAATGAAATGGAACACTAAAAGTTGACACATGGAACTAAACATTGGGACTTGCAATGGTTAAATGATGTGGACCAATTAGATGATGCCACATGGCACTAATGGTCAACTCAAATTAGAGACCTATTTAAGCTCCTCCCTTCATTTATGACATTTTCTTTTGGCCTATGTGCTACCTTTAACTTCTAATGCTTTTCATGCTTCAAGCCTCTTCTGCAAGTTTCTCTAATTCATCTTCTCGTTGAGCTTGCTTGGTGTGCAAGGTAATATCCTTGAGCTTGGAATCTCCTACATGATCCATTCAAGTGGTTAGTGGAATCAGAGATTTCCAGACTTGCCCAATCGCTTGAATTGGTCATGTCTATTCAAAAATCTTTTTGAGATCTATTTTTCTCTTTGAAGATAAGGTCAAAAGATTAGAGGATTATATCTTTTCTTCACATGTTATTATTGACACAACCAATTCAAGCAATTAGGGGAACTGGAGACTTTTAGATAGACCTATTGGTTGGTGTAAATCACAAGCCTACACATTTGGCTTGAAAGATATCTTGAAGATCTTACATACGTAAAGAAGCATAGGAACCATTGCTACTGGTTAATTACCACTTTATCTTACTATAAAAGTCAAATTGACTTGGAATCTCTTGTAATCACCTACCAAAAGGATTCGTGGAAAAATTAGTTGTTTGATTGAAAGAATATCTCCTAGCATTTAGGAGCTTGATCATAGGGAGCCAAAAGTTTGAATTTGAATTCAAATGTTTTCCCATCTCTTGTAAAATGGACATGAAAAGTCGTCGGATAGAGAGAGCACTCCCGATCCTAGCATTACTAATTTCTGAGTGTGTGTGAGGTCTACACTCTAGCCCACACCTCTCTACACCATTTGGCAATGAGGTTCATGTCAATGGAGTTGTATACAAATGTTCATTAATACATACATTCATATTGTCCATCTGTGAGTTCTCTGTTAGTCTACTCAAAAGTCTGTCAACTTGTCAAGGGCATATCCCAATCAATTCTTCACCAAATGCAGTGATTCAAAGCTTTTTGGATTTGGATTGAAGTAATCTACATGCTGTCAAAGTTTGAAAACATTCTATTCAGCCATTTTGGAGAAATATGTGTCGAGGTGATCTCTAGTCATTTTCTGCTACAGTCCTTAAAAGTCGGGGTATAGCTTAACTTGCTAAATTGATTTCTCTTAGCATAGTTTATCATTTTACATCATTCCACTTTGAATAGGTAGCGTACTAAGCTAATTAGATACCCCTAAAAGGAATTTTTCCAATTCCTACTGTGCTGGTCATATTGAGCAAAATATCCAACAGGTATCAAGACATAAATAGAAGGTTTTCTTGAGTTTGTGACTTCCAAAGTTATCTGTTTTGATTCAGTCATTGCACACATCATTTCCAAAGGACATAGGACATTTTATGGTGTCATTGGAGAGCTAAGGAGATCTAGTTATCAACTCTGAAGCAAAAGAGGGCTGGTACAAAGCAGGTTTAGCAGTACCTACTCAGTCTCTTGGAGCATCCATCCATCTTTCTCAACAGTGGTATCAGAGCAAACTAAGGTAAAATGGGAGATGGTTTTCCTTCATTTATTGACAAATTGGACAGGAACAACTATCAAGCATGGTCTCTAAGGATGAAGACCTACTTACAAGGAAGGAGTCTCTATGGATACATCTTAGGAGATGAGGAATTTCCCTCATTCAAAACAAGAGGATTACCAACCAAGGAAGCACATGAAAAGCTCAACACATGGTGTGCTAAGGATGCATTGGCAAGGTCTTATTTACTCAACTCTATATCTGATTTTCTTTTGCCACATATTAGAAATTCTAAGACATCCCAAGAGACTTGGGAAACCTTGTCATCTTATTTTTCCTCCAACACAAGGGCTAGGAAAAATCAGTTGTGGATTGAATTCACAACATTAAGGAAGCAACCTAAGCAAGCTGTTTCAGAATTTGTGACCAAGATTAAAGATGTAGCAGATCAGCTAGCAAGCATAGGAGAAGAGATTGAAGAAGAACAGATTGTAAGGCAAGTGATCAATGGGATCAAGGCTGATGACAAATGGGAAAGCTTCACCACTACCATGGATCTTTACATGGATATGCACACTCCAGATCTTACAACTCTCATGGGACAATTGTTTACTCATGAAGCAAAGCTCAACAAAAATGGAGACACATCCAAAGGTAATAACTCTTCTGCCCTATACACTGATAAGAAGTCTAAATATAAAGGCAAGAGCAAGAAGGTGGAAGATGAAGGTTCAACCTCTCAAGCCAACTATGCAGGGAGAGGTAGATCATCAAGAGGAAGGGGCAGAGGCCGATTGGATGTCAAGAATGCTTTCTTGAATGGATGGATTTCAGAGGAGGTATATATGTCACAACCTCCTGGCTATGAGGACCCTAAGAAGGTAACATATGTTTGCAAATTAAAAAAGGCTTTATATGGATTGAAGCAGGCACCTAGGGCATGGAATTACAAGTTAACTACATATCTCCAAGACCAAGGTTTTGTCATGAGAAAGGCAGATACTTCTCTATTCATTAAGAGAAGTAATTCAGAGGTAATATACCTTTTTGTTTATGTTGATGACATCATCATTATAGGTAATGATGTCAATGGAATCAGATATATCAAAAGTCAAATGATGAAGGAGTTCAAGATCAATGATCTTGGTCTATTGAAATATTTTTTGGGACTTGAATTAGTCTACACTAATTCAGGGATATATATCACTCAGAAAAAATATATACAGGACATGTTGAAGAAGTTTCACTTGAAGGATGCTAAAGTAGCAAGCACTCCAATGGAGGTAAACCTAAAGCTAAGTGCCCATGAAGGTGATGAAGTCAATGACATTACAGGTTATCAAAGCATGGTGGGTAGCTTGAACTATGCTACCTTAACAAGGAAAGATATTGCATATGGAGTTAGTGTGCTAAGTCAATTTATGCACAAGCCAAGGATACCTCATTTAGAGGCTGCCAAGAGAATCTTGAAGTATCTCAAGGGTACACAGAACCATGGTTTGTATTTCCCTTATGTTAAGGAAACACTCACGAATTTGACGCAAAGAGAGAAACAGAATCTTCTGGAAAATTAATGCACAGGTGTACAGTATGCGAAGTTAGTGCACGGTGTGCGCATAACAGAGCAATTAACCGCGGCGGGCGCGTAAGGCGCGCATAACGTAAATTGAAGAGTAACAGCGCAGAGGAGCGCCAAAGGAAAATGTATATATATATACACCAAGATTTGAAGAACGAGAGAGAGGGAGAGAGAGAAGACTCAGGGAGAGACGCGTAAAGATGATGCGTGTGAGATGCGCGTATAAGTGAAGAGAGAGAGTTAGAAGTTCTCAGGAGACGCCCTAGATCGCGTATGTACAAATGAATAATACAAACCTGAAGTGTCGGGTTTTTTCATCTGAGAGAGATGGTAATAAGAAACTACTCACTGTAGGAGAGTTTCTGTAGCTTGAGCGAGAAGAGGCCAAGCTTACTTGTACATATCTTCTCTGATTAAAAAACACATGTTCATGTGGATGTTTGCGCGTAATCTTTACTTGTGAAGAATCTGAAGCTATTTCGTGTTATAGTAAGAAGTCTCGTTTATTGTTAACTGTCACGACACGTTACTAACGTGCTTCAGCACCTTCTCTGAAAAACGCATGTTTCGGTGAACAACAGTTTACTCAGTAAATGTATTTCAATAATTTCCGGTCAGTTACAATCCCTCAGAAAACAAGACTTTCCGGTAGAACAATGAAGTATAACTCGCAGCAGAGTTCGAAGCTTTGTAGGAGAGATAGCTCATCTTGTAGCTAGACGTCTCTACTTTAAGCTGGTCGCAGTTTCTGGTGGAATGGAGATGTACACACAGTACAAAAGTTAACCGGAACGTAGCACTTCAGAACTGTGAAAGTTTTTCTTAAAACTTCAGAAAGATTTCGTTAAGTGGAGAAAGCTCACAAATCACTTTGGTACTTCTTGTATGTTGACTTGAAGTAATTATAACCAGAGTAGAAGCTCATTTCGGTGAAGTTCCGGTACGATTACGGTGTCAGTCCAGTTACAGTTTGGTGAAGTTTCGGTGAAATGTTTCAGTAAATTTAGAGCGCAGTCTTATATGTTGAGCGCTAGACTTGCTAAGCTATTGTTGATAAAAGAGGGTTCTCTATCACTCTTCTAGCACTCTATTATGGTGGCGCAGCAATTTCCGCAGGCCTGACAGAGTTCAAGCTTTGTTGCGAAACCCACCTTCAGGGCGAAAGTAATTCCGCAACAGTAGTACTAGATCTGAAGTTTTTTCGCCAACAATTGGTATCAGAGCAGGATAGTCTCCCAAGTATTGGTATAAGAGCCCAGAGTATTACCTATCATGACAGATCACGTCCAAATTGATAAACTGGACAGAGATAATTATCCCGCATGGGTAATGCGCATGGAAGCCTTACTTATGAGTAAGGAATTAATGATGTACGTGACCGGAGAAGAAAAGAAACCGACCTTCGAAGATGATAGCCAACCAAAAAAGGAAGAGATAGAAGCTTTGAAGCTGTGGCAAAAGAAAGATGCAACGGCAAGAGCCTACATCTACAACACTGTTTCAGATCATCTGCTACCGCACATTAGAGGTCTGGAGAAAGCGGAGGATATATGGAGTGCATTGGAAGATCATTTCCAAAATACTACGAAAGCCAGGAAGGCTAGCTTATGGTCCGAATTTACGACATTCAAAAAGAAGTCGAGTCAAGGCATCAGTGACTACGTCACTAAAATGAAGGATCTAGCAGATAGTCTAGGATCCATGAATGAAGAAGTCGAAGATCATAGATTGATAGCGCAAGTGCTCACATGTTTGAGAGGAGATGAAAGGTGGAAACCTTTCGTACTATCAACTGAACTCTCCTTAAATCATTTTGTGCCAGATTTAAATCAGTTGCTTGGTTTGATGCTCACATATGAGCAAGACCTAAAAGGAGATGCAGATAAAGGACAAAGCTCTGCAATGTACATGAAGAACAAGAAGAAAGACAAAGGTAAGTCAAAAGACGAAGAAGAGTCGAGCTCTCAGGCCTATTACACTGTTCAAACAGGTGACAATACGAGACATAGTGTACACTCAATTGGAAAAGTGAAATGCAAAAATGGAGCAGATTTGCTAACTAATGTTTTGTATGTTCCAACAATACCGAAAAATTTGATTAGCGTGGGACAGATAGTTGAGAAAGGTTTTCAGGTCAGATTTACAAACAAAGGAGTATTTGTAGAAGATCCCAAGAGAAGGTAGTTCTAGTCACACTGTTCAAACAGGTGACAATACGAGACATAGTGTACACTCAATTGGAAAAGTGAAATGCAAAAATGGAGCAGATTTGCTAACTAATGTTTTGTATGTTCCAACAATACCGAGAAATTTGATTAGCGTGGGACAGATAGTTGAGAAAGGTTTTCAGGTCAGATTTACAAACAAAGGAGTATTTGTAGAAGATCCCAAGAACGGATATTATCAGATCGTCTCTGGTAAGAAAGAAGGGAGACTCTTTACCTTAAGAGTACAAGGGAACATTGGCCAAGGGTTGCTCACACATGATGAAAAGGTAATTACAGAACTTGATCTTTGGCACAAGAGATTAGGTCATTTTCACGAAAAAGGAATCAAAGCTATGATAGATCAAAGCTATGATAGCGAATCAGTCTGTACTGGGATTACCGAATGTACAAAATCAACATATGATTCACAAATGTGAAGCCTGTCAAATGGGAAAAGTCCACAGGTTACCTTTCCAGAAGAAAGGATTCAAACATGACGGTGTGTTAGAACTCATACATACAGATGTATGGGGACCAACGAAAGAAGGATCAATCAGCGGATCAAGGTACTATGTTTTATTCATTGATGATGCAACAAGGTGGATAACTCTTTATGTTTTGAAGGAAAAGTCAGAAGTGTTTGGAGCTTTCAGGCATTTTCATGCATATGCTGAAAGACTCACCGGACGAAAACTCAAAAGACTGAGGTCTGATGGAGGGGGAGAATACTTCTCCCGAGAATTCAATGACTATCTTTGGAATGCAGGTATTAAGAGAGAAATAACCTGCAGGTATACACCACAACAGAATGGTGTAGCAGAAAGAAGAAACCGAACCCTAGTCGAGTTTGCACGAGCTATGCTAAAAGAAAAAAATTGCCGAGATTATCTTTGGGCTGAAGCCGTGAACACAGCGACATACTTGGTAAACAGACTACCATGTACAGTATTAGAAGGAATGACCCCTTATGAAGCTTGGTGGGGAAAGAAGCCAACACTTGATCATTGCAAAGTGTTTGGATCAGTAGCGTATGCTTATGTACCGTCTCAACTCAGACACAAGCTTGAACCGAAAGCAGAGAAATATGTATTCGTCGGATATGATGAAAAGCAGATGGGTTACAGGTTATGGAGTCCTCTAACCAAACATTTTACTGTTTCCAGAGATGTAACATTTGATGAACAGAAAAGCTGGTATGCAGATCAGAGTCATACAGCTGAAGAATTTGAAGAAGAGATAAAAAGAAGAGAGAAAGGAAAATCAATTGTACAGGTAAACAAAGATGAAGAGGCAAATACGTCTAGGTCCGGATCTGGTATAAGGAACGAAGATGAAGGCGAGTACTCAGACACACACGAAGAATATGAGCTAAGAAGGTCAAACAGAATAAGAAGACAACCGGAAAGATACTCGTATGATACATCGTATATAACTCAACAAGATTATGCATATATGGTTAAAGAAGAGGATGAGCCTCAGAGCTATGACGAAGCCAAAGGCAAGAAGCAATGGCAAGACGCAATGAAAGAAGAACTCACCGCACTGGAAGAGAACAAGACATGGGAGCTTGTTCCTAAACCGAACGGTAAGAAAGTAATTGGAAATAAATGGGTGTTCAAAATAAAGAAACTTGCAGATGGAAGGATAGCCAGACATAAAGCAAGACTGGTTATCAAGGGCTATGCTCAGACGCATGGCATAGACTATGACGAGACGTTCAGTCCGGTGGCAAAGATGTCAACCATAAGAACAGTGATTGCCATAGCAGCATCAAAAGGATGGAAGCTAAGTCAGCTAGATATAAAGAATGCATTCCTGAATGGATATATATCGGATGAAGTCTATATGGAACAACCGGAAGGTTTTACAAGTTCCAGATACCCAAATTTTGTTTGCAGGTTAAGGAAAGCACTTTATGGACTGAAGCAAGCTCCAAGAGCTTGGAACTACAGACTTGTGAAGTATCTCAATGAACTTGGATACCAAAGTTCGAAGGCAGACGCAAGTCTACTCATCAAAAGGACAGAAGAAGGAATGATTTACATTTGTATCTATGTAGATGACATAATAATTACAGGTACCTCAGATGCAGGAATCACAGAGGTAAAGAAACTGCTAGAAAAGGAATTCAAGATCAGTGACCTGGGAAAGTTATCATACTTTCTAGGTATGGAAATCACACATACAGATCATGGTGTATATGTCACACAAGAAAGGTATCTCCTGAACTTACTGAAGAAGTTCAATATGGAAAATTGCAGAGAAGCTTCAACACCGCTTGAAGTAAACCATAAACTTAGTAAATATGATGGAACAGAGTTTAAGGATATGAAGAAGTATCAATCGTTAGTAGGAATCTTAATATATGCTACGCTAACAAGACCGGATCTCAGTTTTCCGGTGGGAGTTCTTTCACAATTTATGCATTGTCCAACAGATCAACATTGGGTTGCAGGACAAAGAGTTCTCAGATATATCAAAAGAACTATAAAGGAAGGATTATATTCTTTTACGTCAGATATAAAGCTCAGAGCATATAGTGACTCAGATTGGGCAGGAAGTCAAGATGACCAAAGATCAACGCACGGGTATATGATATACCTAGGAGATAAGCTGGTAAGCTGGTGTTCGAAGAAGCAACACACAATAGCCTTATCGTCAATAGAAGCAGAATACAAAGGACTGGTAGAAGCAGCGAAAGAAGTAATATGGATGCAGACTTTACTTAAAAGCATGGGTATAGATCAAAGTATACCGATCATACATGGAGATAATATGAGCTCGCTATATCTTGCAGCGAATCTTGTGTTTCACGCAAGAACAAAACACATAGAGATTCAGTATCATTTCCTAAGGGAAAAAGTAATGGAGAAAGAGATAGAAATTGTCTACACTCCTACGAAAGATCAGATTGCAGACATTCTGACTAAGAGCTTGGATGGAACAAAGACAAACAGATTCAAAGAAATGGCAGGAATAAAAGAAAGAAAGATATATGAAAGACCGGAAGAGGTCAAATTAGTGATTGAGGGGAAGCTGTTAAGGAAACACTCACGAATTTGACGCAAAGAGAGAAACAGAATCTTCTGGAAAATTAATGCACAGGTGTACAGTATGCGAAGTTAGTGCACGGTGTGCGCATAACAGAGCAATTAACCGCGGCGGGCGCGTAAGGCGCGCATAACGTAAATTGAAGAGTAACAGCGCAGAGGAGCGCCAAAGGAAAATGTATATATATATACACCAAGATTTGAAGAACGAGAGAGAGGGAGAGAGAGAAGACTCAGGGAGAGACGCGTAAAGATGATGCGTGTGAGATGCGCGTATAAGTGAAGAGAGAGAGTTAGAAGTTCTCAGGAGACGCCCTAGATCGCGTATGTACAAATGAATAATACAAACCTGAAGTGTCGGGTTTTTTCATCTGAGAGAGATGGTAATAAGAAACTACTCACTGTAGGAGAGTTTCTGTAGCTTGAGCGAGAAGAGGCCAAGCTTACTTGTACACATCTTCTCTGATTAAAAAACACATGTTCATGTGGATGTTTGCGCGTAATCTTTACTTGTGAAGAATCTGAAGCTATTTCGTGTTATAGTAAGAAGTCTCGTTTATTGTTAACTGTCACGACACACTACTAACGTGCTTCAGCACCTTCTCTGAAAACACATGTTTCGGTGAACAACAGTTTACTCAGTAAACGTATTTAAGTAATTTCCGGTCAGTTACAATCCCTCAGAAAACAAGACTTTCCGGTAGAACAATGAAGTATAACTCGCAGCAGAGTTCGAAGCTTTGTAGGAGAGATAGCTCATCTTGTAGCTAGACGTCTCTACTTTAAGCTGGTCACAGTTTCCGGTGGAATGGAGATGTACACACAGTACAAAAGTTAACCGGAACGTAGCACTTCAGAACTGTGAAAGTTTTTCTTAAAACTTCAGAAAGATTTCGTTAAGTGGAGAAAGCTCACAAATCACTTTGGTACTTCTTGTATGTTCACTTCAGGTAATTATAACCAGAGTAGAAGCTCATTTCGGTGAAGTTCCGGTACGATTACGGTGTCATTCCAGTTACAGTCTGGTGAAGTTTCGGTGAAATTTTTCAGTAAATTTAGAGCGCAGTCTTATATGTTGAGCGCTAGACTTGCTAAGCTATTGTTGATAAAAGAGGGTTCTGTATCACTCTTTTAGCACTCTATTATGGTGGCGCAACAATTTCCGCAGGCCTGACAGAGTTCAAGCTTTAGTGCGAAACCCACCTTCAGGGCAAAAGTAATTCCGCAACAGTAGTACTAGATCTGAAGTTTTTTCGCCAGCACCTTACACTTCAGATATTGATATCAAAATTTATTCAGATGCAGATTGGGCAGGATGCAAGGATGATAGGAGCAGCACTTCTGGATATATTTCTTTTGCAGGTGAGAAACCAATTTCATGGTCTTCAAAGAAGCAACCCATTGTTGCTTTGTCTTCCACAGAAGCAGAGTACAGAGGACTAGCTAATGCCACACAAGAAGCAATATGGATTAAGCTTCTGTATACAGAATTGGGTTTATTTACTAGGTCTCCAATAATCTTTGGCGATAATACAAGTCCTCTTCACCTTGCTGCTAATCCTATTTATCATGCTAGGACTAAACACATAGAGGTCCATTACCATTATGTGAGAGAGAAGTTGATACGAAAAGACATTCAACTAACCTATGTATCAACCAACATGCAACGTGCAGATTTGTTGACTAAAGCTTTGGATGGAACCAAACTTTGCAGGTTCAAATCCATGATTGGATTACAGGATATACTTGAAGATTGAAGATGAAGACTTAAGCCAAAATGTTTGGCTTGGGGGGGAGCTGTTGGTGTAAATCACAAGCCTACACATTTGGCTTAAAAGATATCTTGAAGATCTTACATATGTAAAGCAGCATAGGAACCATTGCTAGTGGTTAATTACCACTTTATCTTATTATAAAAGTCAAATTGACTTGGAATCTCTTGTAATCACCTACCAAAAGGATTCGTGGAAAAATTAGTTGTTTGATTGAAAGAATATCTCCTAGCATTTAGGAGCTTGATCACAGGGAGCCGAAAGTTTGAATTTGAGTTCAAATGTTTTCCCATCTCTTATAAAAATGGACATGAAAAGTCGCGGGATAGAGAGAGCACTCCCGAGCCTAGCATTACTGATTTCTGAGTGTGTGTGAGGTCTACACTCTAGCCCACACCTCTCTACACCATTTGGCAATGAGATTCATGTCAATGGAGTTGTATACAAATGTTCATTAATACATACATTCATATTGTCCATCTTTGAGTTCTCTATTAGTCTACTCAAAAGTCGGTCAACTTGTCAAGGGCATATCTCGATCAATTCTTCACCAAATTCAGTGATTCAAAGCTTGTGGGATTCAAATTAAAGTAATCTACCTGCTATCAAAGTTTGAAGACATTCTATTCAGCCATTTTGGAGAAATCTGCGTCGAGGTGATCTCTGGTCATTTTCTGCTATAGTCCTAAAAAGTCGGGGGTATAGCTTAACTTGCTAAATTGATTTCTCTTAGCATAGTTTATCATTTTACATCATTCCACTTGGAATAGGTAGCTTACTAAGCTAATTAGATACCCCTAAAAGGAATGTTTCAAATTCCTACTGTGGTGGTCATATTGAGCAAAATATCTAGCAGATGTCAAGACATAAATAGAAGGTTTTCTTGAGTTTGTGACTTCCAAAGTTATCTATTTTGATTCAATCATTGCACACATCATTTCCAAAGGACATAGGACATTTTATGGTGTCATTGGAGAGCTAAGGAGATCTAGTTATCAACTCTGAAGCAAAAGAGGGCTGGTAGAAAGCAGGTTTAGCAGTACCTACTCAGTCTCTTGGAGCATCCATTCATCTTTCTCAACACTATTCACTTGAAATAGTCATGTCTAATCAAAACATGTCTATGATTTTTTTTTGTTTTCCTAGGTATACAAGGAGACGATTTATTCAATACTTCATGAATTGTTCATGTCTAGTAGAAAACCTTTTTGAGATCTATTTTTTTCTTTTAAGATGAGGGCAATAGATCAATTTTATTTCTCATCAAATTCACATGGTATTATTGAGACAACTCATTCAAGCGATAAGGGGAATCGGAGACTTTTGGATATACCTATTTGCTTAAATGGGTCATGTCTAGTCAAAAAACATGTTTAAGATCTATTTTTGTTTTTCAAGGTAAGAAGATTTATTATAGAATTCATCGAATACATAAATAGAAAGCAAAAAACCTTGATTTGTTTAATATGACCGACTCAAGCGATTAGGAGAATCAAAGATTTTCTGATGGACCTAATCACTTGAATCGGTCATTTCCTTCAAACAGATTTTTTTAAGATTTGTATTTTTATCATAAAATAGAAATTTTATCCCAAAAATCTCATGAAATTCACATGAATGTGAGTGAAACCTTGAATTGTTTTACATGACGGATTCAATCAAATAGAATAATCCCGATTTTTTATATGACCCTAATCGCTTGAACTGGTCATCTGTTGAATTCTTGATTTTCTTGTTGTGTTCTCTCATGTCCATGTGTTTGATCCTATTCCATTCCTTCTTTTTATAGATCAAAACTAGGGTAAAGAAGAGAGCTAGGAAGTTGTACCCTCAAGAGCAATAGCATGGGGGACCTATTCTAGAGGCAGAGGCACCTGCTCTAGAGACCACAAATAGCCAAGATAGGGTTGATCCACAAGAGGCATATGCTAAAAAGAAACTTAAATATCACGTCAAGTCACTGAGGGAAATCAGAAGATCTCAGAAGTCTACGGGACTCCTCATTGCAAGACTTCCTTTAATGAGAGTGGTTAAGGATATCTCTACCAATCTTTGATCTATGATGAAGACTACTTCATTTGTGAATGTCAACTAGTAGACCCGGGCACTTCTATTCTTGAAAGAAGGAGTAGAAGATTTTTCATTTGGTTTTTATGAATGATGCTTATCTATGTGCAACATTTCATAGGGTGACATTTATGGACAACGACTCTGTTGTTGTGTCTAGGCTAAGATACAAGTTTGATAAAGTCATTTTCCCTCTTGACAAGCATGATAAAAAATGTTTTGATATTCTTAATATACCTCTAGCAAGAAAGCCTAAGCCATCTACAATCAAAATTGAAGAGGTACCTTCTCATAAACATTCAAAAAGAAATGCAGCAAACTTTGAGGAGGAGAAGAGAAGAATGAATCGTGTGTCAAAAGAATACATTATCCTTGAGGACACTCAAAGGCTGAAGAAGGCTAACTTAGAGCTTTTAAAGAAAGGAGATGGATAGCTAATTTTTAATGCCTCAATGCCATGGGAGGAAGACTTCATGCTTGACATAAGGCCTAAAGACAAAAGAATGTTAGAGACTTCGATGTTAAGATCTCTGATAGCAATGTCAATATAGCTCTCAGGTGTTTTTCAAGCCATAATATGCTCCATTTTATCAGTAGTTGATCTCCTTGATGCATCTACTACTGGTTCTAAATTGTAGGGTCCTACTCGAGCAATGTGAGGAGTCAATCTCAAGGAAGGTCTTTATTCTGGATCGCCTTGTTACTCAATGTATATTATACAAGCATGGAGAGTTGTTCATTTTCTCAAGAATCTTAATAAGGAGATAGAATATATAGTTTATACATATCTTGATAACTAAGTTTTCATTTCTATATTTCATATATAGTCATTCCTTTCTTAATGGTGGTTTTATAAATAAGTATGTATCACATTTTCAGGCATCATTAGAGTCTTATAATTATTGGTTTTGTTGAGTATCAAGCCATATTCATGAACTCTCTCCAATCATAGCATGGGAACTGCAAATTGTAAGTTCTTGTACACATCCATTCCTCTTGTACTTCATTGCCATGCATTTTGATATTTATTTAGCCTTGCAGTGTTGCAGAAACTATGAAAATGCACATTGATTAGAAATATCCAAGCAAAGTGAATGAAGAAAAAAAGTTTGGTTATATGCAAATTCATGTGCCATGACAGAAAGACAGTACATCATGTGGACAGAGAGAAATTGCCAATGCATTAAGGTTCTTATATCATAGATTTTAAACTCTTAGTCTAAATCTATCTTACTATCCAAATGTATGGATCCTTTTTGTTAGATAAAAACCAATTCATGCCATCTTAAAAGATGTTATCTCTCCTTATGATCCAGATTCTCCCCCACCACCTCCACCACCACGATATAAGAATACTAAAGATAAGAAGAAAGGACCGCCTCTTCACTCTCCATTGAAGCATGTCACGATGAACAAGCAAAAAAGTGAAGGCTCCAAAAAGAAGAAGAATAAGCACAAAGGTGAAGGATCCAAATATGTATAGATTTTTGTATCTATCTTGATACTTATCCCATTACTTCCAACATATGTTGGAAGATATTTATATGCTTTCTGTTGTAAATACAATTTTGTGCAAAAAATAAACTTGACAACATTCTATGTATTAGTAAGTGATGTCATTCTATCTTTATCTAGAAGATAGTAATTGTAACTCATGTTTCTACAAAGAAATGGTTTCAACTTAACTATGTTGGTAGTATTTACTCTAAAATATAAACTGTGGTTTGCCCCTTATTCATGAGATAAACAAAGATAATCAGTGGTGTCCTATTAATTTCTTCATTTATATGCTATATCATGATCTGATGATATCTGAATTGCCAACTTGAGCTTGTGAAGGACAATAAAGAAGACTAGAGGACATGAACAATTCAAGAAATTAGGGCACTTGGAGAAGCTCCATTGCCTCTAATCACTTGAATTGGTGGCATCCTCCAATATCCTCCATACTGTAATCCTTGATGCTGTTCAACTTTTTGTATCAATTACACTAAACGCATGACTGATTCAAGCGAGAAGAGCAGTCCGAGAACTTCAAATGACCCTTATCGCTTGAATCAGTCATGCCTTTTCATACATGGCCCATTCACATAAGAAAAGAAAGATGAGCAATTGAAGCGATAAGGGCCTTCAGAGAAACTTCATTGCCTCTTACTGCTTGAATTGGTCCTCTCCTTCAAGCTTTCCCCACTTTGTAATATTCCCAGCTTACTGCACTATATAACTAAGCAGTGACATGGACAACTTCTTACCCTTACGTTGACAAATAGAATATGTTTGGACAATAGAAACCTTGCACAAAAATTGCATGTTTGAGACAATGATAAAAGTCTTTGCTTAATGGAGATATTCTTTAACCTATAGAAGTCTTTACACAATAGAAACATTACAAGAGTGATGATATAAACCAAACAATGGCAATACGAATATGGTGAGTTGCACAATAGAAAACTTAAAAGAGCAATGATATAAACCAAAACAATGCCCATATGAATATGATGCATTTACATAAAAAAGAGATGTATTTAGCAGAAGAAAAAGGGAAAGACTGGTTACATTCTTAGGAGTTGGAGCTCGATCACCTTCGGTGGGAGGAAAGTAATGAAAGATAGTTTTTTCTCTGATCTAATGTTTACCATTACACCATCAATTCAGAATCTCAACTATGGTGAAACGTGATCAAGAAACTCTTTGAGCCCCCTTACATTTTTGAGTTTACAATTTGTAGGGACAATTATTTTCCTAGGTTGAAAATTTGGATGAATGAACAATTCTAACTCAAATTTTGGACACCTCTCCTCTCAATCCAAGGGTATCCAGAGTCTAAGATTTTTTTTCCACCTTCTATGAAATTGAAAGAGAATTTGGACCAACTTTACATAAAATGATATCTCATAGCTTTTGAGCTTCTTTGCTATCCCATTCCCTACCTAAAACATCATCAATCTCTTAAATTGAAACTCTCCTATTTGACCACATTGATTTTTTCTATAATAACATGTTTTTAAAACATCTTACAAAAACGTGAAGAGGAAAAAACCACTGAATCTTTGTCCTTCAAGAAATTTTGCTTGCTCACATTGCCCTTTGAATGTCATCTTTCAGTCTATATAGAAAACTTGAAACTCTTGAATGATCAAGAGCATCCCAATCTAATGAAGAGATGTAAGGAGCACATAGATGTACATGATTTTCATTAGTATTCCTCCTTGATGGCACCTGAGAATCTGCAAAATAGACAAATAATTGAGCTCTATTGAAAAAATAAACATATTTGTTTGCATACATAAGTTTTGCATAATCCTTATGAAGGACTTAGAATGTTCATGTTAAATATTCAAGAGGTTGCCACTCTAGAATAATGAAAGGAAAGATATCTACAATAAAAAGTATAAAAAACCAATTGAAATTGATAAAATAACATTGTTAAACGTAACTTACAGTATGATAGGAATTCTAGATGATTGTCTAGCACAAAATCCTTAGTGTTGTACACATGTTGAACTTTTTCAAAGAATCCATCTATCTTCCATTTGAAACTAAGAATATGACCTTTCGAATCATTTTTTGTGTTGTCTCTTTTAGTATGATTGAATTTATGGGCACCTTTGCAACTACGAAGCATAGTCACCCAATCATTTAGCTTCATAGAAAGATGCAAAGATGCAATCAAAGTTTGGTGCTTGAAGGCCACCTTTGATCCCATCAATCAGGTGCATCATAAACAAATTTCCTATATAAGGTTTTCTATGGCCTATGTGGACTCAACCAAAGAGAAGACAGAAGGAGGAGATCCTTCTCACATTTTATTTCAAAATAAGGATGTGGGCATGATGAGATGTTTTTATAAATAATTTCGCATATGGTTCCTTCTATGATGGCCACATCATCTATTTATGCTTGCATGGAGGGACTCAATGCTCCTCTTGGGGTAGGGGAGGGGGACTTAAAACTCTTTTTGTTTCCGTCTCCTCTACAGTTCTCTTGCAAGGACAATGATGATGCCTTCTCTTCTCTCTATCTGAACAATAAGTAGATAAAAAAAGTTGAAAGTCTCTTCACAATTCCATGCCTAAAACCTTCTATAACCAAAATTTGATCACCAAATGTGGGTTTCTAAAGACTCGAATTATAAAGTAACGTAGCACAAAAACTTAAATAAGGTGTATGAAACGTAGCTCCCATCCTTTATATTCACTTTTCCCATAAATAGATACTCTCGACAATGTTCTAGTATGACATGTGGCCATCATTCACACTTTTCTGTCTGTCTACTAATCCTAGGATATCACCCAAGCCAGGGACCTTCACTTGCATTATCCTCTTTCCCCCACACACATGACATATTCTCTATAGACCAATGCCTAAAATAGAGAAGCACAAACATCTACTAGAAAATTGAACAAAGTTAATAGAATTGCAATCCAAACCTTCTACAATGAGATAGACGTAGTGAAGTATCTCAATCTCTATGGAGATGAGCAAGTAGGAGGGTAACTTAGAAAACTCATGGTGGGGACATTGTATATAAATGAAAACTATGATAAGATACATGTTATCAGAAAATTAATTCATACACACACTGAGGCTATGAATGTTGAAAACACATAGGGAAATTGATATGCAAGGAGACAAGACAAATCAATTGGGTGCAATCTCCCCCCATGCACTCTCTTTTGACACTCTAGAGAGTGCATGTATTTATAGGATTTTTTCATTATGTCGAGAATAGTGGTTGCATGAGAGTAGCTTCGAAAAGCATGCTTGAAAGTAAAAGTTGGTCTCTTTTGTGCAGAGCTCTTGCTTTTATTAATAGAGATTGTGGTCTATAGCGATTCCTATACTAACCACTACTTTTTCTAACTATTTCTAAAAATAGAACTCTCTACATGGATTTATTTACAAACTATATAAAATATAAATCCGATTATTGGTGTAAATCCTTTCATGACTTTCATGACCTCATGAACTTTGAGCTCATATATCAAAAACACCAAAGCACATTAATACATTAATAAATGAACACTTCAACAATTCCTTGTTCAACACATTCTATAATTCATAACATGCCCCTCAGTTGAAAAAGCAAGTGACCTCAATTGATAAAATAAACTAAACATGGACGATGGATATGAACAAATTAAGTGATCATAATGGGTTGTTAGTTGTGATTTATGTATCCATTGACATTCTTCAATAGAGTGATTTTTTTACTTAACTAAATATCAATGATACTAAGTACCTATGCATGTAGTAGTGACATCATGATCAATAATTTTCTCAAGAAGTAAGATTTCAGATGGTTCTTTAGTTAAAGGAAGTTCATCAAGAAGTGGAGTGCGCGGTAAAGTTCCTATAAATGGTTCAAGTAAATTAATATGAAAATAGTTATGTATATTCCTTAAAAGGTTGAAGTAAATTAATATGAATAGTTCTATGTATTCCAATGAGATGGTATATCTAAATTGAATGAATTATCATTAAATCTTTTTATAATGCACAACGGTCCATAATAGCATGGTGCAGGATTAATTTTAGGATGCTACAAAAATATATTTGACATGTCTTTGATGATACGCAACCATACAAGATCATTTTTCTTGAATTCCTTGGCTAATCTATTTGTATTCGTGCTACTTGTATACCATTCTTAACTTTTCCTAATGTGCTTGTGAACAACAAAAAGTATAGATATGACCTTGAGTAATAGAATCAGGCATCAGAATGTCAATTTGAGTGAGTGATATGGGAGTAGGAAGTCTTCTACCATAAACAATTTCAAAACATGCACGACTAGTAGTGGTGTGTGTGGGTTTATGGTAAGTAGATTGAATCAATGGCAACTTTTTATCCCAATTAGTGGGAATATCTAATGAATAACAACCCAATAAATAAAGAATAGTACTATGTGTTGCGTCACTTTGTCCATTACTTTTGCGATGAAATGCAAAGCTAAAATCTATTTTAGAACCAAAATGTTGAAATAAGGTAACCAAAAAATGATTGCAAATTCTAACACCATGATTAGATAACATTATTTTAGGAAATCCATGATGTGGGAGAATGAATTTAATGAATAATTTTGCAGCCTCAAGTGGAGACAAAGATCTTCTACATGAATGAAATATGCATATTTACTAAACCTATGAACTATTCTCCAAATCGTATTGCTATGTGATGAAGTGATAGGACGACCTATGATAAACTGCATAGATATTTGTTCCCATGGTTCGTTGAGAATGGGAAGTGGCATTAATAATGGTTAACCATGATGATGTTTTACACGTTGACATACAATGCATTGAGAAGCATAATGTGCAATATCTATTTCCATTTGGGGCCAAAAGAAGAAATCCTTGCAAGTATAAATGGTGCTATGTATGCCTCTATGACCCATGTAAGATGGTTCATGCATTTTTTTTATGAAAAACATCTTTAAAATCTTGAATTATGCATAATCTATGTTGAAAATAAAGTAACCCATGATGAAATGTATAATGTTACATACTTAAAGCTATGCCATTGTTGAATTCATGGCATGCACATGAGAAATAGAAATGAGATGCATAAGTGGAAATAATTTCTTGAAAGGAATGAATTTGGATTGCAAAAGTACTATGCAAAACCATAGAATGTGACTTTACCAAGTTGATATTGGATCATAGGCTCAAAATTTTGAATGAATGAAGCCCAATTAAGATTTGCATAAGAGATTATGGGCTGATTTAATAAATGCTTAATACCCTGTTCATTAGTTTTGATTACGACCTTAGATCCTATAAAATAAGATATTGTTTCCTAATTCATAAAGCATGTAGAACGGCTAATAAATCTTTATCATATGTACTATACTTCTTTTCTGAGGGTTGAAGCTTTGTAATGGATAATGCAATGGGGTGATTATTTTGCATTGAAACAATACCTATTCCTTAACTACTAGCATCAATAATGACATGAAATGCTTGTGAGAAATCATCTAACTATAAAATTGATGCATGTGAAAGTGCATGTTTGAGTTTTTAACGATTGCTGTTTGGTAACTCACCATGCATTTGACTGATTGTGGTGTAGGCCATTGTACTATAGATTTAATCTTTTTTTGGATCCACATGCATGCCTTCACTTGAAATAATATGTCCTAGATATTATCGCTAGCGTTAAAAGAACTAATTCTTTTCATGATTAGTGTAAAGTGTGTTCTCTTGTAGCAAATAAAAAACTCTTTTAAGATGCTTCTCATGATCACTATCATTCTTATTGTAAAGAAGTATATCCTCGAAGAATATAAGAACAAAAGCTTGGTAATCAAGAAAAATGTTGTTCATCATTCATGCAAATGAAGCAATGGAATTAGTAAGTCCAAAGGGCATTACCATAAAATCAAAATGGCCAGTTGGAGTTCTAAATACATTCTTAAAAATATCAATTTGCATCATACAAATCTAGTGGTCACGCGATTTAAGATCAATTTTTCTAAAGAGATGAGCTCCTTGTAATTTATCTGAGAGATAATTTATTCAAGGAATAGGGTATCCATTCTTTATTGTAATCTTGTTAAGGGCTCCATAATCAATGCACATTCAATAAGTTTTATTCTTCTTCTTCTCTTCGAAGAGAACTAGTGCTCCAAATGTGGAAGAACAAGGCCTTATAAGTCCTTTGTGGAGTAAGTATTTCACTTGGTTTTCTATTTCTTTTCGGTGTAGTAGGCCATGCCTATAAGATGCTTTATGATGAGGAGAACTACCAAGAATTAAGTCTTTGCTATGGTCATAGGATCCTCAAGATGGTGGTAGTTCAGAGGGATACTCAAACATAAAACAATCTTTATGAGTAGTCATGAAAGATGTATGTGCATCAAGAAGTGTATGAGTATAATCAGTTATGACATTGATAGAAAACAATGCATGAATTGTATCCTTTCTTAAATGCATGTTTTACTTGAGTATGACTAATCAATGGAAATGGTTGGACATCATGTTGTACAGACAAAGGAATGATTTCACCTTTAAATTCAAAGTTAAAGGTATCTATATGGTAGTCAATGCATGGGTTATAATGATGATGAAAAGTCATGCCGAGTATAACATCATAAGATTGCAAAAGTGTAGTTAAAAATGATCGTGCATCTACATATGGGCCTATGCTAATTGTAATGTCTTGCACTTCTTGTGTTACATTATAACGTCTACCTTGAAATGTAGCTTTCACTTTATAGAAGGAAGAAAATGTTTTTAATTTAAGTTCTTGTGCTAATAAATGTGAAATGAAATCATGTGAACTACCATCCTCATGTAAAATATTAACTAGTTTGTTATTGATAGTAACCTGCATGCAAAGTAAAGAATGAATAGAGATATCATTACCCAAGGTACTTAAGTCTTTCTCCAATGCTTCCTCTATCCAAAAAAGAGGAATTGCTTCATTATGGGCTTGCATCTTATGTAATTGAACTGCAACTAGTTGCATGTGAAGAGGTCAAAATCGACACTTCATTTTTGTACATCTAGGTTTACCATAATTCAAACAGGTTATATGTGACCGCTTCTGTTGGGCATCTACTATTGAAGTTTGCAAGGTAGGTCGTTTGGTGGGTAGGAGAGATGAAACAACAAGTGTAGTTGAGTAGTTGGATTACAGAGGACAAGGAAAACTAGAGTAAGATGGGGCATTAGATTTACATTTCATAGGAATAGCTATTTTAACAAAAAGTGGTTGGTGACATGGTTGTTGTACATGGATCGACTTGGTTATGGACTGGAATTCCTTCTCTACATCATAGGCAAAAGAGATAGCCTTGTTGAGGGTTGTAGGCCATAGGGTGAAAATCTTGGCTTGGATTCCCATCTCCAAGCCATCTTCGTATTTCCACTGCAAGATATCCTCTGGTACATCTTCAAGCTTTCAAACCAATAATAAATTTTGCTAGAACCACTCCGTGTAGGTAGTGAAAGTGTCAGCCTCCTTCCATGTAAAGGTTATCCATGCACGTCATGTAAATGATATTGAAGACAAAGAAAAGTATCCTTCACTTTATCCTAGAAAGCCTCCACGTTGTTGGACAATCTGTGTGATGTAGAACATTCCACAAGAACTGAGCTTTTCCTACTATTAAATACTTAGTGGAAAATTTGACTTTTTCTCTTTTAGCATATGTTTCATTAGAATAGAAAGCGTCAAATTGTGATAACCATGAAAGAACTAAAGGGTTGTCCTTACACCCATCAAACCATAGAGATTGGTAGTTTTAAACACCAATCTTGGAATGTGGGCCATCAAATTGGGCATTGACAATAGCTTTTAACACCCTCCCAAGTTTATCTTCATCTCATTGCATCTTTTGAAGTACTTCGTCACAATTTTGGATCTCATTTTGGGCACCTCAAAGTTCGTGCCATAGGAGCTCGATCTGTTTCTTGAGTGGTACTTTCCGTAGAGGTGACTCACCAAAGTCCTCCATGGTGCTTGTAGGGTCCATGCGTATGTAGAGAACAAAACCCTATTGTTAGATATGTAAAAAAAATTATGAGATTGCTTGAATTAAAATGTAAAAGGAAGGGTTGTCCTTGGGAATTGAAAAAGTAAGAAGAGATGCAAGTTGTGATAAATATAAGAAAAGACACTAGAGTGACAACTGAAAGAGATAGTGTAGTGGTAAAACACTTCCCTTGTGAGATTGAGGTTGTGGGTTCAAATCCTCCTTCCTTAGTGATTATAAAGCTCCTTGTTGCCACTCATAAATTAAAAGGGGTTCACCTGTAGCCAATAGCTGCCAATGGTTGCCAAGGGAGCCATGGGTGCCAAGGAAGCCAAAGAATCCAAAGTAATGCTTTACTTATGCCTAAGTTCTATGCCTTAGTCAATGCCTTAGTCGATGCCTTGGTCGATGCCTTGGAGTAAGTCAAAGGAGTACACGTAGGTGTAAACATAGGTTCAGGTTCAGGAACTAGAACTAGAACTAAAACCAAAACTAAAATTGAAACTAAGATAGGGTCAAGGATCAAAATCCGGACGAATCAGAATCAGGATTGGGATGAAAAACAGAAGTGGAAGCGGAAGTGAAAGAAAATAGTGAAAAAGAGGTTAAATGCCAAAAAAAACAAAAACAAACCCCTCCGTAGTGATGTGCACAAGGCTTTGATGCCACTGTTATCCGAATCTTAATTCATGCGCACATAGAGGTTATCAATGCTAAACGCACACATAAAAATTGATATGCAGGGAGACCAGATAGAACAGAGTATTGGGTGCAATCTCCCCCCATTCACTCTATTTTGATAGTCCACCGAGTGGATGTATTTATATGACTTTTTCATTATATTGAAAATAGTGGTTACATGAGAGCACCTTTGAAAAACAAGCATGAAAGTAAAAGTTGGTGTATTTTGTGGAGAGCCCTAGCTTTTATCGATAGAGATCATGGGCTACAATGATTCCTATCCTAACCACTACTTTTACTAATTGTTTCTAAAAATAGAGCCCTCTACATGGGTTTATTTACAAACTATATAAAATATAAATCCGATTATTGATGTACATCCTTTCATGCCTTTCATGCCCTCATGAACGTTCAGCTGCTACAATTCCTTGTTCAACACATTCAATAATTCATAACAATAGAAGCTCTTGAAAGAACCAGCAAATTGATTAGAATTCCTTGTGTATATAATATCTAGTGACTGTTGCAAAGTGATTAGAATTTTCAATAAGCATCAAATTTGGCATGAACATTGTGTTAAAAGGAACTTGAACGTTCTATTATTTAGAACTCATATGGCAGGTAGTTCAAATAGAATATCTCGTAAGTTGTTTTCAGAGATGGATTTCATAATTCCTTTTAATACGCAATGATGTTCCATGACGTGGGTGTCTCGATCTCCCCGCAATGTGTATGATTGAATTCCATATTACCTGAGACTCGGCATATGACTTCCATGAGGTCTTTTTCCCTTAAAAAATGTAATTTGTGTACTCCTTGGCTGTTAGCTGTTATTAGACTACGTTCTCCACAGCTCTAATGGATTGAACGTCTAGAGACTTCTTTTTTTATTTTCTTACCTCCAGCGTGCATAGTTGATCTGTAACGACGACATGGGCTCAGGTATTTTAGCACGCGTTCTTTATGATTTTTTTTTTTTGATATTTTAGTCGTACATAAAGTGTTAGGCTTTGGCGTCATGGATATCCATGGATTAGCTTAATAACGTAGGATTCATCCTTTAGAATATTCGCGTTTCTTCAACTTTGCACGAGAGGGCTTTAACAATGTCCATTAATCTAAAATTAAAGACTTTCTCTTAAGATAAGTTTGGTATTTCTTGGCTACTTGTGTACTGTTGGGATACGGCCAAAAGAGTCATTTTATTCAGGGCATGAGTGCAACAACCTAAGAATTACGACCACCATGTGCTAGAGAGATGACTCTCCTCCCATCCTTATGCCTGTATATATAGCTGCTCGAATCAACGAGGACCACAAATGTAACTAGAGTCCACAAGTGCATGTGCAATCTCCTCCACTCCTTTCATACCTTCCACTAGAGTCCACTAGTGATTGTTGTACTCACCTCTTGAGTTAAGTCTCCCTGGACTCAAGTTAACTCACCTTAACTTGAGTTAGAAGGCTCTAGAGCTCCTTGGGCAAAACTCTCTCCTCATGCTCCCCCTAGGAGTTGAACCCAAGACCTCCTCCTTCACAACCATGAGAAGTAACCACTAGGCTAAGTGGATCACTTAAATATGAAAGAACATGAACTTATGCCTGAGTCTATTCTTGAGATCGTTGGTCCTCCAAACGAGTAACCAAACGGTGTTTGATTTCAGATCTGTCTGAACTGACCAGACCTTTAGATCATATAATTACTTTAATACATTCTTCCCCCCTTGGAAAAGATTTTCTTCCTCGAAAATAGAGCTATATACATACTGTAGGCATCCCCCGAGCCTCATGTTCCGAAACTGGAAGAACATGGTCATGTTCTAAAATTGGAAGAACATGTCTCATCTTTGTGGTGGCGTCCCTACCCAAATAATTCAAAACACTATCTCAAGTTGCACTTTGATGAACTGGACAAAGTACAAACTAGTGAAAGAATAATAAGGGTGGATCTAAAAACATCCTTGACCAATTCATAGTTTCTCGATATGCGATCTAGGCACAAACATGTGAACTGGTTGGATTCAACTTACTAGTCCATTTTTTGGGCATGATTGGTGCATGGACTTAGTAATGAAGGTGGGATTCTTATCCCTCACAAGACTTTGAGAACTCTTGATTCACTTGAATTTGATTTGTAACACTTAAAGTTTGGATGTCTCAAACATCTAACTTGGATGTTTGTACAATGGTTAACCCCAATCCAACAATTACTCGATTTTTTCACCCAGTTAGAGGATTACTTTGTCCAAATGGGCTAAAAAATCCTATGTAAATTGTAGGTGAAAGTTTACCATTTCTGTTGAGTCAACCATACTAACTTGACCAATTCAAATTCAAAATGAAAAATATCCAACTTAGGAAACTTTTCTCAAAGACTCTAACTGAAAGTTCTTGGGAATTAGGCTTATTTTCTTTTGAAGATTGAAAAGGTTCTATAACATCTATCTAGGATGTTCAATTTAGTTATCTAATTCTAATCATCTAGCCCTAATCTCCCTAATCTTTTGAATCAGATAACATGTTTGAGCCAATTCCAAAAGATTTGGAAAGCGGAAAGAAATAAATAAAACTCTATACAACCAATTCAAACTTCGAAAATTGCTATGAGTCAAAGTCTAGATGACCCAGAACTTTAACTTTTCAAAAATATGTTTCAACTAGGTATGGAATAAGCATTTTCTTTATCTTTAAGATAAATAAACTCAATTCTCAAAAAGATTCAAAGCAACTAAAAAACATCAAGCAACCACAAGATACTAGTGTGGTAACCAACATTAGTGTGTCGACCCACTAAAGCTCTATTGATGAGTTTAGTATTTGAATAATGCTTCATTTGAGACTAAGTTCAGGTAAGAATCAATCTTTCTGACTCCTTATTGGGAATGCAATTTTTGTGCATTTCTTTGAGTCAAAAGAGTGAATTTACCAAGTTACACTAGGAACTTGATGCTTGACTTGGTCATCAAATCCTTGGTTGAAAAGATCAACTCAAAGTCTAAATTTTTCAGAAATTTATCAGATATTTCTGATCCACAACACTTAAACTTGAAGTATTCTAAGAAGATCATATAAGTTACTTACTTTATATCTTCAATTTCCTTGATCTTGAAGCTATCTTGAAGTATCTTGAGATACTACTTTCATCCTTCTTGAATTAAACTCCTTCTTTGAAGTTTTAACTTCCTTGAGGATCAAACCTAACTTCAAGATCTAATCGAGGACTAAAAGATAATTATCATCCCACGGTCCGATGTCCCAAACCATCTTTCCTACATCAATCTCAGGATAAAATTTGGTGTCCCATACCACCCTATTTTATATTCACATTAATGTGTGGGTGATACTTATCCTAAATCCAAAACATCTCTTGATAGAGAACCTTATTGCTTCAGTTCTTTATGAAAATTTGGAAGTTTCAGGCATTACCTCTAACTAGATATTCTAGGTTTTGATTCCGTCACATGATCATCTCACAATCATGTGCTTTGCCTTGTAAACTTGAAAACCTTTTGATGGAGCATCCATTCTTCTTTGCTAGGTTTTTTCTTTCAAATGAAAACCAATTAGAATTCCAAGTACTTAAATTTTCTCAACTTCAAGTTCAATTGGTTTATTCTTGACCAATTTTGTAGTGACAAGAGCTTTTGACTTCTTGTCCTTAGATTCCTTTCTTTACTGATGCTTTAGGTACCTACCTCGGGGACTTTATAGGAACCTTTCTATTGCTTAAGTCTTAAGCATCCACTCATGCTTTCTGGATTTGTACCAAAATCCCTATAAGGATAGGAAAACATTATGTTTTACCTTCCACCGACTTAATTACCATTGACACGATTGCAGACTACATACTTGGAAGATTTACTCTATTCAAACTTGGAATAGCCTAAGAATTACGACCACCACGTGCTAGAGAGATGAATCTCCTCCCATCCTTATACCTTTATATATAGCTGCTCAAATCAGTGAGGACCACAAATGTAACTAGAGTCCACAAGTGCATGTGCAATATCCTCTCCTCCTTTCATACCTTCCACTAGAGTCCACTAGTGGTTGTTGTACTCACCTCTTGTGTTAAGTCTCCCTAGACTCAAGTTAACTCACCTTAACTTGAGTTAGAAGGCTCTAAAGCTCCTTGGCCAAAAATCTCTCCTCATGCTCCCCATGGGACTTGAACGCAAAACCTCCTCCTTCACAACCATGAGACTTAACCACTAGGCTAAGTGGATCACTTGAATATGAGAGCACATGAACTTATGCTTGAGTCTATTCTTGAGACCTTTGGTCCTAAAGACGAGTGACCAGAGGGTGTCTGATTTCATATCTGTCTGAACTCTCCAGACCCTTAGATCATAGACTTATTTTATTACAATGAGTACCATACAAGAAGCCAGTAGGGACGATGGTTTATAGTGTTCATGCATATTTCCACCTTAAAACTTCTATTGTCTTGAAGAAGTGTAAGTATTGTTTTGGGGTAGTCAATGCTGAAGAAGTGAACACGACTATATTCTATGTGATTTTGAGTTACTTGATCTTAAAATTCCATGTAAAAGATATTGTATAATGAGATGTGCCACTATAAAGTATTTGCTCACTTTTCTTGATTGAGCTCTATCTCTATAGTCTCTATCGACACGAGGAACGTGTGACAGTCCATATACGTGCCAGCGATAAAAGAAAAGATGTACCTGCAAGTTAATGATTCAAAAAGATTGCACATGGTGGGTTGGTTTTAATTTCCATCGCTTACTATGTGTATAACATGGGATCGTTTAACACATGAATGTTTTTTGGGTGTAGCCACAATAAGAGCTGCGGGAATTTCCTTTTCATAAAACGTAAACCATATTAGGTAGTCTTTGATTAACTATTAGGGGCAAGATTGAAACATAGAAGCGTGTCGAAAACACTATAAATCTGTAAAGGCTGAACAAAACATTTGAAGGATGGATTTGGTATATGTTTGGTCTTATAAAAAGTGTTGCAGAATTACAATAATTTTCGCTTATAATAGGGAAACGTCCATCAGTGTTTGTGAGTTCAGCATAGGTGCAATTGATTGGATAGTAATAATAACATGCAAAAGTCGATATTCTGGGCAATGTAATGAGAGACACACCTCAATATTCTTAGAATTCTATTAATACCCAAATGACGCTATCAATTTGAGTTTTTTGATGAAAAGGTTAAGTATTGTATCTAATAAACCAAGATTGTGACCTATATGTTCTTAAAGTACATATTCTTGAGCTACATAGATAGGTTTTCCACATAGGAACTATTCTTTGGAACCGCATTTGCGGCAAGACATTCTGTGGTTACTTCGCTATGGTAGCGTTATTTGTCTCCACTTATAAGTGTGTAGCATAGGAAGTATTTGTGGTGGAAATCTGTATACTTAGCATGTTTCCTTGGGAGCTGTTGGTGAGGGAGATCAATCCATATTCTGTAGGGAGATTATTATTCCCACTTAATAAAGCGGTGTTTAAATTTGAGCCTTTCGGGACTTACCAGTACCCCGAACACATGTCAAACCAAAATGACTTCGGTAGTGCCGATAATTACGTCACATGCCAAAAAAGAGCAAAAACTTAACATGTCTGAATTTGACTAATAAGATATGGTCTCTTAGCATATAGTAGATAGGAATAAAAATCAAGTACATAAAGACTGTCTCAGTAGATTTCCTCTTTGTGATACGAAAAAGATTATGATTGTAAATAAAAAGAATTTAATTTTAATAAGTTTTGTATAGAACTTTGGGTGGGTTGGTGCATATATATATTTTTTGTAAAAGAACTAATTGCCATAAAATATAAGTTAATGTAGTGTTGATTAACTCGGGTGAATCCGTACATCCCCAGATATATCTCCTAAGTTCTATCCCACTTGAGGGTCTTTTCTTTATGCTCGTGAAACATACTTGTGGAATACTGTACTGTTTTGTGAGATCTACAAAAGTTGCTGTTGCTTGGTCACTGCATAATGTTCTGGAACTGTTTTTCTTTTCGTTATCTTACTACTATTTATTATAATCTTTTTCTAATCGTGAGAAAGCTAATCTAAGGTAAGTTGGAACCTAATGGATGGGTTTATCTTTTTCTTTTCAAAAGGTGGAGACTTATGATTTTAATTACTGGCTTGTTTTCCGATCTTGTAAGATTGAAAAGGAACGTATTATGAGGATTTAAAAATACTATATCAACCATTTAATTTAAATCCCATTCTAAAATACATTGAGTAGTAGTTCATTGCAGTGAGCTGCTATGAAGAAAAATCTTACGCTCAGATGTATAAATTGTACTTTGTTAGACACTTCCACGTAGATCTGTTGGATGTGTATACTTCATCGGTGATAAGAACGTCATAGTATAGTTTTGACATACAATTTTGATAAGAACGTCATCTAAGTTTTAGGATTGAATTAATTACAATTTTTATTTGATTGAGTTTGATATGTGTGTTTCGAGTAATAGACTGCTAAAGCTCTAACCGTGACAACAATCCAACAAGATTGTAGGTCTACGATCTCGTCAGTGTTTATTCGGAAGGATCAAAACATTTATAATTCCAAAGAATGTATTTTGAGGAATTGAAGTGTAATATTGTGTCTCATTCTATTAATGAAACCATTGATGTTTTTTAGTCCAATATGTTTTGTAGTTTTCTTTGTTTCCAGGTTTAATTTTAATTTTATAATCTATGTTTTATACTTATCTCTTTTGGTCCAATTATTCATGAACTTATATAGTCCACACAATGGTGTTTGACCACAAATACATACGTACATACATACATACATACATATGTACACTAGGAGTGCACTAGTAGTATATATACGCTGAAAGAAGAGGTAGTGCATGTTAGTATCTCTCACATGAATTGAGATGTGTTCGTAGTTCATTCAAGATATTGTTATGCTATTATATTTGTTATGAATGATAATGGAGGATCGTGTTGTTTAGATTTGTGTGTGCATAGATATACTGAAAATTGTACTGATGCTTTTCTCGCTTTATGTTTTATTTTTCATATTTCATGCATTTGGATTTTGGAGGGATTATGGACAATTATACCCTACCGATGACCACATCTACATACAACTGATAAACATTTTGACGAGCATACCAAATACCCATGTATTACGATGCCAATATGTTTTCTGATGTTTTCATAGTGACGGGTATATATACGTCTAAAGCAATGAGATCAATCAAAATAAATATTGAAAAACAAGGATTCTGGTGTAGTATGTGTTATAATATGTCAAAATGAAAATGGAAAGTTTATATTGACACTTCTTCATGTGTGAGCTACACGATCATCTCATGCTATCAAATAGTGGCTTGTACTACTCTGATATTTGCAAGGATTGTTTCCTTTTGTATTTAAGGATCGAAGAGACCGGGTTTTTTCAAGAGAATTCTCTGAACGGACAAAGGTCAGAAAGCCATTAGAAGTCGTTAAAAGGTCGCACGGAGAACGTTAGCATGCATCCATGGTCGGCCCACAATTATGAGACCCAATCAGCTCAATTCGAAAAAAGAAGACAAGGAATCGATAGTGTTAGGCTACTAAGGCAATCAGTTCAATTCGAAAAAAGAAGACAAGGAATCGATAGTGCGAGGCTACAAAGGCATCAGGCTTTATTTCCATGTTAATCTGTTTGTAAAACTGTATCGTTGATGGTCTTCAAGAACACAAGTTTCCGAACATTTTCCAACCTTCATAACCGCAAGGTTAACCTTTTGAATAGACTCAAGAGTATTTACTTCTCTCTACTTTGTTATTCACAGGTTCTGGTGCACCATAAAAGGAGACTCTTCTAGATTTGAAGAAAGCACAGGAAGTACATCTACAAGTGAGATCGACAAAACATAACAAAGATAAATGACTTTTGATTTGATAGATGGGATACTGAATATTCGTTCGTTCTTTAGCCATCAATTTCATGCGATGCTCTCTGCTCAGTGTAGATCGCGATGATAATTTGCTTAATCGTGTATGTGAAGAAATCCATGTATGTGAAGAAATCCATGAAGCTGCATGAAATAGAAGAAAGCATAATCATGGTACCGAAATCAATTCTTACTTCTCTCGTAAGTTGAGTATGAATGGACGCTATTCAATGCATTTGTCTCATTAGGGGAAAAAATGAACCTTGCATGGGCTTTTTAGATTAAGGGGTGATTAGTGATGGACCAATGAGAGGAGGGTGGCCACAATCTAGAGCCTCAATCAAGTAGGTTAGGCCTATGTTTCTTTGGTTTTGGGCTAGTCAAAACAACCAAAATAAGATGGTAGAAGTGGTATTTCCTTATTGAGTGGTTTCAGAGACCATGAAATTCGAATTTCACCATCGAAAATTAATTTGGGCCCTTGGATATGAAGTGAATCCAATGGTCAAGCTTAAAAAGACAAAACTTTTGCACCTTTCATTATCTACCATTTGATATGCGTGTCAATCCAAGGATCACGATTTGATCACAGCCAGATTAAGCGCGTTTGCATCTCAAACGTCTGATCGGCGGTGATCGAATGGACAGGAATTGCACGCGTCCCCATGTAATCTCTCTCTTGCTTTTTCCACTTCCCATGAAGTTAATGAATCTTATTTTGTCTTTTTCTACAAGAGTACCCAACCCCATTCGGCGTCGTCCGTGAGACATATCGAACCGCTGTCATCGCCCACGACTTTTAGTCCCTGTCTTCCTTTTTCCCACCTCCCACAAATGATGTGACTTTTTGTTTTTGTCTTTTTCTGCCAGGAACTTTGTCTCATCACATCCGTCCATAATGAAGATCCAAGGGCTCTAAATGGTCACGAACCCATCCCAAATCCGAAGGCTATTTTGTCTTGTTTTGATAGATAATGTAGTCCAATCTAGTCCATCCATTTGAAACATCGGATGGCTCTAAATAGACACGAGCTCACTTCGGATTTAGGAATCAATTAATGCCCTTTCAAAATAATACTTTTATATGAAATACCACTAGTGGTTTTTTATACCCCACAATACTTGGCTTGATTAATTTTAGTTCCTAAAAATTAGGGATCCTTACAAAGCCTATGCAGGGTTCACTTTTTGCCCTAATGTTTGATCATATATTTTTAGCGCCAGAATACATAGCACTGATATTGAGTTTCATAAGTACTCTCAATTTGATTTCAAATGTAAAGTACTTGCAAGTACAGATGTTTTAACTTAAAGGAAGTCAAAGGTCACTAATGGACTATACTTTCTACGAGGCTCATCTTCTAGGCACCTAAATTAAGTACGTGGAATTTAAGGATTAATGAAAGAACCTAATATCAGAACAGAGTATGTTTATTGTCATCGTGATTATAGTACGGAGACCTTCTCATTCGCGAACCCTTGCCCATGTCTCGAACACTAGGATATTAATTTTCTATGGATTGTAATCATATAGCCATATAAATCCTGGAATTCCGTCTTTATTTCACATTCTTCATGTACATAATAATTACCAAGACATCCGTATATATATATATATATATATATATATATATATATATATATATATATATATATATATATATATATATATGTGTGTGTGTGTGTGTATGTCTGTGCATGTGCATTGACATATATGTAACTTTATTCTGGATTCTACTCATACATATATATCTTTCCAGTTGTACTTTTAAACATGCCATAAAATTTTTCTTTTTTATTATTGTCTGAGTGTTGATTGCAGGTACGCATGCATGTGGACAAATAACACTAGAGAAATTTAGTTTACAAGTCAACATATACATCTATATGTATCTGCATTCAAACATGTTGTTTCATAGTAAGGAGAATACTTTAAAGATTTTCAGAAATTCATAAATGTAAACGAACTTACAATATTGTTCTCAAACATGCATTTTCATATTAACACACATATATTCAATTTACTTTCTAGCATGAAGAAACTCTTTCCGTACCCTCTAGCATTTGGTGCACCAATTACATTAACAAAATTAATCGATCTTTTTCTTTCTTATTTATGCATTGAGAAAACTCATGACAGATGCCCAAATGGATCTTGTTTTAGCAATGTCATTTGAGAAAAAAAAGAAACTAGTTGTATATTCTAGCAAATTAATCTTATGATTTATAGTGTGAAATTGTTTTGAAGAGGAAAACCCCGTATGATTGAGCTAATGGACATGCTAGATTTGATTGGGACAATACTTGCATATGGTCTTTGTAAGTATTGACCGCTTGGATTTTTTTGGTAATTAAGGGTGTCCTCTTGATCTCACACGTGCCAAAAACTGAACCGTCAAATTTGCAAACATGTCGGTTTTTGTTCGGGATAAATCGTTTAGTAAATTTTTTGATAGCAAGGTACTTTTTGATATTTGTATTACAAGATTAAGAGATCACGATAACGCAGGGAGATGTACTGATGTTGTATTAACGTTTTGAAAACAAAAGATTGTGCATATAGCACATACATACTTGTCTTCTGTCCCTTATTACTTATTCTAGTGGGATTCGCGCTATGAAGATTTGAAAAAAGTCTAAAGAGAGACACAAAAAACCTTAGCTCATGTCTATACAAGGACCCATAAATAATCGTTTATAACTTTTCGAGTTAAATGAGAAAATCGGTAAGAAGTTGTTTTATTACTTTGTAGATAGAGTGTCTCCAATATTTAGAAAAGAAGAAAACTATATCTTCAATGGATTCAATAACTGAAGAGAAGACCCAAATAAGGTCTCGAGTATTCTCAAGGTTTTATTGTTACAAGGGCTAAAAAAATTTTTCCATTGATCGCTCGACTCTTATCCAAAGACATTTAATTGATAGACCATGTGATCATAGTTGCATTACTCTACTTTATTTCATCTTCCTAAACATAATGACCATTTGTTTCTTGTCTCCACTCATTTTCCAAGAATATATTTGCTTTTTGGTGTTATATCCTTCACATGCATACCACATGTGAAGGATATAACATGTGGCATACCACACATCATAATCCATGATAGGAAATGGAAGAAGCCAATATTTCTTTCATTGACATATTAATATCCATAAGAAATGAAAGCTTAGAGTCAACTAATAGACACTCTTAACTCTAGCCTTCATTACAACCTAAGAGAGAACATTTTTTACACATCAAATGGATTCCCTAACAGTTCGCATGCTCTATGGAGGAACACTACCGCTAGCACTTGATAGATAAGACTTTGGAGCATGATGAAAACTCTGTGGAAATCATTTAGAGACGGAGAACCTCTATACATCATCAAATATGCATAGAATCTCCAAGATTTCTAGTGACATGTTTCCTCTACATATACCATGCACAAGGACACTCCTTCGCTTACACTCATCAAACGCACATGCATCAAGGCCATCATGGAAAGAAAATAGATGCACAAGAGAGGAGAATCCATATATGATTTCCATCTCAATTTATATTGTGTTAGAAACAAGTTGCAATAGTGTAAGAAGTCCATTCAGATGGGCTATCAATATGTAAGTGGACCATCAACATGTTCTATCCTTACTGACACATGTTGCAAATCAGAATGCATGGCTACACATCAATGCAAGATATTCCCATAATAAGTTCATGACTACAAGCTATGCAAGATGCAAGGTGAATAACCTAAAGCTTAATCCACTTTATGCTAATAAATGTCACATAGCACCTATCGTGACCTCCTATATCCATACGCAGGGAACACATGTATTGCACCTACATCAATTTTAGTTCCATATGTAGAGTCTTAGTCTCATAGGAAAAGAATTAATAATGTAGTGATGAGGGACTCCAAGACTATTCTTCACTATTTGCATCAACCATCATATCTTATATTCTTCATGCTCCATGTAGTGAAAGAGTATGCATTGTATGATCTACACATTTCCCAAAAAAAAAGGAAATTAAGAAAAAAACTCAGAGGAGAATAAAATCAAGTAGGCCTTGTATCCTCCATGCAAGTTAGATCACCTCAAACATGAAAACTATTTTAGTGAGAAATGATAGACAACTCAATCTGAATACCAATAGTTCATAAGAAAACACATGGTCCCTAACGTTCCATGGAAATGAGAGTACACAAAGATACACAAATCATCCCCAACCACTCCACATCATCACCTCACATATGGGATTGACCCAATAGTACATGCACATATCACATCCATAAGAAACATCATCTTTCATAATTAGGAATAACATGCTTCCGGTGGAATTAGCGTTGCTTTGAAGAAGACAGAAGTGCGTTTTTTATCACAAATAAGTGTTGGAGTTTTAGCTCTAGGGAAGAACACAATCAACACAAAGAAGAAGAAGAAGAAGAAGAAGAAGAAGAAGAAGAAGAAGAAGAAGAAGAAGAAGAAGAATAAGAAGGAGAAGGAGAAGGAGATAGTAGCACAACACAAGAGTGAATGAATTACCTAGTGAATATAGAACGAAACGTTATGTTAGGGTAATAGCAATGTATAAAAAATGGGAGAAAAAACCTCCTAAAGATGTGAAAACGTGTGTGGGTGGTAATAAGTGTGTTCATACACATCACTACCAAAGTATTTCAACAAACCCACCTTGGGGCTGATGTAGTGAATAAACATTTGACACTCATGTGTAAGGAAATGCCAAGCTATGTGGAAAGAGATCATTCCTTTAAAAGAAAGCAACTCACAACTTTGCGGAAATCTTCAAACTTCTCACAAGGCAGAGCTTTTGTGAAAAGGTTTGCAACATTGTCATGTATGGGTACATATGTCAAACTGATCTCTCTAGCTAGGTTGCATTGTTGGAGTTAGATGTATGCGGAAGCATGCGAACAGCACAAGGAAGAAGAAGAAGCTTGAAGCACAACACACAATACTAAATGTATTACTAGAGAATGTACAAAGATAAGTAGCCCATTAGGGCAATAGGCGTATATACAAGCAAGGGGAAAAAACCTCCTAGAGAGGGAAAAAAGTGCCCAGGAGTTCCTAGAGTGTTCACACACATCACTACCTAAATATATCAACATATCCCCCCTAGGAGTGATGCGGTGAACAAGTAGCTGGCACTCATGTATCAGGAAGTGCCAAGCTATGTGGAAATCACTCCATAAAAGGAAGTAAGACCAAAGCTTTACAGAAAGCTTCAAAGTTCTCCCTAGGTAGAGGCTTCGTGCAAAAGGTCTGCAATGTTCTCCTGTGTGGGCATATATGCCAAGATGATCTCACCAGTAGAGAACCTCTCCCTGACATAATGATAATGCACCTCAATGTGCTTAGTGCGAGCATGGAACACAGGGTTCCTCGCAACTGCCAATGCGCTCTCACTGTCAGTGAAGATGGTGGTGGCACAAGACTGACCAACACCCAAATCAACCATAAGGCGTCTGAGCCACACACACTTAACAGTAGCTGTGAAACCTACCCTATACTCAGCCTCACAACTCGAAGTGGACACAGCAGGCTGCTTCTTGCTCAACCAAGATATACATGAGCTACCAAGCATGAAGAAAAAGCCACTAGTGGACATACGAGTGTCATAGCAACCAACCGAGTCTGAGTCAAAAAGCATGCAAATCAGGCGGTAGTGATCCCCCCTTGGGATAAAAGAACCCAAGTAGCCGAGTACCACATAAGTAGTGAAAGATGCACTTAACCGCCTGCCAAAGCTTGACATCTGGGCAATGCATAAACCTGCTCATCTGTGAGACAACAAACTAAATATCTGGCCTAGTAATGCATAAGTAAATCAGGCATCCAACAGCCTCCTGATAGAGGACAGCATAAAATGCATCTCCAGCATCAGGAAGACTCAATCATAAACCTGCCTCCATAGGAGTGGCAATAGGCTTACAATCTTCAAGGCCAAAACGCTACAATAATTTGTCAATATATTTTGTTTGACACAAAGCCATTCCACCATCAACTTGCATAAAATGAATGCCCGAATGGTGATGCAAATGCCCCAAATCAGACATCTCAAATGAGGCATGCAAATCAGCCTTAAAATCAGCAATATGCTTCTCAATAGGACCACTGAACAACATGTCGTCAGCATAGACAACAATGATCAGAAGCATATCATTAGCACGCTTAACATATAAGGTGCTTTCAATTGGACTGTTCTCAAAACCATGTGCAATCAGATAGGCATGTATCTTCTCACACCAAGCACGTGGTGCTTGCTTTAAACCATATAATTCCTTCTTTAACCTGCACACCTAGTTTTCATGCCCTTTTTGCACAAAGCCATGGGGCTGAAAGACATACACTTCTTCATGAAAGTCACCATTTAGAAATGCAGTTTTAATGTCCAACTGATGTACATTCCAACCATGATGGGCTGCAAGTGCACAAATGGTCCGAATAGTAGTCATATGGCATGTAGGTACAAATGTCTCATCAAAATCAATGCCTCTTTCTTGCACATAACCCTTTGCAACAAGCCAAGCCTTATACCTATCAACTGTACCATCAGGTTTACGCTTCAGCTTGTATACCCACTTAGTGCTAATGGCCTTCTTGCAAGGAGGCAAGTCACATAAAGACCAAGTACCATTCTTCATTATTGCATCATATTCACATTGCATAGCAACCATCCAATTTGCTGAATTTTGTGCTTCATCAAATGAAACAAGCTCATTCTCATAACAGAGACTAGATGCAGCCATAGCACAACAATCTGATGCAAAAGAGGCACTATGAGGGCCTGATCAAGTACGATATGATAGAGGTGTATCTAATTTGCTGTCATGCAAGGTCTGCACCAGCTCTTTTGGCATAATTCTTGCGTGCTCAATATCAGCTCTCTCATCAATAAGTGCATCATGTACATCTACATCAGACATGGAATTATCTGCATCATCACATGAAACCTACAAAGGTTGAGAAGTTGCCTCATTAGGACTAGCACTAGACTGTCCACCTGTAGAAAGAGACAGTAAAGTATCATACATGTCTTTGGAGCTAACATATGTCTCCTTAGTACATGAAAGCAATGGTTGAATAACATCTTCAATAAAAACACATCACCGCTAACCAAAATGTGTTTAGTCTGTCGATGATACAGACGATAGCTTTTACTTTCGGAATTGTAACCAACAAAAATACATTTTACTGCTTTATCATCTAATTTTTTGCAATGTTGTTCAAGCACTAATGCATATGCCAAACAACCCAAAACACGCAAATGAGCAACAGATGGCTTGCGGTCATGCCAAGCCTCATATGGAGTGATAGTCTGCAGCGCTTTAGTGGGACACCTGTTCAGTACATATGCTGCATGCATGATAGCCTCAAGCCAGAAACTATGTGGTAAAGCCTGACTCTTAACCATACACCTCGCCATCTCCATGAGTGACCTGTTCTTTAGTTCAGCAACTCCATTCTGTTGAGGTGTATACGGCACTGTACACTGGTGTTTTATCCCATGTTCATCCAGAAATGTATTAATATCAGAAGACATATATTCCCCCCCTCGATCAGAATGGAGGGTGCCCATTTTACATGCTGACTAATTTTGAGCCAAAACCAAAGATTGTTTGAAGCACATGAACACATCGGACTTTGCCTTCAATGGATATACCCATGCATGCTTGGGAAAATCATCGATGAAATTCACGAAGTAAAGATAATTCCCAAAAGAAAGTTTCTGCATAGGACCACAAACATCACTATGTACAAGCTGCAATTTCTGAGTAGCCTGAACTGAACCATCTTTTGGAAAGAACGAACGCTCCATTTTGCCCAAAATGCATCCTTCACAAACATGTTTTCCAGGTGCCTCAAGTTTGGGCAAAGAGGACACCATTTCAGATTTTCGTACGCATGGCAAACTAGCAAAATTCAGATGACTAAAGCGTGCATGCCAAAGCTTTGCATCTGACATAGCCTGAGAATCATTTACTGCACATGCCAAATCATTTACAGATCTTTCATAGTCTATGAGCTTATACAGCCCACGACATAGAATGCTAGAAGCAATAATCACATCGCCATTTGATAGATCATGAACTCTACACCTCTCATCAACAAATTTCACAACCAAGGCAATCTTGGCTAATGCAAAAACTGATAACAATTTCTTCTTGATCCATGACACAAATAAAGCATGTGACAAAGTGAAAGAACTACCATAAAGAGTAGTCAAAATGATCTTACCAGCTCCCATAACAGGATAAGAGGAGTTGGTGGTGCATGTAAGAGTATTCCCTATAGGTGTAGGCTGGAGTGAAGAGAAGAAACTGCGCTGCGAGGTAATATGTTTGGTTCCCCCACTATCAAAATACCAAACATCTGAGCCTACTATAGACATGCACTACTCATGAGAAGATAGGTCAAAAATGCAGACAATAGTAAACACCCATTCTTCTTCCTGCACAAGATTAGCAGACGTTGTTTTTGGTGTAGAGGCCTCTGCAACAACCATTCCAACCTCTTTCTTCTTTGCCTCTTTAACAACCAGTTTTGGACAGTTCTTTATGATATGATCATTCCCTTTATAGTACTTACAAAACAATTTTCGCTTTTATGATTTATTCTCATGTTTATCTCCCTTCTTCGAATATGCACAATTAGCAAATTTCTACTTACTAGTTGAAGAGCTCCATTTTCCTTTGCCCTTCTGACTAGCTAGGAAAGCTTGATGTGCAACTCGCATAATGGACCTATTCTTCCTCGACTGATCTTCTTGCAACAGAACAAAGAGTAACTCCTCAAATAATAAGGGATTTGGATTGCCTTTCATCATCAACCAAAGAGTAGAAGAAAAAATCTGATATGAATCAGGAAGACCATTCAGAATGGTCTGCACAACTGAGCTATCTAGTATAACCTCATCAGGAGAAATCAAATGTTCCTTCAAGTCTCTGATCTTCATTAGGAAACTGTCCATAGAATCACCTTCATTCATGTGCTCACTCTCCAACTATTTTCGGAGGTAAGCAACACGAGCCTCATTCCTAGCTTGGTACAATGTGATAAGTGTATCCCAAGCATCCTTAGCTATTGTGCAAGAGCGAATGTGAGGAATAATGGCATGTTTGACACACAAAGCTATCAATGCATGTGCCTGGGCATCTCTACCATCCTAATGAATCTGGTCTACAGTAGGTGCAGCAAAAACCGCAACACAAACAGGAATATGCAGAATATCAACATCTTCGACACCTTCTGCATCAGCTTTAGTACCTACAGTTGTAAAATTTGCAGGTGTGAGAGGACGTTTTTCAACACCCTACACAATGTTCTACAGTCCTTTTTCAACCTACACATGTTGCATCATATAAGCCCATAACAGGTAGTTGGTACCATCCAACTTATCCTCAACAGGCAACATATGAAATACATCACCACTTTTAGCCATGGCGAGTGACTAAAATACCTTGATGCAGAAAATTGAGTGTATCTCAAAAAGTTGATCAGAATTGCCCAGACGAATTCCACTAGACCTGTAGCAAACTTGGAGCCTCTTATACTGGTGAACAAAAACTGGTATATACCTTTGGAACAAAAAGACGAAATAGCCTTCACAAGCACTGCGATAGTGCATTCGGAGGCTAAAACGAGCTCAGATTGTGATTTTGGCACCACAAAGTGAATCTGTTTTAATCTTGAAAACATGCTGAGTATGCTCACCAAAATTAGTGAAATTCTGAGACTCCAATCGGAGGAGTGTCCACGGTGCCCTAGATGAACCGACGACCTGCTATCATACCAATTGTTGGAGTTAGACGTCTACGGAAGCACGCAAACAACACAAGGGAAGAAGAAGAAGCTTGGAGCACAACACACAATACTGAATGTATTATTAGAGAATATACAAAGATAAGTAGCCCATTAAGGCAATAGGAATATATACAATCCGGGGGGAAAAACCACCTAGAGAGAGAAAAAAGTGCCCCGTTAGTCCTAGAGTGTTCACACACATCCAACCGGAGGAGTGTCGACGGTACCCTAGATGAACCGACGACCTGCTCTCCTACCAATTGTTGGAGGTAGATGTCTGCGGAAGCACGCAAATAGCACAAGGAAGAAGAAGAAGCTTGGAGCACAACACACAATACTGAATGTATTATTAGAGAATATACAAAGATAAGTAGCCCATTAGGGCAATAGGCATATATACAAGCCGGGGGAAAAAACCTCCTAGAGAGGGAAAAAAGTGCCCCGGCAGTCCTAGAGTGTTCACACACATCACTACCTAAATATATCAACATGCATTATTCGTTATTCGACAATTCATGTATTCGTTAATAATTTTTTGAGTGCAAATGGCCTTTATGTGTCCTTTCTTATGACAATAATGATATTCGATATCCCTATCCCTTGATTTATTTCTACTCTTATTATGTAGACCATTGTTTTCCTTGTTCTTGCTCTTGCCACATTGCTGATTATTTCCTTGCTAAGAATAATGAACATAAAATGCATCTCCACTTTGAGCGCCAACCATGGATTTTGTATGAGTCTCCTCACTCAAGAGTTCTCCACGTATGTTAGCATAGAATAGTTTATCACCAAGTGCACTACTGCTAATAGTTGTGCAAAATGTATCCCATGATGATTGCAAGGTGCATAATAGTAAGAGTGCTTTCAATTCATTATCCATATCCATTTTTTGAGCATGTGAATGGGAAAATATAGCATGAAACTCATTTAGATGAGCACAAACACTATGTATGTTCTTCATGTGAAGGTCACATAACTTTCTCATTAGATACACTTTATTTGATGTCCCCGTCGTGGGATGTTGGCGGAGGTGGTAGAACAAGTCACTAAGGTTGGATAAGGCCCTAGGGGGTGTCACATAGCTCCTGTCTGACATGCGGGTTTTGCACACTAGGCACCTCTTCTTGGGAATGGTACGTGGGAAGGATCCCTAGAGGGAACCCAAAAAAATACACTTTTCGAACATAGATTGCTGAGGTATGAGAAGTGGATGTTTGTGAAAGAAGCATATGATCATGAAATGAAAGTACAATAGTCAAAGTAAAATTGCCAAATTTAACAATACTAGATCAAAATTTTACACTCGATGATCACAAAACGATCAATCAATATACAAAATTATTTTCATCGAGTGACTAATACAACTCTACTAATGAGATATTATGCTATAGTTTAGATGAGGAAAAATGATCGACTGGATCTGCTTTCTTGGCTACAATGTGGAAAGAAGGCCACCTCTTTTCACTTCGTCTTCACTTCAAAAACTTTAGGTAATATCTGAAAAATCAGTGGGGAATCTCTTCTACTCCTCTTCTCCTCAAATCATGGGAACATATCTAAGAAAAACCATGGGGAAAAAACTTTAGTACATGAGAAAATGGAAGAAAAAAATATTTTCTTAAATTCGAGTTTTCATAATTTTATATTTATCTATTTACATAATTTCATTTTTGTTATTTTTCTCCTTATCTCTTTTAATCACAACCAATTTCCTTTTAATTAAATATAAGAATTTTTTTTTTACAATTTTTATAATTTTATTTTCCTTTTAAGTATTTAGGTTTTTTTAATATTTATTTATTATATAAATGTCTACATTCATTTTATTTTACAAAGTTCTTTAATAAAGAAGAACATAAATAAATAATTAATCATAATTAAAATAATAAATCAAATAATAAAAAATAACAAAAAAACACTACTCTCTCTCTCTCTTTATATATATATATATATATATATATATATATATATATATATATATATATATATATATATATATATATATATATATATATGTGTGTGTGTGTGTGTGTGTGTGTGTGTGTGTGTGTGTGTGTATGTCCTCCCTCTCGTCCGCTTTCATTTCCTTCTATGTAAATCCTTACAAGAGCTTCTATGTTTTTGTATCTCACTATATGTCCTAATGACTTTGATGAAAGATTATCAAGATTCTCTACATGCTTTTTCTCACATTGTACTAAATGATTAGTAAAATAGTTCCAGAAATCTATGCCTTCTCTCACACCCTCTCTCTCTCAATCGCCTCTTCCGTAGCAGCACCTTCAACTATAACTCATCTACCGTAGGCTCGAAGCTTATTTATCATGAGCAAAGCAGCATTGAACCATCTTTCTTTCTCTCTCTCTGCATGGCAAAGCCAAGAACCACCATAGCAGCTCCAACATCGATCTCATATTCTTTTTCTTCTTCTTGTTCTTCTTCTTTTCCTCCTCCTCCTCCTTCTCCTTCTTTTTCTTCTTCTTCTTCTTCTTCTTCTTCTTCTTCTTTCTCTCTCTCTCTCTCACTCTCTCTCTCCCTCTCTCTCTTGCTCTCTCTTTCTCTCCCTCTCTCTCTCTCTTTCAAATCAGATAGCAAACTCTCTATATATACATCATAGCAATTTTGATCAGATCTTCAACTCTCTCTCTCTCTCTCTCTCTCTCTCTCTCTCTCTCTCTCTCTCTCTCCCTCCCTCCCTCTCTCTATCTATCTATCTCTCAATCTCTCTCTCTCTCTCTCTCTCTCTCTCTCACACACACACACACACACACACACTCCATCATGATGTTCATTTGTTGCACACATTTGATACATGCAAGTCCCTTATATATATATATATATATATATATATATATATATATATATATATATATATATATATATATATATATATATATATATATATATATATATATATATATATATATATATCGCTCTCTCTCTCTCTCTCTCTCTCTCTCCCTCCCTCCCTCTCTCCCTCCCTCCCTCCCTCCCTCCCTCTCTCTCTCACACTCTCTCTCTCCCTCTCTCTCTCTCTCTATCTATCTATTTATCTATCTCTCTCTCTCTCTCTCTCTCTTTAAAACCCCTCTGGCCAACCTCTACTTTGCAGCAAACCTAGAGCATTAGGGTATCCAATTGCTCTGTCTCTCTATCTATCTCTCTCTTTCTTTTTCTCTATATTTTGTTGCCTATTGTTAGGATGAAATCCGTCATGTAGTGTACATCAAGAATTTTTTCAGATTTATTTCAATATTTTTTTGCCTATGATGTGATGTTTTGAATGTAGAATGAGAAAAAGAGTGATAAATTGTTTAAATGCTTGATTGATCAGACTGATTAAGTGATGAGAACATTTCAATTTTACGTTTGAATTGTATATTTATTTGTTTAAAGATCACTAACCCCTTCGAGACATGTTCTAAATTTTTGAAAAACTAACCTTTACCCTTGCAAGTAACCTCTACAGTACAAATCCCAAAGCCGTAACTTTGACCCATGAAAAACTTACTTCTAACCCTCAAAAACCCTTGAAAACCTAGTTTTGACCCATTGAAACCTAACCTAAACCCTAAGAAACCCATGGGTTTTAAAGCCAAATTGTAAATAAACCCATGAATTAGTGTGCATTAACCTTATGAAAATCAAATTCCAATTGAAAATACTAGTTTGGAACCTTACATTTTCCATTTATCCTAAGTCTAACCCCTTAAGTTAATTGAATTAGTACACAATGTGAAACCAAATAAAAACCTTAGTCAAAAAGAAAAAGAAAAAGAAAAAGAAAAATTAGAAAAACAAAAAGACAAAATAAAAATAAAACGGAAGACCAAAGATAGAATGGAATTTTGCAAAATTAGAAAAAATGCTTCTAAGTTGGAAAGGGAGAGAGAGAGAGAGAGAGAGAGAGAGAAATATTGGAAAATTGTAGAGAATCATCCAAAATTGAAAGGTTGAGATCCTAGATTCTTATAAATAAGAACCTAAGTGTTCATTTGATTTTATATTGATTCTTTTAGATGATGATCTCATGATTTGAAGAAAATTAAAGAGAAGATAAGCATTCAGAGTTTCGAAGTGAAGAAAGAGATGCTTTGAAGACTGTTGGAAAAGATGGATGGACACTCCAAGAAATGAGTAGGTACTACCAAATCCTGCTTTGTACCAGCCCCTTCTTGCTTCAGATTTGCGTTATGGCCCCTCTTAGCTTTCCAATGACACTATGGAAGTGCCTATGTAATTTGGAAATGATGTGAGAAATCATTGAGCCAAAATAGACTACTTATAAGTTGAAGGATTCATCAAAACCTTCTATTTTTGTTCACACACGTGTTGCTTGTTATGCTCAGTGCTTCAAGTACAGTAAGACTTAGAACAATTCATTTTAGATGTATCCAATTAGCTTAGTAAGCTAATTATTCCAAGTGGAATCACTTAAAATGATGCGCTATACACAGAGCAATCAATTTAGCAATTGAATCATTACCCACAATTTTTTAGGACCTTTTAGAGTTTGACTAGTCAGTGCTTCGACACAGGTTTCTCCAAATTTACTAAATGGATTATCTTCAGACTTTGTGCGCATGTAGAGAACTTGGAGCCGATTCCAAGAAGCTATAGAACATTGAAAATGGTGAAGAAGTGACTGAGATATGAGCAGTAGAAGTTGACTGTTATGAGTGACTATGATAGAAAGACCATAGATGAGAAGTATTGATCTATTGTATTAGAACGCAATGTTGTACAAGATCGTAGGCGTGATAATCAATGCCTAATGAAAATGAGTAATGTAGAATATAATGTGTGTCTCACTCTCTTACAAATCCAATTAGCAATAGCTCGGAATTGAAGTGATTTGGCCCACGAGTTTTGCAAGCATCTTTTATAGCTAAGCCATTTGAATTTGAATTTGAAATCATCATTGGCTCTCACTAAAAAGTAGTCCTCCAATCTAGGAGATATTCCCTCTAGTCGAGTCGTGGCTTTTTCTAACTAACAAGTCCCACGAATTTAGTGGTAGTTACAAATATTCTTTTCAAGTCAAAAATGACTTTTACAAATGGTAAAGGATAAATAAACTTCCTAGCAAGGGTGTCCATGGAGCTTCAATTGTTCATAAACTTTAGCCAAATCTTTAGGCTTGATATTTGCACCAACAACTCCCCCTCAAGCCAAACATTTTGGCTTGGTTTCTCCTTCAATCTTTTTGAATGTCCTGCAGTCCAATCAAAGTCTTAAACCTGCAAAGTTTTGTACATAAGCTAACTGAACTTCCTTGCTCAATAGCTTTTCTCTCACATAATGATAGTGGACCTCTATTAGTTGATACATAAGCTAATTGAATTTCCTTTCTCAATAGCTTTTCTCTCACATAATGATAGTGGACCTCTATATGCTTGTTCCTAGCATGATAAATAGAATTTGGTGCAAGATGTAGTGAGCTTGTATTATCTCCAAAAACCATTGGACATGTAGTATGCAAACCCAAATCTGTATATAGCAATCTGATCCACATGGCCTCTTGAGTAGCATTGACCAATCCTCTATACTCCACCTCCGCAGAGAACAAAGCAACAATAGGTTGCTTCTTTGAAGACCATGATATAGGCTTTTCACGTGCAAAAGATAAGTAACCTAAGGTACTTCTTCTATCATCTTTGCATCCTACCCAATCTGCATCTGAATATATCTTGATGTCCAAGTTTGAAGTATAAGGAAAATATAACCCTTGTTTTTTAGTGCCCTTAATGGTAGTGCAGGACAATCACCAATTGATGTTTTGACATGGAAATGAAGTCAAGGATTTGAGAAGAGAACAAGTTGTGAAGCATGAAGGAAGGACATATTCAGAAAAGGAAGATATGTACACATATGTACAGATAGTTCACTTATAACTTTGAGAAGTCATAAGGTTGTAAATTTTTGTATATATATACTATGAAAATGTCGGGAAATTTATGAGAGAGCATGAGAATAGAGTAATCAGTAGTTGTATGTGTCATTAAACATCTTAGAAGTGAGTTAAGACTCTCTCATCAATCAGTTGTAATTTCTCTCAGAAATGAAGAAAGTGTTGCACCCGATATTTCTAAGTTTTCTCCTTCTGTGTTAGATCTTTTGTGAAATGCTTTTGTACAAGTCTAAGTCAATAGGTGATCGACCTCTGTACAAATTTTTAGCTTCCAATTGTGATCAAGCTGAGAGAATTAAGTGTAGGAACATTTGCATATGTGAATGAGAAGAAGTGAAGTTGCAGGAGGTGCAAAATTCGATACGAATGTTTTGATCAATTCTCCTTCCACAGTTTAAAGTTTTGAGCAACCAAGCACTCAATCTTTAAGTTGGAAGGTAAGCTATTTGTGGCTAAAAGCATTTGTAGAAACGGGTTCTAGATTGAGAGAACCAAAGGTTTAAAGTCATAGGTGTCTAAATCGACTTCTCAGAAGAAACATTTAAGACATAGGTGAGTTGTTGAGATCATTTCTCAAGATCTACAGAATCTTTTGGAGTGATTCAACTTGGAGAGGGTGTGCAATCTATAGGCAACATCTCATACAAAGTTTTATCAAAAACTTTACACAATTGATAAGGCAATGAGTGATTTATGTGCAGCATACTTTCTGTGTATTCTCTTTCTTCACAGTTTGTTCAAGAACTTAATAATTGAGTATTGATCTTCTAAAATTGGTGAAGGTTTGAGTTATTCTTGCTATAGAGGTGCTCTAATTACAAGAGTAACTTGTCCTTTTGGAGATTAACACTCTCCATCAGTGGTATCAGAGCAGGAAACATCAGAATTGAGGGTAGGAGGACCCTGACTGCTGCAGGTGCAAAGAATTCAACATCTGAAGGTTCAAAAGGTGAAAGCTTGAAGATAAAGCTTGAGAAGAAGGTCATACGACATCAAGGAAGTCAGAAGGAGTAGTTTTCAAAGTAAAGGTACATCTGTTACTCATAAAGTTTAAAGAATTCAATACACAGGAGAAGAAAGGATGGGAGAGTCTCTTCAAATAGAGAAATTGGATAGAGAGAACTATACAGCATGGTCAATGAGGATGGAAGCTCATCTAATGAGCAAAGACTTGATAACCTACATCACAGGTGAAGAAGAAAAGCCTCAATTCAGAGATCCTAGTGTTCCAACTAGGGAGGAGTTATCAGATTTGAAGAATTAATGAAGAGAGATGCTCAAGCTAGGAGCATTATCTATATGGCAATCAATGACTACTTGATACCTCACATTAGAGGTCTTGAAAGTGCAAGTGATATATGGAATGCTTTGGAGGATTATTTCCAAAACACCACAAAGTCAAGGAAGGCATCCTTGTGGGCAGAATTTACCACATTCAAGAAGAAGGCCTCTCAATCCATCTCAGATTATGTAACCAGAATGAAGGACATTGCAGATGCATTAGGAGCTGTTGATGAAGACATTGAGGACGATAAATTGGTAAGGCAAATCCTCACAGGTTTGAGAGGAGATGACAAATGGAAGCCATTCATTTTGTCTACTGAATTATCACTTGATCATTTTACTCCTGACTTAAACCAGTTGCTAGGACATATGTTAAACTTTGAGCAGGATGTCAAAGGTGAAGGTGACAAGAGTACATGTCATGCAATGTACTCAAAGGATAAGAAGAAAAATAGCAAAAGGAAGCAACAAGCAAATGAAGATGAAGGCACAACTAGTCAAGCCAACTTCCTAAGAGGAAGAGGAGGTGGCAAAGGTAGAGAAGGCCTATTCACGAAATTTGGGAATTATTCAAGTCCCATTTATAATACTAGTGATGGTATTAACTTATAATTTCTATGTTATATTCTTCTTACAAAGATCAAGTCATGAATACATCCTCTTTTTGTTAAAATGTTTTAAGTTTTCAATAGACAAAAAATAATATTAGTTGATGAGCTTCTTTAAAAAAACACCAAGGAGAATATGAATAAACAAAGAAAAGCATTCAGCCTTGAATTTTTTTCAAAATATGAAGTCTGGTATTATCCAATTCAATAATAATAGGTCAATTATACACTATTTGATATATCAATAAATGCTCATAAAGTAAATATCATCCTAATATGACAAATCATCCTAACTTTATGAATTTAGAGCTCACAATTTAATATATTAAACAATAAATATATTCAATTTGGTCCCAGGTCACTTGTTCGGGTGGTTGGGCCACTTGCCTCTTGAGGCGGGGACGGTGCTTCAACCCCCATCAACACATGAAAAGTTGTATCTTGTTGCTGATGTGCCACCGTTTGTCCTTCTTCGCGATAGTTGTGATCGCAATTTAACCCAGCTATGTAAACCCTTATTCTTGTGGGATAAGGTGGGTCCCACAGATACTATGCCCTTCCTTATACAATAGGCCCGGAGGAGTAGGCCTCGGCTGAACCTCCATTTTAAAAAAAAAGCAACCACATGAATTTAGATCTAGTTTAACAATACTTAATAATATGCAATTCGACATACTAATAATTGTTCATTTAAGTGAATGATATGAAAATTATGTCAATACTATGTTGTTTAAAAATTGAAAAGATTATTTCATATAATTTTATAATAAATCTATCATACTAATTTAGAGCTTTGAAAAACAATCGAATTCAGTAATAACTCAAATATATGCAATTTAGGCTACCAATAATTTTTCACTTGGTTGAACAGTCCCAAAAATATGTGGTGTTTAAAAACACCAATAAAATACATGATGTTCAAATATTTTAAAATCATTTATATCGTTTCTTAATATATTGTTCAAGTACATAATATGTTTCTCTATCACAAGGTCTCTGATTTACAATTGTATTGCATGTATAAGAACGTCTGTTCTTTGAGCAAATCCATCCATAAAGCCAAGGAATCATTGTTTTGGATAAAAAGTTTTCCAACTCCTCCGATGATTGCCTCCACAGCTTCGGTAGAATTTACATAAGTGCCTTTCATATTCCAAATCACATGATATAATGTATCATAAAAAATAATGGTATTATTTCCATCCAAATGTGGAAAAATTTTCCAAATTGTATCCAAGTTTTTACGATGCTCAAACTTATATCGGATACGGATATCAGTTTTTTGGCATGCACCTTGACCTGCTATAATATGAAATCTTTGATATCCAATTCTTCCATTCCTCATCATTACATAAAAGAAGATGTAAATCATTCTTTATAAATCCTTTTTGTAAAGTTTGCTCTGTAGTCTCTACAAAATTCTGCAAAAAAGAACATACAGTTTAAATAAATACAAGTTTTAAAAAATAATAATATATAATAACTAAAACATAAAAAATACAAAGAATATAAACATACCTGCCATGATATAAATTCTCTTTTACTCTGATTAACACCTGGAGGAGGTTTGGATGGACATCCATTGGCTTTCCATTGAGATCTAGCTTGTAAAAGTTGATAAACAAATGGTTCCTTCTGTAATGACTTTGCGACCATCAAATTAGCCTCTTTAGATATCTCCCTTGAAATTTTTGGAGGACAATTTACTATAATTTTTGCTTTTCTATATCTAAATTGTTGTTGTAACTGTAATGTCACCATCGGAGAATTAACAGTTTGTAAAGTTTTCGCTGCACTCCTTGAATGCTGTCCAAATATTATCCAATACTCAACTTTATCAATATCATCATGAGATAAAGTTTTTAGAGGTATTCTGACACTTGGATCAATAAGCATGACAACTGCAAGAACTTCATTCTCTTTCGGAGCCAAGACAAAATCATTCATTCATGTACGCACCCAATCTCTGTTTAATTTTCGATATATGTAATTCGATGGTTGGAAAAGTTGAGAGGCTCGACCTTAAGTTCGAACCTCTTTGTTTTTTTGCTCATATCATGTGACCAAACGATCCTAAACTTGATATGGTTGGAAAACCTAAGAGGCTCGAACCTCTTTGTTCTTTTGCACATAAGACACAACAATCCTAAACTTGATATGGTTGGAAAAGCTTAAAAGCTCGAACCTCTTCCTATGGCATAAAAAGCTGAAAATGCTAGAACTTAAAGTTGGTATGGCTGGTATGGCTGAAAACTTGGTATGACTGGAAAAGCTAAAAGGCTCAAACTTAAGTTCGAGCCTCTTTGATCTTTTGCACATAAGACACAACAATCCTAAACTTGATATGGCTGGAAAAGCTGAGGCTCATATCAGGTGATCCAACAATCCTAAACTTGATATGGTTGAAAAACCTCAGAAACTCGAACTTAACTTCGAACCTCTTTGTTCTTTTGCATATAAAACATCAATCCTAAACTTGATATGGTTAGAAAAGCTGAGAGGCTCAAACTTAAGTTCGAGCCTCTTTGTTCTTTTGCTCATATCATCTGACCAAACAATCTTAAACTTGATATGGTTGGAAAACCTGAGAGGCTCGAACTTAAGTTCGAGCCTCTTTGTTCTTTTGCACATAAGACACAACAATCCTTAACTTGATATGGTTGGAAAAGCTCAGAGGCTCAAACTTAAGTTCGAGCCTCTTTGTTCTTTTGCACATAAGACACAACAATCCTAAACTTGATATGGTTGGAAAAGTTCAGAGGCTCGAACTTAAGTTCGAGCCTCTATGTTCTTTTGCATATAAGACACCAATCCTAAACTTGATATGGTTAGAAAAGCTGAGAGGCTCGAACTTAAAGGCTGAGAGGCTCGAACTTAAGTTCGAGCCTCTTTGTTCTTTTGCACATAAGACACAACAATCCTAAACTTGATATGGTTGGAAAACCTGAGAGGCTCGAACTAAAGTTCGAGCCTCTTTGTCCTTTTGCACATAAAACACAACAATCCTAAAATTGATATGATTGGAAAACCTTAGAGGCTCAAACCTCTTTTGTTGTTTTGCAGATAAACACAACAATCCTAAACTTGATATGGTTGAAAAAGCTTACAGACTCGAACTTAAGTTCGAGCCTCTTTGTTCTTTTGCACATAAGACACAACAATCATAAACTTGATATGGGTGGAAAAGCTTAAGCTCATATCATGTAATCCAACAATCCTAAACTTGATATGATTGGAAAAACTCACAGACTCAAACTTCACTTCAAGCCTCGTTGTTCTTTTGCATATAAGACACCAATCCTAAACTTGATATGCTCAGAGGTTCGAACTTAAGTTCGAGCCTCTTTGTTCTTTTGCTACATGATAACTTGATATGGTTGGAAAACCTGAGAGGCTCGCACTTAAGTTCGAGCCTCTTTGTTCTTTTGCACATAAGACACAACAATCTAAACTTGATATGGCTGGAAAAGCTGAGCCTCATATCATGTGATCCAACAATCCTAAACTTGATATGGCTAGAAAAGCTAAGAGGCTTGAACTTAAGTTCGAGCCTCTTTGCTAGAAAAGCTGAGAGGCTCGAACTTAAGTTCTTTTGCACATAAGACACAACAATCCTAAACTTGATATGGCTGGAAAAGCTGAAGCTCATATCAGGTGATCCAACAATCCTAAACTTGATATGGTTGGAAAACCTCAGAGGCTCGAACCTCTTTTGTTGTTTTGCACATAAACACAACAATCCTAAACTTGATATGGTTGGAAAAGCTTACAGGCTCGAACTTAAGTTCGAGCCTCTTTGTTCTTTTGCACATAAGACACAACAATCATAAACTTGATATGGCTGGAAAAGCTTAAGCTCATATCATGTAATCCAACAATCCTAAACTTGATATGGTTGGAAAAGCTCACAGACTCGAACTTCAATTCAAGCCTCGTTGTTCTTTTGCATATAAGACACCAATCCTAAACTTGATATGCTCAGAGGCTCGAACTTAAGTTCGAGCCTCTTTGTTCTTTTGCTACATGATAACTTGATATGGTTGGAAAACCTGAGAGGCTCGCACTTAAGTTCGAGCCTCTTTGTTCTTTTGCACATAGGACACAACAATCCTAAACTTGATATGGCTGGAAAAGCTGAGCCTCATATCATGTGATCCAACAATCCTAAACTTGATATGGCTAGAAAAGCTAAGAGGCTCGAACTTAAGTTCGAGCCTCTTTGCTAGAAAAGCTGAGAGGCGCGAACTTAAGTTCGAGCCTCATTGCTAGAAAAGCTGAGAGGCTCGAACTTAAGTTCGAGCCTCTTTGTTCTTTTGCACATAAGACACAACAATCCTAAACTTGATATGGCTGGAAAAGCTGAGGCTCATATCAGGTGATCCAACAATCCTAAACTTGATATGGTTGGAAAACCTCAAAAACTCGAACTTAACTTCGAACCTCTTTGTTCTTTTGCATATAAGACATCAATCGTAAACTTGATATGGTTAGAAAAGCTTAGAGGCTCGAACTTAAGTTCGAGCCTCTTTGTTCTTTTGCTCATATCATGTGACCAAACAATCTTAAACTTGATATGGTTGGAAAACCTGAGAGGCTCGAACTTAAGTTCGAGCCTCTTTGTTCTTTTGCACATAAGACACAACAATCCTAAACTTGATATGGTTGGAAAAGTTCAGAGGCTCGAACTTAAGTTCGAGTCTCTATGTTCTTTTGCATATAAGACACCAATCCTAAACTTGATATGGTTAGAAAAGCTGAGAGGCTTGAACTTAAAGGCTGAGAGGCTCGAACTTAAGTTCGAGCCTCTTTGTTCTTTTGCTCGCTAAACTTGATAAGGTTGTAAAACCTGAGAGGCTCGAACTTAAGTTCGAGCCTCTTTGTTCTTTTGCACATAAGACACAACAATCCTAAACTTGATATGGTTGGAAAACCTGAGAGGCTCGAACTTAAGTTCGAGCCTCTGTCCTTTTACACATAAAACACAACAATCCTAAAATTGATATGGTTGGTCAGACGCTCGAACTTAAGTTCGAACCTCTTTGTTTTTTTGCTCATATCATGTGACCAAACAATTCTAAAATTGATATGATTGGAAAACCTCAGAGGCTCGAACCTCTTTTGTTGTTTTGCACATAAACACAACAATCCTAAACTTGATATGGTTGGAAAAGCTTACAGGCTCGAACTTAAGTTCGAGCCTCTTTGTTCTTTTGCACATAAGACACAACAATCATAAACTTGATATGGCTGGAAAAGCTTAAGCTCATATCATGTAATCCAACAATCCTAAACTTGATATGGTTGGAAAAGCTCACAGACTCGAACTTCAATTCAAGCCTCATTGTTCTTTTGCATATAAGACACCAATCCTAAACTTGATATGCTCAGAGGCTCGAACTTAAGTTCGAGCCTCTTTGTTCTTTTGCTACATGATAACTTGATATGGTTGGAAAACCTGAGAGGCTCGCACTTAAGTTCGAGCCTCTTTGTTCTTTTGCACATAAGACACAACAATCCTAAACTTGATATGGCTGGAAAAGTTGAGCCTCATATCATGTGATCCAACAATCCTAAACTTGATATGGCTAGAAAAGCTAAGAGACTCGAACTTAAGTTCGAGCCTCTTTGCTAGAAAAGCTTAGAGGCTCGAACTTAAGTTCGAGCCTCATTGCTAGAAAAGCTGAGAGGCTCGAACTTAAGTTCGAGCCTCTTTGTTCTTTTGCTCATATCATGTGACCAAAAAATCTTAAACTTGATATGGTTGGAAAACCTGAGAGGCTCGAACTTAAGTTCGAGCCTCTTTGTTCCTTTGCACATAAGACACAACAATCCTAAACTTGATATGGTTGGAAAAGCTAAGAGGCTCGAACTTAAGTTCGAGCCTCTTTGCTACAAAAGCTAAGAAGCTCGAACTTAAGTTCGAGCCTCATTGCTAGAAAAGCTGAGAGGCTCGAACTTAAGTTCGAGCCTCTTTGTTCTTTTGCTCATATCATGTGACCAAACAATCTTAAACTTGATATGGTTGGAAAACCTGAGAGGCTCGAACTTAAGTTCGAGCCTCTTTGTTCCTTTGCACATAAGACACAACAATCCTAAACTTGATATGGTTGGAAAAGCTAAGAGGCTCGAACTTAAGTTCGAGCCTCTTTGCTACAAAAGCTGAGAGGCTCGAACTTAAGTTCGAGCCTCATTGCTAAAAAAGCTGAGAGGCTCGAACTTAAGTTCGAGCCTCTTTGTTCTTTTGCTCATATCATGTGACCAAACAATCTTAAACTTGATATGGTTGGAAAACCTGAGAGGCTCGAACTTAAGTTCGAGCCTCTTTGTTCTTTTGCACATGTGATCCAACAATCCTAAACTTGATATGGCTAGAAAAGCTAAGAGGCTCGAACTTAAGTTCGAGCCTCTTTGCTAGAAAAGCTGAGAGGCTCGAACTTAAGTTCGAGCCTCATTGCTAGAAAAGCTGAGAGGCTCGAACTTAAGTTCGAGCCTCTTTGTTCTTTTGCTCATATCATGTGACCAAACAATCTTAAACTTGATATGGTTGGAAAACCTGAGAGGCTCGAACTTAAGTTCGAGCCTCTTTGTTCTTTTGCACATAAGACACAACAATCCTAAACTTGATATGGTTGGAAAATTTCAGAGGCTCGAACTTAAGTTCGAGTCTCTATGTTCTTTTGCATATAAGACACCAATCCTAAACTTGATATGGTTAGAAAAGCTGAGAGGCTTGAACTTAAAGGCTGAGAGGCTCGAACTTAAGTTCGAGCCTCTTTGTTCTTTTGCTCGCTAAACTTGATATGGTTGTAAAACCTGAGAGGCTCGAACTTAAGTTCGAGCCTCTTTGTTCTTTTGCACATAAGACACAACAATCCTAAACTTGATATGGTTGGAAAACCTGAGAGGCTCGAACTTAAGTTCGAGCCTCTGTCCTTTTGCACATAAAACACAACAATCCTAAAATTGATATGGTTGGTCAGACGCTCGAACTTAAGTTCGAACCTCTTTGTTTTTTTGCTCATATCATGTGACCAAACAATTCTAAAATTGATATGATTGGAAAACCTCAGAGGCTCGAACCTCTTTTGTTGTTTTGCACATAAACACAACAATCCTAAACTTGATATGGTTGGAAAAGCTTACAGGCTCGAACTTAAGTTCGAGCCTCTTTGTTCTTTTGCACATAAGACACAACAATCATAAACTTGATATGGCTGGAAAAGCTTAAGCTCATATCATGTAATCCAACAATCCTAAACTTGATATGGTTGGAAAAGCTCACAGACTCGAACTTCAATTCAAGCCTCATTGTTCTTTTGCATATAAGACACCAATCCTAAACTTGATATGCTCAGAGGCTCGAACTTAAGTTCGAGCCTCTTTGTTCTTTTGCTACATGATAACTTGATATGGTTGGAAAACCTGAGAGGCTCGCACTTAAGTTCGAGCCTCTTTGTTCTTTTGCACATAAGACACAACAATCCTAAACTTGATATGGCTGGAAAAGCTGAGCCTCATATCATGTGATCCAACAATCCTAAACTTGATATGGCTAGAAAAGCTAAGAGACTCGAACTTAAGTTCGAGCCTCTTTGCTAGAAAAGCTTAGAGGCTCGAACTTAAGTTCGAGCCTCATTGCTAGAAAAGCTGAGAGGCTCGAACTTAAGTTCGAGCCTCTTTTTTCTTTTGCTCATATCATGTGACCAAAAAATCTTAAACTTGATATGGTTGGAAAACCTGAGAGGCTCGAACTTAAGTTCGAGCCTCTTTGTTCTTTTGCACATAAGACACAACAATCCTAAACTTGATATGGTTGGAAAAGCTAAGAGGCTCGAACTTAAGTTCGAGCCTCTTTGCTAGAAAAGCTGAGAGGCTCGAACTTAAGTTCGAGCCTCATTGCTAGAAAAGCTGAGAGGCTCGAACTTAAGTTCGAGCCTCTTTGTTCTTTTGCTCATATCATGTGACCAAACAATCTTAAACTTGATATGGTTGGAAAACCTGAGAGGCTCGAACTTAAGTTCGAGCCTCTTTGTTCTTTTGCACATGTGATCCAACAATCCTAAAGTTGATATGGCTAGAAAAGCTAAGAGGCTCGAACTTAAGTTCGAGCCTCTTTGCTAGAAAAGCTGAGAGGCTCGAACTTAAGTTCGAGCCTCATTGCTAGAAAAGCTGAGAGGCTCGAACTTAAGTTCGAGCCTCTTTGTTCTTTTGCTCATATCATGTGACCAAACAATCTTAAACTTGATATGGTTGGAAAACCTGAGAGGCTCGAACTTAAGTTCGAGCCTCTTTGTTCTTTTGCACATAAGACACAACAATCTTAAACTTGATATGGTTGGAAAAGTTCAGAGGCTCGAACTTAAGTTCGAGTCTCTATGTTCTTTTGCATATAAGACACCAATCCTAAACTTGATATGGTTAGAAAAGCTGAGAGGCTTGAACTTAAAGGCTGAGAGGCTCGAACTTAAGTCCGAGCCTCTTTGTTCTTTTGCTCGCTAAACTTGATATGGTTGTAAAACCTGAGAGGCTCGAACTTAAGTTCGAGCCTCTTTGTTCTTTTACACATAAGACACAACAATCCTAAACTTGATATGGTTGGAAAACCTGAGAGGCTCGAACTTAAGTTCGAGCCTCTTTGTCCTTTTGCACATAAAACACAACAATCCTAAAATTGATATGGTTGGTCAGACGCTCGAACTTAAGTTCGAACCTCTTTGTTTTTTTGCTCATATCATGTGACCAAACAATTCTAAAATTGATATGATTGGAAAACCTCAGAGGTTCGAACCTCTTTTGTTGTTTTGCACATAAACACAACAATCCTAAACCTCATATGGTTGGAAAAGCTTACAGGCTCGAACTTAAGTTCGAGCCTCTTTGTTCTTTTGCACATAAGACACAACAATCATAAGCCATCATGATGTGACGGGAACCAAGTTCCCATTTACATAATAGAAATGATAGAGATAATTTCTTTTACTATAGCTTTTGTTCGAAAAAAGAAAACACACAACTGCATACTCCATGTGAGAACCCTATTTGAGAATTGGACTAGAAAGCAGGATGCAGCAACTCAAGGAGAGAGCACTCAATCAAGCCTCCAGTTAGAAATATGAAACAGCCCTCTTCGAAACATCCCTCATACACAATGAAGTCATAGCAACGAGGATCGTAATTTCAGAATCCAGATGTGCAAAATGTTTTTTTCTTATGAAACACGGAGCCTTAAGAAACAGAAATACTGGCACAGATTCTTCAAGAGGAGATGGTAAAAGCTTGTAAGAAAGATCAGATGTTTTCAAATGGTTGATGTATGCCCTTGCTACAGACAGCTTGTTCCACGAAACAGCTCTTGGGAGAATGTAGAAAAAGAATTGCAAGGATCACCATAATTAGATCAGCCATATAGAGGCAATTTTCGACAGACCATTCCAGTCACTACAAGAATGGAAGGACATATAAGAATTTTATTAAACACATTCAGGCATCTTTGGCACTCCATCAAAAGGCTTTGACACGATGAAGGTTACCTAAATAAATGAATGTGAATAAGAGAAAAAAAAGAAGCCCACGGGATAATGCTACTTACAAGTTACAATTTGAGAATCAGAGGGTTGAATTCCATTTGTGTCATCAAAATTCTGCAAGAATGATCACAGAGATTAAAGAACACAGCATAGAGCAGACACCCAAAATCCTTTCAACAACACAGATCATGACCTTGCAAAAGAATAAAACAGAAAAATCTGATGCTTTTAAGCATATGCCCAAATTGGAGAGCCTTCCATAAAATTACTACATGCAAAGGGCTAAAATATATAACTTAGGAATCATATGGAGAAAGGGAGAGGGAAGGGAAGGGAAGGGAAGGGAAGGGAAGGGAAGGGAAGGGGAATCTGTTTCCCTTCCTGTGTGAAAGGAAAAGGAAGAAATCAATACAGATATTGTTCGATAGTCTCACTTCCTGAAGGAACGGTTAGCAAAACAATGATCTCCACATTTTATAATGCATACAGGAAGTTGAAGCAGTGCCACTGCTCGAATATAGTCTACAAGTAAATCTACTCGAACCCAAGGAAGATAAATTTGACTGTGTTGTATGGAGACACCATTTCATGTCAAGCTTCTACGCCACATTTGTGGGGGCCTTTCATTTTGCAGATGCCATTCGTGAAGCCATGGATATACTTATGTCTACATCTCTCTACATCTATTCAAGCTTCATGTGCACCCAGAAGTTGAGGATGTGAAAAGTGGCTGAAGAATGGTACAGGCCCTTGGGAATCATTTTAGAGTTTGCTCACTCACTGAAGCTGTCAATCAAAGTGTTGCCTGAGCTGCATCTCTGTCTCACTCTTCCAAGTAGCATGGGATGATTGGCCCTTCATTCTTTTGCTTCGTTCTTTATCTTTTATTTTGGATCCTCTCCTTTTGTTCGGATCTCCACTATCTATTCTGCGATCCTTACAAATTGGGCAGATAAGACCTTCTCTGGCAGCAGAGTAAGTTTTTGGTACACTACACTCAGGACATACCCTGCATGCACACACCAACATCAGTGAAACCAACCATACACTTTATTTATAAATGTCAGAATATTACTGAGAAATACCCAAGAAGTTTTGCAGTAGCTTCAGGTGGCTTCTGAGACGACTCCTTTTTTACAACAGGAGTGCCTTCATTTGTGAAGTCACCTGCTTGTGGCTTCGCCTCCACAATAGCACCTGAAGAAAAATCCAGACACATATCATATCACTTCATATTGCTTCCAAAAATAAAACAGATTTACTTCACTCACCAACAGGGAGTTCCTTTCTAACATGTGATGTAGAAGGCAGTTTTGTTCCATAAGGAATTTTCCGAGGGTTGGAATGAGAGCTATTTCCAGATTCAAGGCCTGCTGTATTTTTTAAAAACTCTGGAGGCCCAGTTACCTGAAATCAAAATGCCTTCTGTTTGACCATTTTTGTGTTGGAGAAATTTGATCATAAATTACATCAGGATTAAAAAATTCGGAGTTCCCACAAAATTAGGGTTTCTGGATAGCAAATAACAAATCGATTTCACAAAGCCCATGCTCAACCTAAGCCGACTCTAGAGTCAATACACAAAATTTAGTAAAACAATATGACCTAAAAGTAAAACCTTCTCCAAAACAAAGGGTTTTTCAAAAATTTAGCAAGCCCTTCCTGAATGTTAAAAGTTCATAAATGCTTTGCTTTATCAAGACATTTTTCTCATCTTTTCATCCTTGGGTGTTCAACCTTGAACCTGAGGGAAATTTTCTTGGCACTTTCACTCAAGTTCTTGCTGTTTTGTGTTGATTTTTGCATATTCTGCATTAAGTTCCTGCACTTTGGCATCGAGTTTGGTAAGAGTGCTTGCACACGATTCTCTCATGTTGGAATATCTATCATGACAATCATCAAACAGGGTTCCAGCTGTACATCAACCATTGAACTGCGCCTTTTTTGAAAACACAGTGCATATAAAGAGACACATAGCAACAACAGAGCAGATCCAAAGAGCATACATAAGCAAGTAGACATCAAATGCTAAAAGATTGATTTAATTAATTATAAAACACATATACAAAACTATGAAGAACTAATGATGATCAAGGCTGCAATGATCCCGATAATAGCTGCCTAATAGGCATACAATCAGCTTCTACAAAAGAACAATTCCCTAAAAATCTCTAACTTCAGCTCTAAAAGTTCTAATATGTTTGGCATCCTGAAAGAATGATTGTTGACTCAACAATTTTGTGTTCAGGACAAATTACAACAATTTGGGCATTAATAAATTGGGCATGAAATTCAGGTGGCCAAAACTTTAAGCACAAAATTTGATCAAAATTTAGGGAATTATAAAGTTGGAGATATAAAACCTTGTACACAACCATTACATAACCAGGAAATCTCCTCACATTCCACCCTAAGTTTTGAATTCTAAGGGGATTCAAAAATAATTAAACAGGAGTAAAAAGGATTTAAATCTAAATAGGATGAGACCACCTTCTTCTCTTCTTCTTTTTGTTTGGAACATCAACACTTGGTGAAGAAGTTTTTGCAACATCCTCAATAGTATAAATGCTGTATGTATTTACATCCTGAATTCTTCAACTCTAAAGCTCTTGTTGAAGTAACTTTGACATGTATATCACCAATAACTTGAATTCTTTTAACTGAAAAGAAACAAAACATCGAATCTCTCCAAACTTTCAAAAGGAACTAGATTCACTAACTTTGAAAGCAAGGTATACCTTTGACTAATATATTCATATACCTAATCAAGAACATAGAGGTTGTTTTTCAAAGAAGATGTGAAGTAAGTTTGACTTGTATTATTGGCAAAACATTTATCATGCATAAACATAACCAATAAACTAATTTCAAACAATTGTTGAAATAAAACAACTTAAGATTTTTTGAATACTCTAATATTTATCATGCATCCATGTAACTCCCACCTTGTGATGAGCCCTTTGGATGTAACTTTCTACATGCAAATCTTAGATGTTGAGGTGCATGTTCATATTTCCCTACACATTACTATATGGAATTAAAACAGGTCTATATTTCCCTACAATCATAATATAACAGTCTCAATCATAATCACATTACTATATGGAATTAAAACAGGTCTAGGCACCACCATGAGCACAAATATAAAACTAACACATTCATAATAATGTACATTCAATATGACAGGGAACCTCGGTAAAAGTATAAAATAAATAAAGTTATTTGCATTACTCTCTTTAGGAGTCAGGTATCCAATCTCTCATTGGGAGTAATGTATTTGCAAATCATCCAAACACTTCCCTCTTCATCACATGAGATTAGGCAAAAAAAAGTTATGCTGAAACGATCAAAGATGCAAGTACTCAACTTCAGAACAGTAGATACATACAGTTAATTGACTGTGATTCAGTTGAGGATAAGGGGTTCACTAGCAGCTCGATAACCTTTTGTAAAATGAGACGACGTTGTCGCGGGGTTCATAGAAAGGAGAGAGGAATAGGGGGTATATGGATACTTGTATATTTATGCTCAAAGAAGGAGTGCTTTGTATGAGAAACTATAGTTTCTTAAAGTTCCAAGTTTAAGGTCTAAAATTTACCAATTCACGGAAATTGGTTCGGTTTATGTCCCGAGCAGGTTAAGAGCCAATGATTTTCTCTTTCTCAAGGATAAACAGACCATTCTTTGTTTGACAAAGGGATGACGATTAGTGGAACGGGAGAAAGTTGATTCATTCTACTTTCGATTAATCTAAAGACCTATGATTGTCTAGCTCCCTTGTCCGGATGAACTGACAGGAGACACTCTTTATATTTGCTAGCTTGCTAGTACGAATGGATTGCCAGGAGAGAGTCTTCTGACTTTGCAAGACTTGTTATGGTTAGCAATATCCTGAAATACTATGTGGACAGAGACGGTCTGTGCATGGGAAGCCTCTATATATTTATGCACTGCAGCGAATTCCTGTGGAATCACAAAAGCCATGTAATGTTCCAACGCTCAAGGACAAAGAGCTTGTCATACTCCTGTAGCGCTCAAATGCCTTGCAGAACTCGATGAGGCTCCGACAATCAACAACCATTGTTTCAATATATGTTCCGGGAAAACAGGAATCCTGTGATATCAATCTGTGTTACAGCGATTGGACGTCCGAGCAGACCTAGGATTTGATCTCTTCCTCAAAAGTTACTACCCTAGCACGCGAAGTTTTGATAGACAAGCAGGAAAAACAGGTTGCTTGATCGTTGCTAGAAAACTAACATCAGATTATTTACAATCGTATCCTCCTTGATATGCTGAAGTATGAAATTCGTATGACGTTGTTTAGGATAGAAGACCTATACATATCTTTTCTTCCAGATGGATCTCCAGAACCCTAATAGCCGCTCCTCTGCAATAATCAATCCTCTGCAGGACTGCGAGGCACCCAGTCTGTATTCGCTGGTGTCCAAGATACTAAACAAATCAATGGACAAGGAACCAATGACTAGCCAGTCACCAGAGTTGCATGCTCATTGCTGTAAGCAGAAACAGAAGATTAAAGAAAGATGATCTGAGGCGTTTCTGATCTCGCTTCACAGAAGTATGAGGATGCACCGCTTCTGGCATTCAAAGCCAAGAGCTGTGTTTTCTAGGGGAAAGACGACCGTGGTTAAAATGTCCGCACTGCCATCATTTTCACCACCAGCTTCAGCCTTCTGATCCTAATGCAAACTTTTATATTCATATTCATAGATGCGCAGGTGAAGACAAAGCTCTTTGTAAAGCACCAATGGTGATGAATCATGATAGTTACATATGACGAAGAAAAATCAATCAACGGATGAGCAGGCAATACGAGAAGCATAAAAATCCTGTTTCTCTACAACAAAATGGCCACTCAAGCATTATCAAACATTTAACTCTCGATGACCTCATCATCAAGCTCAAGCCTAATGTTCCTGCCTCAAGCTTTTATATTCATCTTTGGAAATGCACACAAACTACAAATCTGCCTACAAAGCACCGATATTGATGTTAACTGCATATGAACAAGATAGATGAGAGGACCAGAGGATATGAGAAGCATAAAAACCCTTTCTCTGTGCAACTAAAAGGCCCACAGTTTACCTCACAATGGTTCCAAGCCAAGTACGGCCTCAGTCGTCTGATCGATGGATGAAGGTCAGCGGTTACAGAATGGCATATCATCAAACCATTCTCATTGCAATCTGGACAACGCAACACCTCACTATAAAGAACCAGCTTTCGACTGCTAAGGGGAGGTCAAAGCCAGTTGAGATACGTCAGTGACTTTATTGGCAGATAGAGATGGCTTCTGCTCAACAAATGTCCTCTCCTCCTCGTCCTCTGTCTGCTAAACCTTCAGCTGATCCTGCCCTTGCCACGAACATCTACCGGTGTTGGAAGGTCAATATTCAAGCCGCTCAGTGTTTTTAATGTATCAAGCCCATTCAATCCGCCGAGGAAAGGGGTACGATCGTTCTAAAGGTTGAAAGAAGTTCCCATAAGTGTATTCCGGGGAGAATCCACCTTCATCATCAAGAAGGAGAAGATGTCCATGCCATTCCCATACTCGGCAGCGGGACTCCTTGTCTTCGTTGTAGGCGACACAGATATGGTGGTCACCAACATTCACAGCCTTTCCTGTGTTTGGCTTGAGATATTCCCCCAATCCCTGTTGTCCTCCTCTAGAGAGAAGAATCCTTGCAGTCTAGCGTTCTATTTCATGGACTCCAACTTCGTATCTGGGAAATGTATCATGTTGTAGTCAGAGATGTATACCTGTTTATTAGTTCAGCAATCGATAGCCTTCATCAGGAAAACGCAGAGAGGAAACTCGACTAGATCCACAGATAGTAGTTCTGAAAAAAAAAACTCCTTGCTGAATGTAATCCGCCCTTGATCAATCAATGTCTTCGCTGTTCTAATCTTCAGCATTCCTCCCGACAATCGACATAGAAGCCACTCAACGTGTCCCGATCCTCCGTTGTCTCCCTGCCTCTGTCGCTTTCGCGCTCAAACTGAGGCTTATAGTTCCTGCATGCTGGACACCTGTAACCTCGTGTTTCATTTCGACTCCCACGGCAAGAGATCCAATAGCCACGAGGAATGTGCTCGCCACAAATGGGGAAATTCTCCACCGCTTTCAGATCAGGCTCTTGTATAACACCATCATCCGAAAGTTCCTCTTCAATATCTTGTGTCGACAAAGAAGGCCACAACTCCTCCAAGTTCATCAATAAGCCAGCAGTCCCTTTTCTACAGTTTCTTGAAGGATGATGAACTACAAGGAGCTGTAAGAATTGCACAAATGACGACCGTGTTTTTTTATTCAAAAGCTTCTGGGATATTATGTTTTCCATCGCCTGTGCAGTTGCCTCCTCAATGTCAAAGTTCGAAATGGCCACCTGCCCATAATCAATTCCATCTGCAGTCACTAGATGAGCATCATATGTACTGGCATCATCAAGGGTAAAAGACTTCCCAACCCTGGTGTTGATAAATTGAAGAAGCAACTCTGCTTTGCGCCCATTCTCTATTGCTTCCCAACCAGTGCTCTCTCCAGAAACCCATGTAAAGCTTGAAGGTGGACCCCATAATAAGGTGGGATAGTGTGAGATTTTGAATCGGTCACAAAGAAGAGTATTTGACTTCAAAGCACAGTCCACCTTTGCCATGAAAACAATACCAGGATGAACAGCATTGGGCCCATTGAAAAGCTTTGCCACCCGCTGTCGTCGGGTTCGTAACAAGGAGGGTGAAAAGAAACTTGGAGTACTCATTTCCACATAAATTTTCTTGAACCTCGGATGTTGAATGATTTTTTGGGTCAATTTCACAATACTCATACCATAAATTTATTAATAAAGACACATTAATCGGAACTTTAAAGTTCCCAATTATCGGGATTTGAGAGGCAAAGATCTTGGTAGCAGTTCACATAAACCTTTCATGGTAAGATATCGAGGAATACGAATGCTCATAAGACATGAGGAAGTAGTGCTCCTTGCTGATATGCATTGATTTTATCAGTTTAGCACATTGTTGCTATGTCAATGCAAATTTTCACATGCCACATCAAAAGGAGTTTCCCTCTGTGAACCACTAGATCAACAGTAGTAGAAGTATTCATTACAACCAGAACAACTACCTTCCACTAGTTTCATAGACAAAGAACATACCTTGCAAACATAGATCCTAGAAACTACCTCCCCAATCATTGTTCCATATATGTTACTGTTCTTTTGTAAATATTAGTGACTACAAAAAGTATAACTCTCTTTCTCAGAAAAAGAGAACACGATTCACACAGTCGATCTAGCAAGCAATTTTTCATGTTAAATCACAATAGCTCTTAACCATTAGCACTGATTTTCATTACTTCTGTCCAACAATTGACAACAAACAAAGCCAAGTAACTCACAATCTTTTCCTCTTTGCCTGTACATGTGCTGTTGGAGAAATAATGTGCTGCACCATACGCTTCCTGGAATTGGTTGGCAATAAACAGAGCTCTTAACTACTGCTCCGTCAGGTCCATGTCCATCAAGGACTTCTACCCTTCCATGAACGACTATTCTTGCATTCCTTATGCTAAGCTTCCAGTGGTCTCCTCATTTGTAGCTTCAAAACCTTATCCACCAAAGCGACAGGGAGTACGACCCTAATGTTGAGAGCATGTATGACATCCGTAGCAGTCACTACCTTTTTCTTAAAGTGATCTATGTAGATCACTCCTCATAGTATCCTTTGCCCTGGCTTCTGGATCTGCTCAAGATAGGCCAACATCTCGATAGAACGCAGATGGCATAATCAAAGGTACAATGTAAAACTGTGGATGTGTTTGTTGCGACAAGATTTGATGGGAAACCCCACTTTGGAAATGTGTGTGACTAGCTAGGACAAGGGAAAATTTGGATGTTGGATGTTTATGGTATTCTTCAATTGCCAGCTCATACATTGCACGATGAATGCATCAAGTTGGAAGAGTGTTCATAAACTCCAATGTCTATCATGGCTATTACAGACGAGCTTGCTCTGCAACATATCATCAACCTCTCTTTCCCCTTACTGGAGCTATGGTTCTCCCTTCGATTCTTCAGCCTTTACGCAAAGAGAATATCCTCCTGTTGTGTTTCCATTGAGAGACCCAGAAATTCTTTACTCATAAGAAAAGTATGTAGGTGGCTGACATGTGCCCTGTGAATTTGTTGTTTCTTCTTGACCCAGTAGACTCAAAAATTCATCTGGATCAAAGTACTCCCGCTCTTGCAAATCATCACTCGTGATAAGATGTGTAACAAGAATGTCATCGAAAGGCAACACAGGTAAGCTTAATCCAAACTTCAGAGAAGAATTTTTCTGTTCATCTTCTGCAACAGGCTTGTCCTCAAAAGGCGACGTAGGGAAGCTTATGCCAAAGTCCAGAGGAATGGATTTCTGTTCATCCTCAACACTTATGAAGCTTTCAGAACATACATCTGGAATCGGCAAAAGGATATCACTTTCAACAGCTAACTCCTGGGGCACGTTTCCGTTGCCAATTGCATTTTCTGATTGAAACACTGTGCCTGAAGAAAAATCATCCCTTTCCTCAACAGGAGATAATTTTATTCTCTTTGAGACACCTGTGTCTTCATCTCCCGAGACATGAGTACAGGAACCTGAAGTCACCAACGAGGATGACGATGTTACAGAGCTGACAGAACCCACCTTTTGCACAGATGGAGAAGGAATAGTACTGTATTCTGTTAGTTCAGGTAGGTTGAGGCGTGCATATGGACCATAAAGGATCCGTGCTGCATGATCATAAGCAAGGGCAGCTTCACTTTGCCGCTTCTCGGCTATTTTCATAAACTCGGGATTTTTGCATTATAATCTTCATAGCATCGAAATATTCATCAGTATCTGATTCAGAAAGGTCCCCTTTGCCACTTTGCTTACTGCTGCTCTGGAGTTATTGTACTGCCATTCTACAGATGCAGTGCTGAATCATTTCCGGTACAAATGAAGTAGGGTTCAGAAGGAATTGCGGAGCACGAATCTTTCCGGGCCTAATCTGCTCTTGACAATTCCCGTGGAAGAGAAGATTAGTTGTTGCTGCTTCCTCCGTGGTGCATAACACTTGCATGTTTTTTGCGATGTATTCTGCCCCATTGCTTGCTACTGTTATGCATTTCCTCGCATTCTGTGTTACTCCATTATCACTGTACTCTGTTAGACAGTCTGCTGTTTTGTAATGAATCATCGATGAAAGCAGCTGTGCTGCATCCTTTACAGACGATATGATCAACAGGATGCCTCTGCACGTACGCAATTCTGTACTGCTCGACAGCCTTCTGTAACTGATAGCCTATGACTGTGCTTTTCCCGACTCCTCCCATACATGTTCACAAGAGTGCTTCCAACAAAAACATCAGACAGGAAACCCCTTCTCTTGGCCTCGGCATGAAGTTCCTTACCGAATTCCAGGTTTCGCCAGGTACTCCACCCTGAAGAGGCTGACAATCATGAACTCATTGCCTTCCACACGCTCTGCTTGCATACGTCGGTATATCTTTTTGGCATTTACCACATGGCAACTTAACAAACACATCTTTGGCCCCTTGGATATCCCCGCACGGCACCTGCCATTCTCGTGAATGCCACATATATTTCATACCAAAAACAGACAGAACATACTAACTACTTTTAGTCGTATTCGACTTCTACTTAAAATCAAAATTCCCATAAAAGAAGATTATATACACCCACAAATGGATGCTTACACATGGTCATGTGCATGCATTCGCACATATGTACACATGCATTCATAGGAATATACACAAAAACACACATATATATATACCATAGCTTACGTATGGAAATAGGAATCATGATCGCGCATGAATATATAAACCCACATTCAACATGTTGCTCTCTATTCACAGTCGTGTCTATTTGAATACATCACACATATTCATATGGTGTGTGCACATGTAATAACACTATATGCAAGTATACATGATATGGAAATATCAATGGATTATGTTATCGGTCAATTAATCAAACTTTAGTTTAGTTTCACATTGATACTTATTTGATTTTCAAGCTTGGCTTTTGAATCTCCACCACGGCGTTGCATATTGATACTTATTTGATTTTCAAGCTTGAGTGTCAATTCTTGACCACACCGCTCTTCCAGCCACGATCCTTTTCATCATTTCGAAGAAGAGAAGATAGAAGATAATACCGATACATTATCACATGCACTCCTGAATTAATTGCTCCTTTGTATTTACCTTCAACGAAGCTTTAAAATAGTGTCTCCTACTTGACTATCAATCTTTGAATTCAAATCCTGACGACAACGTTGGGATGCACTTTGATCCTTGATGGATCGAATCCCAGAAGCTGCAAACCTTCCAGGCTCTTTACACGAGAAAGTGCTACATACACCATTCCATAATCAAATGCTTTAGAAAGATCCGTCTCTACTTTGTCAAGTGTCATACCCTGACACTTATGCACACTTAAGGACCATGCCAGTATCAAGGGAACCTGAACATGTTTTGCCACTTCTATACCACCAGATTCCACAGACTGTTTCTCTGGTCTAATTACCTTCTCTGTACCGTTGCATGCGAATCGCACCACTGGCCATTTCATCATTGGATTGACCAGATAAGCTACATTCTCTTTCACATCACTCTCTTTAAATGATGCAGATGTAAAACCTAACACAACCCCCTTTGCGCCATTGACCAAGCCAGCTTCAGTGTCAAAATTTTTTATCAACATCACCTGAGCTCCAACACATACATCCAACTCCTTTTCTAACCTCATGCTATCAAGTGCTCCTTTGTATTGAGGCCCAGCGACTCTATCCTGTGCTGTGAACTTAACAACGGGATTTTCAAGCGCCTTCAACTCCTTCATATTCTCTTCTCTAACATCCACTTTTAAAGGGTAAAGCCTTGTTGGAGAAATCCCCAGCCCATCATCAGCAAGGACTCTGAAACAAGAGTTCAGACTCTTAATTGTCTCAGCAGATTGGCAGCCTTTCCTTATCTCGTTGAGCATACTTATCAGCTGTTCATCTGACTGTCTAAAGACGTAGTTAAGCTCAACTTGAAGATCAAAGCACTTGTCCCAGCAGTCCGCATCAAATGCAAAAAACTTTCTCTGATTTGGAGGTTTGACAGGAGGAAGTTGGAAAAAATCTCCAGTCACAATAAGCTGCAGGCCACCGAAGCAGAGAGGATGAAGTTCCTCACCATTCATTCTCCGCACAACTCTGGCAACGTAATCGAGTTTGTCAAAGAGTTCTCCATCTATCATACTGATTTCATCTATAATCAGCACTTGTGCACGCCGCCATCGATCCACATGCTCTTTTTTACCCAAAACTTTTGATGCTAACTTTTCTGCATCATCTGTCCCCAGACCGATACCTGCAAACGAGTGCAGAGTAGTACCACCTAAAGCACAAGCTGCTAGCCCAGTTGAGGCCGTGATAAAGACACTGTCTGGACCACAACATTCCTTTAAGAAGTCGACAATGAACCCTAGAATGTAGCTCTTCCCTGTGCCGGCGGAACCAGTAATAAAGACTGATTTACCCTGCGCAGCGGCGATGAGAACATCCATTTGCTGTTTGGAGAACTTGAGTCGCCCCTTCGAAAGGGCTTCTCCATCCTTGACATCCATCTCTGTCATCACACTGTTGTCATGCTCTTTCAAGGGAATAAAATTGGTCGAAGCTCCTGAGGCTGTACCTGTCAACCCCCAGAGAATGCAGAATTCATTCACGTAATGGAAGAAGGCAAAGGCAAAATTTTACTGTACTTTCCATCAAAGCTTTTATTTTTTTCCACTTACCGCTAATTTCCAATAGGCTTGAGCTTGAACATGTCTCTAGATGTGAATGAACATGTGAATCAGCTTAGAACCCACGAGACCCTCCTTCCCACAAAAGTAAAGTAACTCACATTAAAGTCATTTAGAGATGGAAAGTCAACATTCAAGGGCACGTCCCGGTTCACTGGCCAGGTGGTTGGGCCTCTCGCCTCTTGAGGCGGGGGCGAGGGTTCAACCCCTGGCAGCAACATGTAGGGACATTTGAATCCTGAAAATTGTTGTATGTGGCTGTTGGCCACCATTTGACCATCCCCGCGGTAGTTGTGACTGTCGTTTAACCCAGTCTTGTAAACCCCTGTTGTTGTGGGATAAGGGGGGTCCCATGGGTACTATGCCCTTCCTTGTACAGTTGCAATTTCAAAGTTAAAGTCCGGGGGAATAGGCCTCGGCCGAACCTCCATTTAAAAAAAAAAACATTCAAGGGCACTCAACGCGTCAAAGTTGTTGAGATATCAACCTTAACTTGTGATGATCGAGGATGACATGTATCATTTTTTTCGATATTCTACATGTATTGTGGCCATGCTCATAAATGTTAGGGATATTTTTAGTGAGCTTCATTAGATTTATCTATCTACTAAGAATGATTGCACTTTTTTTTGTCAACTCACTCATTTACACTCATTTACAGACATTAAGGTTTTCTTTATGTATTGCTATTTATATATTGTACTAGTTGTATTGTTGAGTTAGTTCATTCGCATGCATTCTCTTTGTGTATTGGAAGAAATAGAAGGTGATTCTTCTTCCTTGCCGCAATTGGTGTGTGCTCCTCTCTTTGTGTGCGAGGGTATGTGAGAGAGCTCTCTATCTTATCTCCTTTCCATTATAGGTATTAGAGCCATTGTGGTTATAAAGAGCTCATGAAGAAGGCCAACATTGAAGAGTCTATGAGAAGACATGGAGGACATGCGCTTTCAAAAACAATCTCAAATTGCTACAAAATTCGGTGTGTAGGTAGAAGGTGCCAAGATATTTTCATGAGTTATCCCTTTAGGGTCACCCGTTTTGCCAAGGCTTCAGTTTCAAAGCCATTACGACCTACATTTTGAGCTCGCAAGATGAAGCCCACGAACAAAAAAAAACAAGTCAGATTGCAAAATTACAAATTCCATGCCTCATGTGAGGGAGATAGTTCTAGAGATGCTCTGATACCAATTGTTAGCCTTCCAAGGATTTCCTCTTTTTGACAGAGAATGCCACAAACTTAGCACATGAGCAAGATAATGATCTTTTCGGCTATCTCTTTTGATTGCTATGCATAGAGGTTTCCTTCGAATGCTCCTCCCAACCACGTGCATATCCTTACAATACTTCTCTCTCTCTCTCTCTCTCTCTCTCTCTCTCCCCCCATGTGATGGAGCATCCACATGGCTCCTCATATGGGTGCCATGTGGCACCCATGTGAGAGACCATGTGTGAAAGAATCTAAGGGACAGTTCCCACCTCCCTCTCCACATGCTCCCATATAGCACCCAACCATACAATATCTCTCCTATCTCCATTCACACATGCATATCTTACCCTTTGGGGCCGTGGATCTTGAGGGGGTTCGGAGACTCTCCATTCTTTTGCAAAGAAAAGTTAAATGAAGATTAAATGCCATGGATCTCCTTGATGAATGTTGAGGATGAATGATCGCTCTAATACTTGTGTTACAAGATTTGACATACCATTAGAAAGAGGTGCGCTTCACCTCCCAACCATCTCTCACATAGATCTATCCTTGAGGGTGGAAAGTTGAAGTAGCTCAGATTGGCATATGCATGTTCAAGCACATCTCACCAAGCATCTCCATTCTCTAGAGTCTAGTAGTGGTAGGCCATCCATGTGTCTTAGTCTACTTGAGTGAGCTTGGATGCCTTTGGAATTTGCATCAAAATTACTCTTTATATTTCTCTTGCTTTTTTTTTGGAAGATTTCTATAGGTCTTGTGCTTGTTTTTGGCTGATCTATCATCAATGTTGAAGTAAGGGTAATCAATCTACCACCAAAAAAAATCTTGCATCATCTCTTCATGTTCTTCCTAAGTCATGCCTTTTCATTACACTTAAGTTCTAGCTACTTGTATATGGTCTTCCTTGATGTCATTGTCCTTTTTGGTATTGTGATCTCTTCCTATGAGTCTTTAAGTACCTACATTTCTTGAGCTAACTTTTAAGGACTTAGTATAGTCATCTTTGAGTAATTGCATGAACTCTTGTAATTTTTTCCTTTGTTCCTAATAATTCATTTGCATGTAGCGCCTTTTTCTTCTAGTATTGATGTTCAAGCACATAAGTTTGGAGCTTTTGAATGATCCTTGACATTGATTGATGGATGAAAGGGGAGTGGTAAAGGATTGTGGTGGTCGAAAAGATGGAAATGGGGTGGTAATGATGGTGGTGTACTCATGAAAAGAAAATGGGGTGATGTGGAAAACCCTAAATGGGATTGTCTACTTGAGTGAATTTGTCATCTAGAGGTCTTATTTTGGATTGTTGACATCATGGATGACATCATCAGTTTGCAACCGCAATTGAACACCTATATAAGAAGGGCTTGGCCACATACATCACGAGTCTTGCCAATGCAAGCTTTGGGATCTCAAGAAGTTGCAATCTCCTAGTAATTAGTTTCCAAATTCTAGTTCTAGTTCTAGATTTTTGTTCCTTGCCTAGTTTAGTAGTGAGGGCATCCCATCTTGTCGTCTTGTAATCTCATAGTACATAATCTTGTCTAGTTATCTCTTTCATCTAGTTCATCTCCTTCAAGGGATTTTTAATTGAGATATCTTGTTTCATACCTACGATCTCTAGTTATGGGATCTTGCGTATCCTATCTAGTTTAGTTTTCTACACGTATTAGTTCTTGGTTTTGGGGTCTCCTATATTAGTTCTATATTCTTGTATTAATTCCCCTATGTGATATTGTAATCAGAAGGTTATTTCCAAGTCATTATATAGCCTAGTTAGATAGCCTTGGGTACTCATAATCATAAATAAAAAACATGAATATTTTGTGCAAAGTTTCCTTCCCCATAACCGAAAGGACGTACTCATTCCTATGACTCATAATTATTTGTTGCATCAACTCAACTATAGTTGAAAAATGGTTTAATAAATAAACTCAACCAAAGTTGTAGAGGATCCAACTTGCATGAACTATGAAATCATAAAGGAATCATGGGCATTGATACAACTTGTATCAACCCCTAAAATATGCATTGAGAACAAGTAGAATTTCTCCTATTCCATGCTCACATGGTATGATCACACGTTATGATTACATCATATAAAAAAATATATCTTATAAGAAGTTTTGGAAAATCTTATTCAATAAGCCCATGAAATGATGGGTTATTTTAAGAGTGCCTAGGGGGTTGCGTTTTAAAATATAGACCTTTCAACTTCTTATTCGTCATGTTTAAAAGTTGTATTCTAAGAAGGTTGAGATTTAATGGTCTTTCTTTGTCTTCAATTCCAAGGTGTGAATTGAATGAGACATAGATCTTCCTAGAGTAGGCACCTAGCATTGTATTTCATATTCCTATTTCTCCACACTCCACAGTACTTTGCGGCAACAAAGTTAAGTTTACAAGATTCCTTTTTATATTCTATGAGCACAATTCATGTTCTTTAGTGTTGGCATAATTCTATAAGTATATTAAGATTAATTAATAATCACGGCTAAAAGAGGAAATTTTAGAGATGAGAGGAGTTTTAGTCCTCACATACAGGGTTCATTTTTGAAGGTTGCACAGCCCTTCTACGCACAAATTGCCTTTCAAGAGAAGGGGAAAATTATATGTAAGCTTCTGTTGAAAGGTGATTAAAAAATTTCACCCTTCTCACAGAAGGGTGGTTTTCTTTGGAACCTTCTTTAGAAGGGCATACATTTATTTTAGGAAGGGTAGATTATATATATATATATATATATATATATATATATAAAATTTATTTCTTTCTTGAGACTGGGTCCCAACTTTTGGCAGTGGACTATAGAGACTACGCGTGCCAATTCACAACGGCGTTCAGGCTTGGAATTTATGCTTTCATATTATAAATTTGCAATTTGCCAGTTGTGTTGAAATGAGGATTCTCCAATCCCAAATTCCCGGTCCTTTTTTGAAGGTTTTTTTTTTAATATAAAGGAAGTTCGGCAATAGCCTACTCTCCCGGACTTGAATTAAATTAAGAAACAAAGGTACAGTAGAAGGGGACTAGTGCCCACGGGACCCCCCAAATCCCACAAAGCAGGGGAAGCTTGATTGAATCCTAGGTTGCGTTACAGAGAAGGTTAATCACCCTCTCATCGCCCTCATGCGGGACCCACTTGGGTTTGAGCTTGTTGTTGATCAAGAGGAGGACTTGATGGTGCCTGAAGGGGGGGGATTTTTGAAGGTTTTAGAACAGCACGCATGCTGAGAATTCAAATTTTCCTGTAGCCTACGAGAAGCTACATGCTTTTGGCTTTAGCTTTTCAAGTTTTGCTCCCGCCTTCACCGTCGGACGTCCATGACTGCACTCAAGTTTTGCTTTCGCCTTCAGTGTCAGACGTCCATGACTGGCTCTCGACTCTCGAGTCCCGCCTTCACCGTCAGACCTCCATGACTCCACTCAGGAGTGAGCACTAAGCATTGTCGACTTCCTCGGACCTCCTTATTCGAAATAGGTACCAATACATTTTGTACTCTTTTGTTTCTTTCCTGCGATTCTATGCAAAATAGGTGAAAGTTATAATTTATGTGATATCTATCTGTACATTTTGTACTGTTCTGTTTCTTTCCTCATGCTGTATGCGAAATCGATGAGAGTTATAACTCATCTGATATCTGTCCAGTGACGATCTATCTCGGTGGATTAGAATATACAGTGATGATTAATCTGAATATGTGCTTTTGCGTAGTTTGTGTTGAGTTTGCGTACTTTGAGTTTGCATACTTTCGTGCTAATGAGACCAACTCTATACACAAAGCAATTGAAGATGGGAGTATTATATTATCATGCGGCGTACCTATGTTTTCAAGTGGATAAACGGCTAAATATGTTATGCACATATGTGGAAATTACATATCTAATGCACATATTTTGGTATGTTATTAGAAATTACAGCATAGGACCTGGTATCTTTGGCGACTATGCAATGCAATCTGCAGGATAGACACTGTAGTCTTGATGCTCATTGGCATTACGGCGCCATGCTCATTGGAACAGCAGTGCCATGTTCATGTGAATTCATGCTTGTCGTCTGTGTGCATTGTGAGTTCTGTGTGTGAACATGTATTCATTCTTAGTTTTATATCCGCCATTCAGCATAGAGTCGATACTATGCATGATGGAGCTTCTTCGCTATATAGTTGAGCCGATATTATATAGTCATTGTACTGATTCGATACTATATACTGTTGTGGTTGACTACATGAACTTATAATTGCACTTTCTTTTTTTTTGCTTTTAAGGTGAATTTTTGGGGTTTCATGAATTCATTATGGCTTCTTCTAGTACACACAACTACATATAAGAGAAAACCCACCAAAGATATATATAGATTATTGCTTCAAACATACATTCATTTCCATAGACATGACTTAAAACATATTTATTTAGTTACTAATAGGATACAAATAACGAAAGTTACAAAAAAAGATTCATCAGTTTATCTTTTGAGCTTTTCAACCTTTGGAACGCCTGTACATTTTTTGTTTTACTTAAACTGAAGCTCATTTTAAACAAAAAAAACAAATGATTGTAGTTTTTTGAGAGGAACTTTGATCTAGGCTGAATTAATCTAAAGTGAAACTATAAAATGAAGAGAATAACAACTATGGAACCCTCTCCAAAGTCCGCACAAGTAGGCCTAGAACATTTAACGCCTAGAAGAAATGAACAGAACTTAAATGTCCATGTTGCTCACCAATGGAAGTGAAAGATTGATATGAATAATGTGGATGTGTGTATACATATATTTATGTAAGTATTCGTGGTCATATATACATATATGTGTAAACATATAGAAATTTATCTCCTTCTCTATGTATCGATGTATAACATATATGGGAGGACAGAAAATTTATATATGAAGGGCAATTATTTTTTGACACATCAATTGAAGGGCAAACTAAAAAAATCACCCTTCTCACAGAAGGGCAATTGTTAGTCTAGGGTTGCATTCGAAAATACAATGCTACCCTTCAAAAATGAACACTGCTCACATAGAGGCAACCTTCTTTGAATCATCATGAATATTCAAAAATAAGCGCAAAGAGACTGGGAAAGCACTCTCTCTCTCTGCCCAAAACACTTCTCTGTGTATTTTGCCGCTTTCTCAGATCTTTCCTCCTGCTCCTGCCCACCTTCGCCATCGCCCTTGCTGCTGCCCTCCTCGGTCGGCCGTTTTCTCAGCGCGTGTTTCGAGCTCGAAGACTCCCAGTATTAGTATTACCGTTGTGATCAGTGTTGCATTTTGACGGTCGTATTGCCCATTTTTAGGGTATTGAGCCGTATTTAACAGGTCAATTATTTTTTAACCTTCAACAAATTATGACGTGCACGATTTTCAACCTCCCATCAATTTTACAGGCATAACTTTGATCCTTCCGTAAAAATGACGGGCAATTCACACATTTGCCCGTCACTTATATTTTATAACTAAATATGACTCTCTTCGCTGGAGCCTGGAATCTCTGCTTTCTGACTAGAATAGCTTAACATTTCCACTCTCCAATTTTTTGACATTTTATCTTTCATTTATAGCGCAATTCCCCTTTTTGTGGACTTATTTCACCATTATAGTCTTTTTGAATTCCCACCTCTCCCCTCTCTCCGGCCATTGTGCGTCTTTCGCACACCTCACTCTCTCTCTCAGTTTGTCAAATGACTCCTCAACCTTTCGTTTCTGATTGTGCAATTCTTGGTCACGTTCTTTGTGTCCACAGTCCGAGGATCCGGATATGTCCTTGAACCTATTTCTTTTGATACGATGCGTTGTGATGGTGGCAAATCTGGAGCAGTGAGAGAGCCGGAACATGTGCTTAAGAGGAGGGGATTCTCTGTTCTTGGGATTTCCTTGAACGTATTTCTATTGATACAATGCTTTGTGATGGTGCCATATATGTAGCAG
>CM035424.1:104835575-104840575 GCA_020310875.1 Ceratopteris richardii | reverse complement strand
TGTGGGGTTTGTGGAGGGCTGTGGAGTTGTGTGGGGTTTGTGGAGTTTGTGGAGGGCTGTGGAGTTGTGTGGGGTTTGTGGAGTTTGTGGAGGGCTGTGGAGGGCTGTGTAGTTTGAGGGGTTTGTGGGGTTCGTGGGGTTTGTGGGGTTTGTGGAGGGTTGTGGAGGGGTGTGGAGTTGTGTGGGGTTGTGGTGATGGTGGGGGCCGGGGGGTGGTGGGGGAAAAGAAGAGGGCTGGTGGGGTTGGAGGGGGTCGTCGTGATGGTGGGGGCCGTAGGGGTGGTGGGGGAAAAGAGGAGGGGACGGTGGGGTTGGAGGGGGTTGTGGTGATGGTGGGGGCCACGGGGGTGGTGGGGGAAAAGAGGAGGGCTGGTGGAGTTGGAGGGGGTCGAGGTGATGGTGGGGGCCGCGGGGGTGGTGGGGGAAAAGAGGAGGGCTGGTGGAGTTGGAGGGGTTTGTGGGGAAGAGAGAGAGAGGGAAATGCCGCGATATAGACCCCCACATCAAGTCTTTGCACCGTCCCGGTGCAATTCCCGAAGCTGAAAACAAGATAGTGAAGGAAGTTCTTCCTCCTTGACTTAATTCAGGTGATTCTTCACCCTGGAGATATTTACCAGGGTTTTTTTTCGGTTTTTGTTTTACTTTTTTTTCACTCTTTCTTTATATATATATATATATATATATATATATATATATATATATATATATATATATATATATATATATATATATATATATATATATATATATATATATATATATATATATATATATATATATATATATATATATATATATATATATATATATATATATATATGTGTGTGTGTGTGTGTGTGTATATATATATATATATAATAAACTGCAATCACTGAATGAAATACGGTAGGTATGGTGAATGAAATGCTTCCAATTTACCTTAATTCAGGTACTTCTTCACCTTGGAGATATTGACCAGGGGTATCCTCTTACCCTACAAATCCTCCAGATGTATTGCTCCATGAGGTAATACCTTTACCACCGTGTAAGTTCCTATCCATTTGGGTGCCAATTTGGTTGAAATTGTTGGGACCTGATGCACTAAAACCATGGATCCTTCCTGTACTTCATTGGACCTCAGATACCTGTCATGCAGTCTCTTGCGCTCTTCTTGTGTTACCTGAAGTTTTTGCATTGCTCCTTCTCTGTATTCTTCTAATGCCACCAATCTCTCAATGGGAGGTTCGATTCCAATGTGTTTTGGCTCCCATTTCCTTTTTGATATTGAATTCAAATGGGGCCAATGCCTCTTTTGCATATACTAAGAGAAATGGACTCTCATCAGTGGTTCCCCTTCCTGTAGTTCTGAAAGCCCAAATTGCACCGATCAATGCTTGTGGCCAAAAGCTTTGATGATCAAAATATAATTTGTGCAGCAACCCGATCAAAATCTTATTGGAGCTCTCTGCTTGGCCATTTGCCCTTGGATAGTAGGCACAAGATTTTTTATGGAAGACCTTGTACCTGTGCATTTTGGTAAATATGAGGCCATCATAGTCCCTTGTGGATGATTCTCTGAGCCAATTCTTCCCCCTTTAGATGCCCTTCACTATGTGTTGCCTCAAGCAAAGGGGTTACCTCCTCTGGAAAAACACACTTTCTCAAGGTACCATCCTGACAATATCTATATAAATTTCCACTTATAAGTGAGTACACTTTGGTTTTAAGGAGTAATCTTATCTTTTCTATGGGTTTCAAATGCTCTGGGAGTTTTCCAGTAGTAACAAAATTGAGAATTCCATCATACCAATCAGTCTAAACTGCTACTAGGAAGAGATTACTATCCACCAGTTCATGATTAATACCTGTTGCCTTCTCGCTCATTGCAGTCCTCGACACTTGATCTGCCATGTAGTGCTCCCTTCCTGGCTTAATGTAAATATCAAAGTTGAATTCTTGAAAGAGGAGTAACCATCTCCAAATCCCTCCAGCTACTCTAGGCTTGTTTATCAAGTACTTCAAGGGCTAATGGTCAGATATGACTATAAAATGTACACCGAGAAGGTAATGCCGAAACTTTTGAAGAGCAAATACAATAGCCAAGCCTTCCCTTTTGGTCGTACTATAGTTTCTTTCTACCTGGGTGAGTAGTCTGCTGACATAGGAGATAGGTCTATCAACCTTGTGTGATGATGGTTTGAGCTAGAACCGCACCAACAACATGAAGGCTCGCATCTGTATGCACATGAAACTTGAATGACCAGTTAGGAACACTTAAAAGTGGAGTAGTACATAACCTCAATTTTCGTTCACAAAATGCTTTCTCAGCTTCAGCGCTCCATGAGAAAGGGACCTTTTTACTGGTAAGCCTTGATAAGGGCTTAGATATTTCTGAATACATTCATATAAATCTTCTATGGTATCCTGCATGACCCAAAAAACTTTGCACTTCTTTTGGGCTTTGTGGAATAGGCATGGAAAGGATAGCAGTAACCTTTGCAGGGTCAACCGTTATCCCTTCAGCAGATACTATGTGACCAAGAAGAGTGCCCTTGGTGACCAAAAAATGACATTTAGCAGGATTTAACTTCAAAACTGTTTTGAGACATTGCTCAAAGATTTCCTTTAGATTTTCCAAATGATCATGGAGATCTTGAACTACTGCTCTTCTATCTGTGCCTGAAAACACTGAAAAGTCATCCATGAAAATGCGGAGAAAGGTTGTTAACCACTTGCCCAATATCAGATACATTGTTCTATTCAATGAAGCTGGTGCATTCTTCAAACCAAAAGCCATGCGAGTATAGACATAAGTGCCCCATGGAGTAACAAAGGCTGTTTTGTCCCTATCATCAGGATGGATCACTATCTGATTGTAGCCGCTAAAACCATCCAAGAAGCTATACAAAGTGTGACCGGCTACTTCCTCAAGTACTTGCTCTGAAAAAGGCTGAGGAAATCCATCTTGAACAGTCACCTTATTTAAGGCACGAAAGTCAACGCAAACTCTTATTTTTCCACTATTTTTCTTGGGTACAATAACCATAGAACAAAGCCACCTGGAATGTTCTACTGGAACAATTATACCTACTTCTTCTAGTTTTGTAACTTCCAACTTTACCGCCTCTGCATATTTTGGATTGAGTCGATACGGCTTACTTCTGGCAGGCGCGGCTCCCTCAACTAAGGGTATTCTGTGTAATCCCAGCTCCTCTGGTATCCCTCTTAGATCTTTATAGGACCATGCGAAGACATTTTTGTAAGTAAAAAGTAAAGAAGTTACCTTCTACAGTAAAGGGGGATAATGCCATAGCCAGGAGGCCAAGTGGACTACTTGAGGGTTCTCTTCATCCCCTAGATTTATTTCTTGAACCAGTGTTTTAGGACTAGTCTTGTTTGAGAAATCATCTCCACTGTATGAAGGAGTGGACTTTAACTTATATTCTGCAATATGTTCTCTGGTCCATCCTTGAGGTATATCCGTAAAAGGAAGATCTTCTCTACACTCAGGCTCATAACTTTCCATCCTGGGTACTTCTATATTTTTTGCCTCCTCAAAGTTTGTATTCTCCTGCAAACTCTCATTCTCCAACTCCTTGTGATCTTCATGGCCTTTTCCTGCAACTCCTTCATCCGTAACGTCTTCTTCTATTTCACTGATTTCCACCGTGCAACACTCTGCACTTTCCATCATCCAATTCAATAATGTATCTTCTTCTTGGGGTAGAGAGGGCATTACCTGAGTATCCACAATATACCCAGTAGTTTTTCCTGAGTCGAATTCTTCTTCCAAATGTAATTGCAGTTGGCTATTGGTGCTTGTTGAAATCCATAGTTTGTTTTTCCCCCAATCTTGCAAAGCTTTTGCTTGCCTCAGCCAAGGTCTCCCCAGGAGTAAAGGGTAAGAAGTCTCCTATGGAACTGTAATAACAGCAAAATCTAGAACAAAGTGGCAACCCTGTACTATCATCAGTACCTTTTCAATAATGCCAAGAGGCGCAACCCGATGTTGATCTGCTAGTGTAACTGTGAATGGTTCCATCTTGATGGAGTTCAAATTCAGTTTCTTCATTGTGAAATCTGGCATCAAATTGATACCAGAGCCTCCATCTATGATCACACCTGTGAGAGCTTCATCCTTTATACAAGCAGATAATCTTGAGCTTTGGTAATCTGCCAAGGGTGCAGGGGGAAAATCAACCATGAAACCATCTATACTGGGTGATTGGATCAAGTGAGCAGAGTGTATAATCTTCAATAAGTCACTTCTTATTTTTGAATCCATCCTTATAAGTTCGTATAGACTAACCTTGTGATGAATACCTTTCACGATCTGTTCAATGTTTACCTCATGAGTGTCGTCTTGCAGAGTTGTTGGTTGGTCCCTTAGAGAAGTAGCCATCCTTTCATAAGATCCTTCAATTTCTTCTTGGCCCTTCCACCCAGACTTCTTTTCCTCCTCTTTATCATGGAATCCTTGTTGTTCCTCTCTATGGATTGCTGCTGCTTGTCTGGCTCTAGTCATCATGGGTATTGCAAAGGATGAAACAGCATAAGACTGAGTGGTCATACCTTCTTCTTGTGGAGAGACGGCAATCATGTGGATTGGAGCAAGACGGCTTCTTGGGCAGTATTTGGTATAGTGATCCTTGGCCTCTGGACAATGTTGACAAGGAGGTGCATCTTCTGGAAGGGAACACCTATTTTGCATATGGCCATACTCACCACAGCGATAACACATCAATGGTCTATTATATCTAGGCTTTGTCGTACAATTTTCCTCTCTATTAGGTGCATTTGAAGTACTAGCATAATATGAATTCAAAGCTTGAGGGTTACTTCGTTGCTGTGTACCCTTGAGGTAGTAACACTCTCTAGCTTCATGACCATCCTTTCCACAAAATTGACAGCTTACCTTGTTAGAGAAATTAGCATTGGAATGTCCATTGTTGTTACATATTGTACACCAAATCTGCCTTCTTATATCATGAGTGGTCCGCAAATCTTCAAACTCACGGCAA